>JBBBDQ010002011.1:710000-1376250 GCA_037127315.1 Ascarosepion bandense | reverse complement strand
ACGAGAAAAGAAACTGTTGGAGTAGAAGTTGCGGTTGCATTTTATCAGTTTCACTGTAAAAGGGTGGGATCTAGTTGCTAATCTAGTATCTCGTGCAAATTCGAACCTAGGGGGCACCAGTGATCTAAGTTCATCGGAGCAGAAGCCATGAAAGTATTTATAGAAGAAACACAGGGAAGCTACGTCACGCCGGTGAGAGAGAGACTGCAGGCGGTCTGCCAAGTCTGTATCGATCACATTACAGACCCTCCGCTGTAGCTTGTCTAGAAGCCCAAGGAGAATAACAGGGGCACCCGACCAGAAATGAATTTCCTCAGCCAACTTGATATTCAAAACTCATATACAAAATGTTGAACTTCTAGTGTTGTACTGTCTATTCACAAATAGATCTATCACTCCATGTTCTTGATATGTCAGTCTGAGGCATAACAGTAAACTGTATCTGTCAGTAAGGCCTCTGATTGGGAGGTTGTGAGGAGCATGGAACCGTCTCTTAATTGTTGTTGTTCTCAGTTTCACAGGTAGCATCTGTTAGGGTCCCAGCTATGGGCAAATAGTGAAACCCCGAACTAGGGTCAAAACACTATGAAAGTATAAAAATACACTTTTATAGAAATATATATATATATATATATATATATATATATATATATATATAAATAAATATAACATTTTTGATGGAAAATTATTAACAACAATACATTTTTGATGGAAAATTATTACCAACAATACATTTTTGAGGGAAAATATTACCAAAAATACATTTTTGAAGGAAAATTATTACCAACAATGCATTTAAAAAATAAATTAATATAACACAATTTTGAAGGAAAAAACTTTATTCTCAATATAACATTGTTGAATACAAAACTAGAAAATATTTTCAGTTTTCTAAAATAAAATAGAATAAAAACAAAAAATTTTCAATAAAATCTGACTAAATCAACCTTCTCGCTATAATCAAGCATTAAAAAAATACCTTAAAACCCCACCGTTTTGGCATTAAATAATCCACAGAGGTTGATATGCTGTTAAACAAAAATCAGACTCAGACTCTGTATATGTTGGCTGCAGTCTGAGAAACATTATGATCAAACTTGAACTCATGCAAAAAGTAAATGATTTTTTTATGTTAATGATGAGGGTACATAATATTTTAATTTGAATATTGAAAGATATTGTTATAAAATTAACAAAGAGAATCATAAGTAAGGAGTAATATATTTCTGTGTAACTATTATTAATTTATTAAAACATTTCTTCTAAAATTAGACATTATTTTCAGATCAATATTTATTATATACTTTAACATTTTTCAATATTAATATATTTTATGAATTTCTGATGAATTTCAAGAACTAAAAACTATGTTTATGATGTGGGCAAGGATGACACATAGATGTGACTTATAGCAAGTTTGTCTGCAATAGTAGTTGGACAAATGTGTGAATTTTATGGCTTTTATGTCATGGATGATACAGTAAAAAAATGGGATAGCATAACTTTCACTTCATGGAATTTTTTTATGTTCATAATGAGATAAGATAGCAATGAGAATCTATTGATATGAAGTGTTGTCAAACAGGATTATGAAGTTTATTATTATCAACTTTGATGATTAATATTATTATTTTAATATTTAAGAATTATTAACTACTAATATTTTTTTTATTAATTTCTGATTTGCTTTTCCTTTCATCTTAACTCAGACTGTCATTTCCTGTGTAATAAAGATAATATTTACCTGTGTGTTATTATTATTCTATCCTATCGATGCTGTTTACTTCTTGAGTAAAGATTGTGGTTAAAAAGTAATATTAAGATTGAAATGAAGGAAAATTACTTGTAAATATTATGAAGTATTTTGAAAAATGTTCCATAGATATTGTCTTATGTGTTTATAATGAACAAATAGAAAATGTCAGTATCAAATACGAGAAGACAAATTAATTTTTACTTGTCTTTAATATTTATCAAAATTAATGTTGATAATGTTTGATCATAAATATTTTGACAGTATTTATATCCATTAAATGGATTTTCCCAAATATTATCAAACAATCAAAATAAACTAAAAATATAAAATATCCTTATCTATTGTCTTTAATCAAACATCTATTTATTAAAAAATGCTGCTTAAATATGAAATCAAAAATATATAGAGAATTTATCAGCCTAACCAAATGACCAAATACTTTGTGTCTTTTTTTTTTCTCTTGAAGGGTTTTGGTCATTGGTTAAAAATCATTTCAATAACTTAAATATAAAATATGGGATACTGATGGTATTTCTTTTTACCTTTATTAAATATTTACATCTTAGGAAAAGATATTTCTTCTCATATTTGTACTCAAGTTTTATTTTAATATTCTTGATTTTATAACAGGAGGGGATGCTAAAAATTCAGTGCTAAATGCATTTGATCAAACATTGTCAAGTGATCAGATATAATTTATTTTTGAATTCTTTTATGGTTTGGCTAAGAACATTCCAGCAGCTTCTCATATAGATTTATCTATGTTTGTTTAGAAATATGTACCAGGTCACTTTAATTCAAGATTTTTCTTCACCTGTGACTTTCATAAGATTTTAAATTAGTTTACTTTTTCTCAGACAGGTGTTTCAATTTTATTATTATGAAGCTGTGAAATCAGTCTGTACAAAAACAATGAGCAGATTAAAAAAATGTTATAAACTAAAATTGAGATTTTGGAGATATATAAATTGTTTTTGTTTTTTTTTCTTAAGAATGCCATCATGAGTTTAGCCAATGAATATTGATTTTACCCAAGTATAGACCACTCAATAAGCAGCAAGAATCAATCAGAATCTAATGTAATATTTATTTAATCTTGCTGCTGTTCTTACTCTAAAAACTATTATTATTATTATTCCTAATAATTATAATTTTTTAACTTAGTTGTATATACAGTAAAAAAATGAAAGTGGGAAGATTGTTTCAGAGTACTTTGATGAGTAGAATTAGCTGAAAAATGATCAGTGATTTTCTTTTTCACTTAATTTGATAAACAGTCAAGAAATAAAAGTAGGAAGATTGTTTCAAGATACTTCTATGAGTAGAGTTTGGTTAAAAAAAAAAAAAATCAATGAAATTTTTTTCCATCTTGAGTTTGGACCTGATTACAGGCACTAAGGGTTATATGCAATTATCTAATTTACGAAGAAGCATGAATTTCAGATAAAGTTGCCTCTGCTTGATTTGTTAAAATATTTTAAGAAAGCTTTCAAAAAAAAAAAATTTTTGTTGGCATAAGATGTTTGAAAAGTTAAACAGTAGGTCTATATACATTTGAATAAAGCTTTTATCCAAAAATCTTTCCTTTATTGTCATTGTCAATCTTAAGAGCTTATTTACTGGCTGAAAGAAAAGAGTCTCAGAGATTTATAATCTATTTGGGAAAAAAATGGGTAACATGAATTTGAAACAACAAAAAAGGGCAAAAACCATCTGTTCTCTGTTAAGGAACTCTTTCTACACACTTTTCACCTGTTTAACTTGTTGCATTCTTGCTTTTCTACCTTCAGAAATTTAAACAGAATGTTAATCAGCATCTTCTGTTTTTCTGAACCTTTTTTACTCACTTCCACTCAATAAAATTTTCTTATTCACCGTAATTTCATGTAACCTTCCATTGAAATACAGTAATGTACTAATTGTTTTCAACACATCAGGATTATTATCCTCTCTCCTTATTTCCTTTCTTCCCTCTGGTGTTGGTAATGGAGATGGCTGTGTAGGCCCAGTGTCATGAGCGGGAGTCAAAGAGGATTGTTGGTGGTGGATGTCAGAGTCAGTTGAGTTATCCAAGAAACATGAATCAATGTTTTGTTGAATAACAATCTTTTCTATGTCAGACTCTTCAGGAAATACACAAGCAATGCTCTCAACAAATTCCTGTCTTTTCTTATGTTGAGTCACTTTTATCTTTTTGCTATACCGTCATTCTGTTTCTGCTGTTAAAAAAAATCTCATTAAGTAGTTGACTGTTTTCCACTTTTTTTTCTCTTGTGCATGTCAAATTTATCAACACTTTGTACCTTATTATGTATCCCAGGAAATTTAAAATGAGGACAAAACTAGAAGTGGCCGAAATGTGGTTCTACAGAAGGATGCTACGGATATCATGGACTGAGCATACAAGCAACGACGAAGTGTTAGAAAGAATGGTAACAAAAAGGAAATTGATGCTGAGCATCAGGAAGAGACAACTGAAGTTCCTGGGACATGCAATGAGGAAGGAAAGCCTGGAGAACCTGATACTGACTGGACAGATAGAAGGAAGGAGAGACAGAGGAAGGCAGCGGATAACATATTTGCAGGGTCTGATCAGGTGGATGACGGAACGGGGGGTGCCAGGAGCAACAGGAGCAAACATACTAAGAGCCACAATGGATAGGGAGACGTGGAGATCCATGATCGCCTACGTCCTGAAGGGACAGGGCACATAGAAGAAGAAGAATGGCTGCAAAATACTTGCCCCTCACCAATTTATAGACAGAAGCACCTCAAATGCTTGCTGATGTTTCTTCTTAAACAAAAAATAGGTCAGTTATTGGTTTCATATGACTCAGTCCTGGTCTGTCTTGTCTTGATGTCTGAATGCTACATTCAGTTGTGTGAACTTGCTTTCCTGTGCCGACCCTAATTCTTAGTTCATGATCTTATCATATTACTGTTACTTTGCTTTATTACTGTTACTTTGCTTTGCATATACTGTTTACTTGCTTTATATTAGTTTTTGTCCTTTTTTTTTTATTTTTCTTGTTTATTGGAAACTTTGTCAGTTCTGTTTGTTGGACAGTTCTGTCATTTATTTTTCATTTAGCCTTTGCAACTCACTTCACATTTTCCATTTATGGCATTCTTAAAATTCTTCAAAAGATGCACATCTTTACCACTTTTTGTTTGTGTAGGTATTGTCTAATGTTTACTGCAATTTAGGTGTCAGATATGACATAGAATTTTAATACCATTTTTTCTGCTTTTAACATTTTTCTAGTACTTAATATTTTTCTTAGTTTTCAGAAGGCATCTTAGTCTATTATTATAAGTCTTTTAATTTCTGTGTCATGCTTTTGTTCTGACCATAAAGAAATGCATGAATAAAAAAAATTACTTATACTGTCACAGTCATGTTCATAAATATATTTGGTTAAGCATGTTATTTCTTACTTATCACAACCACACAGACAATTGATATGGCTTCTGTTTTGCCAGATAAACTGCGATTGTATGAATTTGTATAACAAGCTCTTGATAAGAAAGGTGAAGCTGGAAATGTGTCTGCATATATTTCAAGGGTTTATTTGAGAGGGCTTAGCATGGTGATATTTTGCACCAGCTCCAGGTCTATGATGTCAAAGGACAAATATTCAATTTAACACTAACATTTACTCCTGTTTTAATAAACAATTTGACAGTGAACCTGGCAGCCGCTCTTAAAAAGTACTTCAAATCAGTGTTTAAGGATGGGGTGCAGGAAATGGTCTGTGAATTTTTGTACCTCCAAAAAAAGCTGGTTTCAATTAGCCACCATAGAGATTTGTGTTGTGGTGCAGTTGATATTGACTTGAAACGACAAACCGGGTAGCAGAGTTCGAATTCAGGTTTTATTCCTTTCATTCACTTATGCACAAATACCCTTGGGAAAAGTATTAATCTTTCTCTTCCCTCCAGTTATGGGTTAAATAACAGGACAGATTGGGTTCTATAGCCTTGGTTGGCAACCAGCCTACTGCAGAAAGCAATGGCAACCTACTGTGGGAGAATTTTCTGCCCAGTCAGTCATGTCTCTTTCAAGACATGATTGCCTGACTATAGAGAACCTTTTCTACCTGCCATCAGCATGGCTGATACTAGACACCAGGAAAGTAACACACTGCAGCATCCTTGCCTCATATTTTCCACTAATCTGAAGTAGAACAACTACATTAAATCAATAGCTGCATCTATTGTAAGGAAAGTTAGATCACTTTCTTATGCCAGAAAAATCTTTTTCATCAGAATCCATGTGGCACATTTAAAAATCTACTATTAATTCATATATTGAATATTTTTTCTACATATGGTCTGGTATTCCTACTGCACATCTTCAGATTCTGTCTTTTCTATAAATATTTGCATGGCAATTGCTCTGATGAGCTTTTTACCCTGGTACGATGACTACATGAATCTAAGTGTGCTACTAGATTGGCATCTAGGTCTCATTATTTTTTTGTTGGAATAGACACAACTGCCACTTCTAATCAAACAGTTTCTTTTCTTGCACTTATCACCTGTAGAACTCTCTTCTGTTTACTTGCTTCCCTGATAACTACAACCTTCAAAAATTCACCTTTTTCTCTCTTGTTGTATCCCCTTAAACTCTCTATTGTCAGTCTTCTATTTCACTTTTACTCCCTGTAATTCCAGGTATAGTAGTGGTATTCCCACTTTGCTTGAGGTGAAATAATTAAAAGATTAAATTAATAAAATAGTTGAAGTGTGAAAAATAATTATAATTATCTTTAACTCACTCTTTCTTAACCAATGAGAATTGATATCACTTTTCTCCACTAAACACCCTAACACGTGTAAAGGCAGTCAACATGGAGTGGCTGGCAACATGTGCACCAATGACAAGTTTGGCTTTTTTTCAATTTACAGTCCATAATAGTAACATTTAGCTCAGAAATTTGAGGAAAGAAAACAACAGTCTCTTCTTGTATTTTCCAATTAAATTAACTGGACGCTCACTAAACACATATACTAAATTAACTGGACGCTCACTAAACACACATACTAAATTAACTGGACGCTCACTAAACACACATACTAAATTAACTGGACGCTCACTAAACACATATACTAAATTAACTGGACACTCACTAAACACATATACTAATATATAATACTTTCTTGTATATTTTTTTTTGTAGACAAGAAAAAATATATAAGCAAATCTGTATACACTTCACTTATTCTTTATGTTATCATTCTGATTCATATTTGATCCATATCTGGTCGGGTGCCTCTGCTGCTCTCCTTGGGCTTCTTGACAAAATACAAAGGAGGATCTGTAACGTGGTTGATACTGACTTGGCAGACTGGCTGCAGCCGCTCTCACAGCGGCGTGATGTGGCTTCCCTGTGCCTCTTCTACAAGTACTTTCATGGCTTCTGCTCCGATGAGCTTAGATCACTGGTGCCGCCTAAGCACGAATTTACACGAGATACTAGATTAGCAACTAAGTCCCACCCTTTTACAGTTAAACAAATAAGATGTAACCGTAAATTCTACTCCAACAGCTTCTTTTCTCACGCTTCCCACCTGTGGAACTCCCTTCCACAAGTCTGCTTTCCCGACAGTTACAATCTCCAGGTGTTTAAATGTAGGGTCAATAGACACCTCCTATCACACTAACTCCCAACTATTCTCAGAACACTCTCATCTACCCAACCCTCATTCTCGGTATCCTTACCCACCTATCACCCACCCTCTGTCATTTCCTATATTTAATCAGCCTTTCTCCACTCTACGTAGCCCCCTGCACAGTAGTGGCAGTGACATGCCTTGCTCGGGGTGAAACACTTATAAAAAAAAAAAAAAATTTGACCCAAAACTCACAATTTTAGTCAGTTTTATCATCTCTCGGCTATCCAAAACCACATAACAAATTGATAACAAATAATAATTGTTATATTGTTCCCCATTTTGCTGTTTCTTATTTTTACAAGTATTTTTGTATATATAAATTTAAAAGTGTTTATATTTATTTTCTCAGTTATAACTGCCACGCTTTCCACATAACTGTTAATACATCAAATAGTAAAATTTTGCACTTTTGATCTTCCAATACATAACCAAGATCTTAGGTTGTGTCTTTTGCTGAAAACATTGCTTTTAATCTTGCATCTGTTCTTAGCTTGTCTAAAAGTTTTATTTCCCAGATCTTCTACTAACACAGCATCATATGTTAGTATTTTGTTTTTGACAATTTTACCTGTCAGTTGTGTTCGAGTATGTTTTTATTTTTGACAATGTCCTGAATTTATTTCTTTTTTTTCTTGTTTTTATAGAAAAGTCTTAATCATTAGACTGCAGATCATGGAGTGTTTTAGAATTATTCATTCCTTTCAATAAACTATTCTTGTATAAATGCACAATGACTTTGAACCATAAAATGCAGATTTAATCCAAAGTTCTGAATACATGCCATATTGTATTGTATGTGCGTCAAATGTCCATGTAAAATTTATTCTTGTGCCACATCCTGCGTCTGTGGGGGAGTTCTTAAGTAAATACCAAGAATACATGTTATATCATTTGAAAAGTTTCTTTAGCAATTCCAAAGTAGAAATTATTTTCTGTGCTTGCAATCCATCATAATTTCTAATCTTTCTTTCATTTTTCTGCTCTGGGTACAACATCATTGTCAATTTTTCCATTTTGGCATAGTTTACACAGCTTAATTTTCATATTGATTAACCTGGTTGTTCTCAATATATCCCATTTTATATAGAGCATTTTATTATTTTTTTCACTTAGACTTCATCTTACCTCTTTGTGAAACTAATCTGAATTCATTAGTCTGCAAATATTTTTGTATACAGCAACTTCAATACTCATAATTTGTTAATCACTTCAGTGTCACTAATCTTGCTGACATCCAGACTTTGAACTTACGGCATGCTCTGTAGCACTGTCCTATAGGGAAACTCCAGATATGCAGAAGTATCTATAGATATCTCTTTCTGTTCTCCTATCAGTTAAATATCACCTATTAATAGAACATTTTAGTGTTTTAAACATACTGATTGGCACTCATATTATGATTTCCTTCATGATACTTCTTGGAAGGCTATTTGTAATCATTCTGTTGTGTAATGTATCACTGCTGGCTTTTCCTGTGTGAAAGCTGACATCAAACCTTTTGTTCTAGCAAAGAAAATCTAGTAAAATCACAATCTTCACATTGCTTCTTCTACTTATTCAGTTAGTATAGCCCACACGAATCTCTTGTTGCCATACCAGAGTAACATTCAATTGTAACACACATCATTTTTTCATAGCTCATAATGAATGAAGACGTGTACTCAAAGAAGCAAAATATGTAATTACTGATAGAATTAGACACCATATAGCTTCTCACTGGTTTGATTCTAGAGATTACTGGTGATTCTGAAAGAGTGTGCTGAAAAAAGAAAATTGTCAGTCCTTCCTCTCTTCAGTCAATTTGAGGTACTAACATCTACTATAGATAGAGCAGCATGCTTTGCTCAGAAATTCTCTTCCATATTCACTCCCAATCCAAAGAGACTCTACTAAGTGATATGCACATAACTATGTCCTTGGTATCTGCTATCATTTCTAACCCAGATCTCCACAAAGCATAAAGATTTAACAATGTCCAGGTAGTCATTCTAATGAGATGTGCTGCTGAACTGACTTCTGTTCTCTACAAAATCTTTATACTTGGACATAAACTGTTTCATCAATGACCTTCCCAACATCATAAGTTCATAACTAGGTATTTACAAAGATAGTTAAACTATTGACTCTTGTTTTAGTAGCAAGTCCCACAGATGTGGCAAACCGTCCAACTGTTATCAAAAAGGACCTCCAATCAGTATTTAATTAGAACAAGATATGGCTTATGAATTTGAATACCTGTAAAACAAAACATTTTTTATATAATCATCAGAGAGAGAATTTTCTGATTGCCATCAGGAGGGCTATAACTGAACTCCAGAAGAGCTGTATTTTGCATCTTTTTGGGCACACATTTTTCACTGAGATGAATTTAAGTGACGACATTAAATTAATTGCTAGATTTACTGCTAGGAAAGCTGTTTTGTTGGGTTGTGCCAGAAAGTTTTTCTTGTTAGAATCTATAATAGACACTTATAAATCTACTATTCATCGTGCATTGAATAAGTTGGTCATATCTGGCTTGGTGCTCTTACACTCTCTTGACACGACTAAAGCAGAGTCTGTAAAATAATCTATCCTGTTCTGACATTTCAACTTAACTTTCTCTTGATGTGATATGGCGTAATTCCATGAATTTAAGCATGCTACAAGATTCCAATTGAATTCCTAGCATTCACATACACGCAACTACCCTAGGAAAAAATACTAATCCATCTATTTTTTCAGTTATGGGTTAAATAACAGAACAGACTGGGTTCTATAGCTTTGGTCAGCAACCAGTCTACCATAGAAAGTAATAGCAACCCATGGTGGGATAATCTTTTGCCCAGTCAGTCATGTGTCTTTCGAGACATGATCATCCAAGCATGTATCATGTATGGTACTTGACTGACTGACAAGATTGGCAGTTACGTCTCATCATTTTACTGTTGAACAAGTTAGATACCACCTTCTCTTCAATCCTAACAGAATATTTTCTTGTGTTCTTCTGCTGTGAAACTCTCTTCTGATTTCTTCCTTCTTTGCCACCTACAATCTTCCTAAATTTAAAGGCAGTGTCAATCATCATCGTCTGTCTTCCTGAATACCAGTTCCTTTATTGACCTTAATTCACTTCTCCCCACTAAAGTTTTCTCTTTCTTTTTTACTCTCTGTATGCTTGTTGTATTATCGATTGGGACGAAATGATTAAATAAAAACTCGAATACCATGCATTACATACATATGGATCCGGATCTGGTGTATCTATTTAAGAGCATGGCACTAGTAACAACAAAAAGAGTAATTCAGTCATTTTCTATAAATAAGAATGTAAAATGAAGAAAATGCTATACAACAATACAATATATGGCATCAAGGCTTCACTCTTAAGAAAAACAACTGTCAGTAAACAGGACAAAAATAAAATTTTGTGATAACAATGCATTTTTTTTTATACAGAAGTGTATAAAACAAGTATATACAATCAGTGCAGAGAAGGCGTGAAATGTTTTATGTCTAAATGGTGGTATTTACTTATTGTTGATTTGAAAGTCAGCACTTTGATTGAGTTGGATAAAATTGGCATGTTGATGCTTGATGTTGCTCATCTCATGTAGGTGTTAGCCTAGAACAAGCTCTGACAGTAGCGGATATGCATGTTCACTTATCACTGGAATTGATAAACTGCAGAAGGTTGGATTCTTCTTGTTTTTACTAGTTATATCTCATTTGAGCAAGATAAAGTATTTTAAATCAAAATCCTAATTATGATTGGTTCAGAAATGCAACTCTGGGTCATGCAGTGCTGTTTCCTTATAAAGAAGATTGGTGAAGCATGATGAACCATCTTCCAAATGGGCAAACTTAATTCTATTTTCAGAAATCTGGTGCCACGGTCTGGTTTCCAGGAAAAATATTTGTTTCATATTAATTTTTTTTTAGATTTTTTAGTTAGAGATTTTTATAAAGTTACCATTTCAGAGTATTATGTAGCTTGTGAAATATTTTTACAGCGTTTATTCAGATTTTACATCACTTAGTAATTGTTAATATAACACTCTGTTGAGTTTTGTTTTTTTAGATGAAGCATTTTTTTATTTATATTTTCATTTTATTTGTAAATTTAATGAAGTTCTACAGTTGGGTTTGTGACCAAAAATAATCCTATTTTGCAGAATTGTTAAACAAGAAAAAAATCAAAATATTAAAAAGAAATTATTGAATTTCATAATCATAAATGTGAGTTTGTTAGTTTTTTTAAAAATTATAGTTTTAAAATTTTATGTATTTATGTCATACAAGAATAATTTGTTTGACTTCTATAGATGAGTCAATTTATTATGGATATTCATAACAAACTGGTCCCCTGCTGCTTTGTTTTATGAAATCTAGTAATTTACTTTCATATTCTTCATCAACAAGAAGAATATTAAGGGGAGTTGAAAGCAATATGGAAAAAATTCAGGAAAATATTTATTTCTGATCACACTACTTATTTTACAACTCTTGAGAATTTTCTGTTAAAAAATAATGTCATTATTGTTATTCTTTCACCTAATTTCTATTTCATTATTTCGGAAAATTTATCTTATTGTCACACTTTTTAAAAATAAAAGACTGATAGTACTGTAAAACACAATACAGTGCAATGTTAATTGTTTCTGCCAAGTAATAAAAATTGGTAACCATTTTAGTGATATTGCTTTTTGGCCACTGTTCAGATGCAAGTGGTAAAGCATTTTTGAGCCAAAATTTGAAAGCCAAAATTGTTAAATTCCTTTATGAAGCAAAAGAAACAGGGATCTAAATAAAATCCTTTCAACAGAATGCCATACAATCAAGAAATTTATTGGGAACCCAACTGCATGATGTGCATGTGTCAATAAAGAGACGTGAATGTTTGTCTATTACTCAACAAATAGAAACTAATTTGAAGATTGATGTCTAAGCATGCAATTAAGAATAGCAAAAATGTATGTAAAACCTTACAGCAGTGCATTCAAAAGTACTTTAGAATGTATACCAAATCTATTGTTTCCACTCTCTTGAAACTAAATCTTTGTGAGAACTATTCAGCCTTTCCAGCTATCAGCTTATTAGCTTTCTACCCCTTTTTGGAAAATTTCTAGAGGCTCTATTCAATGAACTTGGTATGCTTCTGCTCCAATGAACTTAGCTCACTGGTACCCTCTATATACAAATTTCCTCGAACTACAAGATCAGTAACTAGGTCCCACCCTTTTACTGTTAAACCAATAAATTGTAAATGCAAATTCTACTCCAGCAGCTTCTTTTCTCACACTTACCACCTGTGGAATTCTCTTCCACACACTTGCTTTCCTGACACTTACAATCTCCAAGAATTGAAATGTAAAGTCAATAGTCATCTCCTGTCTCACTAACTTACATCCTCTCTCTCATGCTTTTCTACATCCACCCCACTCTCATCAGCACTCTTTGCTCTCTTCTACTCTCTTCCTGACACCTCCTACAACCTCTTATTCCTCATAACATTCCTCCTCGTCCAGCTACAATCTCCAGGAGTTTAAATGTAAGGTCAATAAACACCTCCTAACGCACTAACTCACACACATTCTCTCAAACACTCTTTCTATGTACCTCCTTACTCGTCTATCACCCTCCTTCTGACATTTCCCATATCTAATCACTCTCTCACCATGTTCCCCTATGTAACCCCCTGCACTATAGTGGCAGTGGAATGCCTTGCTTGGGGTAAAGTGATTTTTAAAAGAAAAAAAAAATCGCGGAATCCAGGTTCAAATTTCACGATAGTTGATTTGTTAAAAAGGTGACTTCTTGGTATTATCATCCAAGAAAAGCAACTCCATCATGCAGCACCTGTAAAAAGCACCTGAAAACCATGTCACAGGTTGGCACAAGCCTTGTGAGTGAAATTGGGTAGATGTATTTAGGAGTAGATAATTGTGCTATCACAAAGACATCATGAGTGAGAGTTTGAGTGGCATTGTTCAGTCTGTTGATCATGCCAGATAATTCACTCTCTCTCCAAAAATTCTAACTAATGTCTGCTCAGGTGGGTTTTATTGTGGTTAGACAAACACAAATGTGTTTAAGCAGGTGTCTGCAACAGGTATTTGCGAGCCACCATAATAGAGAGGCATTAATAATTATTTTTAACCAGTTTTTAGTCATAATTAAATCAGACCTGTATACAGTAGTATTATAAAGTGCTCAATTTAAACTTATTTATAAATGGAACTTTGTGTGTGTGTGTATGTCTGTGTGTGTGTGTATCCGTTACCTATAGACTCCGAAATGGCTGAACTGATTTTCTTGAAAATGTACACAGTTGTACTATAAGCATCTACAAGTGTTCTTAGCCAGGTTTTGTGTCAAGGTACCCCCGATAGATATCAAAAATCGGTAATCGAAAAAATCGGGTTATAGAAGGAGTGGTCCGATTTTAATCAAATTTGATACACTCATAGTCAAAGACATAAGAAACGATATTCAGAAGTTTCAAGGTTGCAGTTCTTACAATAGTGCAGAAAATTGATAATATATATATAAAAGGTAAGATGTTTGTGTGTGTGTCTGTTTATCTGTCTATATGTTTTTTATACAAATCCACAATTTTTATCCGATTCTCACAAAACGTCACAAATATTCTTTAGGCTGGGTCTGAGCTCCAGGACCATGAATTAGTTTTAAAGCTTTTATTACACCCGAGCAACGCTGGGTTATACTGCTAGTATATATATAATGTAGAACTTTTGAATATTTTTCATTTGGAAATTGGTTATTTACACAACCTTGCTTTCAACATTTCAGTATCTTAAGGTGATTAAATTTTTTATTTTATGTAATTTCAGAATTACATAAAATATTTAATAGAAATACAATTAAGTTATAGATGTACTAGTAATTTAGAATATTACATAAAAAAACAAAATGCCAGAACTTAAAAAATAACTTGAAACATATTATCACTAATAAAAAATGTAACTCTAGGGACAAAAATAAATGCCCACTTGCTAAACTTTGTAAAACAGAAAGGAGTTATTTACAAAGTAGAGGTATATGATACAGATGGGCAAAGAAAAACATATTTAGGATCCACAAAAGGTATTTTTAAAAACAGATGGAATGATCATAAGTCTACATTCAAGCTGGAAAACCTTAAAAATTGTACAAAACTGGGGAAATTACAAAAGAAATGGCAAAGCCCTTGATATAACATGGTGTATAATAAAAAAAATGCCAAACCTTACAATG
The DNA here is from genome assembly GCA_037127315.1 of Ascarosepion bandense. Lineage (NCBI taxonomy): Eukaryota > Metazoa > Mollusca > Cephalopoda > Sepiida > Sepiidae > Ascarosepion > Ascarosepion bandense. The sequence continues at coordinate 1,361,579 of JBBBDQ010002011.1, read as the reverse complement.
GTGATGATGTCTGCAGATTGCGTCAAGAAAAAAGTAAACTATAATATTATTTCCAGAACAAAGATAAATTCCTAGATGAAATATCAGAAGTGATGTCCAGATGTAATCAAACCCAAAGATACATTTTAGAACATCCAAACCTGGATGAAATTGTTTAAGATCCTTATGTAACCTCTCCCTAATTTTAAAATGTCAGTTATTTTAAACTTCCAGTTGTGTATTCGGAAAAATTTTTAGTTGTACATTTGAAAATATTAAAAACTTTGGAGAATCAGTAATTATAAATTGCCTGAAGATACCAAAAGTTTGAAACCAAGGTTGCATAAATAACTGGTCTCCAAATGAAATATATATATACGGTTAACTCATAAAGTGTTCACAGGACCTTGTGAGCAAGAAAAATATTAATACGACAAAGAAAACCTTTTTTTAATCAAATATCAATTAGCTGAGTGCATTTTCAGGTACTTAAACATTTTTTAGTAAATGAGTGGTTCCATGCCGTAAAAAATGACAGCAAAATGTTTTTATCGATATGCTATCTAAAATGATGGCAACATATAATTTGATGTACCTACTATTGAATATCTTACATTAAGAAAAAAAATAATTCAAACACCTGAGGTTGACAGGAAGGAAATATGAAAATATATTCAGTTGGATTGGTGTGAGTTTATGACCCTGGCTTTTGTGATTGTCAATAAATCCAACTGAATATGTTAGCTCTATGACTGATATTGAGCACTTTCAAATAAATACTGCACATATATAATATATAAATAATACAATATAAATAACAAATTGCATATATATATATATATATATATATATATATATATATGCACGCGCACACACACACACACAATGACCTTTATTATAATAAAGAAGATATATAGTTTCTTCGCTATTTGACAACATAATTATTGCCAAAAAATTGAATAGTAAGTCACTGTTAAAGAGTGAACATGCAGCAAGAGCTTTCATAACTGGTTGTAAAGAACATGAACTGACCCAGTGTTGCCTCAGTGTTGTCCTTCTAATGAACTGAGTCAACACTGCCTTGCTATTGTCTTTAGCTCTATGAGCATGACAGGAGAGAAATAAACACACATGCACATATACATTTCGATGAATCCCTAAGAATATTATTAATTTTAGAAACGTAATCAGAGTAATCCAGCAGCACAACACCGTTACCTTTATCAGGTTTAGTGATAACAGGGTTATAAGTGTTTTTCTTTTAAACCTTTAATTACCCGGCAGTGCTGCTCACATCGATTTGAACTCTGAAAAAGAAACAGAGGAACCAGCATAAGAATGGGTATAACAATTAAGTTTAGCTTTAAAGTTGCTAAGAGACTCAACAGAGCAAGGCTTAAGTCTATGAGCTTGTGCAAATAGAACCTCAAACTCTGCAAATATTTTCTCATGGTCTGGCATTGAAAAAAAGGACAAAAAATTCCAAGCCATGAGCAAGTATTCAAGTCACTATCTGGGAAGGCTCATATGATGAAAAATTGAACACAATTCCATCCCCAGTAGGTCCATCACTGCATCCAAAATGCTTACAAACCAAACATTTTAATTTTGTCTGGCTAGTAAAAACAAAAAAAATTTTTAGCACTTCATATATATAACCAACCAGCCAGGAAAAATGAATCTGATAAAAATAGGAGATTGTTAACATACACTTCTTCCATATATTCTTAAAATAGGAGATTGTTAACATACACTTCTTCCATATATTCTTAAAATAGGAGATTGTTAACATACACTTCTTCCATATATTCTTAAAATAGGAGATTGTTAACATACACTTCTTCCATATATTCTTAAAATAGGAGATTGTTAACATACACTTCTTCCATATATTCTTAAAATTACAATTGAGAAATAGGATTCTTTTTGAAAAAGTTTTTATTGAATACTCAATAAAAATTTTCTCAATTTTTAAACTGGAATGAAGTTTTGCATTTTTAATTCGAAACAAAATATGTGAGGAACAAACATGCTTTCTTAGACGTTCTCTAAGAAACTCAAGATGGAATTTTAGTCTTCAGATACATGTTTTTAATTGTAATAGTTTATCTAAACTACCAATAAACTCAGGTTTGTACCGCCACTTTAAATATTTGGAAAGATTCTCGGGAGTACAAAATTTAATAACAGCAAGGAATAAGTGGAATTTTGATGACATTCTATCCACTAAAAACTGAAATATATATATATATATATATATATATATATATATATATATATATGCTATAGTCATCCACAGACAGATCTGTTTTGCTGTATCACAGCTCATCAGCATGGCTTAGACTCCGATCGTTTCCTAACCCAGGATTGAAACCTGACCAAATTAGCGTCAGTTGGCGATTCTACCCCTAGGCCACGAGTGTCCAGTAGAAGAAGGCAGGCTTTTTAACGCGTATAAACACACCCAATAGCTAGAGTGCTCTAATTCATTATTGAATGAGTGATGCATGTATATATATATATATATATATATATATATACACACATCAATTTTTTTGATAATGAAGAGGATATTGTTTACCTTATTAAATGAGTCACTGCTCATTCAGGTATATTTAAATAAATATATTTATGACTTTTTATCATCTTATTTATTATATGCAAAATAAATGTACATAATTTTGTTAATTAATGACTGTAAATCTTTCTCAGACATCCTTTTTTCTTTACCAGGATCTCTTTTGGTATCTATAAATTTTGTTTGTTCATGCCCTTTTTAAGTCATAAATTTGTACTGAAATAATTCAAATTTATTTTTTCTCCATGCATTTTTCAGTACATTCATGATCATTATTATCTACATATTCCTTTTCTTTATTATTTGTGAATTGTCATGATTTGATAAAGATAGATGAGTTGTTCACATTACCTTGTACAGGGTTTTTTATTCAATATTGTCTTTCTCCTAGACAGCTACTTTCCTAGACTAGAGATTCCAGTTTGCATTAATTTTTAATCCATAGCTAGGAGAAGAGATATGTTCATGTCTTTTCCAAGAGCTTTTGTGCAAAACTAAATGCAGTGGATTCATGAAGAACTTGTACTCAGCTCAGAAATTTCTCTTTCTGCACTGATAATAACCTGCTTGAGTAATTATCCTTCAAGGATCATGTTAAATATTGCTTTTCAGATGTGTGCTCTCAAATTTGATCTACTAAAAAAATAGCAGTTGAGGCTTTTGCAATTTTATTTTAAATTTCTAACAAATCAATATGAAAATAAATACAGTATGAATACAGTGTGGATGTTAACAAATGCAAATAATGAGGAAAAGAAGAATAAATAATGACTGACCTTTAATTTGAAGAGATCAAGATGAAAGCATTCACTGAAATAGCTGCACCGGATGCTGTTCCAGCAAGTAGCGGTTCTTGTAGAAAGTTGGCTATAACTTTCTTCTTCAATTTGGAATGTGAATGAAATGTGAGTGATTTGACTCTGTAGAAATAGCTAAGCATGTCTGAACTGAATATTTTTCATCATGGAAATAGTGATAGGGGTATTGATAGACTAGTGTTTTTGGACAAAATCACACTGTTTGCATAACTTCCTGCATTAATTGCAATGACATCATCATGTACTATGGCGAAGTATTGTCATGTGATGTCTAGCCATCAATATGGCAGTGAATGCTGGACAATCTCATCAAATATGAAGAAAAGACTGAATCAACTGAAATGTGGTTCTGCAGAAGGATGCTGAGGATACCATGTGAGCAATGACAAGGTTTTGGAGTGGATTGAAATGAAAAGAAAACTTATCCTCAACATCAGGAACAGGCAGCTGAAGTTTCTGGGATATGTAATGAGGAAAGATGGCTTGGAGAATCTGATATTCACAGGACAGGTAGAGGGAAAGAGAGACAAGGGAAAGCAGTGTATGACATACTTAATGGAAGGGTTTGGTAAGAGGTAAGATGTGAAAGGTGATGATTGTCTTTGTCCTGAAGGGATATGGTGCATAAAAGAAGGCAAAGATACCTATAGTGTTTTGAACATTCAGGCAGTTTTGAGCGAGTTGAATGCTTAATAGGCATTGCTTTCATCAGAAGCTTACACCAATTATTTATATCAAAATCTTTATAAATATATCTTGAATGGAGAAAATCTATTCTTTCTTTTTAAATTATTCAACAAGCATCAAAGATCATTTTGTATCTTAGATAAAAGTTCTACGTTCTTTTTTGATTATCTCATTTATAATCATAGTTATTTTAATCAAAATAACAAGTTTGACAAAAAACACTAGTTTTCTCTAAAACTTGGTATGCAATTCCAAAGATAACCTCAAAGAAAAAACATGTTTATTGATTATCAGTATATAATTAACAAATAAGCATTCTTATTATCATATTTGTTTTTAATAAGCATTCAAATAGAACAAAAATTTATCAATTTGCATTTGATAAAAATGCGTATATAAAAGCATATTTTTCTTTATGACAGTCATGTTTTACTTTTCAACAGATTTTTGAGCAGCATTACATGCTGAAATTAATGACATCTGATCTGTGATGTTTAAGAATGAAGGATAAGCAGATATATTACTTTTTTGTTATTTGTTAAATCCTATAAATTAAACAATGTATTTGATTTTGCTCTTTATTTTTGTCTTGATTCCGTCTTCAGGAAATAGAATTAAATCAGAAGAAGGTTCAGCTTTTGAGTTTTTATTCCATAACCATCTTAAGACAAACAACAAAGAATAAAAACTTGATCCGCTGATGTGATAAGCAACTTATTTGATGAAAGAAAAAAGAAATATACTAATCTGAAAATTTTTAAAAACATGTAAGCAGATTTTCAAACATTATCAATAGTTAGCTTATTTTATTTGCCATGTGTCATCATGGATATGGACAATCATGGCACTCCACAAATTCTTATCTCTTTTTGCTTTGCGCAACATTTGACACTTTATCATCCTTCTTCGTTCATACTCTGCAATCCAGTCACCCCTAACACAGGAATCTAGGGAGATTAGTCACAGTTTCCTTATGACAATCCTTCTATTTGTATATTCAATGTGTTTGCTAAATTTTTGTAGAAAAATACGGCAAGAATGTGTTTCAGCTAGGGAAAACATTTAAAAAGTAACAGATCATTCTAATTAGGTAAAATAGGCAGAGAAATATGAGAGACAAGAAACTGAATAATGAGTGAGGGTTCTGTCTTAAAAGCCACAGAAGATGGGCAGTACATATTGACATGACACCAGACCTCGGACAATAAAAAAGCAACTCTCACCAAAATCAGATTGACAAGTGCTGATTTTCCTGATGCTTTTATTGATGAAACAGTTGACAAAGATTCAAATCTGGACAAGTTCCAGAGTGGCTTGTATCTACCAAGTAAGTGGTTCTGCTTCCAATAGAGAAACCATGATATGATTAACAATCAGTTTACTAATACACAGTTGCCACAATTTTGCAAGTACTTTTTCCTCATTATAAAATGAAAAAGTTTCTATTAAGACTTTGAAATGAATTTGCAGAAACTCATTTTATTTACTTGTTTGGCTCTACAGTCTAAATCTCAAAAATGAGAAATCCCTGTCAATAGGAGAAATTACCCTAACTCTAGCAAATATTTATTTGCTTTGAAAGCCAGTATGATCACTTAAATTAAGCAAAATTGAACTTGGTCAGCACATATCGGTGACAGCTTAGGAATACCAGGTTCTTGGATGTTTGGCTTGTATAATAGATAATGGTTTGAAATTGTTAATTTGAACTGATTTCCAATTCTACTTAGGTTGATTAAATTCTCTTATGTGTAAATACACTTGGAAAAGATATAAAGCCAACTCTTTTCCCCCAGGTATGGGTTAATTAGTAAGGCTTGTATCCCGAAACCAGTATTATCCTCAAAAAATAAAAGTGTATAAAGTATTTTTAGATCTTGGCATGAAACAATCTATAGAGGTTAATATGCTCCTAAAAACAATGAATATTCAACATCCAAACCAACCACATTTATAATTTCCATTTCTGGACTATTCCAGAAGGCTTGTATAATATGACATTCACAGGATATATTGAAAGCAAGAGAAAAAAAGGAACCTGCAACCAACTTACCTAACCAGCTTTTGTAAATTAGTGGAGAAAAGAGATGGGGAGAAAAATGAAAAATACAAACCTTTCTCAGAGCTACAAAGATTAGAATGTTGTGAAGAGTCATAATCGTCCACGTCCTGAAGGACACATTTGTCACGTTTGTATTGCTTTGACATTTACTTCAGTCTTCTTAGAACCCTATACAGTAAAACATGTTCTACTCGACTGCAGTGACTTTACATATATCCGGCAATCCCTCTATAATGTTAACAACCTGAAAGATCTTTTCGAAAAAATAAACCCTAATACTATTTTAACCTTCCTCAAAAAGATCAAACTATACAAGAAGATATAATCTAAGTAAAGATCTGAAGATCAAAAATAGATCTGACCCCCACCAGGGGGAAAAAATTAAAAAGTAATACAACTTGAAAGCAATGGAGAAGTTTAAAAAGCAAGACATCTTCCAAAATTCTGTAAAAATAATATCACCTTACCCAAAGTCAAATGATCACATAAGGATTGATAGGTTGTTAAACCTCGAAACAAACAATCTTCTTAGAGCTCTTCTTTTTTTGCAAGATGAGGAATTTACTGAAGTAAATTTGAAGTAAAATCTTCACATGCTGTTATCTTGGACAGTATGTCACATTTTCTTTTAGATTTGCTTTATCAGAAATATAGCTTCCTTTAAATTATTGGCAAGTTGTGCAGTATACAAAATAGTTAAATTCAGTGTTAGATTTCTAATTTTCCGTAACAACTGGAAGAGTAATATTAGAAGACATGAAATAAAAACTTACTCTACATTGTTTTGATAGATATCATAAAAGTTGTATTGTTTGTTAGTCCTTCTACCGGATGGAGAATTGAAAATTTACAACCAGGTTATGCTTCTTGTTTAGATTTGAGACTTGAGAGAGACATTAATCTGCATAAGAATGTTAAGAGGAGTATGGGTAGAGCATGTGGCTCAGGAGAATTTTCCAGAAAAATGAAAACAAAATAGACACTTAAATCAATCTGTTGAAATTTTTGTGGCACATGATGAGGAAAGAGAGCTTGGAGAATTTAACACTCAAATGATTTATTGAAAGCAATTACAGCAGTGGGAAATGACGGGCAATTTACCTAAGAAGAAAATTATAGAGAAGCTTGATGCCCATTTGCATAAAAAAAGATTAGAAAAATAGGGATTTTTCTGATATTCTCCCAAATAATAATTTGTTGATAATTTTAAAGAACACACTTATTTCTTAACATATGTTTCTTTTTTCAATACTCTGTTACCTTTTCATTTTAAAAAGAAATGAAAAAGCAGATATGTTTTTTGAGGCAAGAAAGAATGAATGTTAATGTTTCATAAATAATTTTCCCTTTTATCTTTTCTGGCTGGAAACACTTTCTTAATCCAGGAGCAGAGTCAGCGTGTATTACCTACAAGCCTGACTGGAGTCCATGGAAGTTCTTTGTGACCCCCACGAACTTAAAATTTGCTTTTAACTCTCTAAATTTATATGTTACAAAATAAACTAAACACAACTGATGATTAAAGAATTAAACATTTCACAGGCATATTTTGATGTCAATCTGGAGTTTGATTTTTTTCATATGAATCTTTGAATTTAACTTTAAGTCTAAAAAAACACATTCTAAAATTCATTATTTTTTATCCATAGTGTTGAATGTGTTAAGATTCAACTTTTTAACAAGAAAAGTCTCAAGTAGTTGTTAAAAATTGCCACAAAATATTGTTTATTTATTAAAAATGGAATGATATATTATGACATGTCTTTAATTTGATGTATACACAGACATTGTATTTATTTTCAATTTTTCTACTTGAATTGTTTACCTATATTACATATTATTCGTTATTGTAAATAATTAACTTACAATCAAACTTGTATTTTATTGAATACTACCTGAAGAAAATTGTGGTGTAGTAGAGCGGGGCCTCCATGTGAGCCTTGCACCAGCTCTGTTCAGAAGATCCTGAAACTGCTACAATCAGATAGCACTAAATTTCAAGATACAGTCTTCACACATGTCATATGGTCAACTAGAAGTGCCAGAAATCTTTAACTTCTTGAAAATCTACATTTAGTGCAAATCTGTAGATTTTCAGAACCTTATCTAATAATGAGTGTTTTGGTGCAATGAATATTGACTTGGAATGAGAAATCTGAAAGCCGAGTTGGAACTGCACTTGAATTTGTTGCATTCTCTTATGCGCAAATACCCTCAGGGAAGGTATTAATCTGTCAATTCTCCCTTTAGATATGGGCTGAATAGTAGGTTATATTGGGTCAGATTACTCTTGGTTGGCTACTAGTCTCCTGCAAAAGAAATGGCAATATAATGTAGGAAAATTTTCTTCCTAGTCAGTCATGTATAGTGTTGGGACGCCCGCGCCTATTCGGCTATAATGGACTATTCCATTACTATGTAAAGTAATGGTGGCATCTACGTAGCAGAGTGTGCCGAGCAGCCAATCGACAAGTCAGTCGTAGACTTCCGGTGACGACCCAGAAGTACCCATTGCTCATACTACGTCTTATGACGGTTGAGATGATTAACCCTTATTCTTGTATTGGATACTAATAACCTTTGTAAATACTATTTTCACGGAATACAACAATTAACCTATTCCTGTTGTTGAGTTATTTATTCTTACTCACGACATAACATATAGAAAGAGACATGATCGTCCAACCATATATTACATATCATAAGTAATATTAAAAAAACTAAATCTGATATTATTTGTAGTTTTCATAAATAATTAACTTGTATTATTTGGTTTTCAATTTTTGTTTTTAAATATATCAACTTAATAGCATTAACATAATAAATTCAACATCAAAAATTGGGTCTAGACCCTAAAAAATTAAGCACGATCTCTTAAAGGCTGATTTTTTTTTAAAATTCTTGATTTTGTGACAGTTTTATACAAAACATGTGCAAATATTTTTACTACCAAAAAGATATCAATTTTTCTCACCATTTACAATTCATCTACTAAATAGAACTAAACAATAATTTTCAGGATGACATTTTTATAGCTTTGAACAAAGTGCAACATAAATTTTTCCTAATAAAGAAAAAATACTCACAGAAAAAAAGCCTTATTCTATATTTTTTATAATTTGAATAAATAATAAATATTACATATTTGATATATTGGCTTGTCTGGAAGGTGCATACTGATTTTTAGTTATCCATGTTCCAACACTTTAGAACATCTCAAATTTATCAACAAATATAATATGCTTACATTTCCAATTAAAGCACACTTCAAACTATCTCTTCAGAAAAAATTTTAAAATTATTTAATCATGTCAATTTTGTATCCCTATTAAAATAGAAGATTATAAGGTGCATTTTTAAACACTTGATATTTTTATTACCATAAAGGCAAAAATGACTCACAAGCAACAAAAATATGTGCTGAGTATGCATATGGTTTTCTAAGTTTACAGTTCATAAACAGCAAGAAAACTGAATGTATTGTTATCAGCAAAAAGAGCAACCCAAAATGACAAATACAGGTGGGGGATACAAAAATTTAAATATTTAGGAAGTATTCTAACAGGAGATGGAAAGTGTGACAGTGATCTGAAGGTTAATTGGCATGACAAATGTCGCATTCCAGAAGCTGAGTAAAGTACTAAGATACAGGAAAATTTCCCTAGAAACAAAGAAGAGAGTACTAGATTGCTATGTAATGTCAGTTATTCAATATGGCAATGAATGCTGGACAATATTATTGAAGATGCGGAAAAAACTTGAATCAGCAGAAATGTGATTCTACACAAGGATGCTGCGAATATCATGGACCAAACATGTGAGCAATGATGAGGTTTTGGAAAGAATGGCAATGAAAAGAAAACTCATAGGAACTGAAGTTCCTGGGACATGCAATGAGGAAGGAGGGCTTGGAGAACCTGATACTGACAGGCTGGATAGAAGGAAAAAGAAACAGAGGAAGGCAGTGGATAACATATTTGAAAGGCCTGATTAGGTGGATGACAGAACGAGGGTTGTGTGGTGTAACAGAAGAAAACATACTGAGAGCCACAAGGAATAGGGAGACATAGAAAGCCATGATCACCTACCCCCTGAAAGAATAGGGCACATAGAAGAATAAGAATTATAGCCTTATTGGTAAAGAATATTCAAGCAGACTGCCCACTACAGATGAGGGCCAAATCAAGATATTACTTGAGAATAAACCACATTACAGAAATTAGCAGGAACACAAAATTGAACAAAATCTACCATCCATGAAAACTTAGTGAAGCTTGGGTACTCAAATCACTATGATGTTTGGGTACCACATGATCTGCAGGAAAAGAATATTTTGGATCACGAATTAGCAATATGCTGCATGAATGCAATAAAAATGCATTTATTTTTAAGCAAGTTGTGATGGGTAATGAGAAATGGATCATTTGCAACAATATTCAGCAAAACAGAACTTGGGATAATCAATATGAGCCAATTTGAGTCACCCCAAAAGCAGGTCTTAATCCTAATAAAGTCATTCAAAAGGAATCCTGTAGTATGATATTCCGCCAAGTCACCAGTCAATTGATTATGAAAAGTACTTATTGCAAATGGATGAATTAATTAAAGGCAGCAATTTATGAAAACATCCCAGAATTGGCAAAAAGGAAAGGTTTTGTTTTGCATCAGGATTTTTTTTTTTTTTTTAATCATGTCACCCCAAGCAAGGCGATAACGCCACTGATGCGCAGGGGGCTACGTAAGGGTAAAAAGAATGGAAAAGAGAAAGCCGGAAACCGCATCCTAAACAGGAAACAAGGGATGAGCCTCTTCACCTGTTCAATAGATGTGGGTGGAGTGAGAACCGGGCGATAGTTTAGTCTATCTACTCCAATTGGAAAAAAATAAATAAATAAAAGAGTGAAAAAGTCTTGAAAAGGGAGAACCGGAAACCGCATCCTAAACAGGAAACAAGGTATGAGCCTCTTCACCTGTTCAATAGATGTGGGTGGAGTGTGAACCGGGCGATAGTTAAATGGGATAGGATAATGCCATACCTCATTTTTATTTTGCTGACCCATCAAAAATTGTTGCAACTTGGCTGGGATGTGATACCCCACCTACCATATTCACTGGACATTGCTCTTTCAATTTTTTATTTATTCAGGTCCTTGCAAATAAATCTCAATGGTAAAAATTTAAATTTTTAAATTACTTTAATGCGTTTTTTGTCAAGAAACCCCAGAAATTCTAAGAAGACAAAATGTTTTAATTGAAGGAAACATTGTGCAACAAAATGGTTCACATTTAGTTGAATAAATATTTAACAGCATTATTTTTCTTTGTGTTTTAAGTTCTCTGTAAAATTGCCATGAACTTGTTGGACAGTCCAATAATTTGAAATAGATTACAGAATGAATTTTCTATATTTCTGAGATGAGGTAGTAATTACACTACTTACATTATTTGAACCATTTTCCTCATCTTTGTTGCCATTTGTATGATGTTTTGGCTGTACTCTGGCCTTCTTCAGGTATCAGGAATTTTCAACTTTGCAACAACTATCAGGCAGATACCATACTTAGATATCATTGCTCATATCGAGGAAATAACCTTGAACATCCCTCAGGCTCAGGCAAATGAGCTAAGATGGCAAGTGAGACAGACATTGGAAAAGGCCAAGCCGCCCAAACCAAACATCACGAAAGAGGAGCTGCTGGCAATGAGGACTCTACAGAGGAATGAGAACATCATCATACTACCAGCTGACAAAGAAAATGGAATTGTAGTGATGGACAAAACTGAATACACCAAGAAACTGGAAGACCTCAGAAGTTGGAGCTATAGCAAGGTAAAGAAAAACCCACATTGAAAACAAAACAACAGCTGTCATAAATCCTAATCAGGATCAAAGATCAATTCCAGCCTAGGACATATAGCAAGCTACCTCACATGTATGGTCTATCTAAGATTCATAAAGACGGTATTCTGCTCAGGCCAATTGTTAGCAGCTTAGGCTTGGTGTGGCATCCTTTGAGTCAATTCCCTGTAGATATAATTAGCCCACAGATAGGAAAGTCACATCATATGTTTAAAACCGCATCCACTTTGTGAAACTTATCAAAGATACTCCCATCCAGTGCAACCTGATGGTGAACCTGGATGTGATGAGTGTTCACCAAGGTACCCACGGTGAAGTCACTATTGGTAGTCAGGGACAGACTGGCTTCAGACTTATCCCTAGGAGAATGAACCAGTATTTTATGCAATAACCTGGAGATGCTGATTTCTGCACACAAATAACGCACTTTGGATTGGGATCAGACATACATTGGCAGAATGAAGGCTTAGCAATGGGATCGCCATTATTACCATCACTAGCTAACATATACATGGAATACTTTGAAGAGATGATATTAGAATACACAGCTCTAAAGCCAACTCTCTGGCTGAGATACGTTGATGATACCGTCATACTCTGGCCACACCAGGAGGAAGTCCAGATGCTACTGGACAATGTGAACTCAATAAGATCATCTATACAGTTCACTATAGAAAAAGTGAGTGACAACAGACTGGCATTCTTGGATGTACTCATAACTTAAACAGAGAAAGAATTCAATACAGCCGTATACCGCAAGCCAACATTCACCAAACAATACCTTAACTTTAACTCCCACTACCCATAAAATGTAAAGAAAGGGATTGTCCACAGCCTGCAACATCAAAGAAAAGTCATAAGCAGTGATCCAAAAACATACAAACAGGAAATGGTCAGTACAAGCAGTACCCTGCAACATAACAATTATTCATGGTACATGACAGCAACTCCAACAAACATGGAATGGAGGGTGTTGATGATAACAACTCTCAAAAAACAACCTCTGTCTGTCTACTCTATGTGAAGGGGTTATTAGAGAAATACAACAAAACTGTGGTCCATATAATATCAGGATGATCTTCAGAAGTGGTTCTACACTTCACAGGTACCTCTTCTGAGTAAGACCTCCAACAGAGGAGGACATGACAGATCTGTAAGTTGTGTACGCCATTCTGTGTAGCTGTGGAAAGAAATATAAAAGAGTAAAAGGCTGTCCCCATAATTCAAGGCTACAAGAACATTGCAAGGTCATAAAACAAGGAGATATAGAAAAATCAGGCATAGTTGACCATATATGGAGGGAGAAAGGTGATCACCACTCCTCTCTAGGACGAAGTTGAAATAACAGAGAACACCACTAAAAACTATGTGAACTTAAGGACCAATGCATATGCTAGGCTAAAAGAATTTCTTAAGCCGACCAAGCATAGTGAAGAATACAATTGCCAAACCAGTAATATGGAGTACCAGAGAAAATCATAAGTGTCAAAAATTGCAAGATGAGATCTGGTAAAAAATACTAGACAATACCATTAACATTAAATGGTTACTGAACATTAGGCTTATAGGTCCCAGAAATTCAGTTGTTCTTGTCGTTAAGGATAAAGACGTTGGTTAGTTTCAGTGAATTGACTCAAAGAGTTGTGAGTTCAATATCAGGCTACAGCAGTGGTGAACAAGTAATTTAGAGTGTCTGGTAGTCATGAGATAACTCATGACTACCAAAAGAGGCTTTATGTAAAGAATGAGAATGATATACCCCAGTGATTCTAATAAAGTGTTCATTCCAAAATTCCTTATACCTGAAGAAGGCCAAAGAGTATAATAATTGAAACATTGTACAAATATTATCAAAGATGAAGACTGTAGTCCAAATAATGTAAATAGTGTAGATTACTGAATGCCGCATTTAATATAATTTTGTGTTGTTACTGAATATCACATATTTGATGGAATTTTGATTATATTACTAAATCTTGCATATTTGATATATTTTAGAATAGATTAAATATATTTTGTATGCTTAGTTCATTATGATTTCTTTAATAGAAGTAAGAAAATCATTTCTTTATTTTTTTTGCCATAAAAAGTTTAATGTTTGGATGGTTATGATAATAGTCTGATTTTTACATTCCTCAAAGACATTTAAGTTGAGATCATATGATCTCTTGTGAATCTAAAAAAGTATTTAAAAATACTTTAACTGAAATACTTAAATTCAAAGATATAAATCATATCTTAATATTATAGATAGATCCTTATGTTTTTTTTATTCATTTTGATTGTTTTAGTCTTCTATGGATTGTAACTTAATAAAGAAAATTCCAAAAGACTGCATTATTTTGTCATAATATTGTTTGTAGATTTATAAATCCATTCCCCAAATCAGGATTACTTAGATTTTCAATTTCTTTTTTCTAAATTTCATTTAAAACATTGAAAACTAGAATGAATATTTTAAACATTTAAAAAAAACATTGTGATAAATATTTGTTTTCTTTTGGTAGAATTTAACTGTAAAGTTAACAAAAAAAATACACTACCATATTTAACTTCTTCTTCTTCTATGTGCCCTGTCCTTTCAGGGACGTAAGCGATCATGGCTTTCCACATCTCCCTATCCCTGGCAGCACTTAGTATGCTTTCTCCTGTTACACCACACAGCCCTTGTTTTGTCATCCACCTGATCAGGTCTTTCAAATATGTTATCTGCTGCTTTCCCCTGTCTCTTTTTCCTTCTTTCTGGCCTTTTAGTATCAGGTTCTCCAAGCCCTCCTTCCTCATTGCATGTCCCAGGAACTTTAGCTATCTCTTCCTGATGCTACAAAACTACTAAATAGGATAAACAATTTAACAAAGAATAAAGACATAATCTTCTGTTGGATCCCAGGCCATATCGGTATCCACATGAACGAAAAAGCCGATAAAGCAGCAAAAGAGTCATTACAACTAAACCCCAACACAGAAAAAATCCCTTATACAGATTTAAAACCAAAAATAAATACATATATCCTCAAAAATTGGCAGGAATCACAGAACTCCTGTACTGACAATAAACTACACCAAGTGATACAAACTATCAAAAAACAAAGAAAACAATAAAAGGATGTCAAGAAAAGAAGTGATAATAGCTAGACCCCGAATAGGACACACCTATATCACTCACTCACACTTAATGAAAGGAAAAGAAGTACCAATCTGCATACCATGGCAAGAACCCTGCACAGTACACCATATACTGACAAACTGTATAGACCTTGAACAGATCCAACTAAAACATTATCAAAAAAATAATTTAAGGGATATTTTCAACAAGGTTGACCCTAAAAATATTCTCAGATTACTAAGAGAGACAAAACTATACAACAAGATATATTTAAAAAGTTCCACTAAATCATAAGTAACATTTAATTTCCACCCATCATACTACAACAACTAAAGTTTCGGCATTAAATGACCCATAAAGGGTTGATTTGTCGTAAAACAAATCAATCAATGAATCAATCAATCTTCCTGATGTTCAGTATTAATTTCATTTTTGTTTTTATCCTTTCCAAAACCACATCATTGGTCACATGTTTGGTCCATGGTGTTTGAAGCATCCTTCTGTAGAACCACATTTCAATTGCTTCAAATTTTTCTTTCATCTTCGATGATATTGTCCAGCATTCACCGCCATATTGAAGAACTGATAACACATAGCAATCTGGTACTCTCTTCCTTGTTTTTATTGAAATTGTCCTGTTTCTTAATACTTTACTCAACTTCTGGAATGCTTCCTTCACTATGCTAATTTACCTCAGTGTCACATTTTACATCTTTTGTTAGAACACTTCCCAGGTATTTAAATTTTTGTGCCTACTTGATTTTAGTATCCCTCCCCTCTATTTGGTATTTTGGGCTGCTCTTTTTGCTGATGAGCTTACATTCAGTTTTCTTGCAGTTTATTTGTAGTCCTTTCTTGTCCCTCTCTTCTGTAGGAGGTCTTACTTCATTTCTGTGTCTGCTATCAGTACTGTATCATCTGTGTACCATATGTTGTTTAAATTGTGGCCTCCGATGACAAACCCTGGCATAACTTCTAGAGCTTTTAGAATAGTCTTGCTGTACAAGTCAAATAGATCTGGTGAAAAGACATCCTTGTCTTATGCACCTTTCTATCTTTGTATATCTGCTGAATTCATTACCTGTTCATAGGCAGGCAGTTTGCTGCCACTAGAGATTCTTGATTACTCTCAGGTCTTTTACAAAATCTATGAGGGGAAAATAAAAAAAAATTAATTAAAATTTCTAATGATAAATAATGACATGCAGAAAATGGGATTGGTGTGTTATGTTCAAGGTGCATCTCTTTTTCACAAATACAATTTGGAAATGTATGAAAGCCATTATTTCCTCACCATCAAAATTGACGGCAAATAGAAAATTTGATTATATTCTCTAAACTTAGTTGATAATCACTCTAAGGGAATGTTAAATCTAAGTGCAAAACTAGTTGGATGTGGGGCTTGCAATCCTGTCTCTGTTACCTCCCATTAGCATGGACCAGGCTTGCCTCCCAGAGAGTAAAACACTACGCCTCCTTGGTCTCACACTTTCAACGGACCTCAAGTGGAATGACTATATCGAATCAATTGCTAAATCTGCTGCTATGAAAGTCGGTTCTCTGTGCAGGGCCCGGAGGTTTTTTCCATCTGAATCTATCCTGTACATTTATAAATCTACCATCCGTCCGTGCATTGAATACTGTTGCCATATCTGGTCGGGTGCCCCCGCTATTCTCCTTGGGCTTCTCGACAAGGTACAACGGAGGGTCTGTAATGTGATTGATACCGACTTGGCTGACTGCCTGCAGTCTCTCTTTCACTGGCGAAAAATAAATACTTTCACGGCTTCTGCTCTGATGAACTTAGATCACTGGTGCCCCCTAGGTTCGAATTTGCACAAGATACTAGATTAGCAACTAGATCCCACCCTTTTACAGTGAAACCGATAAAATGTAACCACAACTTCTACTCCAACAGTTTCTTTTCTCGCACTTCCCGACTGTGGAATTCCCTTCCACATGACTGCTTCCCCAATAGCTACAATCTCCAGGAGTTTAAATGTAAGATCAATAGACACCTCCTAACACACTAACTTGCATCCATTCTTTCAAACACTCTTCCCATCCACCCAAACCCCCAGCCTACGTATCTATACCCATCTATCACCTCGCTTCTGACTTTTTTTTTATATCTAACCACTCTTTCTCTTTACCTTCCCCTATGTAGCCCCAAGCGCAATAGTGGCAGTGAAATGCCTTGCTTGGGGTGAAATGTTTAAAATAAAAAAAAACATTAACAGTAGGGGTGTAATGTGAAGGACTGGTCTAATGAAGACCTGTATTTAAAAGTTTTTAAAATAATTGTGTGACCTTTATAGTCAGAGAAGTAATGATGACTAAAATATCATTGTCCTTATTCAGAAAGGATATGAAATCCATTTGGTATCAGCTACTTTGAACAGATACCTTTTGAACTGCTATAAAAATTTTTGCTCAAGACAGTTTTTTTTATACAGGAAAATAAGATCTCAAAATGAAAATTTTGTGGACTAGAACAGCATGTGAGTTTTATAGCAAGAAAATATTTTCAAGGCCAGGTTAACTGTCACAAAAATCATATGAGCCAGGAAAATTTGAATTCTGTTTTTTTCCCATTTATTTGAAAAATGTTGACTCAGTGAATTATTCAGTTTCATCATTCTACTTTCATGTCAAAATCTAGTCAGTCAATTTTAATGGCTGTCTTTACACTTGATTTTAAAACTTAAAGTTAATGGCCAACAAATCATTATTCACGCAATCAGTAAAATTGATTCTTTTGCATGTTTTGCTTCAATGGAATGAGTGGATAAATTTTTTTTCTTTCTTTGTTGTTTTCCATTGCATGTCAGTTACAGGATATTATAAAAGATGTCACATGTGTCCAACTTGATTTATTTTTCTCAGATTATCCTGAAAAGGTCACAGCCAGACTAACTTGCTAGAATTTGGCCAAATAACTAAGAATTAAATTTTTCAAGAATAAAATCTTCTTGGTCTAGCAGGAAACCGGTGTGCATCTTTTTGTATTTATAAAAATTGAAGTATTTATTTCATGAAAAACAATGATTATTTAATGTATATGATGTGATTGTCAACATTGTGTCTTAATGTTGGTCGAACATGTGATGACTGAACAAACTTTTTCTCTTGTGTGCTATGTCACTTGATGATTTCCAAAATTTTACATCCTTATCCTTCATAGCTTTAAGCAATATGGTCCCTTTCTATTTTACCCAGTTTCTGTTTTACAATCCAATTTTCATGAGGTACATTACTCAATGTATGTCTCTGCCACTCTTGCACTCAATATGTCCTGTGACTGTGAAATTCTCATAGATCTCAATGGCAATATCTTCATCAGTCTAACTTCCTTTGCTTTAATATTATTTCAGAAGTTTCAACTAAATAAATTATATAGATATTTTCACAATAGAGAAGTGAAAGGAAAATTATATTTACATTTCTTTAAACATAAACTAAACATATTGTTCAGCATTCATGAAATATATTCACCATGATATTCCTCCTAAGGAACTTCTTTGTTTTTTGAATTTCTATGTCACTGCATTAACTGTACCAAATAATAAAAACCACATCACTTGAGGACTATCAACAGCAGAAAGAATTAAAATGTATAGTGTATGTAAAGTTAACAGAAACATTCCACACTACATTAAACAAAAGATTAGGCAGGAACCCTCAATCAATACTGGAAAGAGTGAGAACAGTTGTTAGACTTGAAAACCTATTTTCCTGAAAAATTGTTTTAAGAAAAATATTCTATATATTTTACATGTATTTGCTCTCAGTCAATGAATGCTAAATGTTTCCTTATAAGGAAATGTCTAATATTATCATTACCAAAATCATTTCTAGCAAAGAAAGAATTTAAAAATTCTGGCTAAGTAAATTTGATTTCTGAAAAGTTTCAACAGCATCTTTTTTTTGTCTTCAATTAGTATAAACAGTTTTTTTGTCAGCAGAAGTGCAAAGTTGGGTAGGAACTGCCAGTCTCAAGAGATTGTAGTGTATTATATAGTGCATCTTTCTGATTTACTCTCTTTGTCAGCTGGATGTGAATGCAAAATAAAGTAAAAAGGTTGTCCTCTGCAGAGGGGCTCCATATTGCCTGAGTAATAATTTGTTGGCCATTAACTTTAAGTCTTAAAACTCTAGAATCAAGTATAAATACAGCCATTAAAATTGACTGACTAGATTTTGACATGAAAGTGGAATGATAGGATTGAATAATTTACTGAGTCATTCATCAAATCCTTTCAAAAATATAGAATATAAAAGGAGCCAATAATGAATGATTCTACCAAAAAAAAGAACACATATGAGTCTACAAGCTACCAGATTTACTTTAAATAATGCTGCTTCTGAAATAGAATCACTGTGAATGGGCAAGTTTCAACTAATGTAGCACCAGTAGAGTCTTAACATCAAACCAGTGACCTCAATCAACTGACCTGATACATGTATCATCTCCCTTCTTTCAAGTTGCTTCCCTCACGCAAAAAAAACATTCAACTCACATCCTCGCTATCAGCAAAACAAAGAATTTTTCATTAACAGTTTTTGTTTCCTTTTTCCTCTCATCTCACCACCAGCTCTTGCTGTTTTGTTTGTTCTCACATGCTACAATACATGTGTTTATAATAAGTGTGTGCTAGCATGGCAACCTAATCCATATTGGAGAAGCCTGCACTGGCGTGTTTCATCAACATCCACAAAGCCAACTTGTATTTTATAATTCAACAATGCTAAGCAGACCTTAGTGGTAGTTTTTTTTTAGAGAAAGAGAGAGATAGAGAAAGAGATAGAGAGAGAGAGAGCACATAATGTGGGATGATCAGCAGTTGAACAAAGCCAGTATGTGCAAATCTTTGGTCATGTTAACTTGCAACTTTGAAGGCATGAGTCAACTTATGGTATTGTTTTCAGGCAGTTATTGATGATGTCATGCAGGAATCATCTCTCTAACATAATGATATTGAAAGCATATCATTGACATAGGAAGATTTGAACAAAGGTCAGAGTTGAAACACTAATTTTCTAACCAGTTAACCATGTATCCATGAAAATTAGTTTCCAGTGTTTCAAATGAAATAGGAATACTTCAAAGATTTTGGTTTAGGTATACTGGGAATAGCATTGACTGAACATGAGAATAATGAGGAAGTTTTCAGGGAAAATGTAAATGAAAAGTACACTTATACTAATAATCAGAAAGAAACAACTAAAAGTCTAGGGTATATAAAGGGAAGAAGGCTTCAAGAACAGGACACATTGAAGATGAAAGTGACAGAAGAAACAAAAATGGAAGCAAAAAGAAAATTAATATTGATCATCAGGAAGAAACAACTAAAGTTCTTGGGACACGCAATAAGGAAGGAGGGCTTGGAGACCCTGATACTAACAGGCCAGATAGAGGCAAAAAGGGACAGGGGAAAGCAGCGGATAACATATTTGAAGGGCCTGAGCAGGTGGATAATAGAATGGGGTTGCGTAGTGTCACAGAAGAAAGTGTGCTCAGAGCCACCAGGAATAGGAAGACATGGAAGGCTATGATCGCCTATGTCCTGAAGAGACAAGGCACATAGAAGAAGAAGATATTTATAATAAAAAACAATGAAAATTTCTAGGCCACATTATGAGGAAAGAGGGCTTTGAGAATTTGTCACTTTGTTATGTATGTACCTTTGAACATTGGTGGGTATATCCCAATCCTTATAAAGATACATTGGACTCTATTGAGATTGGTGTGTTTTTACTGACTAGCAGTTCTCATTTAATTCACACTGCTTGTGAGACTTGTATTTGGTGAGATCATAAATATTAATATTTATTTCCAAACTCTGTTTGCATTATTACTCACGCAATAACATTTTAGGTCACAACATACTAACAGGACATAGTGAAAGTGAGAGAAAAGAAAGCAGTGTATAACCTACTTAACAAGCTTGTGTAAGTAGCTGTCAGAACAATGAGTAGCAAGGATAGCTAAAAAGATAAAGATACTGTAACGAGGATGCATTTATATATAAAAATAATATTGATAATATCTAAAAAGTTGTAGTAAGGGATTCATTTGAATCATACTTGTTATTACAAAAATCTTTTAATCTATGAAGTAGTCATAAAAATAAAGCAATTAGAAATAAAAAGTTTGGAAGATGCTGGAATGTCCGAGAAAATTTTAGTAAAATCTAGAGAATTCTAAAGGATTCTAGAATATGCAAATTAGGTGTTAGCTCCTATAAAAATAAGTTTTGGGAAGAGAGTAGTCAGTTGTTAATAGGATTTGCTGACATTATCAACTCCAGTTTGATTTGTGGATCTGTGCATCCAGCTGAAAGAATCTCTAAGAAAAATTGCCGACCAACTAAAACATGAACGAGAACCTCATGGTTAAATAGATATTTTTGACTCTTTCATTGACTAAACTAATAATTATTTTTATATATACATTTGAGGATTTCCAAAAGGAAAAACTTAAACTTCTTTGCTATCTTAACTGGGTAAAGATATTTGACACCTTCCTTCTCCTTCATAACACTTCGCCTGCTAGTAGTGAACTCTGTTTTTCTTTTTGAATGCAAAAACTGTATACTTGTAAATATTTTTATTTAATGTTTTGGTATATTTGTTTGTGATTTATCTCTGAGTTTTGGTTAATCAACATTTTTTTTCTTTTGTTACACTATAGTGGTGGTATCTATAGTTTTCCCGTTTGTAGTGGGAGTCCATTCTAGTAAAGGGTAGTTGTCGAAGATTAACGGAATTTGGTCTTGTTGTAGTTAGCCCACTATAAGTCATAAAATGATTATAAAATCAAGAAAAGCAAATTGAGTTGAAAAATAAAATTTTATATATACACATATCAATTAATGTTTTTACAATTGAAGTAATACTTGAAATATAGGTCCAACAGAGTTTAAAATGTTCATGGCAATAAAATGCTGAAAGAGAATTAATGCTTAGGAATGTGGGGAGTGCTATGAGTAAGGAATGTCTTTGATGTAGTCACTCCTTAGATCAGTAAGTAGTTTTGAGGCAGGGAAGAAGGAAAGAGGTAAGGGAGGCGAGCGTAGTAAGCAACTTGACTTTCGGTCAAGGGAGCTACTAATTACTCTCTTCTCCTTGAGTCAGTCTATATGTTGATGCTTTCTGTATCTGCTTTTTATATCTTTTTGGATCACAGCAGATCACTTGGGCTTTCACACTTGTATTTGATTCTGGGCTCTCCATTGGCTGATAAATAAAATTTGCATAGGCTCGCGAACTGGAAATTTAATATTTAATTAATTTTTAGTTTTCAACCGGAACATTTGCGCGGACCCAGTAGTGCATGGATGACTTTTGGACATTTGCTTTTTGGTCGTGAAAGTGCTAACATCCGGTCCATCACTTTTGCTCAGTATCACCACAACACTTAACACGTAAAAATACAAATGATAGGAAATTGTAAAGAGCTATGGTCACATATGTATTGAAAGGACACACCACATTATGCATCCAAGAAATTTAAACTGTTTATGATGCAAATTATAAGTATCTTGTTTCCATTTCTCTTGAAACATTGTTGTTGCTCACATGTGCATTCCATGATATTCTCAGTATTTTTTCTAGAACCACATTTCTGTGGTCTCAAATTTTCTCTTCATCTTTAAGGAGATAGTCTGGCATACACTGAGAAATAGGTGAACTGATATTATGTAACATTTTAGTACTTTTTGCTTTGTTTCTGATACAACTTTCTGGTTTCTTTCACTCTTTCAGTATTTTCTTGGGATTTAGTTCTGATTACTGACAATGTCTTTGAATAATTCATATTCTAAAATACTAATTTGTAACCTAATGTAAAAGGAAAATCCAGTTGCATGTGTTTATTGCAGTCACATCTTTGGAATTTTTATATGGTTTTGTTATTGAAAGAAAAAATGATTTTCCTCTTAAGGTAACATTCTGTTTTTTTTTAACTTCCAAATCAAATGTAGAATCATGTTCTTGGATGAAATTTTTACCTGTTGTGTTTGTTCCCAAATTAATGGTTTTTCTAACACCTTTTATTTGGTGGTGCGGTGATCTTTTCCATAAAAGTTGATTATTACTTGAATTGATGTCAACCAAATGAACATGTCTTCAACTTCTGGTAAAAAGGTGTGACAGCAAATTCAGTGAGTCAGTCAATCAAGTGCCATATGTGATACATGCTTGGGTGATCATGTCTTTTTTTATTCATGACTGACTAGGCAGAAGATTTTCTTGCTGTAGGTTGCCATTCCTTTCTGTGGTAGACTGGTTGCTAACAGAACACAGTCTGTCCTGCTATTTAACCCATATAAATGAACTGAACAAATTCAACTGGAATTTGAAATTGGCTGTGTGAGTAAATTCACCAGGCCTGAATGGAAGTTATGTGATCTTTTATACAAGTAATTTGAAATTTGTTTTTATTTATTTTTTTGACATTTCCAGAAGACCTTCCATAACTTGAATTTTACTTTTTATCTAAACATTCATGCATATATATACGTGTGTGTGTGTGTTTGTGAATTAATAAATATACATATCGGAATGCATCTGAATAAAAATGTTGTTCAGGTGTTAATAAAAGAGTGCTCAATGTAGTATAAACAGAGCTATTGTTGTATATTTTTAATTTCTATATATTATCTGAATTATTATTTCAAATAATCTTTTAATTCACAGGTAGTTGTGTTTGACATGATTTAGCTATGTTAATCATGTCATGTTCTTACTGATGCATTTTTAAGTGAAAAGTCTGCTTTTATAGAGTTCTATACTTAAAAAAAAAGACATTGCCATTGTAGAATCCTCTTCTCGAATAAATTCCTTAACTGATGGCAGTATTTGTTCCCATCTTAGTTCATTTACCACCCTCTAGTGTCAAGTGAGGTTATCTATCCCATAGAAGTACTGGTGTTGACTTAATGAACAGGTCTTCAACTTTTACTCAAAAGAGTCTCGCAGTAAATTACCTAATCCTAATTGGTAGCTATGTTAATAAAATAAATATCATTAAATTTAAAAAGTAATAATTTGTAAGTTTTTCCGGAAATTACAACAAATAGCATCTAATTTGAACAATATTTTCTTGTAAGGAATGCATGAAAAAGTTACTGTTATTTCACCAATAGAAAAACTTTCATCAATAGAGTGTCCTCTTAGTTGTTTCCAAAGCAAATATATTTAAAACAGTGCAACAAACAGGAAAATTTCATTTGAAAACAAAGAGTACTGAATTGTTAGGTAATATCAGTCCTCCAATATGGCAGTGAATGCTGGACAGTCTCTTTGCAGATGATGAGGAAAAGACTTGAAATAATAGAAATGTATTTCTACATAAGAATGCTAAAAATACCATGGACTGAACATTTGAGCAATAACATAATTTTAAAGCAAATGAAAACAAAAAGAGGCATTTATACTGAAAACAAATGTTTGTTGTAGTGCAATGGATATCAGTTTACAATAAGAAATCCAAGAGTTGAATTCATTGCATTCAATTACATGAAAATACTCTATAGAAAAGTATTAATCTGTCTCATCTCTCTCCAGTTATGGGCTAAATAGTAAGAGAGATTGGGTTCTATAGCCTTGATTCACAGCCAGTCTACCACAGAAAGTAATTATAACCTATTACAAGAAAATATTCTGCCCAGTCAGTCATGTTTTTTGAGACATAATTGGCAAAATGTGTATCACATGTAGCACTAAATTGACTGATACTTAATAATGAAAATAAACAGTTGACAGTTCTGAGTATATAATGAGGAGAGAAGGCTTGAAGAATTTGATACTCAGAGAACTGATTGATGACAAGAGAGACAGAGGTAAGCAACACTTAACATAGCTAGAAAGTTTGAGTAAATGGATGGGAGAACAGGGTTGTTAAGAGTTACAAAGGACAGGAAAATATGGAGAGCCATGATTGCCACCATCTGGAAAAGACAAGGCACATCATTATATCCTTAAAGAGGGCATTAATGGGTTAAACATTTTTTTCAGAAATGAATCATTTTGCGTTTTCTTTTATAAACGTTGTCCCAACCTAAGATAGATTAGACATCACACCATTTATTCCAAAAAGAAAACCTGATATCTGTAAATTCAATATAAATAAATTAAAAGAAAAGAATTCCAGTTTAATTAAATGCTTAGTTTCTTTTAATCAAAATTCATAAACTGAACAACTTGAAGTTCTATCTTGGTTCAAAGGGCATTAATATAAAACACCTGGAACAAAGTTTTTTATCCTATATACTTTACAGTCACCCACATACCAAATATTTAGCTTTTGGCCATCATGTCTCTCAGTTTTTTTTTGTTTTTTTGGCTATTTCTTTCTGTTCAGTTTCAAGTTAATGTCCGCCATAACAAAAAATGATATTGAAGATATCTTTACACTGCACATTGAAAGTGGCATTTGCAGTTAGTAACATTATTATTATTTTTTTTAATTGTATCACCCCAAGCAAGGCAGTAATGCCACCAATGTGCAGGAGGCTACATAAGAGAAAAAGATTAGAGGAGAGTGAAGAGAAGGACGAACCAGTTAGAAAGGAGCAAGAGAAGGATGGGAATACAGGTGTGATGATAGTTGCAAAGGTGGAGAGAAAGGAAAGGATATACAGGGTGGTGAAGAAAGAACTAGAGTCAAGTGGTTAAGAAATGAGTATTGACATTGCATTTAAATTCCTGGAGGTTGTAGAAGTAAGGAAAGCAAGAATATGGAAGTGAGTTCCACAGGTGGGAAGTGCGAGAAAAGAAGCTGAAGGAATAGAACTGTCATCTACATTTGGTTGATCTAAATGTGAATGAGTGGGACTCAGTTGCCAGTCTGGTTACATGAGTAAACACCTGTTTTTACTAAAGTTTTTCTGTCAGTTTTGTTACCAACATTCTTTTACTTTGTTATTGCCATAATTCTTCTTCTTCTTTTTCTTTTTCTATATGCCCTGTCCTTTCAGAACGTAGGCAATGATGGCTTTCCATGTCTCCCTATTCCTGATCAGGTCCTTCAAATATGTTATTCACTGTTTTCCGTGGTTTGTTTTTCCCTCCATCTGGCCTGTTAATATCAGGTTCTCCAAGCCCTCCTTCCTCATTGCATGTCCCAGGAACTTTAGCTGTCTATTCATATGCTCACTAATAATTTCTTTTTCATTTCCAAAATCTCTTCATTGCTCACATGCTTGATCCATAATATTAGCAGCATCCTTCTGTAGAACCACATTTTAGTTACTTCTTTTCCTTCATTTTTGATGATATTGTCCAGCATTCACTGCCATATTGAAGAATTGATATCATATAGCAATCCAATGTTCTCTTCTTTGTTTCTAATGAAATTGTCCTGTTTCTTAATACTTTACTCAACTTCTGGAATGCTTCATTCACCATGCCAATTCGCCTTCAGATCTCTGTTTCACACTTTCTATCTTCAGTTAGAACACTTCCCAGGTATTTAAATTTTTGTACCTGCTTGATTTTAGTATCTCCTACCTGTATTTGGCATTTTGGGCTGCTTTTTTTGCTGATGACCATGCATTTGGTTTTCTTGCAGTTTATTTGTAGACCTTTCTTGTCACTCTCTTCATCTACCTTCTGTAGGAGGTCTTGTAGTTTACTTTCTGTGTCTGCCCTCAGCACTGCATCATCTGTGTACCTTGTAGAAAAAATAAATCATATGACAGTACTGTATAACTTTTAACTAACATAATTCATTGTTTAGTTTATGTTGAAGCCTTAATTCTTTTTTACTGAGAAATTCCTTTTTATACTTTTTGGTGTGCAAAGGGTTACATGAGAGGAGAGCAAGAAGAAAGGAGATCAGTATAGAGGGTGTGTCAAAGAATGCATCAGAGAATGATGGGAATACTTGTGCACAGGGCATTACATGCAAGTAGAGTGAGAAGGAAGAACATGTATATGCAGCAGGTGGTTAGGAAAGGATAAGAGAAAGATGGGAATCAAGGAGATAAAAGATGGCAGTTGACATTGTGTCTAAAATCTTGGAGATTGTAGCTACCAGGGATGGAAGTATACAAAAGGGAGTTCCACAAGCATGAAGTGCAGGAAATTAAAGTGCTTGAGTAGAAGGTGGTTGCAATTGACTGTTTTTACTGTAAAATGGTGAGATTTAGTTGCCAATCTACTTATAAAAACTTTACACTGTCTTTGATAAGTAAAAATCGTCTCAGTTGTGAACTTGCTTAAAAACAAAAGTTTTCTGATTGATATATCTCAAACAGATCTTTGCATTCAAAGATACGTTTTTCTTTATTTAGTATTTTTAAAGAGATTAAATGCAAATGTTTTAACATGTGGGAGTCAGAATACTGAAATGCTTTGTAATATCAGTCATCCTCTATCGCAGTAAATGCTAGAAAGTCTCTTTGCAGATGACAATGAAGAGACTTGAAGCAACAAAAATGTGGTTCTGTTGAAGGATTCTGAAGATACTATGAACTGAACAAGTAATCAATGACAATGTTTTAGAAAAAATTGAAACAAGTTAATATTTAACATCAGAAAGATTTAGAGAAAATGCTAAAAAAACAATTAATGTCAGAAGGAGAGAGAGGAAATTTCTACAACACAATGAGGAAAGAAGGCTTGGAAAATCTGATACTTACAGGATGGATTGAAGGGAAGAGAGGCAGTTAATCAATGCATAATCTACTTAGTGAGTTTGAGTAAACGGATGGTGGAAAAACATATAAGAGAAATAACAAAAATACAAAGTTTATTCAGAGCTACAAAAGACAGGAAATTGTGGAGAGCCATCATAATGTACATTCTGAAGATAATTTACTATTTCTCTGGTACTGCAATTTTGCTGCTGTTAATAAAATCAAGGCACACTTGTGAAAGCAGAATTACATTGCTTTTTTTAAAACTCAAAATGATTTCTCACATGCAATACAAATTACAACCTCTAATGCATACGTCTTCAAAAGAAAATTTTGCACCTGCAATATTGACCACACAGCAACATTTGACGGCATCAACTTCTTTCTTTCATCCATAAAAAATTGCTTTCCAAAATCAGACTCAACTGAATGTCTAGATCTGTCCAAGGAACTACATTGGTTTCCAAATTTGGACATATCTTGTGAAAACCCAAATGGTGAATCATTTCAGGCCTCATCAGCAATATGACAAGTAGGAAATGTAAGTTTCAATCCACTTAAGTTCTTCTTAAACTAGGCTCTGAGTATATACAAGTACAGATATGAAGAGATGGGCACTGATCATCTTAGCAAATTTGACACATTTTAAATGAATCTATATTTAGAAACAGAATTTCTGTTTCTTTTTTCAAAGCCACTGTACAGAGTAGAAGGTGGGATATACAGATGACATAGGTATTCATAGTTGGGATAAGAATGATTCTGGACAAAAAAATCAATATCTTTTACTAAGTATTTCATGAAATAGAACTCGAGATAAACCTTTCAAAAACAAGCTGAAATCTGCTATTGGAATATTAATCGAAAATACACATAATCTGTCATAAATATTAAAGATGGCATTAATAAATACTAAACACTTCAGTAAATTTATGTATGGATCAAATACAAGTATAAGGCACAAAGAAATGGGTTGTACTTGGAGTTGTTTGTCCAATATGTTAGGTTGTGACAAAACTAAAACATTAACCTAAAATCTCGAGATTTGTTCTTAAAAAGCTTTATCGAATCTAGACTTAAATAGACTTGCTTTCTAAACTGTCATCTATATACAACTACTTTTTCAGATCAGTAATTAAAAATGGCTTCCTGTATAGTTAAAATCCAAAGATCAAGGTAGCCATGACTTACAATTTGCTGCCCACATTACTTAAGACATTTAGCAACTGTGAAAAATTAACAAAAGCTGGAAACAAATTGACACTGGTTTTCAAGTTAATGTTAAATTAGAATTTGCCTCACAATAACCATTCACTTTGCTTGCATTGTAATTTAATAAAAAAAATGCAGTAAATGAAAAATGATTCTTACCTCAGTAAAATGTCAGGAGGAAATTTAGTGGAAGAAAAGAATCAACTTAAAGACTATCATTGTAGAATGAAAGTGATTGTTAGACAAACAAAAAATACTGTCTGTTCTAATTCTCAAGTCTTTAATTTTGTTAAATGCCATTTCCATTTTATAGATGTGAATGCAAATAAGAGAGAAAAAAAGGAAAGAAAAATCTATTAATTTGTTGCTTTTAGTTTCGTAAATTTCTTTAAATAACTTGTAGTTGTTTTTTGTTTTGTGAAATTCACTTTTCAGAATACAAATGTCTGAACAAATTAACAGAAATTCTAAGTTACTCCTGATCCAATAAAAAGACTACTATATATGTAGATAGTTTTCAAAATCAGAAGTTATCTGGGATGAAGGAATGATTATCACTTTAAATTATCATGAAACATTATCTTGCTTGCAAAATCATCTAAGCTAAAGTATGGTGTTGCTGTAAGACAGAAAGACAATGAAAACTTTTAAGCAAAACAATTTATTTTATTTGTTCAGGCATTGTTAAGGTTGTCTTTATTCATAAGTTCTTGACTCAACAGAAGATAAATATTTCATATGAATCTGCAATACAAACACAGACGTTATTTGTATCATTCAGACAATTGTCCTCATCTTTGTTGCCATTTGTATGATGTTTTGGTCTTCTTCAGATGCTAGGAATTTCAAACCAAACCCTTTATTACAATCACTGGAGTATATCATTCTTATCCCTTGCATAATGCCACAATTGGACCTAATCAGGTGGATGATGGAATGAGGGTTGCATGGTGTAACAGGAGAAGGCATACTAAGAGCCCCCAGGGATAGGGAGATGTAGAAAGCCATGATCACCTACGCCCTGAAAGGACAGGGTATATAGAAGAAGAAGAAGAATAAAAACTAGTATTTTCAATATTTGTTTATGCCTCTGAGTTGAGATAGTATTTACATTATTTGGACTGTTGTCCATATCTTTATTGCCATGTTTATGACGCTTTGGCTGTTGTATACCCTGGCCTTATTTAGGTGTTAAGAATTTCAAACCGAACACTTTATTTCAATCACTGAGGTACATCATTTTCAATCCACTGAGCTGTACAAAGGAACATGGCTCAGAAGATGTAAACATTGGTTAGTTCAAGTAACTTGACCCAAAGAGTTGTGAGTTCATCACTTGGCTACAGCAATGGTGAAAAACTTAAAGAGTTGCATTACAGGGAGATAACTACATGGCATCCGAAAGTTGCATCGCACATGGAACAAGAGACCCTAGTAATGAAAATAGAGGGTTCAAAATTTCTAGCACCTGAAAAAGGCCGGAACATACAATGGCCAAAACATTGTAAACATGGCAATAAAGATGAGGACAACAGTTCAAACAATGTAAATAATGCTATTTTCATCTTAAGATTACTTCTCAAAGAAAAGTTATTTCCCAGGCATTTTTGTAATGTTTGTTTGCCTTCTGTGATCAGAGTTTAGCTGTCTTTTATTTTTAGTTTGATTAAAACCAAATGTTTCCTTTTCTATACATTTGGCTAGCTTGGTTTACATTTACTAAGTACTTATAAAAATTCTATTTAAACTGAGTTTGTGCAACAAAATATTAATAGACAGAGAGAAAAGCTCTGTAGATGTAATCTATATCCAAAAGTACTTTTCTTTGACAGAAGACATATCTTGTGCTCCTTCAGGATTGTAGGTGATCATGGCCTTCTAAATCTCCCTATCAGTAGTAGCTCTTTCAAACCCTGCTCTGCCATTGATTTTCTCAAGCCCATCAAGCATGTTATGTGTTGCTTTTCCGTTTCTCTTTCCCCCTATTTGACATGTGAGTATTAGATTCTCCAAGCTCTTCTTCTTCATCAAATCTCCCAGAACTTCAGCTGTCTTTTCCAGATGTTAAATATTAGTTACCTTTTCGTTTTGATCCTTTCTAGAAACTCACCATTGTTTACATGTTTGGTTCATACATAGATTAAAATTGTATGTCTGTCAACAACTCTAATGAAGTGATAAACACAGGTTTAATTCCTGCCAGAGAGCTCATATTTTTCTCTAAAAAGATTTCCTAAGTATTCAAGCCAATAGACAGAAATAAATCTAGCATTTAATGAATAAACATAGGGTCTATTCAAATACAAGTATCTACTAAAAAATGCTTAAATAACAAAAATCTGTTGTATTGATGAATAAAAAAATCCATATATATATATATATATAGTGTATTGAAGCAGCAGATAATTTTCTAAACATACACTGTTAAATCTAAAAGACAATGAATATCTATTATATTTAATCATGAGCCGTTCTGAACATCGTATTTTAGCTTTAATTTCATTTGAAAATAAAGACAAAAATTCTCCAACATTTGGGTAATTTTTATTAAGTTGGTTCTAAGCTTTCAGCTCACATGAGCCATCTTCATATAATTGTCCCTTATATTTAACAGTATATGTTTAGAATATATATATATATATATCTCAGACCATAACATTGATAACGTGAGATGCATCCTTTTAGAGTCTTCAATTAAATGCTGTCAAGAACTCTGAAAGTTAAAATAAATTTTTTACAGGAATTTTTTCCTGTCTTAATCCATCCAGCAGATATATAAATCTACCATCCACTCATATATACTACATCTGGTTGTGTACCCCTGCTATTGAGCTTGGGGTACTTGACAAAATCCAACAAAAAATCTGTGATGTGATCAATACTGACTTCCCTGTGTCTCTTCTACAAATACTTTCCCGGTTTCTGCTCCAATGATCGTAGCTACCTGGTGCACCTTCTGCATGAATTTTTTTGAGCTACTAGACTAGCAACTAGGTCTTACTCTTTCACAGTGAAACCAATAAGATGTAACCACAACTTCTACTCTATCAGCTTGTATTCTTGCACTTCCAGCCTGTGGAATTCCCTTGTATATACTTGCTTGTCTGACAGCTATGATCTCCAAGAATTTAAATGTAAGATCAGTTGCCATCGCCTATCTCTTTGACTCGCTTACTTTCCCTAATGTTTTTTCCCATTCACTCTACTCTCATCAGCTCTCTTCACACCAGTGTTCTCACCTTTTTCTTACCCATTCTCTGACACCCCCTATACCTTGTTTCTCTTTCTCATCACTCTCTTCTTATGTAACCTACTGTGCACCAGTAGCAGTAATCCCTTGCTTTGGGTGAAATGATTATCAAAAAAAAAATTCACATATTCTAGGTTTAAGTAAGTGTCATGGACCTGGTTAAGAAATCCAGCAAGAAATAATATAAAGACCAAAATCGGAAATAACGATATATATATATTAAACACAGCAAAATACAAATACGTGGAACTCTGTTAGGAGAATTAATAAATACGGGTTAGGAACTAATACTATAATTGGGACTCACAATAGTCATATGGTAGCAGTCTTGGCTATCTCTGCCTATCGCTCCTTCTGCTTATCTGCTTATGCTGATCTCCTGTGGATCTATCACTCTCTCTGAGCTCTTTCCTCCTCTTGTGAGGGGAAGTATATGTAGTTGTAGGAAGAGTTCAATTTGTTGTAATGGATGATGCCTCCATGACAGTCAGAATTTGGGCATACTCAAAGAACAGTTTTCACAAAAAACCTTTTACAAACCAAGTCTTCTACAACTATACATGTGACAAACAACTAGTCCAAAGCTATCAAATATCTTCAGTAATATAACTCATGTGGGAAAGAAAAATTCCCCAGAAAAGAAAGTCTTATTTATTTTTGTTTCTTGTCTCATTGAGAAAGGACAGACACATGTCTGAAAAATTATAATTTTATAAATTTTCTTTGTTTTCATTTGGACAAAAAGCCTACAATAAATATAAATAAGCGATCATGGTTCGCCACATCTCTCTATTCCTTATGGCTCTTAGTATGTTTGCTCCTGTTACACCTCACAACCCCCGTTCCATCATTCACCTGATCAGGCACTGCAAATATGTTATCTGCTGCCTTCCCCTGTCTCTTTTTCCTTCTATCTGGCCAGTCAGTATTAAGTTCTCCAAGCTCTCCCTCCTTATTGCATGTCCCAGGAACTTCAGTTATCTCTTCCTGATGCTCAGTATTAATTTTCTTTTTGTTGCCATTCTTTCCAACACCTCATCATTACTTGCATGCTCAGTCTACGATATCCGCAGCATCTTTCTGGAGAACCACATTTTTGCTGCTTCAAGTGCTATTTTCATTTTTGATGATATTGTCCAGTATTTACTGTCACATTGAAGAACTGACATCACATAGCAATCCAGCACTCTTTTCTTTGTTTCTAGTGAAATTTTCCTGTGTGTTAGTACTTTACTCAGCTTCTGGAATGCGTCCTTTGCCATGACAATTCACCTTCAGATCTCTGTGTCACACTTTCCATCTCCTGTTAGAACACTTCCTAAGTATTTAAATTTTTGGACTTGCTTGATTCTGGTATCCCCCACCTGTATTTGGCATTCGCTGATGACCATGCATTCAGTTTTCTTGAAGTTTATTTGTAGATGTTTTTTGTTACTCTCCACCGATACCTTCTGTAGGAGGTCTTTTAGTTTCCTTTTCATGTCTGCAATCAGCACTGCATCATCTGCATACCTTATGTTGTTCAAGTTGCGGCCATCCAATAACAACATTACTTAGTCTAATAAAGTCCTTTTAAAGAAAAAAAAAAGTGTTACATAGAATTTTTTCCAATTTGTTGTTCAGTTGCCTAACAAATTTGAGAGATATCATAACATTATAAGAAAGACTTTACAGTGGAGCTGACATTCAGCCAATCATCTACTGGGAAAGTTTTTTTTCTGATGCCTTATGTAGTGTCATTAATGACATTCACCTGTGAGGTTCTTGATGTTCTAATGCAGTCCTCTGAGGACAATTCTCACTGATCTTGGCTTTCATGAACCAGAACTGTACACCTGCATTTTCATGCCTGCTTTAGTATGCATGACACTTTGTTAGATGAAGGATGAGGGCTCATCAAGGCAAGTCCTGAATATACTCACGTCTGCTATGTGAAAAGAAAACAATCTGTTGTCTATCTTTTTTCTCTCTCTCTGGGAATGTATTTTAGTTCCTGAAGAAATGCAATCAAATGTGCCTCCAAAAGATTTTGCTCAACTGCACCTGAAGAAAAATCTATGACCTCATACTTCATGTTTAAAATCCCTAAAATTTGTAAATGTATCTGCCCACCAAAAGAATTTATCACTACACCTAGTGTTGTATTATTGTTTCGAGAGAATTTACAGGTCATTATCACTTGGAGGATGTCCTCTAGAAAAAAAGACATAAATGACCTGAATTGGTCAGATTCATTTATTAATTAACTCATTAGTATTTGATTTGTGTTGTATTTTTCTTTTCAGGAACGGAATTGTTTTAATGGAATGGTGCATAAATCTTTTGTTGAGGACATGGCGAATTATGACTCTCCACAACCTTCTATTCTTTGCAGCTCTTAATAATATTTCACTATGTACTATCCCCACCCCAAGTCCCTTTCCCTTTTTACAGAAGCTCCTCACATAACATGTTGCTTTTGTCTGTATCTTTTGCATTCTCTCTGTTCTTTTTCTTTACATGTTCTAGAAATTTCAGCCAGCTCTGATTCAGAATATAACTGTCCTTCCTTGTTTCAATTTTTATTATGACTTCTTAATTGCTTAAGTCTGTCTGATATTCTCATGATCCTTCTGTAGAACAAAATTTTTGTTGTATTTTGTAACTTCTACTGGCAACAAATCACATGCATATGAACAGGAAATGAGTTCAGCAAATATACAAAGACAGAAAGGGTTGTAAGACAATGATGTGTCTTTTCACCAGATCGGTGAATACTAGACAATATCATCAAAGATGAAGGAAAAACTGGAAGCAGCTGAAATGTGGTCCTATATAAGGATGCTGTGGATATTGTGGACCAA
Organism: Ascarosepion bandense; assembly: GCA_037127315.1. Taxonomy (NCBI): domain Eukaryota; kingdom Metazoa; phylum Mollusca; class Cephalopoda; order Sepiida; family Sepiidae; genus Ascarosepion; species Ascarosepion bandense. Next base: position 1,326,540 of record JBBBDQ010002011.1, on the reverse strand, counting down.
GCCTGTGAGCAATGATGAGGTTTTGGAAAGGATGGAAACAAAAAGGAAATCAATATGAAGCATCAGGAAGAGACAACTAAAGTTCCTGGAACATGCAATAAGGAAGGAGGGCTTAGAGAACCTGATACTCACAGGCCAGAGAGAGAGGAAAAGAGACAGAGGAAAGTAGCGGATAACATATTTGAAGGGCCTGAGCAGGTGGATGGGCATTGTGTGGTGTTACAGGAGAAAGTGTGCTCAAAGCAACCAGGGATAGGGAAATGTGGAAGATCATGATCACATATATCAGGTTCAACTTGTACAGCAAAACAACTCTGAGAGCCTAAAAGTCATGCCAGCATTTGTTATCTATGGCCACAATCTGAACACTATAAGATATGCAGATGATACAGTGCTGATAGCAGACATGAAAAAGAAACTACAAAATCTTCTACAGAAGGTAGCTGAAGAAAGTCCAAAAAAAAAAAAAGAATACAAATAGATTACAAGAAAACTGAATGCATAGATATCAGTAAAAAGAGGAACCCAAAACTATAGGTGGGAGATTCCAAAATCAAGCAGGTGCAGAAATTTATGTACCTGAGAAATGTTCTAACAGAAGATAGAAAATGCAACACTGAGATCTGAAGGTGAATCAGCATGGCCAAGGATGCATTACAGAAACTGCATAGAGTATTGACAGACAGGAAAATTTGGCTAGAAACAAAGAAAGTACTGAATTGCTGTGATGTCTGTTTGTCAATATGGCAACGAATGATTGACAATCTCATCAGAGATGAAGGAGTGACTTGAAGCAACTGAAATGTGTTTCTACAGATGGATGCTGCAGATATCATGGACTGAAAATGTGGGCAATGATGTAGTTTTGGAGACAACAGAAATGAAAAGAAAACTAGTACTGGACATCAGAAAAAGATAGCTAAAGTTCCTGGGATATCTAATTAGGTAGGAGAGCTTAGAGAATCGGATACTGAAAGGTCAGAGGAAAAGAAAGAAATGGAAAAGTAGCATGTAACAATCTTGACTGGCTGAACAAGGGCATGGAAGAGTGGGGTTTGGGTGGGGTAACGGAAGAATGCATGCTAAGAGCTCCTATGGCTAGGGAGATGTGGAAGGTCATGGTTGCCTATGTCCTGAAGAGACATGGCACATAGAATAGGAAGAAGAAAATACTGTCTTCTGATTATCTATGAACAAATTTTCCAGGATTCCTGACCATATAAGAGAACAGATAGTACATAACAGTTCAGTATTATTTTCTTTGTTTCTTTTGCTACAAGTTTCCTATTCATCTACTAGGAAATTGTCGACCATTCACTGCTGTATAGAATGATTAATATTACTTAGCTGTTCAGTACTTTTCTTTTCTAACAAAATTTTTCTGTTTCTTAGAACTTTTCTCAGTTTCTGAAATGTCTTATTCCAATTTGCTTATCTTCATTTAAAGCATGTCCCAGATACTTTTTTTTTAAAATCATTTCACCTTGGGCAAGACGTAAATGCCACTGATGTAGAAAATTAATTAGAAGAGAGAGAAGAGGATTACAAACCAATTAGAAAGAAGCAATAGAAAGATGAAAATGCAGGTGTAATGACAGTTGCAAGGGGGGAGAGAAAGGGAAGGATATACAGGGATGGGGAAAGAACTAGAGTCAAGTGGTTAATAGATGAGTATTGACATTGCATTTAAATTTCTGGAGGTTGTAGCCATCAGGAAAGCAAGAATATGGGAGCGAGTTCCACAGGCAGGAAGTGCGAGAGAAGAAGCTGCAGGAGTAGAATTGTTGTCTGCATTTGGCTAACCGAACTGTGAATGGATGGGACCCAGTTGCCATTCTGGTTGCACGAGTAAACACCTGTTGAGGAGGCACCAGTGACTTAAGTTTGTCTGAGCAGAAGCCATGAAAGTACTTATAGAACAGACAAAGGGAGGCCATATTTCATTGGTGGGGAAGTGGCTGTAGTTGAGCCGCCAAGTCAGCACCTATCACGTTACTAACTCTCCTTTGGAGCCTGTCGAGAACACTGAGGTGAGCAGCAGGGGTGCCTGACCATAAATGGCAGCAGTACTCCATGCAGGGTCGAATGGTAGACTTGTATATATGCAGGATGGATTCAGGCGGAAAGAATGTCGTGGATCGACACAGTGACCCAACCTTCTTAGCAGTGGATTTAGCTATGGATTCGATGTAGCAGTTCCATTTCAGATCTGAAGAGAGGGTAAGGCCGAGGAGGCGCAGTGTATTGCACTCAGGGAGAATTGCTTGTCCATGCTTATGGGAGGCAGGAGAGGTTGCCTGTGATGGTTGACAGACAACAGCTTGGTCTTGGACGCGTTGAAGTTGACAAGCCACTTCTTGCCCCAATTCACCACAGAGTGTAGATCCCGTTCAAGGGCAGCCGCAAGATTGTCTGTCCGCCATGCCAGGTTTCTTACTGGTGTGGGAGTATATTGTGGTGTCATCTGTGTAGATGCCTACTTGGGATTTGATCTCATCTGGGAGGTCATTGATGAAAATAAGGAAGAGCATTGGGCCCAGGATAGAGCCCTGGGGGATACCGGCATTCATGCTGTAGGATGAAGAGGCATGCAACTCCGACCATGCTGTTGTCTCTCTCAGTATTTCTTTCCACTCTCACTCCCCTCAGGAGCCTTCTACCTATAGGACCTCCTACCACTACCAAAAAGCTGACTGGGATGCATTTAGCGATTTCCTCTGCAGCATCCCTTGGGGAAAAGTGTTCGACCTCCCAGCTGATGACTGTGCCTATGAGGTCTCGCCATGGGTGAAAGCTGGCATTGATGCCTTCATACCTGCCAGGAAGTATTGCTTAAAACCTCATTCCTCTCCGTGGTTCTCTCCTGCCTGTTCGGCCACCATTGCCCACAGGAACCATTACTTCCGACTATTCGGGAGCCAGTCATCTGATCACAATAGGCGTCTATTCACGTCTGCTCGCAATAATTGCAAGAGAATCCTGAATGATGCCAAACGGTTGTTCACTGAGAGAATGCGACAGCACATAGCTGACCGCAAGTTCAGCTCCAAGGACTACTGGCGGATATGCAAACGGGTGCTTAACAACTGCAAATCCTCTATACCGCCTTTAATCCATGAATTTGAGGTTCTCACATCATCTGGGGACAAAGCTGAGTGCTTTGCCCACAGATTCTCATCGAACTCCACGTTCGACTCATCTGGTGTATGCTCACCCAACTTCCCCGTTAGAACTGAGGCCAAACTGCACGACGTACATATTACCCCGAAGGTAGTATCCCGAGTAATTTCAAAACTTGACCCCCATAAGGCGAACAGTGGCGACGGAATCCCAGTGATAGTCCTTAAGAGGTGTGCCCCTGAACTCTCCACTGTCCTCTCTAAACTGTTTAACTACTGCCTTTCTGCTTCCTGTTTTCCTGCATGCTGGAAGTTCTCTTCAGTCGTTCCTGTTTTAAAGAATTTTGGTGAACCCAAACTTATTTACATTTTTTTATAAATTACATGTCTTCAACGACTTAAGTTTTCTAATAGAATATAGCCTTTTTAAATTTTATGTTGCCTTATTTAATTAATTTTATTATAAAATGGCTGAAATGGTTAAATCAATTTTTTGTGATATGAAAGTTTACCTACTGCTTGTGTTATTCTGGTCATTATCACATATTGATGAGTTGGTATTAGATTAAAAATTATAAAATCAAAACTTTCCAAATATATTAAGACTGTATTTTTGTACCTGTTTTTGTCTGTATTTTCTTGTTTCTTTGGGTGATAATAGTATATGTTTTTAATATATAGCTTAATTTTATTTATAATTATAAAATTTGTTAAAATTTCTCTAATTATTATAAAAAAAAGTTTATCTCTAGAATGTAAATGTTTATGAAAGTAGATTCAGCCATAAAAATAGTAGTCAAGATTTTCAAATAATTTTTCAGCTTTAAATGAAAGAAATTGCTTTATTTGTGTTTTTGTTTGGAAAATATTCCTGGAATTTCTGTTGCTTGTAAAATGTTTTTCTTGAGATTTGATTGAGTTTTTTCCTTTCTCTGAAATAGACAAAAAATATTTGCCTAAAAAATAACTGATTATTATCTCTGTATGAATGAAGAAATTGTAGGAATCTGTTTGCAAAAGTATAATCAGAATCTTGAACACAGTGATTCTCATTGTGACCCTACTCCACTGAGAAATTTTTAAGATGGGCTTGATGGTGCAGAATCAGAAGAGAGGAAATTTGTGAACAGGGCAAAACTAAGGTTTGGAAGTTCTACTTGACAAGGTGATAGTCATCAGGAGTAATGTAGTGATTAGTCAGGCTTTATATTTTCTACTATATTTAGCTTTTGTTATAAAATTTATTTCCTATTAAATGGAATTTCTATTTGCACATAAGGGGGCCTGATATTTTTTTGACACAAAAGTTGAGGAACATAATTTCAAACTACAAAAGGTTGCTAGTTTTATCAATAAGGAATTGACTTAAATTACAGATTGTCTATATACATATGAATTCCCACTCATATGTGGTACAAATCTGATTTTAAAGCAGTAGTCCCTTTCATCATACAACAAACAAGGGGCTAAAAATACTTCTGAATAAGGAAGCACACTCTCAATTATACATTGATTAAATTTCTTGCAGAATTTATTGAGACTGTAGCAAACACAAATTTGCATCAAGAATTTTTTTCTGAATCAAGAAAGAAACAGAAATCAGAGGGTAAATATTCAGTGCCAAAACACCAGTATAATAGTAAGTGGAACTGGCTCATCCCCAATGAGGTTTCATCTAATTAGCCATTAATTATTTCCTGTTATGGTTCAGAGGTCAGGTTTGTTTCTTACTGAGGAATAGAATTGATCTGTTCTGATCTGAGTTCATGAAGCTTCTTACCAATATCAGCAACATCTGCCAACAACCATGGCTTCATCTACAAATTGAGGTTGCTTTTCTTGAGAAGTTTCCTGAAGGCATCCTTATGTCTGCCAACTTACCTTAAGGAGAGAGTAATATCCTACATAAACTAATTTTTCTTTTTATACAATCCATATGAACAAACAAACTTTGTCTAATTGTGTAGTATCTTATCCAAGCAGGATATTTTACAAGCTTATTTCTAATACTTTTGAAAAACCATGAAAACTTGAGCTTGCATCTCACAAAATCTTACCTTTATGCCTGTAACAAGTCAACCATCTTTAAAAATGTTTTTCTGAATCAGAGACTCGGTATGTTATTATGATGGCATCAAAGTGAAATAAATGTTTCTTTTAACAGCTCATGAAGTAAACATGAGTAAAGAACAAGATAGAAGAATGGGTAGACAGATCACAACCTATAGACTGCATATCCAAGAGTTTTGCATCGTGATAAAAATGCTAAGGTTTTTTTTTCTTGGACATTTCTTAGACAGTGTATGTTTTCCATGTTTTATTATGAAATTATTACCTTAACTTTCTTCTCTGAGACAGTTTAATTCTCTAAGCAAAAGTAGGTACCGAAGAGTAGGTGAAAGTAAAAAGAAAAAAATGTAGAAAAGGAAAAAAGAAGTGAAGATAGGCAGAGAAGATGAAATATTGAAATAAACGGTAAGAGGAAGACTTGTGAGAAGAAAAGGTAACAGCATAAAAAAAAAATACGGAAATTAAGTTATGGTGTGGCAAAAGCGCTATAAATATTTAGTTGCTAAATTACTTTTAGAAGCCTGTGATGAAATGTTAATGACTAAAATTGTCCTTTCTCACTGTGAGTACATCACAAATACACTTTTGCAGTCAAAGTACTTTTTCTAGTGGCAAGAAATAATCTCATGGAGATTACTTTGATGGACCTCATTGGCAATGTTAAAGCTTTATAGGCTTCTGCTTACAAATGGTAGAACTGGTTGGGACTTTTAAAATTCCTCATGAATATATGTCAGGGCAAATATATTGTTGCTATTATTTGTATTTGTTGATTATTTGTGCCATTAATGTTCGATATAATGTGCACACATTAGCATAGAAAGTGGAGGTGGTGAGCCAAGTTTAAATTCCAGACAATTTTGTTGCATTCACTTTTATATTAATACTCTAGAGAAAAACATGAATCTATTTTCTTTCCCTCTCTATGGGTTAAATGTAAGAGTAGACTGGAATGGTAAGAAAAGGTAAAATTTGATTTCCAAAGAAAGGAAAAGAAACAATTCCCTAAATATAAGATATTTTAGGCATTTATATTTATATAAAAGATAATCAAAACTTATTTATAAATGGAACTTTTTCTCTGTGTGTGTGTGTCTCCATTACCTATAGACTCCGAAATGGCTGAATCGATTTTCTTGAAAATTTACACAGTTGTACACTAAGCGTCTGTGAGTGTTCTTAGCTAGGTTTTGTGTCGAGCTAGCCCAATAAATATCAATAATCAAAAAAATCGGATTATAGAAGAAGTGGTCCGATTTAATCAAATTTGATACACTCATAGACAAACACATAAAAATGGTTATTCAGAAGTTTCAAGATTGCAGTTCTTACAATAGTGCAGAAAATCGATAATATATATAGAAAAGGCAAGATGTGTGTGTGTGTCTGTTTATCTGCCTGTATGTCTATTTTTTCAGCCCTTTTATTTAAGTTTTTGCTTTGGGTTTGGCTCTAAGTAGGTATAATTGTAGTTCTTAGTCTCAGCCATGATACCATTTACTCAGAGGACTTATTTAGCCTTAAAAATTCAGTTTATGACAAAAAAACTTATTTGATAGCGATACCAGGAAATCAAACTTTGACTTACATCCATTCATTTTTCTTTCAGTCTACAGTTTCACGTTAACTGGAAACAACTATTGCTTTTTAGTCTTTCATGCCAATGTCCAAAAAGTCTGAGCTCCAGGACCATGGATTAGTTTTAAAGCTTTTGTTACACCCGAGCAACGCCGGACCACACTGCTAGTTTGGAGATATTAAAGAAAAGTTTATTCAGTGTCGTAATGATAATATTCTAAAGAAACATGGCATTTAAATCTTAAAAAATGTAGCAGCTTCCAATAGAAAACTTCCTCTTTTGCCATTCACAGCATCCTTTTGTTGAACCATATTTCTGTTACCTCAAGTTTCTTCTGTGAGGATATTGCTCAGCATTCATTGCCATATGCTATGACCAAAACTTCATAAAAATCCAGCATATTTTTCTTTGTTCTTGTCAAACTTTTTCTGTTACTTTATATTTTGTTTAAGTTTTTGAGAGTATTTTTTACTTCTCCTGACCACCATCAGATTTCAATGTTACATTTTCAGTCCTCTGTTAAAACACAATTTAGATATTAAAATTTTAGCAATTGCTTGATTTTTGTGTATCCAATTCGCAGTTTGAACTTTGTCTTTTATTTACAATTATATTATTTTTTTGTAGAATTGTTTTTTTCTCATTTTCTTTACTACTTTATGTAAGAGATTCTCGGTCTGATTTATGCATCTGCTGTCAACATTGTGTCATCTGCATATCTTACAGTAAATTGTGATAAGACCCTCAGGATTTCCACTTTGTTTTTAAAACAACTCTGTTAAGAAGACACATCCTTGTCTTATGCTCCTTTCTATTTTAGAGTATTTACAGGATTCATTTTCTATCCAAATTTTTTTTTTTAATCATATCACCCCGAGCAAGGCGGTAATGCCACTGATGTGCAGGGGGCTACATAGGAGTGAAAAGTTTGGAAAAGAGAAAACCAGAAAAAGTGAGAAGATTGGAAAAGAGAAAACTGGAAACCTGCATCCTAAACAGGAAACAAGGAATGAGCCTCTTCACCTGTTCAATGGACGTGGGTGGAGTGTGAACCGGGTGATAGTTTAGTCTATCTACTTCAATTATGCAAGCAGTCTGCTTCCAGTATAACTTGAGGATTTTGTCATGTTCTTATTTGAATAATTTAAAATTCTTTCTCTGGTTTCTTATCCTCTTAATAACTTGCAATGCTCTTCAAATTGATCCAAGTGTTCAAAAACGACGAGATTAGTCAGTGAAAAGAGGTAAGCACTTTGAGCACTAAAAGGAAATAAAGTATCACAGAATTTTATTCTTTTTATAGTATTCTGACTTATAGTAACCAGAAACTATTGGTAATAAATCCTAGCTGGTATGTATAAAACAACCATAACAAATGGTAAATATATTAATCCAATTTTATTTACTAACTAGATTTGTTAGTGGTCTTTCACCAATACAACCATACTTCTTTCTAGATTTTTGTCCCCTAGAAAACATTTTTATGTTCAAGAATGTACTTGAACAACTTAATTTGTCTGAGGTCATTCTCAGGTATTTTAATTCTTGCTTACACTTTTACAGTATCAGCAAAATATGTCTATTTTATTGTTTGGTATGATATGGGTTGTGACAAGTAATGAGCTTTTGAATTTTTCATTGTTATGTTTACAGCAAAAACAGATAGATATTAGAAATATATAATTACATAATGTGACCAAATAAAATCTGTAATTTACGGAATTTAGTGGGTTATTTAATTGGCTACATATGCATTCATTTATATTTTTCTTTTATTTGCATGCAATGTCAAAAATCAAGCTGTAAAAAATTCACATGTGGTGGTAAAAAGTGCAGACATGTTTAACCATCTGTCGAGGTCATTAGTAGAAAAATAACTAGAATTAGAATTTAATATTTTTATTTTTTAACTGAAAATAATCTGCACCATTTTATAACTAAACAACTATTTGGTTACCTTCAGAAAAATAACATAAACAAAAAATATTTTTTTTAAATAAACTCCCTTGCAAATTATATTAGCATTTGTGTATAATTTATAATAAGGAGGGCTATTTTTTGCACATGAAATGTGTTGGTTTTCTTATTGAAGTAAACAGTATTATTCAAAATGCCATGTTCCTTGAGATTCTAGGTTGCCATTGATTTCCACAACTGCTTTCTATTTAATATGTATGAATAGAAATGACTTTATAGGAAAAATAATGGAGTGATTTCCCATTGCGTTCCTCTCTGCTTTGTATTCAGGGATATTCTTTTTCTACACTGGTTGTTGTTCAAAGTGTGAAACTTCAGTTTACCTTTCTGTTTAATATGTTAACTATCAGAGGTCAATTACAAAATATGACTTCAAACAACAACTTTATAATAGCCAATTTTAGTAATAAAGAGTTTTTCAGAGTTAATTTATAAATCTCACTGAAGTTTTTTACTGAAAAAGATCACTGTGGATAAACGTGTTGGTGTCTGCAGATGATATCAGAAATTCTCAGCAAAAGATAACAAAAAAATGGCAACCATGCAATAACTGTTATTGTGGTCAATAAGTTAACTTATTGCTGGATGATGAAGAGAAGGTTGCTTACCTTTGTCAAAGGCATTAGTGTGCCATCTTGGTTGGAATTTTAATACATCTTACCAATCCCATTTTTGTCAGATATTAATTCACTTTTAATTGTTATGTTCCTTGAAAAAATTTTTTTTTTCACTTCAGCCTGAATGCCAAAGTAACAATATTATTATTGTTTTTTTTGGCATTCATTAAGTTAGGTATATTTTAGGAGTACCTGAATTCAGTATCTGTGCACTCTTTGGGCAATCTTCAGTTGGGATTAACTGCTGACTCACCTGGATTTTATTTTTATTGCTGCACCTTAATTCAGTACTTCTTGATAGTGCATCATTTCAGATTCTTGGACATTATAGACAAAAATACAAAGTCTGGTTTTTAATGTTACATATAGAAAGAATATGATACATAAATTTCCTGCATTTTATAATAACTCGCTTTTCTTGAAATATTTCAATTGTCAAAAAATGGGATATTTAAAAACATCACCGATTTAAAAAAAAAAAAAATGCTATTATGGATAAAAAGATTTCACTTCTTCAAAAAAGATTCAGAAAGCAGATAATTTTTAAAAATAAGCAAATAGTGGGAATATCAACAGATTGAACAAGTTATGCAAAATAATTAAATTTTGTGATCTTACTCTGTTTATAATACTAGAGAGAGGTGTCACGTTGGATATCAGAAATCTCTCTTACTATATCACTACAATGAAGTTGTTAGTCATATCAGCTTGTATAATTCAGGAAAAATCCAGGTAGTAAAAGTATTTTTAGTTAGTAATCTCTTGTTCCTGTCTGCATTGACTGTGATGGCTGACATTACCAATTCAAGTTGAAGCAGACATATTAAGTAAGGTTACTTGAGTTGTTAGGCTACTTTGTGTTGACTGGAAAATGCTTCCACATAGCTGCACACTGTCTGTGGCATCTGATCAACTGCTCAAATTTGTTCCCTGTCATGTTTTCTCTTGTTTCTTACTTTGCATCTTTCGGTATTCAAATGCTCTTCCTGCCCCATGTTTAACAGCGTATTGTTTTACTACAAATATATCAAGGCAGCTGTACAGTATTTTGACCCATGACTTAATCAGGATATCAAGTTCTTAGAATAAAGAATTTTCTACTATGTTGCTTCTGCGTCCATATCAGTTCAACCATTCTGACCTGAACTTGTCTACATTCAGTTTTGATATGATACCTTATTGGTTTATAGTACTAAGTGGGTTAAACAAACAAACTTAGCCCTTTGGCCTTATAATTTCATATTAACAACAGATATATGGAATTTCTTTTCTCTTTCAGCTAGAAAGAAGGAATTCTTTTGAAAAGCATTGTAAATGTTCTCTTTCCTTTTACTTGATATCACTTACAGAACCATATTCTTGGTACTGTGTGTATTATCCAATCATTTGAGTATCAAACTGGTTACTTGAAAATTATTTAACCTTCTGCAATTAATATTTAAGAATCAAGATATGTCATGCAAAAATGTTCCTATTTTTTATTGCAGTACATTTTTAAAGTAATGAGCAATGTTTTTAATCATCTATCCAAAGCAAGGCAATAAAATCACAAAAACGCAAGAAGTTATGTGAGTGAAAAAAAATGCTATCAGGGAGAGATAGACCAATAAAAGATTTAAGACAGTGGATAACTATTGACATAGCATTTAAATTTTTGAAGATTAAAGTTAAATGGAAGGAAGAAACCAAAAAAGAGTTCCACAACTGAGAAATGTGATAGAAGAAATTTTAGCTTAGAACTTAGGGTTATATCTAATGATAATTGCATAATGAGCATACTACAAAAATTTTTATAAAACAAATATTTGCTTAAAACAAAAGAAAATACAATCATATGTTTGTTTCAACTTTGGGTGTCCAACATTTTGTCAGGAGGAAAAAGGCTTTTTCCTCCTGACGAAAATGTTGGACACTAACGTTGAAACAAACATATGATTGTAGAGAATATATATATATATACCCATTTATTTATATATACCCATTTAAGTAAAAACTTGTCTTTTATGACTAGATATATGGTTGATTCTCATTCAGATCAATGTTTAAAAGTGGCTTTGAGTAGTATGAAGACTGTAGATCTCAGAATGACTGGTAGACTGGTCCCGCTGCTTCTTCTATATGCCATATTCCTTCAGGTCATCGGTGATCATGTTTCCCAACAATTTCCAATCCTTTGTAGCTCTTAAGAAATTTTGTCATTTTTTTTATCTCTCCTAACCTCTGTTCTACCAGCCATCTACCCAAGCTCACCAGGTAGGTTATGCATTGTTTTCCTCTGTCCATCTTGCCTTCAGTCTGTTCTGTGAGTATCAAATTGTCCAAGCCTTCTTTCTTTATTATGTGCCTAATAAATTTCAATTATCTCTTCTTGGTGTGAAGTATCATTCAGTTATGTGTCATACGTGATACATGCTTGGGTGATAATGATTCTTTCAAGACATGACTGACTGGGCAAAAGATTTTCCTGCAGAAAGTTGCCATTACTTTCTACGTTAGACAGGTAGGCAACCCAATCTATTCTCTTATTTAACCCATAGCTGAAGGAAGAAGTGTCGGATTGATTCCTTTCTAAAGAATATTTGCTTGAAAGTGAATGCAATGAATTCAACTGGAATTTGTACTTAGCTCTCTGATTTCTGCTTCTAAGCCAATGTCCACCACCACACAATGCACATTCAAGTATAAGTGTATTTTTGTTTCTATTTTTTTAAAAATATTGTTGTTCACATATTCTAAGTATCCTTCTGCATAACCACATTTCTTTTGCTTCAAGTTGCTTTTTCAAAAACAAAGTATTATGTAAAATAAGGGAAATCACATCTCATGATAATTTTCAGTAACAGCAGCAAATAAAGAAAGCAACATGTAAGTTGAAAAGAAAATAATGGCATAATAATGAAGTAGACATTCCATGCTGTTTCAATCAAGTTAGGATGAAAACCCCCATCAATAATGGAAAGTGTAATAACAGTTATTAGACATGTGACAACTATTTTTTGAAAGATTTTTTAAAGAAATATTTAATAAATTTCAACTGAAAGCAGCACTGGCTGCTTGGTCAATGACTACTGAATTATAAAGAAATGGCTAATAATATAATCAAGATTTTTAAAGAGTTAATACTAAATAAACAGAATTAATTTACTCAATATCTTCAAAAAATTCCAACGAAGGATCCACAATGTAATTGATCCAGATTTAGCAGCTTGGCTTCGGTCACATTCACACCATCAAGGTATGGCTTCTCTCTATCTTTTCTACAAATATTTTCATGGCTTCTGCTTTGACAAGTTTCTTTCCTTTATGTCCTGACCACATGAATTTACCTGTGCTACTAGACTGGCTTCTGGGTCCTACCCTTTTACCAACAAAGCAGTCAAATGTAATCACCATTTCTACTCTAACAGCTTCTTTTCTTGCAGTTCCTGCATGTAGAACTCTCTTGCGTATGCTTGCTTCTCTGATAGCTACAATCTCCAAAAGTTTAGATGCAACATCAATTGCCATCTTCTACCTCCTTTATTCCCATCTCTCTCTCAACTGTTTTTTGACATCCTCTGCACCTTGTTTATTTGTCTTTTTCTCCTCTTTTCTCTCACTGTTACCCCCTGCATACCAGTGATAGTTCTGCTTTACCTAGAATGATATGATTATATATATATATATATATATCTAATCTAATCTAAACTTATTTATAAATGGAACTTTGCCTGTGTGTTTGTTACCTATAGACTCCAAAATGGCTGAACCAATTTTCTTGAAAATTTACACAGTTGTACTATAAGCATCTGCAAGTGTTCTTAGCTAGGTGTTGTATCGAGGTACCCCCGATAAATATTGAAAAATCGATAATCAAAAAAATTGGGTTATAGAAGGAGTGGTCCGATTTTAATCAAATTTGATACACTCATAAACAAAGACATGAGAGACAATATTCAGAAGTTTCAAGGTTGCAGTTCTTACAATAGCACAGAAAATTGATAATGTATATATAAAAGGCAAGATGTTTGTGTGTGTGTCTGCCTGTATGTTTGTATTTTTTTCAGCCCTTTTATTTTAGTTTTTGCTTTGGGTTTGGCTCTAAGTAGGTATAATTGTAGTTCTTAGTCTCAGCCATGATACCATTTACTCAGAGGACTTATTTAGCCTTCAAAATTCAGTTTATGACAAAAAAACTTATTTGATAGCGATACCAGGAAATCAAACTTTGACTTACATCCATTCATTTTTCTTTCAGTCTACGGTTTCACGTTAACTGGAAACAAGTATTGCTTTTTAGTCTTTCATGCCAATGTCCAAAAAGTTTGAGCTCCAGGACCATGGATTAGTTTTAAAGCTTTCATTGCACCTGATCAGCGCTGGGCTATACTGTTAGTGTATATATATATATAAAAGGATCTACAAGATTTTGTTTAAATAAACTTGATATGATAGCAGGAAAGATAAAACTGACAAATTTCCTTAATGAAGGTTTTTATGAATAGGTATTTACTAAGTTTCACTTCTTCTGGCACAAGGCCAAGTGAAGAGTGGAGGAACTGGAAGAGCAAAGACAATGTTAGACCAAGTTTTAAATCTGTCTCATTTAAAAATCATACTTTTATGTTCAAAATACTAACCCTTGAAGTAAGAAAGAAATAGAATACTATCTTAACCACCAGGCAAGCTTCCAAATACTTGATGTATTGAACTCAATTTCTTCTGTTTGATAGGAGGGTCAAGAATATGCTATCTGTATCCTCATGAACAAGAGTAAATGCTTTTATTGCCAAGGAAAGATGACCCTTTGTTTACAATAACCGTATGTACCTTTTTGACTGTAATGCAAACCAAACCCATGTCAACCTTCCCAACTCTTGTACAAACTAAATACACATTAACCTACTTGAGCTTAATGCAAACCAAATGCATGTCAGCCTAGTTGACTTTCAGCCATGCCAAACCATTATCAATTGTTTAACAAAACAACAGAATTTGACACTGAACAACCCAAAAAAAGTTAAAGCATAAGAAAAGAACAAAAGGAAGCAAATTGAGGTTTTCAGAAACTCATTTGATGAAACAGATTTTCAAATTCTAGTTTTTAAAGTGATCAGAACGCACTTGAAATACTACAAATAATTTTTATCTTCTCACCTCTGCCTGACATTTCTTTAGATCTTTTTTTTAATCAACAACTCTAGTATTAAAATGCCTGTCTTTCATTCTAAGTCTGAATTAATATTTTTTTGTCTTACCTGCCTTCAACTTGAAAATGTTTTAGAAAATATTTTCAAGTAATTTTTCTTTGTCTCCAAACTTTGCTTCATTTTTGAGTGAAATTGCTCCAGCTGTTCTCTTAGCTTTTATTAATGAATTTTTCCTCATTTGTTTTTGTGTGTGTGTGTGTGTGTGTGTGTGTGTGTTTTATTCTCTTGCCTGTTTCATATTCTAGTTTCTTCATGATATCAACATGGAGGAGGAGAGAAAAAAAACATTGGAGGTGGAAACTGAATTCGCTCTCTACTAAAGAGGGGTAGGAGATTGACAAAAAATAGAAACTCATCCAGGTTTGTATGTGCCCAAGTTATTTTTTAAGATGCCCACGTCGTGGCATCATTTTGCTTCACCCATTTAACAATTCACCTTTTCTTTTTATATGCTATTATGGCTAATTTTTCCTCCTGGCACAATGTTCGGACAAGAATTTTCCAGCTCATTCAACATTAGCTAAAATATTCAATAAGAATAATATCAAACTAAGTTACAGATCCTCTAAAAAATTAGAAAAAATACAATAATACCAGAAGATTGGATATGGAAAGAGGAAAAAAAACAGAAGAACATTTAATTGTAGGAATATGAATGATTGTCCATTGAATGGCAAGTGTTGTATTAAAAGCATTGTATACATGGTTAAGGTCAGCAATGAAAGTAGTAATTTCAAGAAGGTGTACATCGGCTGTACTGAGGAGCAATTTCAAAAGTGCTTTTACAATCATCCCTCTTCATTCAGGCTAGAAAGACACAGAAGTGATACAAGGCTGGTGACTGTGTATATGGAAGTCTAACAAAATTTATAGAAGATACCTATGCATGAAGTGGATCATATTAAGGAAAGTAAATGCAGGAGAGAATCTTGGAGATATTTGTTGTAGACTGCCAGGAGGAAAAATTGGCGAAGCAAAATAATATCAAGATTCAACCTCTAACATGTTTTTTTCTCTCTCCTCCTCCATATCTCTTCTCTTCTCTTTCCTTATACTCTACAGGTGTTAGTGTATTTTATTAGTGGGAGTGGCTTCTATTAGAATTTCCACACCTGTGCCTGAAGATACCTAGCAGTTGAAAGCACCTAGCTTGGTGCTTATTCCACAATTTGCAAGTTTATTTTTGCTCTACTTTCTCTTGAACATATTGAGCACTTTTATGTTGTTTTTTGCCATCAAGGACAGTTATTTACTGCCTCAATTGATATGTTGTTTTTATATAAGTGCAATATATGGATCAGAGTCTAATACAAAGATAGAACAAAGAAAAAATAAAAATGAAGTGTATTTCAATGTAACATGTTTCACTTTTATTAAAACTTCTTTAATAAAAGTAAAACATTAGATAGATATACATTTCCTGTTGGTTCTTTTTCTTTATGCTATATATATATATATATATATATCCGAGTGAATACAGAATGAAGAAAGAATTTTTACAACATCCAAAACATTAATTTAAAACAGTGCTCGATATATAATACATAGAGCACGATATATATATATATATATATATATATATACATACATATATATGTATACATACACATACCCACACACAGTTGTTTATAGATGATAAAGATGGATACAAACATATAACAGTATATATATATATATATATATATATTTATACACACATATACATACATATATATTTGTGTATTTAAGCAGCAAATTTTCTTTTAGACATGTCAGAATGAATAAATTTTTCATGCTGTAACACATGCATGACCATAATATTACAAAATAAAAAAAAATTCTATTTTGGATAATTTTCACATTCTAATGAATGCTAAGCAATTTGTCAACCATTACATTTAAAGCAAAAAGATGCCATTTTTATAAATATTTTCATAGCAGTTGTTCTGGTGAACTTTCTTTATTGTGATCTCCCTTTCATGCATTGAAGTACAGAATTAGATTAGCAGCTTGGTTTTACTGTTAAAATTGCTAAATCTAACTTTAACTTTGAACAGTTTCTTTTCTCGCACTTCTAGCCCATGGAACTCTATTTCAGCTTCATGTTTTCCTGTCAACTCGGATCTTCAGGAACTTAAAAGTAATGCCAATCATCACATAATCTCTCTTTTCATTGTCATTTTTTCAGTAATGTTTTCATTAATTTCCTTCACTATGAGTAACCTTTTTACTTTGCTTGGGATGAATGGAATAAAAAATATTCATATAGTTACCAGTATTTTTCCCAATTAGTGAATAAAAATGTAACATCAAGAATAAAAAAATGGAATATTTTCTAAAAGATTTTCATAAATAAAAGGTATAGAAATTAGGTGAATTGTTTAATGGGTGCATGAAATTATAAATGGATAATTCACCACTTGAAACTCTTAGTGATTATTTGATCATTGAACTTAATGAGATAACTCCAATTTTCAAAAATTTTATTACAATATTAATTGCCATCTTCTATCTTAAATTCTATTCATTTTTTGTCCTTCCTTCAATCCTCTTTGTACTTAGTCTTTTCACTTCCTTGTAATGATCTGCATAAGAATGACATTTCTGCTTTTCTTGGGGTGAAATGCTTAAAAAAATGTATTATTTGTTACATTTCACTAAATATCAAATGTAGGTCATAGAATTTGCTTTAGTCTAGCAAAACCTGCCCAAGAATGAGATGATCTTTAATGCCAAACTCATGGTTTTATTATTTCTTATTGTCATTTGTGTAAGGCCTGTCTAAAGAGTATCTAGGCATTTTGAATATGAAAAGAAATGGTTTCATTGGGTTGATGTCACTTGGCAGTTAATCTTTATGTCTATGTATAAACAGACATTCATCCATGGCAATTCCTCAGCTGCTGTCAGATAACATCCAGTGAGGTTGTGAACTCTTCAATTGTCCCATTCAAAATAATGGAAGGATAAGATTCTTCAACTCTAGTGCAAAACTTTTTGGCAATGCATCGCATCACCTCCCACTCCAGAATTGGCTGCTGTGACATCTGGCTCACTATACGAATGAGATTAAAGAGAATGTGATGATTCAGTTAATGGCAATACTAAAAGAGGATTTTGCAAGCTGTATAGGTGGAAGGACATGTGGATAAGGGTGTGTGGTCCCAATTGGAAAACTTTGAAGAGAATAGAGATGACATTGCTCTCAATAGAGGATTTATTCATTAATATTAAATGGCTGGATCCTTTCCATACATATCTCATATTTGAGTCATCTTAAATTTCCATTGGCTGTTGTTTCTGAATAGTTTATATTGCCAGTCTGTGCATTGGCCTGGAAAAGGGCATGTGTTTTTTTTTTGTAGGTGTGTTTATAATTGTCTCATCTTATATTTGTCTCAGCATTTATAATTTTCTCTATATACAGAACATTTTCTAGCTGCAAATATGATTATTTAATTTTATTAAAAAATCATTATTAATATTTACAGATAATATACTCTTTATAAAATATAAATTTTTATTTATCTCTTTTTTGTTTATTTGATTTTACTTCTTTGTATTTCTCTTTTGATGTTTGTCCTTGTCATTTTCATTTAGTGAATTTTTCAGAGTAAGGCAATACAATTCATTAGATGTTTGAATAAAATATTTTCTCTATTTTCTTGTCTTGTAAATTAATATTCTGTTATTATCATTTCTGTTTTAAAGTGTAATAAAGAAAATAAAGTATACAATTAATAGCCCAAAGAGCTTAAAATATTTGTGTATTTTTTTACTGCAGCTAATTTGAAGAAAATCATATCCATGTAAAGTGAACCAATGCATTTCATTGATAAAAATGAAATTAAAAAAAGAAGCTGATGTATATTCCAATGCAATGGTATAAGAAGCATGATGGTCAGTCTGTTTTAATCTAATTCAATTTTTTATTAAGCTTATGAAACAAAGTATATCAAAGCCCAACCTAAAAGTAACATTTCTGTAGTTATCCACTCTTTACCTTCACATAGCTATCTTTCAAAATGGATACCCCTTTCAGCAAGTAGAAAGCAGAAAACTATTGTATAACTTTTGACTTTGGAAAAAGCAATGCTTTAAGCATTCACTGGGGGTTAGTGAATGTTTATGAAAAATATGCACTTGATGTAATGTAGCAAAGTGTCACAAATTCACAGTGTCATAAATCAGCTCTTCCACCTTATCAGCTTTCTTTCTCCTTTTGTTCACTACCAATGACTTCATAAGCGTCAGACTGTTGGTATACTAACCCATAACTAGTTATTCTATCAACTGTTTTCTGCTATAAACAATGGAATAAGTTTAACCTGGTTTTTATTTATATCACGGAGCCAATGGCATAGGCAGATGCATGCCATAAGCATTTTAAAAAGTGAAGTTTTCCTGCAGAGAGAAAGGAGAAACTAACATTAGTGACAGGCTCCACAGTGACAGTGTTTCTGTGAATAAGGATAACAGCAAACACTGTTTTTTTTTCATTGTAGTTAAAGAAAGAATAACTTGGCAAAACACTATGCAAGCATTCAGCTTAGCCAGTCATGTAGCATGCACTTTTTGACTACTACAAAGGTCTATATATATATATATATATATATATCTTTGGGTTCCCCTAATGCATGAGAGAACTCCATGAATGAGCAGAAGATAGGTTTTGCTCAATTGATTCTACAGCTACAAAAAGCATATTATTCATTATTAAGCAGGCTTGTAACAGAAGATGAGACCTGCATAGACGTGGCAACTCATATAGTTTAATCAGGCCCAAGTCAAGAATGTCTAAATCATGTATATCACTGTCAGCCCCACGAAGGATTATAGGGCCACAATTCTGAATACACTAGGTGTTGTTTTTGTAGGAAGTAGATTTTTACTCAGTGGAGTAATTAGCCATATAGTCAACCGGTTTTCTCCTTCTCTAAGACTGGTTGCCAATGAGCCCAGTCAGTCTTATTATTTGTTTTTTTATAATCATTTCACCCCAAGGAAGGCAATACTGCCACAGGGGGTTACATAAGAGGAGAGTGAAGAAAAAGAGGTACAGGTCACAAAGAGAATTAGTGAATGAATGAGAGAAGGATGGAAAAACTAGTGTGAAGAGAGCTGTGTGAGAGTAGAGCAAAAAAAAAAAGAAGAAAAACAAGATAAAGGAGTGTCAGGGAAAAATGGGAATCAGAGAGATAAGATATGGCAGTTGATGTTGCATTTAAACTCTTTGAGATTGTAGTTATCAGCTAAGCAAGTATAAGGAAGGGAGTTCCACAGGCAGAAAGTGAGAAAAGAAGCTGGTGGAGTAGAAGTTGTGATTACATTTGATTGTTTTCACTGTAATATTGTAAGACCTAGTTGCTAGTCTAGTAGCTTGAGTAAATTTGTGCAGAGGGGGACACTAATGAGCTAAGCTTGTCAGAGCAGAAGGCATGAAAATATTTGTAGAAGAGACAGAGAGAGAAGCCATATGACATTGGTGAGAAAGTGACTGGAGCCAAGCTGCCAAGTCAGGATCAGTTACATTTCAAATTCTCCCTTGGATTTTGTTGAGAACCCCAAGATGAATAGAAAGGGTGCCTGAGTAGATGTGGCAGTAGTATTCAATGTATGAGCAAATAGTAGATTTGTATATATACAAGATGGATTAAGACAAACTAACTGGACCAACACAGTGACACAATCTTCCTAGCAGTAGATTTAGCTATTGATTCAATGTAGTAGTTCCACTTGAGGTCAGCTGTGAGAGTTAAGCCCAGGAGGTGCAGTGTATTGCTTTCGGGGAGACTAGCCTGATCCATGCTGATGGTGGGTAGGAGCAATTGTCTATGGTGGTTAAGGGATAGCAGCTTTGTTTTGGAAGCACTAAAATTTCTTATCCCAGTCCAATACAGATTAGATGTACTTTTCAAGATCAGTAACAAGGTTTGCTTTGTCAGCCTTGGCAGATTTCTTATTGAGGTGGGAGTAAATGGTGGTGTCATCAGTGTAGATACCTACTTGGGATCTGATTACATTAGGAGGTTATTAATGATCAGAAAAAGCATAGGACCTAGAATAGAGCCTTGAGAGACATTCATGATAGAACCTGGAAGCATACCCATTAAATACAACCTTTATTACACAATTTTATTGGAACCATTGGATTAAATCAAGTAAGCATCTAGTTATACCATAGCCCTGTGGCTTGCACAGAAGGCCAGCATGCCAGACTCTGTCAAATGCTTTGAAGATATCCAAAGCAACAGCTTGAGCTTTGCTGTTCTTATTGACAACCTGCTATATGCCCTGTGATGGTCATTAGCATATCAGTGGTAGATCTGGCAAAGCAGTATCCACACCGTTTGTTGGAAAATAGGCTTTGAGATGTTGAACTGCTTTAGTATTGATAATAACCTCAAACACTTGACCAGAAATCAGGAGAAGACTGATAGGGCAATAATTAGAGGGATCTGAGGGTTCTCCAGAGTTCTTAAGAACTGGAACCACAGAGAAGCACTTCCAGCAGGCAGAAGAGCAAGAAGTAGAGGGCACAGTTGTAGAGTGTTGAGAGAATAGAAGAGATTTCAGGGGCACATTTCTTCAATATGAAGACTGGGATTCTGTCACCGCCACTTGCCTTAAGGGGGTCAAGCTTTAAAATCATTTTAGAGACCAGCAAGTGGGTAATGTAAATATCACCCAGTTGAGCCTCAGTTCTAGGTTGGAAGTCAGGTGTGGACACTGGAGATGAATCAAATGTAGAGTTGGTAGAGAATCTGCAAGCAAAGCACTCAGCCTTACCTCTGTAACTGTGAGGACCTCAAATTTATTGATTAAAGGAGGGATGGAAGATATGCTATTGTTTAGCACACTTTTTGAAAGTCACTAGCAGTTCTTAGTGCCAAACTTGCAGGATACTATACATTGTTTCATTCTATTAAGAAATAACAGCTTAGCTTAATTTAAGACTTGCCTGCATTCATTGCAAGCAGAGACAAAAAAGGCACCTATTATGGTTAGATGCATCACTCTAGTAAAGCCAAAAGAAGTGGTTCTTGTGGGCAAGGGTGGCTGAGCAAGCAGGAATGAGGTTTGAGTCAAAACTTCCTGGATAGGATGAAAGCATCAATGCTGGCTTTCACCCAAGAGGAAACATCAGATGCACATTCTTCAACAAAGAGACTAAAAGCACATCACAATGGAAGCCAAAGAAGGCCTCTCAGTCTGCTCTTTGATAACAGTGGGGTATTCTGCATGTAGGAGATTCCAGGAAGGAGGAGTGGAAGTAGATATTAACAGAAGCCAAAGCATGGTCAGAATTGCCAAGAGAGCAAATCTACATTGCATGGCATGAGTCAGAAATAGAAGTGGAACAGAGATCTAGCAGCGAGCCAAGTCCATTAGGATCATTGGAGAAATGTATGGGGAAATCTATCACTTGCTTGAGAGATTCAGTGATTGAAAAGTTCATGGTATGGATATCAGCATGATGGGCATTAAAGTCACTGAACATAAGCATATTAGCAAATAGAAAATGGCCATCTCTGAATTGTTTAAGATGCTGTCTAGTAGAAAACAGTCAGAAGAGAAAAGGAAGCAGTAGAGAAAAAAAAAGATGGTTTACTAAGTTTAATCATGATAGCATAACCAGCTGATTTTTCCTATCAAAATATCTAAATGCTCTACATGTCAAATCTTCATTTGTGTTCAAACTTGTATGAAGCACTTTCTAATGCAACTGTTTAATTCTTCTTCTTCTATGTGCCCTGTTCTTTCAGGACGTAGGCGATCATGGCCTTCCACGTTTTCCTATCCCTGGTGGCTCTGAGCACGCCTTCTCCTGTTACACCATGCAATCCTCATTCCGTCATCCACCTGATTAGGTCCTTCAAATATATTATCCATTGCTTTCCCCTGTCTCTTTTTCCCTCTGTCTGGTTTGTTAGTATCAGATTCTCCAAGCCCTCCTTCCTCATTGCCTGTCCCACGAACTTCAGCTGTCTCTTCCTGATGCTCAGTATCACTTTTCTTTTTGTTTCCATCATTTCCAAGATCTCATCATTGCTCACATGCTCAATCCATGACATTCGCAGCATCCTTCTGTAGAACCACATTTTAGTTGCTTCAAGTTTTTTCTTCATCTTTCATGGTATTGTCCAGCATTCACTGCCATATTGAAGGATGGACAGCATGTAGCAATCCAGTACTCTCTTCTTAGTTTCTAGCAAAATTGTCCTGTTTCTTAATACTTTACTCAACTTCTGGAATGCTTCCTTCACCATGCCAATTCGCCTTCAGATCTCTGTGTCACACTTTCCGTCTTCTGTAATAGCATTTCCCAGGTATTTAAATTTTTGTACCAGCTTGATTCTGGTATACCCGACCTGTATTTGGCATATTGGGCTGCCCTTTTTACTGATGACCATGCATTCGGTTTTCTTGCAGTTTATTTGTAGTCTTTTCTTGTCACTCTCTTTAGCTACCTTCTGTAGGAGGTCTTGTAGTTTCCTCTCTGTGTCTAATTTAAACCTGACGTATAACTGTTCAGTATATATGTATACTTCAGTTGTGAATATACCACTTTGGGATGATGGTGGTGGTTCAAATTCTGTAAATAACACATTATAAAATAGGCCTTTCTCTTCTATATACAGATTGCTTTAAGGTAAAATTTCCAACTGATGACAAATTTGTCAAGTTTCAATCTCGGCTTCAAGGAATCAGTTTATCTTGCTGCATTGATGAGTTGTGTTACACCGAAACAGGCCGGTATGTAGATGGTTATATATATATATATATATATATAACATCCGTTTATATATATAAATAGATAATGATCTATTTAGGTGAAACCTAGGTAAGTTCGTCTGGCTCATTATGTGTTATCTATTTATTTCGCTCTATCTTTATATTGAGCACTTTCTGTTAGATGATTGCTCATATCGGGGTTTTTTCTTTGGGCTTCGTGCTGATCTCAGTTCGAACATTTTTAACTGACGTTCACATACTAAGCTCTTTCTTTTTTTAAAATTATTTTTTTCCTTCCATCAAAAGTTTTCGAGGTAAGGTTTTCGACATGAGTATAATTATAATCTCGTTTTTACATATATATATTTATATGTATGTATATATATTTAATTATTTCGTTTTTGGTCATAATTAAATTAGATCAGCACACAGATGTATTAAAAAGTGTTCAATACAATTATACTGTAGAACTTTTAAATATATTTCATTTGTAAATAAGTTATTACAAAACTCAGGTTTCTACCTGAAGACACTGAAAGGTAGAAACCTGGGTTGTGTAACAACTTGTTTAAAAATAAAAAAAATATATATGTGTGTGTGTGTGTGTGTCTAATAGAATTGTTAAAAATTTATAAACGTCTGAGTTAATAATAAGTTAAGATCATGTTTCAGAAACAGACATGATTGCATCATGAAAAAAGTTTGAAATTTTACAAAGACCTTACATATATCGGTATGGTGTTTCATTTGAAATGTTATTATTGATTGCATTCTAAATTAGATAATTGACCAGTAATTAATTAAGTCAAATACTTTGTGATTCTTTTCTATAGATTTAATCAGTAATGTTTAATCAACCCATTTGGCAGCAATTATATAATTTTAAACAAAATAAGAAAAAGTGTTATATTTTATGCCATGAAGCAGCATATGTTAAGTACATTAGTGCAGAATATGAGCAAAATAATAAAATTTATGCTGACTAAAGCTTTCATTTATTCTCTCAGCATAAATTTTTAAATTTTGATCAAACTGTAATTAGAAATGATTATATTGTCATATCACTTCTTTTATATATGATAGATAGTTTATAATGCAATTTATATTAAGATCAGTTTAGTTTGTTAGATAAATATTACTTCACCATTCATAAAATGAGCATCCTCAGTCAAAAGTTTGAAGAAATAGGAATCAAGATAAACTTTTCTTAAACAGAAATTATGGTCTTGTATTTTCTGGTTCCAAGAGCATCCAAGAAGTATTTGGACATGGAGAAGTCCAGGAGGAGAAAAATTAAGAACTGAATTGAACATATTACTATGAACAAGAAATTCAGAAACACAGTTCTTCAACGCAGTTCTTCTGTATGCAGACTGAGGATAAAAATAAGGAGATTAAAGGAACCTAACACAGCCCTAAGTATAAGAGTAGTATGCAGTATAAGAGACTTGTGAATGATCTGAACCTGCAGATGGAGAGCGTGTAAACGAAATGCGAAGGATAAATTAGAAACAGGATCTCAAAATGGGAGATAGTAAGACTAGCTCTAGGAACATAAGTGAATGACAAGATTCTAAATGAAAAAACACGTCGGAAGAAAAACGAGTGGATCACCGAATAGATTCTTGACATGATGCAAAAAAGACAGAAAATAATGTTCAGAT
This sequence comes from Ascarosepion bandense, assembly GCA_037127315.1. NCBI lineage: Eukaryota > Metazoa > Mollusca > Cephalopoda > Sepiida > Sepiidae > Ascarosepion > Ascarosepion bandense. Next base: position 1,301,610 of record JBBBDQ010002011.1, on the reverse strand, counting down.
ATGGAATGGAATGCAAGAAACTACACAAAAAAATAAGGAGCAAATGCAGACAGTTTAAAGAAAGATGGCTCAATGAAAAATGTGCTGAAGTAGAGAGACTGAGCACAACAAGTAATGGTGATGACACTGCTGTTAGCATAAAACGGCAAAGAAAAATGTAGAACCTGCTACAGAAAGTAGCAAAAGAAAGTAAAAAGAAAGGATTAAAGGGATGATTTCCAGCACATGAGCAAAGGTCAGGTGTTGGAAAGGAAGCAAACGTGTACTTAACATCAGGAAGAGACAGATACAGTTCCTGAGACACATAATGAGTGTTACCGAGATAGATAGCAACACACACACACACACCTACACATATATATTGAGATTGGTCTCTGCATGGTAACAAGGAGGTGGTCACATGGGAACCTAAAGTCAGTTTTGGGATAGCATGTCAAGGTTGGTTGACCCAGACACTGTTAGTAACAAATGTCTAGACAGGAAATAGACAGAGGCTAGACATGAGGTCATGAAGCAGCAGGAGCTAGAATGAGCACCAAAGACAAGTTTCGTGGAAAGCAGAGATTGGAAATTAGTTCCAGATCAGATCTTGGATTAGCAAATCATGATTGCTGAGTGCTGATAACTTATGAATGAAAAGGAAAACACATTTGGGATAATAGCGTAATTTGACCAATTCATCTTAAGCAACTCAGGATAAGAAAAACAAACTTATAAATTCTTATTTGTTGAAAGAAGATGACGCCAAATCATTTATCAAGGAAGAAGGAAAGATAGCGACAAAGATAAGATAAGAGAAGAAACTGTAATGTTCTATGTATGCTGATTCTTATTTGTTAAAAGAAGAGAAAGAAGGTGAAGCGAGTTGTTTCTCAAGAAAAAAAGAAAGATAGTGATGCAGAGAAGATAACGTGTGAACAAAGAGATATTAAAGAGAAGAAACCTCAGGATTGTTTGAGTGCAGAAAATACGACACTTGTTTGAAGAAAGAAATAAAGAAGAGTGCAGATATTTCAGATATTTGTATGCTGAAAATATGACAGCCAACTGAAAGAAAATAGAGACAATCACAGATACATACATTTAAAGTGGACCGTGTTTGAGTCCTAAGTTATACAAAGTAAAATAAGAGAGAAGGAACTGACATAAAGATAAGTTATTATATTCTTAGGCCCATGTTAGAACTTGCATACACTTCCATGAATATTATGTTACCACAAACATCATACCACATGTGCTCATAATTATATGGTTCTCCCATTTTATTTTGTGTTAATCTCTTGCATTTGTGTTCACTTGTATTCATTCATAGTTGTTGATATTTGTTGTAAATTGTTGTTACGACTGAGTTGAGTATCCGAATATAAGTTTTGAGGTTCAGGTCATTGGACACTCTTATTCGTACTTATATATATTTTTTTTATTTTAATGCTTTGTTACTTATTAAAACTTTATATCAAAAATCATTTTGCCTTGTCGTTTATCCTTGAATTGTTGATCAGTGAATATTCCCGAATCGACATGTAATCATCTTAATGGTTATCATTGAGGCAGGCATATGACACGAGAAAAAAGGGTCTGTAGAATTTAATACTGACGGAGGGATAAAGGGAAAGAGAGACAAGGGAAAGCAATGCAAGACATACTTGATAGGCCCAAGTAAATGAATGGTGGAGCAGGGTTTGGGAAAGATAATAAGAGGAAAAATACTGAGAGCAACAAGAGACAGAGCCAAGGTGGAAATCCATGATTGCCTACATTCTGAAGGGACATGGCATATGAAGAAGTGATGGCATATACACTGAATTCCTAATGTGGATTTAGTAAATACTAAATACTTAAAACATCTTGGTGTATGGATCAGTTGTAAGAAATTTAGTTTAAGAGATAAGAAATCTGTTCATCAAACAGACTGTGATCAGGGCAGTTTCTCTAAACTTTGCAAGGTGCTATTAGCATAAAGACACTATTCTTGTTTGTAAATAATCTTGTCAGAACAAGACTTTTATGTGGATCTTGCCAAACTAGTTTATAAAAATCTAAACTGTCAGCTTTATGCAATTGTTTTCTCAGATCAAATCTTAAAAATGTTTTTGAGTGAGTGAAGCATGTAGGTCAGAGTGTGGATCATTCTTCTTTGAATCTTGTGGCCTGGTGATACTAATTGACAAACAAAAAATTGTATCAGTTAACAGAAACTACATCACTTGAGAACTTTCATTAGTAACAACAACTAAAATAGATAGAACATGTAACTCAAAGAGATAATAATGACATCATAAAGATGTTGAAATTCCACATGATTTCAAACAAAATGCATGAGTAAGCCCCATTTGTAATGGAAAGACTGAAAACACCTTGTGGAATTCAGGAAACTGGTTTCCTGAAAAAAATGTTTTATGAGAAAAATTTTCTTAACTTTGACCGTCTTCTTGGTGACTGCCAAATATTCCCATATAAAGAAATAATAGTACCATTGACATTACCATTGAAAATATATTAACCCAGTCAGTTAAGTATCACAGTTGGGCAATCATGTCTCAAGAGACATGACTGACTGGGCTGGAGATTTTCCTTGCAGTAGGTTGCCATTACTTTTTGCAGTAGACTGGTTACCAACCAAAGCTGTAGAACCTATTCTAGTTTGCTATTTAACCTATAGCTGGAGGGAGAAGAGACAAACTAGTACCTTTCCCAAGGGTATTTGCATGTAAGTGAAAGCAACAAATTAAATTGGAATGTATAAAGTGTTCATAAAATCAAACATTTTTACTTCCAGTTATGGTCTGTTTAGTCTTTTCGCTCAAATTCTTGTCTATATTCAATAAAAGCTAATAATTCCTGTAGAAATAGCCTGAATATAATCTAAGAATAATGGTAGGTATAACCTGTTTCAAAATGTCTTTAACATTTTATCAACTTATCTTGCCAATTTGGCAAAATCTTTGCAAAGTTTTATTTACTTTCTGCTTAATGGCATCTGATCTTATCTAAAAATGACTTCCAACACCAGCTTAATAATTTATTCTCTAAACTTTCCAAACATTGCTTCAGTCTGGTTTAATGTGGTTCATTTGGGGTATAGTTCAGAGTTATAACACTGAACTTTGGTCTACAGATGACAGATTTTCTCTAAGTTGGTATCTAACAGATAATATCAGTGTATTCGTTAATGAATTTGCAGTCAAATCGTACTATGAAAAAAAATGACTTATATGTGTCATGTTCCTTCAGGAGGTGGGCAGTCATGGTTCTTCACAATTTCTTATACTTTATATCTCCAGAGAATACTTGTCCTCACATACTCTGTTCCAGTTCTTGCTTTGCTAACGATTTAAACAAAAGAAAAAACACATTACAAGCATTTATACAAGCAAAGAAGCTGTTACATTAGTTCAATAAAATGTATAAAATCTTTGGAGATTTCTTGCCGATATTTTGTCTCACTTAATTTCTTTAAAAACACATTAGAAGAATTTACAAAAATGTATAAAAACCTTTGTAGATTTACTGTGATAATAGATTTCTCCAAGACTTTTGAATATTTTATTGTATCAACAAAACTTTTAACATGAGGCTTAATTTTATAAGTCCGATGTCAATATTAAATTTATTCTCCAAAATTTTGCTTGATTATTATATAATTAGCAACCCTAGCACATGTTCTTTTTAATAATGCATTTTTGCACTGGAATAGTAGAAGCTAAGCAAGACATTCAGTCAGTTAAGTGCCATACATGATATACGCTTGGGTGATCATGTCTCGAAAGAGACATGACTGACTGGGCAGAAGATTATCCTGCAGTAGGTTGCCATTGCTTTCTGCGGTAGACTGGTTGCTAGCCTAGGCTATAGAACCCAGTCTGTCCTGTTATTTAACACATAACTGGAAGGAATAGATGGATTAATACCTTTCCCAAGGGTATTTGCGTGTAAGTGAATGCAATGAATTCAGCTGAAATTCAAACTCGGCTCTCCGATTTCTTGTTCCAAGCTGATATCCACTGCACCACAACACACATCCTGCAAGACATTAAGAAAGGATAAACTTTGTTAAAAACAAGAGTACTGAACGATTATATATTACTGGCCCTCCTGTACGGCTGCAAATTCTGAACAATCTCCTGACAGATATAGATGACATTTGTGGAAGCAGTCACCTGGTTTTACAGAGGGATGTTGAGTATAACTTGAACAGAACTTGAGACACAGAACCAATTAAAATTTCAATGGTGTATAATTAGCAAAAAGTCTTAAAGAATTCAAAACTCAGAAGGCATGTTGAAAGCAGTTTGTATAGGGAATAGCATATCCTTGTATAAATGGCTGGCAAAACAAGGATAAAAATAAACTTAATTTAAATGACATTAAACTGAGAAGAGCTATGATTACCCCCATTGCGAAGGAAACACATACAAGAATTAGACATTCGATATCGAATCTTACATTATAACTTATAAAAGGGCCATCAAAAATTTCTGAATTCTTACATTATTAACTAAAGACATTAAGATATTGAAATAGACTAATTTTTTAATAAATTTCTTTTATATAGTATTAGTTAAATAATAAAATTGTAAGTCAGTAGATAGTATGATTAAGTTACTACTAGTCTTGAGAAAATCATTTTTCTTAAAAAATTGTTTGGAGAGAAATATTTTCTGAATTTTTATGCAATCGTCATGTTGACTACTTGGTTAATAAATGAAAATGTTTCCATATAATGAAACAACTAAAATTACCATTATCATTTTCTCATATTCTTTGATGTTTAGTGGGAGATTTGTTGTTACTACATGAAATTTCTACATGATATAGTTGTGGAAAAAACATTTTTTTTAAACTGAAGATAAAGTTAATTTTGAAGAAATAATTAGTAATGACGTAATTTGTCATTTCTATATAGAAAACCTTTGAAATTCAATGACCAATGTTGTTATTAACTGAAATTTTTTTAATCTTTCCCAAAACAAAAAGTTTTTCAGAAAAGAAAAAATATAATGATGGACTCACTTATCATGAGCAACAAATAAGGTCTCAGTAAAATAAAAAAGTGCTCAACTTGTATCAACTTGCATTTGTTTTTCAAGGCCTGCAGCTCTTTGCAAACTTTTATACTGATGAAACATATGGTTGTGACATTTTGCTGAAGGAACACAGGATTAATTGTCAATTGTTTTTCTGAGTGGACAGCAAGATTTGCATTATTGCATATGATAATGCCACATTGGAAGGTAAGGCTATCAACAAAAGGAGCAGAATGCTGCCAATTTTCTTTTATATGTGCACACATTTGATCCAGATGCTCAAGGTAGGCTTTCTCAAACATTCTGTCAAATTTAATTCCAAAGATTTGATCAAATTACCCAACATAATATTCTTCTCTTGATCAGATATAATCTTTTCTCAGCCCTCTTTTAAATATAAGGTTTTTCTAGAAAGTAACATAACTGTTGTTACAAACACTTTATTTCAGTTCCAAACAACAACAAACTGCATTGTTTCCCACTCAAAGTAATTACCTTTGAGTCTATTGCACTTTTCAATCCTTTTTTTTGCCACACATCTATGCACCGCTGGAAGGATTCTTATTGGATGCCTCTCAGCTTCTCCTCTTGATTGACTCCATGCCTTCAAAATGGGTCTCTTTGATGATGACCTGAAGCTTACAAGATAGGAAAGTCACACAAAGCAAGATCAGGTTAATCAGGAAGATGATCCAGCATGGTGATATTCTTCTCATCTAGACACTGCCAGAGGCTCAGGGCAATCTGAGCAGATGTGTTGTTGTGGCGGAGCAGTCATGATTTTTCCTGCAACAACTCATCTATTTTTGCAGACGGAGGGAAGCAAATGCTACAGGGTCTCTTTGTAGTTTTGCAGATTGATCACCTGGCCCTTCAGCAAGAACTCACTGTGGACAATGACTTTCACATCAAAGAAGAAATCCATTCTCATTACTTTTCAGAGATATTTTGTGCATGCATATATATATATATATATATATATATATATATATATATATCTAGTCATCCACAGACAGATCTGTTTCGCTGTATCATAGCTCATCAGTACAGTTAGACTTTGATTGCTTTTTAACCCAAGATTGAAACCCAACCGAATTGGCATCAGTTGGTGATTCTACCTCTGAGCTATGGGCGGTCGGTAGAAGAAGGCAGTGTGTGTGTGTGTGTGTGTGTGTGTGTGTGTGTGTGTATATATATATACACACACACACACACACACACACACAAGTAAAAGAAGTGCTGGTTGGATCATCAGATGGTATCTCAAAAAAGTTCTCAATGCACAATGAAAACAAAACAACTAAATATGCAGAACCAATAATATGTCACAGAATGAAATACACACCTCTTACTTGCTACCTAGGTTTCAACTCCATCGGTCTCCTTAAGCATAACATACATGGAAAATGAAAAAAAATTCTCTGTGTTTTGTCCTTTTAGGATTTTGTCAGTCAATGAAATCATAAATCATCAAACACATTGCACAAATTTTTTCTGTTTTGTCATTTATTTTCCTGACATTGTTCTGATATGATATATAAAAATTTATATATCAAATTCTCCTCTCTCTCTCTATATATATATATATAGAGGGAGAGAGAGAGGAAATAATGTAAAATCCGTAAAACAGAAAGGATAATTTAAAAAATTTATCATATTAATATAAAATATTAAATAAATAAAATAGAGATCTCAACAGATATTATCCAGAGAAATATGATATACAGAAAAACAGACTCAATACATATTTAAAATGATTATAAAACCTGATTTATATCAACATGTGCGTTAGCGTCCAGCATATCAGATCATGAAATATCAAATAGTTTAATCAAATTCATAAAGATTGAAAAATGAATAAGAATTTACTTCAAGTGAGGTTAGGGAAAGGGTTGATCAGTATAGAGTGTAACATTAAAATGTAGTGATCAGACTGGAAATATCACAAAAATAGACACACACTAACAAATCATAAATGAAAAACAATCCAATATACAAAGCAATGCAGCCTTGGGAGTCACTATTATTTTCTTCTGTAAATAGAATATGACTCATCCCTTGCTTTTTTTTATCATTATTTATATAACAGATGTTTGGGAGAACTATATTCCTTAGTTCAACCTGTCCAGACCTCTTTTTTTTTTTTATCGTATCACCCTGTGCAAGGCGGTAATGCCACTGTTGTGCAGGGGGCCACATAAGAGTAAAAAGATTAGATACGAGAGAGTGAAGAGAAAGACAAAGCAGTTAGAAAGGAGCAAGAGAAGGATGGGAATACAGGTGTGATGATAGTTGCAAAGGTGGAAAGAAAGGAAAAGATATACAGGGTGGTGAAGAAAGAACTAGAGTCAAGTGGTTAAGAGATGAGTATTGACATTGCATTTAAATTCCTGGAGGTTGTAGCTGTCAGGAAAGCAAGAATATGGAAGTGAGTTTTGCAGGCAGGAAGTGCAAGAAAAGAAGCTGCTGGAGTAGAATTGTCATCTGCATTTGGTTGATCTAACTGTGAATGCGTGGGATCCAGTTGCCAGTCTGGTTGCACAAGTAAACACTTGTTGCAGAGGCACCAGTGACTTAAGTTCGTTGGAGCAATGGAAGTATTTATAGAACAGACAGAGAGAAGCCACATCCCATTGGTGGGAAAGTGGCTGGAGTCGAGCCACCAAGTCAGTACCAATCACATTACTGATTCTCCTTTGGTGCCTGACCATATATGGCAGCAGTACTCCATGCACAGACTAATGGTTGATTTGTATATATGCAGGATGGATTCAGGCGGGAAAACATCCTAGCCTGACACAGTGACCCAACCTTCCTAGCAGTAGGTTTAGCTATTGACTCAATGTAGTGGTTCCACTTGAGATCGGAAGAGAGGGTAAGGCCGAGGAGGCACAGTGTATTGCTCTCGGGGAGCCTCGCTTGGTCCATGCTCATGGGAGGCAGGAGAGGTTGCCTGTGATGATTGACAGACAGCAACTTCGTCTTAGATGCATTGAAATTTACAAGCCACTTCTTACCTCAATTCACCTCAGAATGTAGATCCCTCTCAAGATCAGCAGTGAGATTATGTTTGTCCACCATGCTGGATTTCTTACTGATGTAGGAGTAAATTGTGGTGTCATCTGTGTAGATGCCTACTTGGCACTTGATCTCATCTGGGAGATCATTTATGAAAATAAGGAAGAGTGTTGGGCTTAGGATAGAGCCCTGAGGGACACCAGCGTTTGTACAGTAGGATGTGGAGGCATGCCCATTCAAGACGACCTTCATTATGCGGTTATTTAGAAAAGATTGGATCAGATCAAGCAAGCATCCAGTAATACCGTAACCCCATAGCCTTCATAGAAGGCCAGCGTGCCAAAACCTTGGAGATATCCAGAGCAACAGTATGAGCCTCGCCGGACTCCTCAAGGGTCTGGAACATGTACTCCGTGATGGTTGTTAGCATGTCGGCTGTGAACCTGGCAAAGCGGAAGCCATACAGAGAATAGTTTATGGGCAGTAAGATGTTGAAGTATTTCAGCATAAATAATGGCCTTGAACACTTTCCCGAAAATTGGTAGAAGGCTGATAGGGTGATAGTTGGATGGATCCGAGGATTCACCAGAGTTCTTAAATACAGGAACAACAGAAGGGGACTTCCAGAATGTAGGAAAACAAGAAGCAGAAAGGCAGTAGTTATACAGTTTAGAGAGGACAGAGGGGAGTTCAGGGGCACATTTCTTAAGGACAATCACCGGGATTCCATCACCACTGCTAGCCTTATGGGGGTCAAGTTTTGATGTTACGTGAGATACTACTGTTGAGGTAATGTATACATCATTCAGTTTAGCCTCAGTTCTAATAGGGAAGTTGGGTGAGAGTACTCCAGTTGAGTCAAATGTTGAGTTGGATGAGAATCTGCGAGCAAAGTACTCGGTTTTGTCCGCTGATGCTGTGAGGACCTCAAATTTATTGATTAAAGGAAGGATAGAGGATTTGCTATTGTTCAGCACTCATTTGCAAAACCACCAATAGTCCTTGGAGCCAAACTTGTGGTCAGCTATGCACTGTCTCTTTCTCTCAGCAAACAACTGCTTGGCATCATTCAGAATTCTCTTGAACTCATTATGAGCAGATGTGAATAGGTGCCTATTGTGGTCAGATAAATATCTCTGAACTAGTCAGAAGTAGTGGTTCCTGTGTGCAATGGCGGCCGAACAGGCAGGAGAGAACCAAGACCTGCCAGGCCACATATACTGAGATGACTGAATCTCATTCCCTTCATATTTTATTGGTATGGAGTAAGTCCCACTCAGTTTCTCAGAATGATTGAAATGTGAAATGGACACCCAAGAGAATACTTCCCTGTTCATAAATTCATAACCTTTTCAAGTCAAGGCTCAACCCTTATCTATCCTACATATCCTTATTGTTGTATCCCATACAAATTAGCCTATCACTATTTAAGTAGTAACTGACTGACCTGGCAGCAGTCCATTGTGTCACACTTGACATGGAGAGATACGTCATGACTATTGCTACATGCAGAGACATACTGTTGTGGGGTAGTTTTCGCACTGAAGATTATAACTGTGCTATGTCGGTTGCTAATCGACTTAACGCATCCAACATGTTAGAAACTTGGTAATCTTCCACTGAAAGCTGACTCCTTAGTATTCGGCTAATTGCCAACTAATACCACCTGCCTAGTAGTTCTACTGAACTCCAGTAGAAGTCTAAAGAACTCCTATGAGCTTCCCAAGTACTTCTCATTAACTCTTATTAATATAGGAGGGAGAGTGCATTATCTGAGGAATAGGTGTGTTTCCCCATAACACATATGAAACTCAACACTCATAATATGCAAGATTTTCTCCCTCCAAAAATAACCTTACAACATTACCACTTAATAAATCTCTAGCTAGAGTAACACCAAGGCTTTGTGTTGGGTGAACAATAATATAGTAAAAACAAAAAAAAAATAAAACATCACTCAATAAGTCCGGGGCCTGACATATAGATGGCACCATTAATAAAAATTCCATATGATTTTTATAAAGTACTAACCTTCTGAGGAGGGATATTTTCTTCTTTTGTTTTGTCTTTACATTTCCCTGGATCTGACAAAATTAGTTGTTTTCTTACTTGGTTCATATATGTTTGGTTCTAGACTTCTTGATAATGTTTTTTGTAAGAACTCTTAATATTCTATCATAGTGCTACAGGAACCTCTCCTTGCTAAGCACCTTGAGGCAACCACTCATTATGCTGGAGGAATTCTCTTTTCTGGAACAATGGACAAAATAGAGACTCACTCTTTCCCAATGTGTGGAGGTTTGCAGGTTTGTATCATATTCTGCCTGCACAAAGAAGCTTGTGTTACTGAGATTGGTGTACCAGAAATCTGTCCATGAAAACTCCTTTCCAGGTTACTCCATCTCGTCAAGGCTCCCTGTTGATTTAAAGTCACCATTTTACTCAATCTAATTTTCTCCACACATGCTCTCATTTCAGAATGAAGACAATATTTATGAGCTTTCCTATTTTTCCTCCCTCGTGGATTGGAATAGTAACCTAGGCCTGATCTCCCCACTGCTACCAACTGATCCTACTAGCATTTCCTGTTTCAACTTTTGCTCTGCTGTACTGAGCTCATGCGATGCCTTCAACTTTCTCCCAGATTGAACCTCAATACCTGAATGATAAAAGTTAGAAAAAAAAATTAACATAAAAACAGAACCTAATTGTATGCATACTTCAAATGCGTTTTATACTAGTCATTCCTACTGATCAAAAATTTGTCAGCATGAAAGAATGAATATTTCCATTTACATGCATCATAAAGATTATTTCACATATTCATGACATGTATAAATGGAATCATATTTTGAGATAATGTTGACATCTGTGAATAGTTTTCAATTTAGGAAAATAATGACAAATTAATTTAGTAAAAAAATAAAAAATATTTTTACAATCTTTGATATTAAAAATGATATATTGTCTACTAGCAGTATAGCCCGGCGTTGCTCGGGTCTAATGAAAGTTTTAAAACTAATCCATGGTCTTGGAGCTCAGACTCTGCCTAAAGAATATTTGTGTGAAGTTTGGTGAGAATCGAATAAAAATTGTGGATTTGTATAAAGGACATACAGACAGATAAACAGATAGACACACACACACACAAACATCTTGCCTTTTATATAAATATATATATGATCGATTTTCTGCACTATTGTAAGAACTGCAACCTTGAAACTTCTGAATATTGTTTCTTATGTTTTTGTCTATGAGTGTATCAAATTTGATTAAAATCGGACCACTCCTTCTATAACCCGATTTATTCGATTATCAATTTTCGATATTTACCGGGAGTACCTCAACACAAAACCTAGCTAAGAACACTCACAGACGCTTATAGTACAACTGTGTAAGCTTTCAAGAAAATTGGTTCAGCCATTTCAGAGTCTATAGGTAATGGATACAGACACACACACAGACACACAGAGAAAGTTTCATTTATAAATAAGTTTAGATATTTTTACATCTACTTATACAGAAGTTTTCATATACACCTGGAAAAATAGCCAGTCACTTTTCCCACTCTAGGGTGTACCTAACTATTTCTGTAATGCTTTATGTTGACAACAGTCAGGTCAGAAAAAAAATTCCAGTGTTGCTGTCATATTTAGTCTGGAGCTTCCTAATCTGGAATTCCCAGATTGACTGAGTTAAAAAAAATGTCTACCAGACTTTGTGGGAGATCCATAATTTTACACCCTATAAACTTCAGATGAGCCTCATTTACATCTAGAACCTATCCATATGCAAGGTGTAGATTCATTTTCATTTCTATCATATTCCATTGTTAAGGAGGAACTTCAACTCTGGCAACCTTTTCCGTCCGGGAATGTTACTTTGTAAAACAGACTGCTGAGAGGATGCTTTGTCTACAACACATATCTATACTTTTCAACTCTAAAGTCAACCATTATCTATCCTACACATGCTAATAATCTGCACTTCCTCTCTTAGCAGCAGTACTAATGTGTCATTCTGTCACTGTCTTGATTGAGTAGCTCTTGAGCTTTATTTTAGAAGAACAACAGTATAAAAATATACTTATACATAGGCACATCATATTATTATCATCATCTTTCTAGCTATTTCCTTGTTTTTGTTTTCATGGTTTTTTTTGTCTAAAATGTTTAAAGTGTAACAATAAACTCTAATCACAATTTTCTGATTCTTTCACTGAACTATGAACTTTTGATTTGTTTGAGCTTGGGTTCATAGTTTGAAGCAGGCAAAATTATTAAATTCATTGCTCTAAAATCAAAAAACAATTGATATCTAATTAGATGAAAAGCATTAATAAATATATATACACACACATGCTCATTGTATCAGCAGCTAGTGTCTTTGTTGATTTTAATAAAAGTTATTTCTTTCAAAGCATTGTCGAGGAAACTGTTGAAAGTAGTGAACCGAAGGACTGAAATACGCCTGATATTTTCTGTAGTAATTGATATACTTTGCAGAAAGGGATGTTCTGGTAGTATAACAGTTATCTGCATGGAAAATGGATCTGGTGAGTTAAGTTCAAATTCTAGCCGAGTTCATTTTGTTTGCATACAAACTAATCTTCTTGAAAAAGACATGAATTCATCTATTCTTCACTGAATTGTGAGTAGGAAATCCTGGGAATTTTAGCATCCAGTCTATGAGAAACACTGGAGAAGGTAACAAAAATTCATGATAGTAACTTTTGTAAAAAACTCCTGGAGAGTAACATCTTGGGCTTATCTCCCATTGACATGAATTGGAGTGACTATATTGAAACAGTTGATCTATCTATTAGTTAAAAACTTCAATGAGACAATTCAGAAACATCTACCATTCATTCACGCATTGAATAAAGTGTTGCCATAGCTGAGGTGGTGCCCCAGCTGCACATTTCAAGATCCATGCCATAATTTATTCAAAGGGTCTGTAATGTAACGGGTCCTGAGAAGACATCTCAACTTCAGTCACTTTCTCACCAATGTGAAATGGTTAAAATCTAGCATTTCTACAAATAATTATGTGGCAAATATACATAGGAGATTTTTTGGGCTATTAGACCAAAAACTAGGTTTATTCTTGAACTAACAACATACAACCACCACTTCTATACTAACAGTTTCTTAATCTTGAACATTTTACTGATGAAACATCCTTAAAATTCATTGCTTCTCTGTCACCTAAAATCTTCAAAAATAAAATTCAAATCATTATTTTCTATCTTCCAGGAATTGGTTATTCTATATTGCTTTTCTCACTCCTACAATCTTCAAAATTTATATGCACTGTCAGCCTCCGTCTTCCATTTCCCTGTACCTTTTTCCTTTATTGTCATTTCTTCACTCCTACAATCTTCAAAAAATTATATGCAATGTCAGCATTCGTCTCCTGAAATGTTTCTTTATTGTCTTTTTGTCACTCCTACAATCTTCAAAAGTTTAAGTGCAATGTTAACCACCTTCTTATTATTTTTTCACTTTTAAAATTTTCAAAAATTTATATGCAACGTCAACCTCCTCTTACTATCTTCTTGAAGCCTGTTCGTTTATTATCCTTTCATCACTGCTACAATCTTCAACAATTTATTTGCAATTTCAACTTCCTTCCTGTCTTCCTGAACTCTTTTCCTTTAATGTTCTTTCCTCACTCCTACAATCCTTAAAGATTTATATGCAGTATCCCCCACCTTCTTCAGTCTTCCTGAATTCTGTTTCTGTATTGTTCTTTATGCAATGTCAACCTCCTTCAACTGTCTTCCTGAATCCTTTCATTTATTCACCTTTCCTGACTCCTACAATCTTCAAAAATTTATATGTAATGTCAAACTCATTCTTCTGCTTTTCCCCACTCTAAAAATATTTACAAATTTATATGCTGTGTCAATCTATTTCTTTTCTCTTCCTAAACTCATTTTCTTTATTGTTCTTTCCTCACTCTGACCATCTTCAAAAATTGACATGCAAAGCAAAACTCCTTTTGTTTTGCTGAACCCATCTCCTAAACATTTTTTTGCTCACTCCTAAAACCTTCAGAAATTCCCTATCTTTATATGTAATATCAACATCTTTCTTCTCTTTTTCTGAACCTTTTCCTTTATTGTTCTTGCCTCACTCTTACAACCTTCAAAATGTTATATACATTGTCAACCTCCTTCTTCTGTCATCCTAAGCCCTTTCATTTATTGTTTTTTACACCCTCATAAAATCTTTAAAATTTACATGCAATTTCAAGCTCATTTTTTGTCTTCTTAAAACTAGTTTTTATTGTCCTTTCCTTACTTCTACTGTTTTCAAAAATTTATACGCAATGTCAACCTCCTTCTTCTGTTATCCAGAAACCTGTCCTTTGATTGTCCTTTCCGCACTCATAAAATTTTCAAAAATTTATATGCAATGTCAAATTCCTTCTTCTACCTTGCTGAACTCTTCTCCTATATTGCCTATTCCTCATTTCGAAAATCTTTAGAAATTTATATTTAATGTCAATTTTTTTCTTCAATTTTCTTGAACCTGTGTTCATTATTGTCCTTGTCTCACTCCTACAACAAATAAAAAATTTACATGCAATGTCAATCCCCTTCTTTCGTTTTCCTGAACACTGTCCCTTTATTGTTTTTTTTTCAGTTATACAACCTTCAAAACTTTATATGCAATAGCAACCTATTTTTCTGTCTTCCTGAACACTGTTCCTTCATTGTCTTTGCCTCACTTCTAAAATGTTCATAAAGTTTAAATGCAATGTCAAACACATTCTTTTGTCTTTCTGAAACCTTTTCCTTTATTGTCTTTTCCTCACTCCTAAATCTTCAAAAATATAAATGCAATTTCAAACTCTTTTTCTGTCTTCCTGAACACTATTTCTTTACTGTCATTTTCTCACTCATACCATCTTCTGAACTTTATAAGCAATGTCAGCCTCCTTCTTCTGTCTTCCTGAAATCTGTTCCTGTATCGTTGTTTTCTCATTCCTACAATTTCAAAAATTTACATGCAATGCCATAATCCATCTTTCGTCTTATTGAACTTTGTTTCTTTATTGTACTTTCTTCACTCCTACAATCTTCAAAAATTTATATGCAATGTCAAACTTTATTACTGTCTTCCAGAACCCTGTTCCTTTAATGTCATTTCTACACTCCAACAATCTTCAAAAATGTATGTGCAATGTCAAATTCTTTTTTCTGTCTTGCTGAACCTTTCTCCTTTATTGTTTATTCCTCACTCCTAAAACCTTCAGATATTTATATGCATTTTTTTTTCTTTTTTCTTTTTCTGTTTTCCTGAACCCTGTTCTTTGATTGTCCTTTCCTCACTCCTACAATCTTCAAAAATTTTCATGCAATATCAAACTTCTTCTGTCTTCCTGAACCTTTCTCTTTGATTGTCATTTGCTCACTTTTACATCATTCAAAAAATTATATACAATGTTAACTTTCTTCTTCTTTTCTCTTCCTTAACTTTGCTTCTTTATTGTCTATTCCTCACTTCTAACTATAAGTCATCTTGTTTTCTTTCATGTGTTGTGACATTCTAAGTCCTAGTGGCATTATTACCTTGCTGGTGTCAGATGATTAAATCTTGAGCATTTACAGAAAATAAAGAGAAGTGATCTGTGGAGAGCCATGGTATTTTATATCTTGAAGGGACATGGCATTTCTGTTGATATACATTTAAATACACAGTTGACCACACATTTTTAAAAAGACCATTTAGTAGCAAAGGGTTATCTGCATAGAAAGTGGAATCTGAGAACAAAGTTCAAATTCCTCCTTTGTCTGTTGTATACCCTTTCATACAAAAAGAACATTATGAATTTGTTTCTTCCCATCCCAGTTGGGTAGATTGGGCTTTTAACTTTTGGTCACAGCTCTTCTAGAAGTGGAAGATCTCTGAATTGAAAACCATGGAGAAAGCAAATGTAAACATAGCCTTACTCAAAAAATAATTGCAAATTTCAGGTAATAAAAAACAATGAAATCTGTGGAAAGACATTATCAGCTACATCCTGAATGGATATGTCCTTTTATAAAAGTGCTTTTGATAGCACTATGTCTTATACAGTGTCAAGTACATGTTTTTATCAGCATCACCCCAAGCAAGGCAGTAAAGCCACTGAAATGAAAAAGGTTACAGTGTGTGGATGACTAAGAAGTAAAAATAGTAAACAGAAAAAGAAAAAAAACTCAGAAGCAAGACAGTAGATAGTGATTGACATTGCATTCAAATCTTTGAAGATTGATTAGTAAGAAGTTTCACAAAAAAGAACTGCAAGTAAAGAAACTGTTAGTATAGAATTTAAACTTATATTTAGCCAGCTTAACTGTTAATTGATGAGATCAACAGCAGCCTAGTATTGAGCTAAAATTTATTAAGTCTTGGTACCAAAGCAAAGACCTCATCCAAATAATTGCAATGAAATCTTTTATGAAAAAAGCAACCTTATGGCAGTAAGAAAGCAAATAAAGCAAAGCCACCAGATCAGGGCCAATAATATTGCTGATTTTTTTTTTATATTATCAAGGAGCTCAAGGTAAATAGCAGGGGCACTAGACCATATGTGGCAGCAATATTCTAAGCATTGATGAATGGAAGACAAATAGATAAATACCAGAGAGAAAAATTATCTCATGCAACGTGAAATGATTTTCTTAGCAGCTGACCTAGCAATGGATTTAATAAAGTGCTTTCCACTTCTTGTCAGCTGAGAATGTTAGCCTGAGAACATGCAGCAAGTCACTTTTGTGTCGGTTAGCCTTAGCTGTGCTCATGGAAAGCTGATTGGAGCCTCTCAGATGATAATTTTTATTTTAAAAATCATACTGTCAGTTAAGTGCTGTACATGATACACAGTTAAATGACCATTTCTTTTTTGAGCCATGACTGACTAGGCAGAAGATTTTTCTTTCTGTGATAAACTAGTTGCTAACTGAGGCTATAGAACCAAATCTGTCCTACTATTCAACCCATAGCTGGAGGGAGAAGAGATGGATTCAAACTTTCTGCAAGGATATTTGTGTATATGTAAAGGCATTGAATTCACCTGGAATTCAAACTCGGCTCTCTAATTTCTCATTTTGTGCCAATATTCATTCAGTCAATTAAGTGCCATACATGATACATGCTTTGAGCGATCATGCCTCAAAAGAGACATGACTTACTAAGCAGAAGATTATCCCACAGTAGGTTGCCATTGCTTTCTGCAGTAGACTGGTTGAAATGGATTAATACCTTTCCCAAGGGTATTTATGTGTAAGTGAATGCAAGGAATTCAACTGGAATTCAAACTCTGCACTCCAATTTGTTGTTCTGATTTGATACACACTGCACCACCACTCGTACCAGGCAAGAATGAGTTTATTTTAAATAAACATACAAATAATTATATTTTAAACTGTTCTGTTCCAACTTTTAATTCAAGCACATCCAGTATTTGTTAAACAACAAAAATTATACAAAAAGCACTAATATTTAAAATTATAAATTTAGTAGGACTTAGGTTTTAAAAGCAGCCCTGTTTGGTACAAGTCGCTCAGTCTGGCAACTTTGTGTCAGGCTAGTTATCTTGTTTCAGACAAAATAATAGCCAATACTTTTCCACTTCTTGAAAGCTTTGTAGTGTGAGGGGTTTTCTTATCTGCTACAGCTTTTCTTTTGAGAAATCATGTAGCTGATCATGATAAAAGATGACTGAAAATGTTCCTGGCTCTTTTGTTTTTAACTGAAAACTTTGAATGAAATACGAGTGGAAAATGACAAAAGTTTTTACACACACTTCAGATTATGAATGTTTCTCCATTTCAAGAGGTGCAGACAAAATGTAAGACATGTGAAAACTTTGTAAAACATGTGAAAGATATTGGGAAGGCAACAATTGCATAGTACATAATGTCAATCAATAGCATTTTGACCCAAGTTGAATCACTGATAATGTTTATTTACACATGCGAATTCTGTTGGCTTGCATCTGTTGTGGGGAGTTACCCACTTAATAATGGACTCCTCTTTGCCTATATTAACCGAGAATTACCCTTGAGGACAGAGCCGGGGCAACAGAGACACTGGTTTCCAGTACGACTTCAGTTCAGCTTAGCCTAGTCTGTTTGTCTGTCCGTTGGTCACTTGTAGCCAAGCTATTATTACTCTTTCTCTTTGTATCTCTTGTTGATGTAATATATGTTCTTGACCTACCACTGTGTTCACTCATTATTTTATGGTCCCATACTGGGTCCATATCAGCATCAAAACTTCTTCTCAAGATTTTCATAATATCTGATGACATTATTTGTCTTAACAGGAAAAAATTATAAGGCTCATTTAAATATGTAATGGTGATGATATTTGAAGTTTTGAGGTAATGTAAGTTATATTTAGATTCACTTAGACCTAATACACTTAGGAAAAGCACATGTTTACTATTTATCCCATAACCTAATAGTTTACCAGCAAATGCCATAATAGTAATATTAACAAATTCTGTTAGGTTGCATCAAAACTTGTTCTCAAGATTTTCATAATATATGACATTATTTATGTCTAAACAGGAAAAAATTATAAGGTTCTTCATTTTTTTTTTTTTTTATCACCCCAAGCAAAGCAGTTTACTGCCAGTGTTGTGCAGGGGGTTATATAGGAGGAAAGTTACGGGAAAGAGTGACAGGTTATAGGGGTGTCAGGAAGTGGGTAAGAAAAGGATGAGAATACTGATGAGAGTGGAATGGATGGAGAAAGGAGCATGAGAGAGAGAGAGAGAAAGGATGCAAGTCAGTGAGATAGGAGATGACTATTTACTTTACATTTAAATTCTTGGAGGTTGTAGCTGTCAGGGAAGCAAGTAAATGAAAGGGAATTCCACAGGAGTGAAATGTGAGAAAAGAAGCTGCTAGAGTGGAATTTATGTTTACATTTTATTGGTTTCACAGTAAAAGGGTGGTACCTAGTTGCTTATGGCTTGAGTAAATTCATATATAGGGGGCACTAGTGAGCTAAGTTCATTGAAGCAGAAGCCATGAAAGTATTTGTAGAAGAGACACAGGGAAGCCACATTGCGCTGATGAGAAAGTGACTGTATCTGAGCTGCCAAGTTTGGAGTGATCACATTACAGGTTCTCTGTTAGATTCTGTCAAGGACCCCTAGGTGGATTGTAAAAGCATCTGACCAGATATGGCAGCAGTATGTAATGATGGTGATATTTGAAGATTTGAGGTCATGTAAGTTATATTTGGATTTACTTAGGTCTAATACACTTAGGAAAAGCACATGTTTGTTATTCATTGCATTACCTATTAGTTTCACAACAAATGCCGTAATAGTAATATTAGCAATTTCTTCAGAAGGAAACATTTCTCATATTGACATTCAATAACTGACCAGCCAGTAGCATTTTCGGTTAAAATTTTTGAATTCTTTCTATTAAAATAGCTTTCAGGAAAACAGATCTATCAAGTTCAGTAGCTGTTACTGCTCTTCTCAATATTTGGAGCAGTTTCCTTCCTAACCTTTTGTTTGAATTAGTGTGGAACACCAGCATCTTGATAGTATCATCATTGTCTCGTGTTTATCTATTTATTCTTTTGCTACTGTTCAAATTCCTCAAGTATATCTTGATATTACTTCGAATTATTGTTCTCATTTTGGTTAATATAGATGTTATTATAGACAAAACGTTTTGACCAAATACCTATTGGTCATCATCAAGTGTCCATTGATTGACTGATATGAATTATTTGTTGATTATTTTGATATATCATGTGAAATCCATATCAGCCAATCAATGGACACCTGATGATGACCAGACGGTATTTGGTCAAATCATTGTGTCTATAGTAAATCTGCATCAACCAAGATGAGAACAATAGTTCATAATTTAAAAAATATTGGAAATTACTCATCTCAGAAATAAATATTAAAATTATGTGATGTCTGTTGTTTGGTACATTATTTATTGTTAATCATTGAGCTGAGTTGTAATTCCACTTGGGTTTGTTATATGCAGATACCCTTGGGAGGGTATGAAGCAAACACTTTGTAGAATAACAACACTTACCGGCATAAGGATCCCAGCTAGCGTCTAGTTGGTAGACAAAAATAAAGTAGGTTGTAACTCAATACAAACCCTGCTGTATTTACTAGCCTTCCCACGCAAGGCCGGATGTGACACATGATCATTTTAATGTGGGTATTCCCGGCCATATAGCCGGGCCAAAAATATGTCTGTTTATTTTTACCGAGTCGTGGTTCTACCCTTCGGCGGAACCACGACTAGGTTTGTGCTCTCTGCTCGGAGGCAGAGAGCTGACAGTGTTATAGAGCAGTCATCCTAAGACGACTGCTTCAATACAAACCCTGCTGTATTTACTAGGCTTCCCACACAAGCCCGGATGTGACACATGGTCATTTTAATGTGGGAATTCCCGGCCATATAGCCGGGCCAAAAATATGTCTGTCTATTTTTACCGAGCCGTGGTTCTACCCTTCGGCGGAACCACGACTGGGTTTGTGCTCTCTGCTCGGAAGCAGAGCTGACAGTGTTATAGGGTTATAGAGCAGTCATCCGAAGATGACTGCTTCAATGCAAACCCTGCAAACTATGACTGGAATCAAGCTGGTATCTATACAGAAATACCTCCACTTATTTACCAGCAGCCAATCACAGCCCAAGCAATGGACTATCCCACTTCAGCACAATGAGATGCTCCAGAGCACCATAAATACCTCTCTTTTTCAAAGTGGATTATTCTTTTCTCAGTTTGTTCCACAACTGAGTGCTTATCTTGACAACGTAATTGTTCTACACACTTCTTCCCTCATCTAAGAGTTAATTAGTAAGACTTGTATCACTGAAGCCATTAATGTCTCTAAAACAAAATTACATAAAAAATTTGTTATATAAGGGCATTAAATAATCCATGGAAGTGTTGATATGTTATTAAACAAAGAAATACAATCAACCAAAATGTTAAAAAAAAAGTGCTCCTTGCCTTGATCTATAGTCTTTACTTGCTCAAAGCCATTTGCAACCATTGATCTTAGTAAGTAGCTGCATGCAGCCGAGGATTCAGATATTTCTGAATGGGTTTGGCACTATGCATGGCATCCATATTAAAGTCTCAATCTGATAAGGCTATTTAAGAACCATGACTTGTGTTTTCAGGTTAATGATTTATATCAATTTGCATTGTTCAGTGAAACTAGCTTGAGGATTCCAAATATCAAATTTCTTATAATTGATGGTTGATGGAAAACACTTTCTTCATACAATCTTCTGAATCAAGTAGTAGTATCTGTCTGTTGCAGGTGATATACTGGCCTGCAAACATATTGGATGATAGAAGACAACAAACAAGACAATCTTGAGTAAAACAAAAATGTATTGCCAAGTTTATTTTCATTAAAGAAAATACGGTGACAAAAATAAGGTTACCATGCACCAGGCAAAAATATATGTGCACGAGCAGTATAGCCCGGCGTTGCTCGAGTGTAATGAAAGCTTTAAAACTAATCCATGGTCCTGGAGCTCAGACTCTTTGGACGTTGACACAAAAGACTAAAAAGCAGTAGTTGTTTCCAGTTAAAGCGAAACCATAGACTGAAAAAAAAAATGAATGGATGTAAGTCAAATTTTGATTTCCTGGTATCAATATCAAATAAATTTTTTTCATTGTAAACTGAAGTTTGAAGGCTAAATAAGTCCTCTGAGTAAATGGTATCATGGCTGAGACTAAGAACTACAATTAATACCTACTTAGAGCCAAACCTGAAGCAAAAACTAAAATAAAAGTGCTGAAAAGAATACAGACATACAGGCAGATAAACAGACACACACACAAACATCTTGCTTTTTATATATATTTTCTGCACTATTGTAAGAACTGCAACCTTGAAACTTCTGAATATTGTTTCTTATTTCTTTGTCTATGAGTGCATCAAATTTGATTAAAAATGGACCATTCCTTCTATAACCCGATTTTTTTCAATTATCAATTTTTGATATTTATCAGGGGTACCTCGACACAAAACCTAGCTAAGAACACTCTACTTATAGTACAACTGTGTAAATTTTCAAGAATATTACTTCAGCCATTTTGGAGTCTATAGGTAATGGACACACACAGAGACAAAGTTCCAATTATAAATAAGTTTAGATTTTCATGTAGAAAGTGAGAAAAGTGTTGAAGAGTATTGTCCTGAAAAAGACAGTTTTATAGTCATTGTGAATTGTTGTCCAAAAAATAATTTTTTATCTCATCTCTTTGCTGCTAGTGAAGGTGGCTGGCTGGAGATGTAACTGCTGCTGCTGATTGCTAGCTGGAATGCTTTGATCCTTGGCATATTGGTTGTGGACTGTTTTTTTTTTTTGTCAATTTTTTAGGTTTTTTTTTATATGTTCAATCAGTCGCTGGTTTTGGAAGGTGTAGTTTCTTCCAGTTGTTTTTTTCATGTGGAAGTTCTGTAAAAAGCTGTTAGATTCATTGTTAATCTTGACAGAGGTCAATCAGTTCTTGGTAAATTTAATATTTAAACTTGTACTTTCTTTTTTTGCATACGAATGACTAAATGAATCGATATTACATGTTAATGATCCATATAAAGTCATGTGTTAAAATGCAATTTATGGAGAAATAGTTCTCAAGATATAGAAGAAAATATTGAGTCTCAAAAAATATTTTGTTTCAAATGGAATAGGCAAAAGTTTTATGATTATGGTAAAAATATATTTTATTATTTTTAAAGTGAATGACAAAATTTGTTTTGCACTGAACAGGAAAAACTGAAGCTTTGAAATATTTCTTTCTTTGACAAGGTAAACACACTTCTATTATCCTAATTTTAATTCATAAAATAATTTCTGTGTTGTGTGAACTTTCAGAGCAAAAAGCAAGAAACTCCTCTTTGGTTTTGGTTGTTCATCTTAAATATATTGCCTCAACAAATATACTTTTCTCAGTTATCTTTGAAATCATTCTCATCATATTATGAATAAGTGAGAATCAATTCTTCCATTCTGCAGCAAGAGAGGTGTGGAAGAAAAATTGAAAATGGCAGAAGAATTAAGGTAACTGGTAAAAAGGTGGGTTTGATCATCTGAGCGAATGTATCTTTTATTTTTGTTTGTTTCATGACACAGCCTAAGTTCTATGAATGTAATATTACACTTGCCAGGTTTTTCATAGAGAATATGTCAGGTATTTAATGATTTTTGTCAGGATTTTTTTTATTCTTATCAAGTATTTACACTATTTACATTTATATTACTGTTTTCAACTTTGTTGTTTTATCACATTTTCACTGTTATGCAATTCAGATTACCTCAAGTGTGTATCATTCTGGGTGACCTCCAAGAAATTCTGAATGAAACCTTTTACTTAATCTACAGGTGTAATATAGCAATCTAGCCCCCACCCGAAGAAGGTTGATGCAATCGATGATATTTCCCGTCGATGAAGGGGTCAGCGAACGACAAGACAGGTGTTTGAGAAATACATCCTGTCGGCGTCTGGAGCGGATGTCGCAGGGTTATGAGTCGGGCTCGTTTGACCTTATTTCTGACAGCGGCGGAAATGACTACGGAAGTAAACAAAACAGGTGTCTCTTGGAATTACGTGGGCGTTGCGTAGGCGAGACAAAACCGGAAGGAAAAGTCCCGGTTCTAGAAGACTATAAAAAGAAATCGACACACAGATTTGCCAGCAGAGAACGGCCAGTGGAAGCAGAGAGACACCACAGGCAAGACTTACACTCCCGTCGACTCATTCTATGTGCGCTCTCACTCTTCCATTCTCTGTTCCACACAGGCTCGTCGTCAGGAATAGAAATATAATCTTATATTTTTATATATGCATGTTCTCGTTGTTTGTCGTCGTACAGTGATATGTAACACAGGGTCAGACTGTTTTTGGTCCGCTGCTCATTTATAGGCATATCATCTTATCATCATTTATCATCATTTATAGGCATATCATCTTATCATCATTTATCATCATTTATAGGCATATCATCTTATCATCATTTATCATCATTTATAGGCATATCATCTTATCATCATTTATAGGCATATCATCTTATCATCATTTATCATCATTTATAGGCATATCATCTTATCATTTATCATCATTTATAGGCATATCATTTATAGGCATATCATCTTATCATCATTTATAGGCATATCATCTTATCATCATTTATCATCATTTATAGGCATATCATCTTATCATCATTTATAGGCATATCATCTTATCATCATTTATAGACATATCATTTATAGGCATATCATCATTTATCATCATTTATAGGCATATCATCTTATCATTTATAGGCATATCATCTTATCATTTATCATCATTTATAGGCATATCATCTTATCATCATTTATCATCATTTATAGGCATATCATTTATAGGCATATCATCATTTATAGGCATATCATCTTATCATTTATAGGCTTATCATTTATAGGCATATCATCTTATCATCATTTATCATCATTTATAGGCATATTATCATTTATCATTTCATTTAGGCATATCATCTTATCATTTATCATCATTTATAGGCATATCATCTTATCATCATTTATCATCATTTATAGGCATATCATCTTATCATCATTTATCATCATTTATAGGCATATCATTTATAGGCATATCATCATATCATCATTTATAGGCATATCATCTTATCATCATTTATAGGCATATCATTTATAGGCATATCATCTTATTTTTAATTAAGATTAAATAAACGATTCAGTTCAGAAATCTCTCTAAATTAAACAAATTGATATGCAACTTGGAACAATTATCCCACCTTTGTTTTCATGTCAGTTAATATCAATATATACCTCCTCCTTCTTCAATCTATTTTTTCTATATTTTTCTCTTGGACTGGAAATCCATTCAGAGCACGAAGAATTTATTTTATTCTTTTGGCCTTGTAATTTTTTTTTTTTTTTTGAGAATGAATTACTGGTGTTTTTACTTTAAAAATGTATTTTTATACTTTCATTGTGTTTTGATTTTGTTTTGGGCATGTTCACCATTTTCCCATAACTGGGACATTAACAAGTGCTACCACCAGGGACAGGGTGAATTTTGGAACTGCAACAATTAAGAGGTAGTTCCACGTCCTTCAAAAATTCTAATCTCCCAATCAGAGGTCTTGCTGTTGGATCTAATGGAATACTCAGGACAAAAAAAAACAGGACAATTGTTTTTCTTACATGACTGATTTTAATGTGAAAATGATCTTTGTATTTAAAATGTTAGTCATGTTGTTGTCTTCGGCTGTGTAAATGATTGAGTTGTTCATGAGATATTAACTGTAGAAAATCTTCCTCTTGCAAAGACAGCAGAAATAATTGGCTGCATATAATAATATAGTGTTGTTATTTACAAAAGATACCTTCAATAACTGACCTATGCTTTTGGCCTTGTGATACATCTAAGCTATGCTTAGTAAAAAGCCATAGAGAATCTGAGTTAAGTTGTGGTTTACTTTCTCATAAATGGTCTGAAAATGTGCAGAATGACAAATGAGTTAAATTCTATTACTAATTTTGCAGGTATCATACTCAACTACTGACACCTTAGGAAATAAATTGCAATTTTTTTAAATAATATATATATATATATATATTTAGTGTATCGAGACAGCAGATTTTGTGTATAGTTTGAATTCAATGTAACCTTGTGTCATAAAATCACAGGTTTATAACTTAGGTATCTTCACTGTAGATCTAATGGCATAAATAAAAGAGCTGAAAAGATTCTGATAGAAAGTATGGATAAGTATGATGGAACATGAAGGAACTACCAAGAGACCACAGATGTAGTTGTGCACTCTCTTGAGTATGAGATTCTCTTCACATGAATAAAATGGCAATATTTTAACTTATTCTTCCTTTGTCACAATTCCCAGTTTGCAAATTTATGTCTCAGCACATAAATACATTACAAAGGCTATTTTGATGCTGTTATAAGATTTGGCGTGTTATATGCACACACAAGCATTTAAACAAACTATATATATGCCTATATATAAGTAAATATATAAATATACATGTGTCTGTTCACCTATGCCTTCAGATATGTACACATAAGCCTACACAGAACTCATCCTGGTTATATATATATATATATATATATATATATATATAACCAGGATGTAGTGTGTGTAAATACTACATTATAAAGATTATGTTCAAGTATGAAACTGACTGTCACCATTCAATTTTGATTTCAGTTTCCACTAATTTATTTGAGCATATCAACATATATATATATATATATATATATCATTCTCCCCTTGTTTTTGCGAACCCAGACGATGTCAATTTTTTTCTTTTCTTATTTATTTGATTTTATTCTATCTTTTTCTTTTTCTTTTTCTTTTTCCTTTTCTTTTTCTTTCCCTTTATTTTTATTTTTATTTTATTTTATTATTTATTTTTTAATTTCTTTGCAATCTATTTAAAAAGGAAAAGTAGACTAATTTTTCTCCAGTTTCTGAAAGGTTTTTTTCTGTTGCTGAGGTGATGTGTCGTTCCCCGTGGGGATCTTCATATCGAAATGGCCATTCAACATCTTTGAATTAATCCTTTTTTAATATATATATATATATATATATATATATATATATATATAGTGTATTGAAGCAGCAGATAATTTTCTAAACATATACTGTTAAATAGAAGAAATAATGTCTATTATGTTTAATCATGAACCATTCTAAACATTGTATTTTGGATTTATTTTCAGGTGAAAACAAAGACAAAAATTCTCCAACATTTGGATATTTTTTTTATTTAGTTGGTTTTAAGCTTTAAGCTCACATGAGCCATCTTCAGAGAGGTTGCAGGGACATTAACATAAAAACATACACCATCAAAGTTTTATGTCAACACAAGATAAAACATAATAGACATTCATTGTCTCTTATATTTAACAGTATATGTTTAGAAAATTATCTGCTGCCTTGATACACTATATATATATATATATATATAAATATTACTTCAAAAAATTGCAATTTATTTCCTAAGGTGTCAGTAGTTGAGTATGATACCTGAAAAATTAGTAATAGAATTTAACTCATTTGTCATTCTGCACATTTTCAGACCATTTATGAGAAAGTAAACCACAACTTAACTCAGATTCTCTATGGCTTTTTACTAAGCATAGCTTAGATGTATCACAAGGCCAAAAGCATAGGTCAGTTACTGAAGGTATCTTTTGTAAATAACAACACTATATTATTATATGCAGCCAATTATTTCTGCTGTCTTTGCAAGAGGAAGATTTTCTACAGTTAATATCTCATGAACAACCCAATCATTTACACAGCCGAAGACGACAACATGACTATCATTTTAAATACAAAGATCATTTTCACATTAAAATCAGTCATGTAAGAAAAAAAAATTGTCCTGTTTTTTTTGGTCCTGAGTATTCCATTAGATCCAACAGCAAGACCTCTGATTGGGAGATTAGAATTTTTGAAGGACGTGGAACTACCTCTTAATTGTTGCAGTTACAAAATTCACCCTGTCCCTGGTGATAGCACTTGTTAGTGTCCAAGTTATGGGAAAATGGTGAACATGCCCAAAACAAAATCAAAACACAATGAAAGTATAAAAATACATTTTTAAAGTAAAAACATCAGTAATTCATTCTCAAAAAAAAAAAATTACTAACAATAAATTTTATTTTTAGTGAAAGGCATACAATTGTTTGCAAAATATATTTAATTGAAGCCATAAAATTGTTCAAAATATCTAGATTTTGGCATGAAATAACCCATAAAGGTTGATACTTTACTGAACAAAAATCAACCAACCAACTCTTTCATGACATTAATCTAAACAATTTCCTACAATTTCTAAAAGAAATCAAACTATATTCCAAAATATGACTACAACATTAAACAAATATCACCATGTTTTGTAATTATGTCCACATATACTTGTATATGCACAAAAGCAGAATATCATCTATCATGTATTCAATTGCGAGAACAGAATAATATATTTTTTATGACTCCAAAACTCATAAGAAAATAAAGTTTGTTCATTAAATGACCCAGATAGAGTTGATATGCCATAAATCAGTACTGAAATTGAGTCCTGTTTCTTAATCAAGTGTTTAGTTTTTGGAAGGTAACTTTCGAATGCACATTTTCCATCCTCCCTAGACATTTTTAAGTGCTTGATTTTTAGTGTTTCTAATTAGTTGCTTGTATCTTGAGCTGTTGCTTCTGCTGACAACCATGTATTCTATCTTCAAATTGAGGTTTGTTTTTTTCTCTCTTTTCTTTATTATTTTCTGGAGGAGATCTTTTAGTTCCCTTTCTATGTCTGCTGTCAATATAGTGTCTTCTGCATATCTGATGCTGTTAAAATTGTAGCCACAAATAATAATAATGAATCCTGGCAGGAATTCTAATTCTCTAACAACCACCTTGCTATAAAGTTCAGTGAAGTCTGGTGAGAAGACATTACTGAGTCTTATGCCCCTTTCTATTTTTGTGTATTTCTTCTTCTTCTTCTTCTTCTTTTATGTACCTTGTCCCTTCAGGATGTAGGCATTCATAGCTTTCCATGTCTCCCTATCCCTGGTGGTCCTTAGCACACTTTCTCCTGTAACGTCTCTCAGCCCCCGCTCCTGCTCAGGCCTTTTAAATATGTTATCTGCGACTTTTCCCTGTCTCTTTTTCCCTCTATCTGGCCTGTTAGTATCAGGTTCTCCAAGCCCTCCTTCCTCATTGCATGTCCCAGGAACTTTAGTTGTCTCTTCCTGATGCTCAATATTAATTTCCTTTTTGTTTCCATCATTTTCAAAACATCGTCATTGCTCAGATGCTTGGTCCACGATATCCACAGTATCCTTCGGTAGAACCACATTTCAGCTGCTTCAAGTTTTCCCTTCATCTTTGTTGACATTGTCCAACATTTATTGCCATATTGAAGAACTGACATTACATAGCAATCCAGTACTCTCTTCTTTGTTTCTAGTTAAAGTTTCCTGTGTCTTAATACATTACTCAGCTTCTGGAACACGTCTTTAGCCATGCCAATTCACCTTTGGATCTCTGTGTTGCAAACTCATTTTCCATTCTTATGCAGGTGTTCATTCTTTTCTTTTTCCTTGTCTAGTTTTGTTTTGAAAGCTTCACTGACCATTGGACTCATTTTTTTCCACATTCATTATGGGTTCTTTGTTTGATTTTGTCATTTCATTAGTTTTTTCTTTTTGGCATTCTGCTCTCCTATGATGATAGTAATTTCCCATAATTTTCATTGAGCTTTAGCATTGTTCAGTGTACAGTAAAATATGCAATGAAACTGGGAATATACAGTGAAAACAGAAATATGAAAAGGCTTCCTTTTCAGTAGTGGAACATTTCTTCTTGATCTAGTATGAGTCCTACTTTTTCTCACATTTTTCTCTTCACTTGCTGATATGAGGATGTGCCTGTCATTGTGAAAATCTCTATTATTTGCCCACTTAGTTTCACGTCAGTCAGTGAAGTACCTTATGTGATACATGCTTGGACAATCATGTCTCAAAAGAGACATGACTGACTGGGCAGAAAATTTTCACACAATAAGTTGCCATTACTTTATGCAGTAGACTGATTACAAACCAAGGCTATGTATGCTATTTAATTCATAGTTGGACAGCTTATTTGCTAAATATATATAAAATAATTTAAAATAATATATTTAAAATAATTTATTTTAAATCGCTTGAAGATATAATTGTATTGAACACTTTTAATATAACTGTGTACTGGTCTAATTTAATTATAACCAAAAATGAAGTAATTAAGTAATTATATATAAACCATCCACCTAACTTGCTGCATCACAACTCTTCAGTACAGCTAGATTAACCATTTTGCCTCAAACCGGGACTGAAACTCAGCTGATTTGATAGCAGAGAAAGGCCAATTTCATAGCATGCAATGTATTTTATGAATCTGTTCAACTTGTACAGCGAGAATATTTTGAGGAACCTAGAAGTTATAATTTGTAATCAGAGGCCACAATTTAAACAACCTAAGGTACACAGATGATACAGTGCTGATAGTAGACACAGAAAGGAAACTACAAGACCTCCTACAGAAGGTAGCAGAAGAAAGTAGCAAGAAAGGAATAGAAATAAACTTCACGTAAACCGAATGCATGGTCATCAGGAAAAAGGGCAGTCCATACTGCCAAATACAGGTCGGGGATACCAGAATCAAGCATGTACAAAAATTTAAATACCTGGAAAGCGTTATAACAGAAGATGGAAAGTGCGACACAGAGATCTGAAGTCAAATTGGCATGGTGAAGGAAGCATTCCAGAAGTTGAATAAAGTATTAAGAAACAGGACAATTTTGCTAGAAACTAGGAAGAGAGTACTGGATTACTACGTGCTGTCCGTCCTTCAATATGGCAGTGAATGCTGGACAATACCATCAAAGATGAAGGAAAAATTGAAGCAACGGAAATGTGGTTCTACAGAAGTATGCTGTGAATATCATGGATCAAGCATGTGAGCAATGATGAGGTCTTGGAAATGATAGAAACAAAAAAGAAGTTAATACTGAGCATCAGGAAGAGACAACTGAAGTTTCTGGGACACGCAATGAGGAAGGAGGGCCTGGAGAACCTGATACTAACAGGCCAGATAGAGGGAAAAAGAGACAGGGGAAAGCAACAAATAACATCTTTCAAGGACCTAATCAGGTGGATGACGGAACGAGAATTACATGGTGTAACAGGAGAAAGCGTGCTCAGAGCCACCAGGGATAGGGAAATGTGGCGTTCTACACCATAACCAGAGAACATAACATACAGCCATAAATAACTGTTGTTACTTAAATTTTTCCCTTTCTACAGGGCTCAATCGCAAGCAAGAGCATAAATAAATAATCTGCAGACAGGTCTGTTTTTCACTGTATCACTGCTCCTCAGTGCGGATAGATTAACTGTTCTTTGCCTGAATATTATATATATAATGTTTCCCATGTTATTTTTCCTTTCTTTAGATTGATTTATTTTATATCTATTTACTTATATTTACTTTTTCTTATCATCCTTTTGCCTGAAGTTAAATTTTAAAGTATATTATTTTGATCTCATCAATAATCCATGCCCATTTTTTTGTTTTCATTTTGAAACATTAAAACTTTACTCAATTAAACATTAGTATGAAAGATTGCTATCTTTCCCTCACCTTTTTAATGTATCTATTTATTTCTATCCCTCTTGACCTGCTTATTCCCCCTGTCGTGATATCTCATTCAGCTCTCTTTTCACTTCTCCCTTCATTACTTCCTTTCTTTCTTCCTACCTTCCTTTCCCTTCTCCTTTCCTTCCCAAGTTTCCCTCTCTGTTAATCCAAAATAATATTTTCTTTTTTCCCCTTCCTTCCTTTCTTCTTCTTATTTCCTCCTCCTCTTATTTCTTTTTTTATTTAGCTACGTTTTTTCCTTTCTTCAGCAACATACATATTAAAACAAATTTTAGAAATTTTCATTTTAACAAAGAATCATCATGAAGAGAGTTCTGCCACAGAAATGATCATTCCATCCCATTTCTGAATTATTTTATACAGTAAAAAAATATTGTTGTAAAAAAACCTGTCCACTTATCAAAGCAATAAACGTCTGCAATAGATTTCTTCTGTCTCTAGACAGCAACACTTGTAGCCAAATCACAGTGGAAACAATAGTTCATCATAACAGTCAACATAGAAATGACAAAATGGTGTCACACATCCAATCTTCACTTCTAACCAGCAAAAATGTATGTTCTTCCACTAAGCTCAGAAAATTCAAGTCTCCTCATTAGCAGAAAACAACAGCTTTTTTTACTGAAAAATCTTTCTGATTGGTCATGCCATTCAGGAGAGGAAAGTACATGAGCATAGATTCTAGACCTTAAAGTAGATTTTGCTAACAACTTTTTGGCAATTTTTCTTCAGCAGATCATACATAAAACACGAACTCTTATTCGAGGTAGGTGATGATGATTATCACTTTTACTACAATATATATATATATAAATTTGTTACTTAAATGTTGCTTTTAATAGATACTCATATTTGAGTAGATGTACTGTTTATTTGTTAAATAATATATTTATTTATTTGCATAAACTGAATATTTGAAAAATCTTAACAGTAAAATATATGTTCAAGCATTATTAAGGGTTTTGGTTGGCCATTAGTTTTTTTATTGCCAAGAGGTCAATGTTATGATAGATCTAATTTGTAGTGAATAAGAAATAAATTAAAATCATCCTTCTTTACTTTTACAAAAATTCACAATGACATGTGAAATCCTGCATTTTCACAAATAGAAAAAGGATTGACCATGTGCTTAAAGAAAAAGTGGAACCCAGATTTTGCAAATAGGTGTTAAAGTGAGTTTTGACCAGTGGGAATAACTTGTAAGACTTGAAAGAACTTAGTGATCCAGTGTGAAATTCAAAAAGACATATAAATGACTTCCCAGTGTCAGATTGGAACAGTGAAAGAAAAACACACATCTAAAATGTAACTTCTACTTCAAGCCACTCAGACATTGTCCTCTTTCTCTTTCTCCTTTATCCATTTCAAGATAACTGCTACAAACATTTTGTATGAACTCTACTCTAAACATCTTAATAATGTTTCTAACTGAACATTAACTCCTACAACTTGTGTTATTCTTATCTTTGAATAAATTTGTATTTTAAAATGCAAAATGTATATTTTATTCTTAAACTAATCCTCACATTCTTTCTGATGATAATTCTGCATAAAACTTGTAAGCTGTAGAGAGTTTGGTTAAGTAAGACACAAGGCCGAATCAAAGAAACATGAACCATCTCCCCATACGCTTCAAATTACAGTTTTCCTTGGGAAATATAGGTTCACATCCTGCGGGAGAACACATATATTTTAGTAAAATATAAGCATCTGATAAGAGGTTTCTAAGAGTAACGACAAAATTTAGCCTAACAGAGAGAACTTTGAGGGGGAAAAAAAACAGGAAGATATTCTCTTGTCACTTACGCTGTCCCCTCTGCCACTTTGCTCATAGGTGTGAGCTTGGTTTCAGCTAACATCTCTTTGTGTTAATATTTTTGACTGGCCAAAATTATTTTATTTTTCAATGTTCCTTTCATTTTCATTTTTTTTTTATAACAGGAGCTATGTGTGAAGCATCACTGATTATTGGTAGTATTCAGACACAAATTTGAAGACCCATGTCTGGCAAACACTAAGTATTTTTCTTTTTTTAGGGCACAGTGGTTTAAAACTGTTGGTTGAAGTAATTCATTTACTTGACCAAAAGAATTTGCAGAGTTGAATTGAAGAGAAATATGTGATACTGAGATATCCAGAACAGATAGCATGTTAAACTGAAACAATCTACCCCAGTGGCCAAAATAAAAAGTTCAGTTTGAAAACAAATCACCTGAAGAAGGCTAGAGCATAAAATGGCAGAAATGTCATGAATATAGAAACATAGATGAGGATAACAGTCTGAATACTGTAAATAGTGTATATAATTACAATACCCAGAAATATAGAGAGTTTTTTTTTTCTTTCTCTTTTTATCCGAGGATTTCTTTCTTGTTAGTTTAGAGAAGTATAGAAAGAGAGGTTTGGAGAGAGCAAAAAAGAAAGAGATAAAACTTTTAACAAAAAGTGTAAATACCTTCATTGGAATTCTTTTAATTTTTTATTTTATTATTCTTTTATCGTGACTCACTACAACATAAAGTATTTTTTTGTTTAAGTTAAATACTGGGGATGTGTGTTGCTTTTCAGTTGATATAGTCTCAGAATGAGAAATCGGGGAGCCGAGTTTGAATTCCAGTTGAATTCCTCACATTCACTTATGTGCAAATACCCTTGCGAAAGGTATTAATCCATCTTTTATCTCCAGTTATGGGTTAAATAGCAGGACAGATTGGGTTCTATTGTCTTGGCTGGCAACCAGTCTACAGCAAAAAGTAATGACAACCTACTGCGGGATAATCTTCTGCCTATCAGTCATGTCTCTTTCGAGATGATTGCACAAGCGTGTATCACATATGGCACTCAACTAAGTTTAATACTGAGATTGTTTCAAGATGAGGTAAAATAAAGACTGAATGCTAGGTCATCAGTAAAAAGAGGAGCATAAAATGCCAACTACAAGTCAAGGATACTAAAATGAATCAGGTGCAGAAATTTGAATACCTGGAAAACATCCTAAAAGAGGATAGAAAGTGTAACTCTGAGATTCAGAGGTGTATTGGCATGGCCATGGATACTTTCCAGAAGCTGAATAGAACATTAAGAGACAGAAAGATTTTGCTGGAAACAAAGATGAGAGGACTGGGTTGTTATTTGATGTCTGTCTGTCAATGCTGGGCAATCACATCAAAGATGAAAGAAAGACTTGAAGCAACTGAAATGTGGTTCTACAGAAGGATGCTGAGGCTACCATGGTCAGATTCTGTGAGCAATGACAAGGTTTTAGAGAGGATGGACATGAAAAGAAAACTGGTAATTAACATCAGGAAAAGACAGTGAAAGTTGGGAAATGTAGTGAGGAAGGTGGGCTTGGAGAATCTGATGTTTACAGGATGGTTAGATAGAAGGAGAGACAAGTGAAAGCAACATGTGAAATACTTGGTGGATTTGGGAAGATAGATGATAGAGGTTAAGTAGGATAACAGGAGAAGAGGGGTTACAAGGGATAAGAAGATGTGAAGGGCTATGAAGGCCAATGTTCTGAAGGGACATGGCACATATAAGAAGAAGGTATCAGAGACAATCTCTCCACATGCATTAAAATTACTATGTTGGTACTGTTTGTATACATGGCTTATGTATCATAACTAAAGACATTTACATGGATATATGCCAATGAATAACACTGGAGATTGAATATCTGCATTATTTTTTTGTTTGAACTTAGGGTAAATATTTCTAATGAAAAAACACAGATATCAGAAGCAGGTCTAATGAGTAATTGCCAAGGAACTATATTTCGTTTCAGAAATCCTCTCAAAATTTCATTGCACCAGAAGCATTTTAGATAGACAAAAAAGTAATTGTCCTTGAAAGGTGCAGCAAAGAACATTATGAAAATCGGTCATGATATCTAGAGAAAACAAATGATGGATGAATGCAATTTGTTTAGCTTAATCTCCGAAGATATGACAAAGTGTACCCTAAAGGAGTTGAAGGGAGGAATGACAGTTTAGAAACCAGAGTTAATCAAAATATCTTTCAAGGGAGATTAAATTGGTCTCAGAGGTTTAAGCTATGGAATGCAGACCCCAAAAATAAAGTGCTATTCAGTGATGAAATTAGGATTGAACATCACTCAAATAGGGGATAATTTATCACATGTTAATCAAAGTGTAAATACCTACATTATAATATAGTTCATTCCTCTTTCATGATAGAGTGAACCTTCCAGAACATCTCTTAAATTAATTTAATTAAACAAAAACAGAGAGCAATAGAATAGGCAAAAATAGACTGATGTATAATGTCACTTGTCACTATTTATTAGGCATACTTTAGATTAATATATGATATAAGTGGACCTGTGCTGTCAAAAATAATGGTAAAATATTTGAGAGGATTAGTAGCGGTTTCCTCACAGGTTATCTTTACTGAACATAACTAGAGGGAATATATATATATATATATATATATATAATCATTTCACCCCAAGCAAGAGTAGAATAGAAAGGAAGAAGAACATGATACAAGGGTTGTCAGGATGTGAGTCAAGAAGATAAGAGATAGTAATTGACATTGCATTGAAATTTTTGGAGATTGTAGGTTTCAGGGAAGCAAGTAAACGGAAAGGAATTCCACAGGTAGGAAGTGTGAGCAAAGAAGCTACTAGAGTAGAAGATGTGGTTACATTTGATTGGTTTCACTGAAAAAGGATGAGGCCTAACTACTAGCCTAGTATCTTTGGTAAATTCATGCAGAGTGGGCACCAGAGAGCTAAGCTCTTCAGAGCAGAAGCCATGAAAGTATTTGTAAAATAGACAGAGGGAAGTTACATTAAATAAGCTACCAGCTTGGGATTAGTTACATTAAAGATTCTTCATTGGATTTTGTCAAGAAGCTCATGATGAATAGCAGGGGCACCTGACTAGATGTGATAGCAGTATTGAATACAAAGGCAGTTGATAAATTTATATATATGTAAGATGGATTTAGACGAGAAAAAACTTCCTAGCCCTACAAAGGGAACCAACCTTCCGAGCAGCAGATTTAGCTAGGGATTAAATTTAGTCATTCCACTTGAGATTGGCTGATAGATTTAGGTATAGGAGGCACAGTATTTTGCTTTCAGGGAGACTAGCCTGATTCATTATGATGGAGGGGTAGAAGTGGTTGTCTTTTGTGGTTAAATGATAGCAGATTTGTTTTAGAAGCATTAAAATTTACGAACTATTTCTTAGCCCAGTCCACCACAGATTGAAGGTCCTTTTCAAGATCAGCAGCAAAGTTTGCTTTGTCAGCCTCGGCAGATTTCTTATCAAGGTGGGAGTAAATTTTTGTGTCATCAGCATAAATGCCTACTTGGTATATATATATATATATATATATATATATATATATATATATATATATATATATGCCTCTTTCTACCGAGCACTCATAGCTCAGAGGTAGAATTGCCGACTGACGCCAATTCAGTTAGGTTTCAATCTTGGGTATAAGCAATCGGATGTCTAACCATACTGATGAGCTGTGATACAGCAAAACAGATCTGTCAGCAGATGACTCTCTCTCTCTCTCTATATATATATATATACTCAAAAATAGTTGCTAGTTGAACTAGCAACTATTTTATCAAAAATTGCTTAATGCACAATAAAAACAAATGACTTGAATATGTAAAGCTAACAATATGCCAAAGAATGGAACACACACCCCTTACTTGCTACCTAGTTTTCAACCATGCTAGTCTCTTCAGGCAAAGAAGACTTTTTTGTCTGAATGGATCAACCATGCATAAAACTTATGTACCAAGTAAGTGGTGTGTGTTCTGTTCTTTGGTTAGCTGCATATAAGCAACAGAGTACACATTTTGACTGGTAAGCACGTTTTCCTAATGATAAAAGACCACAAGATAATTTTCCTAATTGCCCCTCGTACCAGTTCATAAAACCAACATAAACTGAAGTAGGTTGAATGAACTGAGCCTTGCTATTGTCTCTTTAATGAACTGATCTGATATTGTCTCATTATTCTCTCTCTCTCTCTCTCTTTCTCTCTCTCTCTTTGAGCATGACAGGAGAGAAGCATATAATGTATATATATTTCTCTCCTGAAAGTGTTAATGAAAGGAGCTGTTTTAAGGATGTAAAAGGGCGTTGGTTTTGATTAGTAGCATATCGATCTGTATGAGTTATTATGCAAATTCTACCAGTTTTATTTGTAAATTTATATTTTCAACTAGATATTTTCTATAGTTTTATACTTTAAAGTTATTTTTTATGGATAATTTGTAGATCATAAAATGTAATGTTAGTAACTTTATTATAAAAATGTAATTTTACATACTTTTTTTTTAATCTTACATTGTCATTTTGTTATAGAATATATTTGTACTCATTTTATTATTTTGTTTGGCAACCAATGTCTATTTTCACATAGCTGGGACCCTAAGTAGTGTTCCCACTCTGAACCAGGATAGGCCTGGAAACGACAGTAAATAAGAGGTGATTCTATGCTCCTCAAAACCAATAATCACCTAATCAGAGGCTTTGTTGTTGGATGTAATCATTATACATATATTGTAAAGGAAAGAATAAGGATTGTATAATAAACCCTACAAATAGAAATAATTATTATTTTCAAATTTTCTTTCTTATTGTAGATTAAATATATTGGATTATTAATATATGAAATATATTAAATTATATAAATAGTTAAATGTAAATTAATTTCCTCTCAACACCTATAATTTTTCAACTACATTCATTTTTTCAGGTGTGCCTTATTCTTTATTGATTTGATCTAATGCTGTGAATGGTACAGTACATTTCAGTTTAAATACTGGTGTCAATTCTTTTTTCACTATTGCTTTGACCACCAACTCAACTCATCTGATAAAAAAAAGATATTTTCAGTTCTTTCTTTAAATTTTCAGGTTGTTTCTTTTTAATTTAAACTGGTCATTTGTCAACTTATATTTTTGCAATAAATATTTATAGGTAAATACCATAAGTACTCACTCAGTACTGAATATATTTGTAACTAGCAGTATAGCCCGGCGTTGCTCGGGTGTAATGAAAGCTTTAAAATTAATCCA
This sequence comes from Ascarosepion bandense, assembly GCA_037127315.1. Lineage (NCBI taxonomy): Eukaryota > Metazoa > Mollusca > Cephalopoda > Sepiida > Sepiidae > Ascarosepion > Ascarosepion bandense. The sequence goes on along the minus strand of JBBBDQ010002011.1, from coordinate 1,263,225 downwards.
TGGTCCTGGAGCTCAGACTCAGCCTAAAGAATATTTGTTTGAAGTTTGGTAAGAATCGGATAAAAATTGTGGATTTGTATAAAGGACATACAGACAGATAAACAGACACACACAAAAACATCTTGCCTTTTATATATATATATTATCAATTTTCTGCACTATTGCAAGAACTGCAACCTTGAAACTTCTGAATATCATTTCTTATGTCTTTGTCTATGAGTGTATGAAATTTGATTAAAATCTGACCACTCCTTCTATAACCCGATTTTTTCAATTATTGATTTTCGATATTTATCGAGGGTACCTTGACACAAAACCTAGCTAAGAATACTCGCAGATGCTTATAGTGCAACTGTGTAAATTTTCAAGAAAATCGGTGCAGCCGTTTCGGAGTCTATAGGTAACAGATACACACACCCCCACACACAGACAAAGTTCCATTTATAAATAAGTTTAGATATTTTTAACTCATATGCCTTAGCTTGGAAATACATAATGAAATGTTGCAAGTTTTTTAACTAATTACAAATAATTTCTCACCCTGCATGTGATTTTCAAAGTTCTTTTTATCGTAGGTTTTCCACTTGCTTTCCAGTATCTAGATGTATTTTTTATCCACATTATTTATTTTCACATACACAAATATTATTAGTTTTCTGTAATTATTTTTTGTCTCAACGCAGTGTCCATAATTTCTTTTAGTGAGAAATGTTTGTTATTTTAGTTTTACAGTGTGACTTTTATGTCCTACTTTTTCACAATTGTGACACTAAATTCTTAAAAGGACAGTTGTTTCTACATCTGAAACATGGATTGTTCTTTTCTTCCCATTTTTCATTGGCTTGTAAATATGCACATTCTTTTTCTTCAATTTCCTCAATATCACATCTCACATTGAGGATGCTCTAATATTTGTCTGATATTTCTTGTGTTAGTTTTTGATTCTGTTTTGGTTTTATTAGGTTTCTAGCACAGGTTTCTGTGTATTTTTACATCATCAACACTGAAACAAAAATTAATCTTTTCAACATATACAGAGACATCTAATTTAATTTAAATTTTTTACATTCCTTGTTAATGATTCCAGCATATGTTAGAAAATCTTCGTCTTTTTTTTTCTCAGGTTCATACACTTACATCGAGTATTAAATAAAAAAACTTTTCTTGCTAAAAATGTTAGCCAGAAAATTTTTTTTATTTTTCAAAGTAAATTTCTCCTGGTTTTCTCAGGAGTACAAAATTAGGATATTTTCATATTTTACCAGTGATAACTTTGTCAATAAAAGTTTTATTTTTATGTCTTCCCAGTTAATGCATTCTTCTCTGTAAATTTGTTTGTGTTTTCTAAAATAAGCAGAAAAGGTAATTTCTTCATCTGACTTGTATGTGAATTCAGCAGTGTCATTTGCCACCACATCAGGGGTGAATGAAATTAAGAAATTTTTGTTTTATTCTGATTTTCTTCAAATAACTTTTGTTGCTGTCTATGCCATTCCAACAACTGCTGTTGTTGTATTTTTGCCACTTTGGTCAATAATTCCTCCATATTTAAGAATATCTGTTTCTTTTTATGCACAGCAAAGAAAATGATGTCAACATGGTTATAATTTCTCATTGCCAATGTTACGCACACTGAAGCAAAAAGATATTTTTTCTTACTTCATATTAGTTTTGGTTCCTCATTGCCACTGTCATAAGTTGCTACTAACGGTTATAATATTATGTTTTGATTGACTTAAATGGATACTGTCAGAATACTCTTTGATTTCTTTATCTAAGAAATCTTGACTAATTCACCAGGAATGCTTTACTTGCTCTACAACACAATGATAGCTGAACATTATTCTTCGTCAAACTAGAAGCAGCATCACATTTACAACTTGCTGAGAAAAGAGACTAGCTTTGATGTCTGTTTCCCTGATCTGTTTTCCTATTAAAAAAATGCATAAAAAAAGTGATCATAAAATCTTTGACTATACTCAAATAGATAACTTATTCTTATAATCTGAAGTGTGTTTTAGATTTAAATAACACACAAAACAATAAAAAGCAAATTGATCAATCAATCATGACATCTAATGATAGACAATTTTATCACAGATGAAGAAGTCACTCAAATCAAAAGAGATATGGTACTACAGATGGATGCTGAGAATAACATGAATGAAAAGACACTTTTTAAAGCAATGGGAACAAAAATGTATCCATATTCTATATTATTATAATAGCTTTTTGTTTCAACACTTGTGCTTGATGCACTCTTCATTGTTATTATTATTTTATTACAAGCTCTGCTCGACATTTTCATTATTCTTTTTTGTAACAATACACAGGGTCAGGACCCCTTTCATAATCAGTATAATTTTATTACTCATTTGCCTCCATCATATTTTTGCTTTTATTAATACATTTTTAGTGAATGCAATTTACATGATTACTATTATTACAAGATTTAAACCATCATATTGTTATTGCAACTGAAGAAAACCTGGGTAAATATATTAAGTGTTAGAGCAAATATGATGAGATATTGAATGTGATGCTTCCTTGAATGTACATATGGCTAAGGGATTAAAATGTTAGTATTCTGTATATGATACCAAAGTTTGAATCTTGCCATGGTCAATTTGACAGAATTGTGATTTCTTAATGATATCAAACAATTTAAGCATGTAGCATCAAGTGACAGTGCCTGACAAGCATATCACATGTTAACCTAAGTCTTGTGAATGAAAATAAGGAGACAACTATTCAGAAGCCATTGAACCAACTGTAACTCTGTGTAGTTACAAGATGAAACACACATTCACTTGACTCAGCATGATTATGTTTCATTAAGAGCAGCTAGTCATAGGTTGTCTTCTCTAAAGCTGGCTTTTCAAGAAGGCCAATCTGATATGAATTATAACAAAACTGACTGTACCCATGCTGTCAAAAATGACAGCAAAATATTTGAGAGGATTATATATATATATATATATATATATATATATATATATGTAACATAGTACACTTCGTATGTAATCCAGGAGGTAAATTTCAATAGAGACAAACTCAAGAGAACTCAGTGTTAAATTCATTTATTTAATTTAACAGAATAATATAATTTATAAAATCTTTTGATTATTACAATAGGTAATACATATTTCACCGTGTTTTGATGTTATTATCATGACTCGTCAGATAATAACATAAACAACGCAGTAAAATATATATAACCCATTGTAATAATCAAAACTCATTTATAAATTATAAATATATATATATATATATATATGCGCAACAGTCTTTGTTATAATAGAGAAGGTATATATATATATATATATATATATATATATATAATAAAATAAATTTCAATGTTCAAAACTGTTGAATGATCATTTCAACATGAAATCCCTAAGAGAGATTTCACATCTCATCGGCAACTACCACATTTCAAAGTGAAATACGGGAGCGAGTTCCACAGGCGAGAAGTGAGAGAGAAGAAGCTGCAGGAGTAGAATTGTTGTCTGCATTTGGCTAACCTGACTGTGAATGGGTGGGACCCAGTTGCCAGTCTGGTTGCACGAGTAAACACCTGTTGAGGAGGCACCAGTGACTTAAGTTTCTATAAAGCAGAAGCCATGAAAGTATTTATAGAACAGACAAAGTGAGGCCACATTTCAATGATGGGGAAGTGGCTGCAGTCGAGTCACCAGATCAGTACATATCACATTACTGATTCTCCTTTGGAGCCTGTCAAGAACACTGAGGAGAACGGCAGGGGTGCCTGACCATAAATGGCAGCAGTACTCCATGCATGGATGGATGGCTGACTTCTATATATGCAGGATGGATTCAGGTGGAAAAAACATCCTGTATCAACATAGTGACTCAACCTTCTTAGCAGTAGATTTTGCTATAGATTCAATATAGTAGTTCCATTTGAGGTCTGAGGACAGGGTAAGTCCGAGGAGGCATAGTGATTTGCTCTCTGGGAGAATCGCTTGGTCCATGCTTATGGGAGGCAGGAGAGGTTGCCTGTAATGGTTGACAGACAACAGCTTGGTCTTAGATGAATTGAAGTCGACAAGCCACTTCTTGCCCTAGATCACCACAGAGTGTAGATCCCATTCAAGGTCAGCAGTGAGATTATGTCTGTCCGCCACGACAGGTTTCTTACTGGTGCGGGAGTATATTGTAGTGTCATCTGCGTAGATGCCTACTTGGGACTTGATCTTATCAGGGAGGTCGTTGATGAAAATAAGGAAGAGCGTCGGGCCCAGAATAGAGCTCTGTAAGACACCAGCATTCGTGCTGTAGGACAAAGAGGCATGCCCATTCAGAACGACCTTCATTTTGCAGTTATTTAAGAAAGATTGGATTAGTTCAAGCAGGTGACCAGTAATACCGTAACCCCATAGCTTGCATAGGAAGCCAGAGTGCCAAACCCTGTCAAAAGCCTTGGAGATGTCCAGAGCAATTGCGCGAACCTCATCAGATTCATCAAGGGTCTGGAGCATGTACTCCATTATGGTTGTTAGCAAGTCGGCTGTGGACCTGGCAAAGCAGAAGCCATATTGTCTGTCAGAGAAGCGTTTGTGGGCAGTGAGATGTTGAACTATTTCAGCATTGATTATGGCCTCAAATACTTTCCCGAATATTGGTAGAAGACTGATAGGGCAATAGTTGGATGGGTCCGAGGGTTCACCACAATTCTTAAATACAGGAATGACTGAAGAGAACTTCCAGCAAGCAGGAAAACAGGAAGCAGAAAGGCAGTAGTTAAACAGTTTAGAGAGGACATGGGAAAGTTCAGGAGCACACCTCTTAAGGACTATCACCGGGATTCCATCGTCTCCACTCGCCTTATGGAGGTCGAGTTTTGAAATTACTTGGGATACTACTGTCGGGGTAATATATACGTCGTAAAATTAATGTTCAAACAAATGAAATATATCAGTTGTTAAAACATTTCATTTACCTTTCTAACTTTCCATAACATTTATGTTTACATTTGTCAACATTACACTTTCAGAGTAGAGATGATTATTTATGTAGAATAGAAAATTGTGTTATATAAGGCTTGATTTAAATTTGTTTAGACTAGAATATTTACTCAAATATGAGTATCGATTAAAAATAACGTTCAAACAAATGACATATATATGTATACAGATATTTTTCTCTACTCAATGACATAATTATAAATAGCCACCAATAAAGATTAAATAGATGGCAAGATCTTTTATAACTGGTAGGAAAGAAAATGAACTGAGCCAACGCTACATCACTATTTTCTTTTTTTGATCTCAGTACCTATTGTGTACATACCTATGGACAGTAATGGGTATGTCCCAATCCTTATCTATTACATTGGACTCTATTGAGAGAGGGTGGTGTGTCCTTATCGACTAGCAGTTTTATATTAGCAGTGGTTATTTACTTCACACAGCTTGTGAGTCTTGTATTTGGTAGTGTTACAAATATCACTATTTATTTCCAACCTTCATTTGGGTTATTACTCATGCAATAACCTTTTAGGTTACAACATTTTGATGATGAAGACTTGGCCATCAAATCTTTGCGACAAAGATTTGATTAGTAAGATTTGGACTAATACAACATTTTTGTTGAAGAAGATTTTGTGACAAATATTTTAGTGTCGAAGATTTTACTGACAAACATTTTGGTGATAAAAATTTTTGGTGGTGAAGAGTTTGGGCCTATACCAAGAAACATATCACCAAAACAACATTTTTGTGATGAAGGTTTTGGCCACACACAACTAAACATTCATGAATACAACATTTCATGAACAACGTATTGGCAAAACTTACAGAAAACAAGTTACCAATATAACTTTTGCAAGCAAGGGTTTTTATGGAAAATTCAACGAAAAAGTACCAAAGCTACAAAGTATTTTTGGGCTACAAAAATTTACCAAGGATTACATGGATATCAACCAGTTGTTTAAATTCCAACATTCAACACACACACAGATATATATATATATTTATATATATATATATATACATTATTTTACATTACAAAAGTGCTCCAAAAAATGAAATGAAGAAGGAAAGAGACATTATTCCTAACACCTGCTATGCATATAGAGAAATATATTTTTATAATGTTGGTTGATTCAAAAGTAAAGAATGTTTTCATTGCAAAAGAAAAGAACATAAAAAACTCACTGTAAGACAAAAATAAAAAAACGAGTGAGTAATTGCATTAATGTAAGTAATGCAAATAAATATTTTGGTTTGAATATAAGAAAATTTGTGTAAGTAAAAATCCTGAACAAAAATATCAAATTGCAATTTGATAGTGGATCCAACTTACACATAATAAATGAATATACATATAGGAAAATGGGCAAAGCAATATTAATGGTTTCTAAGAAAATTGCGTATCATGTGACTGGACAGAAAATAAAATTCTAAGGAGAATTGATTACAAATGTGACTTTAAACAAAACAAAATCTTGAAGTTAACTCTGTTTGTAATGAAAAATACAAATAAGTTTTTTGGGATGGATTGGATAAAGCAGTTTAAATTATGAAACAGTCCAATCAGTTGGTTTTTCAAGAGAGATAATAGTTCTACCAATGAAATAAAAAATTTAAAGAAATAACTGAAAACTAGATTCCCAGAGTTTTTTTTTTTCTGGTTGTCTTAGCAGGTGTAATAAATTACAAGCAACACTCAAGCAAAAGGAGACTGTACAACCAGTTTTCAAAAAGTAGAGAAATGTTCCTTTTGCATCTTTTAAAACAAATAGATGACAAGCTTGACAGACTCAAAACAAATGGATGTTTTGTCCAAAGTCAATTATGCTGACTGGGCTTTGCCTACAGTGTACATAAAAAAATCATTGAAAGAGATATGTATCTGTTTTGATTTTTTTACATGGTTGAACGATGTCTTTAAAAGTTATCATTACCCACTTACGGTTCTGGAAGAGGTTTTTGTGCAACTTAGTGAAGGTCAGATATTTTCTAAAATTGAACTAAGTGAGGCATATCTTCAGATTCAAGTAGATGATGAATGTTCAACGTTATTGGCCATAAATACACATCAAGGATTATATGAATTCAATCATTTGACATTTAGCATAAAGGATGCTCCAGCTATTTTTCAGCAATTAATGGACATGATGCCTAGTGAACTTGACTTTGCAGTCTTCAGAATATTTTGCTGAAAAGTGAAAACCCAGAAGGACACAAGAAAAATGTTTTTGAAGCTTTCAAAAAAATTCAGAACTATGGATTCAACCTGAGAGACAAAAAGTGTGAATTCTTTATGGTCAAAATCAGATATTTGGAAACAAATAATTGACAAGAATGGCATAAACCAGTGCTATAAAAGACATGCCTGCACCTGAAAATGTCAGATTCCTACAAAATTTCCTGGAATTAGCAAGCTATTACAATGTTTTTGTGCCAAAATGCATGTTTGCAAGCTCTGTTAAATGAAATATTGAAGAAATACTAAAAATGAGTCTGGACGACGGAGGGCCAGAATGCGTTCAATAAATTGGTGATGAACATGCCTCTTCATCCTACAGCACGAATGCTGGTGTCCCACAGGGCTCTATCCTGGGCCCAACACTCTTCCTTATTTTCATCAACAATCTCCCAGATGAGATCAGTTCCCATGTAGGCATCTATGCAAACAACACCACAATATACTCCTGCACCAGTAAGAAACCTGTCGTGTGGACAGACATAATCTCACTGCTGACATTGAACAGGATCTGCACTCTGTGGTGAATTGGGGCAAGAAGTTGCTTGTCAACTTCAATGCTTCTAAGACCAAGCTGTTGTCTGTCAACCATCACAGACAACCTCTCCTGCCTCCCATAAGCATGGACCAAGCGATTCTCCCGGAGAGCAACACACTATGCCTCCTCGGCCTTACCCTCTCCTCAGACCTCAAATGGAACCACTATATTGATTCCATAGCTAAATCTACTGCTAAGAAGGTTGGGTCACTATGTCGATCCAGGATGTTTTTTTCCGCCTGAATCCATCCTGCATATATACAAGTCAACCATCTGTCCGTGCATGGAGTACTGCTGCCATTTATGGTCAGGTGCCCCTGCCGTTCTCCTCAGTGTTCTCTACAGGCTCCAAAGGAGAGTCTGTAATGTAATAGGTACTGATCTGGGGGCTCGACTGCAGCCACTTCCCCACCGTCGAAATGTGGCCTCCCTTTGTCTGTTCTATAAATGCTTTCATGACTTCTGCTCGGACAAACTTAAGTCACTGGTGCCTCCTCAACAGGTGTTTACTCATGCAACCAGACTGGCAACTGAGTCCCACCCATTCATAGTCAGGTTAGTCAAATGCAGACGACAGTTCTACTCCTGCAGCTTCTTCTCTCACACTTCCCACCTGTGGAACTTGCTCCCATATTCTTGCTTTCCTGATGGCTACAACCTCCAGAAATTTAAATGCAATGTCAATACTCATCTATTAACCACTGGACTCTCACTCTCTCCCCAACCCCATATATCCTTTCTCTCCACCTATGTATCTGTCTTGCACCTGCATTCTCAGTTTTCTATTACTCCTTTCTAACTAGTTTGTACTCCTCACTCTTTTCTAATTAATCTTTTTACAGTTATGTAGCCCCCAGCTCATCAGTGGCATTTCTGCCTTGCTTGGGGTGAAATGATTAAAAAAAAAATGTAGAATCAGACTTATTTTTGTCACATTGCAATCCAAATAAAAAAAAATTCTAGAAAGTGACACTAGCATATATGGTATAGAAGCCTGCATTATGCGTAAATTCAAAGTCAGCTCAATGAAACTTATTGCACATGCATTCAGAATGCTTCTTCAAGCTGGAATACATTAATCCATGATAAGGAAGGAAAGTTTAGGTATTGTCTTTGCCTTTAAATGGTTTCATAGATTTGTTCACAGGAGAAGGTTTACCTTACCAATGGATCACAAACCATTTTTAACTATTGATAGGTCAAAGGACTACTAATGTATACAGCTAATAGGTTGCAGCAATGGAGAACCATTTTACTAAATTACAACTTTAAAATGCATTTCTTGCTGTTAAGTCATGCAGACAAGATTGTCCAGACTTATTCTCCCAAATAATGAGCCTTTGGTCATTGTTTCTCGACAATAAAGGTAGAGATAAAAAAGGATAATGTGCAATATTTTTTTTTTTTTTTACAAGCGTTTCACCCCGAGCAAGGCATGTCACTGCCACTACTGTGCAGGGGGCTACGTAGAGTGGAGAAAGGCTGGTTAAATATAGGAAATTACAGAGGGTGGGTGATAGGCGGGTGAGGATACCGAGAATGAGGGTTGGGTAGATGAGAGTGTTGTGAGAATAGTTGGGAGTTAGTGTGATAGGAGGTGTCTATTGACCCTACATTTAAACACCTGGAGATTGTAACTGTCGGGAAAGCAGACTTGTGGAAGGGAGTTCCACAGGCGGGAAGCGCGAGAAAAGAAGCTGTTGGAGTAGAATTTACAGTTACATCTTATTTGTTTAACTGTAAAAGGGTGGGACCTAGTTGCTTGTGCGGGAATTACCAGTGACTTTGGAAGAAATTAAAAAGAAAGCATTTGATGACAAATTCATAAAGAAAATAAATGAAAAGCAACTTGCGTAAAACCGACTGGAAGGTTTATTCAATGTGTAATGATGTTCTCATGTATTACAAAAGAGTAATGGTACCTTAACACTACAAAAACGAGTCCTCAAAGAGTTCCATGCAGGATGCCCTGGTATATCCAGAATGAAAAGCATAATGAGAAATTATGTATACTGGTGATGAATGGATAGAGACATTGAAACGTTGGTAAAAGCTGTACTTTGGCAGCTAATGCACTACCAATAAATTTTAACCCATGGCCAGAAAATAACCATGTATGGTCACATTTGCACATTGACTTTGCTGGTCCACTAAATGGATCATATTATTTGATTATCATTGACAGTTTTTCTGTGTGGCCAGAAATATCAAGATTTAAGAAACCAACCATGCAAGTAGTAATTCAGTTTCTATATGAATGGTTCACGAGGTTTGGAGTTTGTGATTCAATAATTTCAGATAATGGCACACAATTTATATCAAAAGAATTCAAGGAATTTTACAAGATGTTTTTGATAGAACACATAACAATTGCACCTTACTAATTTAGAAATAACGGCCAGGACGAGCGTTTCATGGATACTTTCAAAAGGACCCTAAAAAGAATTGGAAGGATAGTAAATCAGATCAAAGGACTAAAAATGGTGGACAAAAAATGGTGGACTAAAAATGGTGGACAAAAAATGGTGGACAAAAAATGGTGCACAAAAAATGGTGGACAAAAAATGGTGCACAAAAAATGGTGGACAAAAAATGGTGCACAAAAAGCACTTTAATCAAATCAAAAGTAGATATACAATGGAAGAGAACAATACTTTAAAGAAGGTTGAACCTATGGAGGTTCTTTTTCATACATTCGAGATACACATTTCTCAGAAAGCCCCTGAAACAGTAGGCCGGAAAAAGTGTGGTAAGAGAAAAAGAAGGGTTATTGAAAGGACTGGCATCAACCCTAACAGAAAAAATATTGAATCTGTGCAGAGTAAATCTAAAAAGGTGTATGTATCTATAGACAGTAATGTGTATGTCCCAATCAATATATAAGTTGGATTGACTAGCAGTTCTCTACCAGGAGTCGTTATTTACTTCACACAGCTTGCCAGTTTTGTATTTGATAGTGTTATTATTTGATCCCAACTCCATTTTCAGTTATTACTCATGCAGTAACCCTTCATATCACAACAATAACAATTTAAAAAAGAAAATAGGAAAATCCTTATTATAAAAAAATATAGGTATTTAAAAAGCATTAAATCTTTATGCATCACTTTTGCATTTTAGCAGCCAGTAGTTGCAATGGAATGCTAGAGTTTAAAGTTTTGATGTTTTTAATAATACAGATATGAAGATATTGTTTTCAAGTAAAGAAATAATGAAATGAAACAGTTATAATCATTGGCACACTGATGATTCTGTTGAGATCTTAGAAAAAAAAAACAAAAAGGAAAATATTTATTTTTAATTTTTTTTAATCTCTTCATTCCAAGTGAGGTAATAAAGACATTAAGATGAAAGAAGATGAGAACATTTTGTTTTGTGTCAAGTCTCTTATTGTTTTCAAAGTTATAACAAATATTTCCTGACATTGTTCTGGTATATAACTATTTATATTTACATTGTTCAAACTGTTGCTCTCCTCTTCATTGCCATATTCATGATGTTTCGGCAATTGTATGCTTGGACCTTCTTCAGATGATTAAAACTTTGAACTAAACCCTTTAACAAAAACTTAGAGTTGAGTTAAAGGGAGATAAATAAAACACCCAGAAGTGGTAGAACTCATGGAACAAAAACGACAAAAAAATTAATCGGTTAAAAATTTTAATCATCTGAAGATGGTCAGAGCATACAGCAGCTGAAACATTGTGAATATGGCAATAAAGATGAGGGCAACAGTCTGAACAATGTAAATAATTACAATACCTCAGTTTAGACCAAATATATATACTTTTTTTTCAATACAGTTAATATCATCACTTTATAGATGTAGGCTAAGTTCTGATTGTATTTATCTCCTTTCCTGGGAATACATATCTCTCTTTTGATTGGTTGACTGGAATATGCAGAGAATAATTTTATCAGCCTTTTTGTCAGTGTTAATTCACCACATACTTGTTAAATGACACAGCAGTTCTCAGTTTTATCCTGAAACATGTCTGACAAAAAGAGTTCCAATGCAACATGAAATAAAATAATGATGATTACTTTGAGATAAAGTTACTTGAAATTAATGAAGATTTTTTTATGAGCAATTTCATGAGAATGAATTCCAAAAATATTTTTCTAAAAGTCATTTCAATTTCTTTGACTGATTTCATTGTAAGAGAATATGTTTAGCTAATAGCAAGAATGGGAGTAAATATGATGACGAATAGAATTGTTTTTAGAATTATGAAATCTCTTATTTATTTGAATCTCATGGTAATGAGATATTTAAAACAAATGTTGTTAATATTCTTATTAACATAAGAAGTAAGTTACTTAAAAGTAATTGAAACTCACCTGAAGCGAGCTGAATGTGTAATGCTCCTCATGCCAATAACATTTCCACTGAGCTTCTCTTCAGCATATGATTTCATTTATTGTGTTCCTCTTGAATTTATATTTAAATTGGGGTCATCAGGAGAGTATGTGCACCGTTTTGAGGCCTTCCTCTCAATGGTTTCACTTGCACGCTGGCCTTCCTCACTAATGTGTGGCCCCATTATAACGATATACAAGTGTTTATGCAAATAGAATTGTTTTCAGAATAATGAAATGTCTTGTTTATTTGAATCTCATGGTAATGAGATATTTAAAAAAATTATTGATATTCTAATTAACATTTAAGTGTGGAATGAGTTCCTTTTGGTTTGAATCACCTATGTTTCACAGGTAGAAAACTCTATTTATAATATTCTGTAACTTCTGTTTGTTCATAGACTCTGAAATGGTCATAAATTGACCAATCAAAATAAAATTTTAACAGAAGTTTAAACAGATAAGGGAGTAAAAGTCCAGGTTGATTTTATTAGGATGTATAGCGTAGTTTAATAAATTTTTGTTCATTTTTTGGAAAAATTTAAAGCTTTATTGTTTAGCATACAAAATACTCCAACAATTTTAAAAACAATTTAATGGTGAAAATATCAAATACTTGTTTAATAAAAGGAAATTTTGTTTTTGCATATGTCTGCTTTAATTTTTTATATACAAGAATCCATTTTCTATTTCACACTGCATTTGCAAGAGCTATAAATAAATCAAGACCAAATGCTTCAAGAAGTTGGAATTTTGGTCCAGAAAGAAATTTTTATGCATGGCCAGATGCATGCTCAAGTGAAGGAAACTTTAAGAATTTATTCTTGGCTATTAAAAAGGAAAAAATAAATTTTCTTAAAACATACTGTTTACCATGAAATCCTGTAAAATTAAAGAAATTATAAAACTGTGAAATAGGCTTTTTGTCTAAGTATTTTTCCAAACAAATAAGCTTATTCAAATGTCAACAATTGGTTTGAGAAATTGAATGTAATATTTAGTTTTTAAATCTCAACAAAAAATGTTAGCAAAAGCTTAAAAAAAATAGTAAATACCGTGAGGATTTCAACACATGTTAGTGTGTTGCAAAATGAAATTTATTTACACAAAATTTTCAAAGTTAGATTCATTTGAAAACTAATGAAATGTTGAAAAATTATAATAGAACTAAATGTTAGATTTTTGTTTTGCTATTTCACCCTAAGGAAGACAGTAAAGTTACTAAGATGCTAGAGGCTACTAATTGTTAGGAATTATGGTTAAAAAGAAAAAAATATTAATGAGAGAGAAAAATAAAATAACAAATCAAGAAGACATAAAATAATGATTGACATTGCATTTAATTTTTTAAATCTTAGAGTTGACTAAGAAACAAGAAACCAGAAGAGAGTAGGAAATGTAATAAAAGAAACTTTTAGTATAGAAATTATAGTTACATCTAATCATTTCAACTGCAAAATAATAAAGCCTTGCCACTAATCTAGTCAGTCAGTTAAGTGCCATATGTGATAGACGCTTTGGACGATCATGTCTCGAAAGAGACATGACTGACTAGGCAAAAGATTATTCCACATTAGGTTGCTATTGCTTTCTGCAGTAGACTGGTTGCCAGCCAAAGCTATAAAACCCTGTCTGTTCTATTATTTAACCCATAATTGGAGAGAAGAGATGGATTAATACTTTCCCAAGTGTATTTGTGCGTAAGTGAATGCAAGGTATTCAGCTGGAATTTAAACTCAGCTCACCGATTTGTCATTCTGAGTTGATATACATTACTCAATCCATATTCATCATTCTAACTCTAACGCTCTGCCATGAGTGCCCCTCTGTTGTGTGAAATTTAATATTCAAACAGTAAAATTTTTGGCCCCAAATGTGACAAGATTCAGGCAGCTCTTTTAGTGTTGGTTCTGGAAGAAAGATAGCATCAAATAGATTTTGCCTTTTTCCTTGGAATATTAAAAGCTATTCAGAAGCTAATGGGATCTTTACAAATTTTAAATCATTTTGTCATCATTCTTAGCCAGATGAGACCAAAAATCAAGTATTGCTGCCGTATCTGCATTCAGCTGCCCAGTCATCATTTTTTAGACTTGCTAGAGATCAGTAACATCTGTACAGCTTTATTGTAATGAAAGGCTTTCCAGACTATAAGCTTTTTCCCCACTGGTGAAATGTAGCAAGCTTCCTTCAAGATGTTCTCTATTTCCATGGCAAATGTTGTAACAAGCCAATTCTTTAGTTCTAACCATCACATCAAAGACCCACCATGCCATGCACTATGATATGAATGCTCCTCATTCCTTTCTTATTCCATTAGAAAGAAAAAAGTTTTAACTCACACATCTTCTTCCAAAGAATTACTTTTTTGTGGAACAGCTCTAGTAAGGATGCTTTCCAGATCACTCTATTAATCTCTTCAAGTTTAGAGATATCCTTTATCTTTTTCACATATCCTCATCAGCTGTACTTGTTATCACCTACTCTTACCAATTATACAACAACCTCTTTCAACAACTCACTAACAGGAGTCACTCTTGGCCCTTATATATGCAAACATTAGTAAAAAAAAAAATCTGTCTATATTTCTGAGATGAGGCATTGTAACTATTTATACTATTTGGACTACTGTCCTCATCTTGATTGCTGTATTCATAATATTTCGGATGCTGTATGCTCTGGTCTTCATCAGTTGGTATTTCTTGGTATTTTGAACCGACTTCCTTATATAGTACATGGGTGTAAATTGTTGTAATTTCATGTGCTACGTCTTTGGATATTTCAGTATTTGTTAATTCTCCTTTGATAACTCAGCACATCAAGTTTTTGTCAGCAGGTATTGAACCCACAAATATCACCTGAAGAAGGCAAGAGTGCTTAACGTCAGAAATGTTGTGCATATGGCAATAAAGATGAGAACAATAGTCGAAAAATGTAAATAGTTAAAAAGAACAATCTGAAGCATACAGTTTGTAGATGATGTATCATCTGAAATTCATCTTTATGCAGTTTTTCTTTTTAATCTTTATATTTTTCTATATATCAGTCATAAACTCAAAATTGGCTGCGTGAAGTTGTAAGATTGGAAATATAATCTGTTTTTATTTACTTTTTGACTAAAATCCTGGCACTTCGTTCAAGAAAGCACTGCCTGCACTTGATTAGTGATAAAATCCAGTCCTGCTGCATCTCAATAGAATTGATCAGTGTTTATTATGTTGTGGGATAATCATATCCATTTTAGTAAAGCAAAAGCATAATTTCACATGAAAGATATAGATTTTTTAATTTGCAAATGTCAGTTACTTAAGGATGCATTTAAAATGCTTTTAAATTGGCATATAAAACATTCCTATACACTTATAATAAATCCCATATTTCTATTTTTTATTGATAACATTTTCATTTAACCTTTAAAATTTTTTATTAATAACTAGAATATGTTTTTGTGTAGAAATTTAATTTCTTCATTTATACAGAGTGTAGAAGAAATACCTCCCAGATATACTTATCAGATAATGATAATATGTTAACTTGATAAAGACACCATTGCCACTAACGTTTATGTGGGAGGTATATAGGTTGAGAAATCTAAAATAAAACAGATTAAGAAATTTAAATGTCTGGGAAGTGTTCTGACAGAAGATGGAAAGTGAAACACAGAGATCTGAAGATGTTTTTGTTCATTCTATTAAATACGTTCATGGCTTCTGCTCCAACGAACTTAAGTCACTGGTGCCTCTGTAACAGGTGTTTACTCGTGCAACCAGATTGGCAACTGGGTCCCACCCATTCACAGTTAGATTAACCAAATGCAGACGACAATTCTACTCCTGCAGCTTCTTCTCTCGCACTTCCCGCCTGTGGAACGCACTCCCATATTCTTGCTTTCCTGACGGCTACAAGCTTCAGGAATTTAAATGCAATGTCAATACTCATCTATTAACCACTTGACTCTAGTTCTTTCACCACCCTGTATATCTTTTCCTTTCTCTCCACCTTTGCAACTGTCATCACACCTGTATTCCCATCCTTCTCTTGCTCCTTTCTAACTGGTTCATCTTCCTCTTCACTCTCTTCTACTTAATCTTTTTACTCTTATGTAGCCCCCTGCACATCAGTGGCATTACCGCCTTGCTCGAGGTGATACAATTAAAAAAAAAACTTGTTTCATCATCCATTTACTCAAGCTTGCTAAGTAGTTTATGTATTATGTACAAACTGCATCCGACAGCAAGGCTTCCGATTGGGAGGTTTTGAGGAGCATGGAACCAACTCTTTATTGCTGTTTTTCTTAGGTTCACCCTGACCTGGGGTGGTAACACCTAATAGGGTCCCAATTATGGGCAAATAGTTAACCCCAAACACTATAAATGTATAAATATATTCTTTTATTGTAAAAATTCCAGGAATACATTTTTGAAGAATAATTAATATTACTAGCAATACATTTTTGAAGGAAAAAATCTAACCAAAAATATATTTTTGAGGGAAAAAATATATCCAGCAATACATTTTTGAAAGAAAAAAATGTTACCAACAATACATTTTTGAGGGAAAATATTACCAACAATAAATTTTTGAAGTAAAAAAAAAAATAACAGACAAGCAACTTAAAGGATGTTTTTAAAAATACAAAACCAAAAAAACCCCAACCTTTTCATTAAAATTTGATTAAATCAACCTTATTACTATGACTGAACCTTGAAAAAAAAAGTCCTACTTTTTGGTATTGAATAACTCACAGAGGTTGTTATGCTGTTAAACAAAACTCAGACTTGTGCTAAGTACACGTCTTTTTATTTTCATTGTCTCTAAATCTTTATCATTGCTCATATATTTGGCCCATAATATTTTCAACATCATCCTGTAAAACAACATTTCTGTTACTTTCTGTTTTGATGTAGCTCAATCACATGACATACGGTTTACAGTATATAAAGGACTAATATTGAGTAGCGACAGTGGAGTCAGCAGCTAATGGCTAACACGGTCGTTGTCTACTCAGCTCACTAGTTGTTGCAACCCTAAATGGATGTGGACTACTGTATCTATCAAGAATAAACGTATTACTTACTTATATCTGTGTATTGTCCTTCCTCCCCGATACAACACTTTCAAGGCGAGGAGATTTTCCAACATTTCACTGCCATATAGGAAAATTGATATTATATAACTGTTCTGTACTCTTATTTTGTTTCTAACTAAATTTTTCAATTTCCTAATACTATGCTTTTCTTTTGTAAGGCAGTTTCCACTATCCTAATGCATCCTGAAATTTTATTGTCACACTTTCCATTTTTTTTAAATATAGTCAGTCAGGTGCCATACATGATACACACTTGTGTGATCATGTCTCTTTCAAGATATGACTGACTGGGCAGAAATTTTTCTTGCAGTAGGTTGCCATGACTTTCTGTCGTAGACTGGTTGCCAACTAACACTGTAGAATCCAATCTGTCCTGCCATTTAACTTATAGCCTGAGGGAAGAGAAACAGATTAATGCTTCTCTTAATGGTATTTGCACATAAGTGAATGCAATGAATTCAACCGGAATTCAAATTAGGCTCTCTGATTTTTTGAGTTAAAAATCTAGTCAAATTTGTTGCATTTTTATACTTCCTCATTTGTTTGATTTTGCCTGTTCGTAATTTGTCTGTTTTGCTAACAGCCATGAGACAGGTAATTGGAAGTTCATGATCACTTACCTCTAAAGGGGCACGGCACATAAAGAAGTACATACAAATATAACATATACTGGAATTGTACTTACAGAAAAACAACTCTTATTTTGAGGATTAGGATGATATTAATTTGGTACTAATCTGATAATCTTAATAAGTATTTCGAGAAAACTAACTGTATCTTGCATTATTCAGACTATTGTTATTTGTACTATGCTTTGGCTGTTGTATGCTCCAGGCTTCTTAAAGGTGCTAGAAATTTTAAACCGAATACTTTTTTACAATTACTGGGGTATATTATTCTTATTCCTTGCCTAAAGCCTCTTCTGGTAAGCCGACAAGTATAGAGGTGAACATAATATGGGAACGTGTAATATGGAGTGCCAGAGAAAATCATTAGTGTCAAAATTGCAATATGAGCTCCGGTAAAAAATACCAGAGAAAACCATTAATATCAAAAAGATTGCAATATAAACACTAGTAAAAAAAACGGTTACTGGACATTAGGTTGATAAATTCCAAAAAAATTCAGTTGTTCTTTTCCTTAAGGACACATGGACCAATGAATATAGATGTTTGTTAGTTCCTGTAACTTGACCCAAAGTGTTGTGAGTTCAGTACCAGCCTACAGCAGTGGTGAGCAAGTAACTTACAGGGTTAGAGGGAGATAACTTATGACTAACAAAAAGACTCTCTGCAAGGAATGAGGATGATATACCCCAGTGATTATAATAAAGGGTTTGGTTTGAAATTCCTAGCACCGGAAGTAAGCTGGAGTGTACAATGGCCAAAACGTCATACAAATGGTAACAAAGATGGAGACAATAGTCCGAATAATGTGAATAGTATGAATACTACCTCATCTCAGAATTATAGTCAAATAATGATCCTCTTTGGTTGTTAGGCCACTTTCATATTAAGGAATATATTAAGAAGGGAAACCATTAACAATCTCATGAGGAATTTTACAATTTTCTTTATTTACCTGTTTCCTTATTTCTCTGTTTTTACTTATGTTTTATTTTTTTAATTACATTCCAAAGTAAAGAAAAACAAAATTTTTGTTAAATTTTTCAACTTGTCTAAATGTATCAGACAACACCGACATGCTTATAAAATCTTACTTTAGAGAAGTTTTGTCTTTTCTCTTTTATCATCTATTACTCAACAAATTAGATCAGTAGCTTGACTAGATCACAGAATTTTTTTCATAATTTAGGATTAAAAAAGTTAATTCTTCTGACAGATTAATTCTTAAGTAAAGAGGATTATGCTCTTCAGACTTTGTTTTGACACAAAATTATTAATTTTGTAAAGATAACGGACAATAGCTGGAATAAAGTTATATAAATTTTTCTTCTTATTCCATCACATTTTAACAATGTTTATGAATGAGTTTGCCTTACTTGGTACTTAAATTTTCAGTTTCCATGGATTATTGAGTCCTATTTTTAGAAACTGTATTATTGGTTCCCCAAGATAAAGTTTAATATTGTAACTACAAAAACAATTAGCAAAACGATTCCGTTCAGATTTCTTAATTGGTCCACTGTCAGTGGGATTCATTTTCCAGATTGAGTCTTTTAGACCCAAGCATAGATTGAATCAATGTTTATGTATTTCTGTCTCTTATAAACAGGTACTAACCAGATCAATGTTTACCTTTTCACCCAAATATTATAATAATGTCCTTCAACAGTAAATAACTGAACAATGTTTGACACCACATCTTCTTTCTTTAGTAATGCCCTTTCAGGACGTATGCGATCATGGACTTCCACTTGCTCTTATTTTTTGTTGCTCTTAATGTTTTTTCTCTTGGTATCTCTACCAAATCCAACTCTGCCATCCATTTGCTCAGGCCCATCAAGTATGTCTCACACTGCCTTCCTCTGTCTCTCTTTCCCTCTACCCGTCCTGTGAGTATTAGGTTCTGTAGAATTCTTAGATAGCAACAACCAGTAATCAGTTAAAACAGACAGCTCTGAGATGCCCAGCAAATTAGTAGGTAGTTTATATAACAGCCTGGGAGATTCCACTCTGCCATCTAGGCAAGACTATTCTGTAGGGTCTGATTGGCTGATGATTCTAGTGTGGATATTGTGCTTAATAAATACCAGTGCAATAAATCTTCTGCCTAGTGAGTCATGTCTTGAAAGAGACATGACTTCTCAAGTGGGTATCATGTGTGGCAATAAACTGACTGACTAGACTAGATCTTATCAATTTACAGTTCCATCGAACAGACGTAAACATAAATTCTATGCTAACAGTTTCTTTTCTCACACCTCTCACTTGTGGCATTACTTTTCAACTTTATGCTTTCCATCCAACTTAAATCTTAAAAGATGTAAATGCAATGTCAATCATTAAATTGTTCATCTGGTTCTTAGTCATTAGTAAATTTTCTGTATTTGTCTATATTTCTGAAATGAAATAGGATTTACACTATCTACATTATTCAGACTATTGTTCTCATCTTCATTGCCATTTCCACAATGTTTTGGTCATTATATACTACGGACTTCTTCAGATGCTAGAAATTTTGAACAAAACCTTTTATTATGATCACTGCGATATATCATTCTCATTCTTTGTGAGTTGCTTTCTAAGTTACTTGTTCACCGCTGCTGTAGCCTGGGATTGAACTCACAACCCTTTATGGGACGAAGTTGAATTAATAGATAGAGAGCACTACTGGAAACTACGTAAACTTAAGGAATCAGTGTATATGCTGGGCTACAAAAATCTCCTAAGCCGACCAAGCATAGAGATGAATACAACATGGTAACCAGTAATGAGGAGTGCTAGGGAAAATCATTATTGTCAAAAATTGCAATATGAGCTATGGTAAAAAATGTTACTAAAATAATAGGTTTATAAGTACCAGAAATTTAGTTACTCAAGGGCACATGGTTCAGTGGATACAAACGTTGGTTAGTTCCAGTGACTTGACCCAAAGAGTTTAAACTAGATTGATCTAGAAGTCTTTTGCAGATTATCTTCTTACATATGTATATTTTTGCTGTGAATGAGGATATAAACAAATGAATAGAACAAGGTGACTAGCAGAATGGGTACTGCTGTATTGAACTGGCTACACTCATTGCATTCAGTAGAGCATTTGAGAGGAAATAGATTGGGACAAAAGTTCCTGATCTTTTTGCTGAAAACTATTTCAGTAGTACTTAATTTTCTACGAGATGGTGAACAAGGTGTTTGATATCCAATTGATCTTTGAATTTAGTAGTGTAGCCACAGATTTACCAATCATGGAGTGAATTGAGAACTTTGAGTTTGCATGGGAATCAAGCAAGATGAAGAGGATCAAGTCTGTCCAGCTGCTCCCAAGGTGTGGCTCTTACTGGCAACTATTAAGTTGTCCCAAAAGTTCATAAACACTTGCGAAATGGGTCTATCTGGTCCAGCACAATCGAGACAAGTGATGGGTTGAGAAAGGGCAAAAGACACTGTCGATTCCAATACAAGATTGATTCGGCAAGAAAATCATATGTGTTTGGTGGAACTTTGAAGGAATCGTGCATTTTGAGTTGGTTCCAAATGGTCATGCCATCAGTGCCAAACTTTACTTTGTTTTGATGCAGCAGGACAATGCCAAGCCACACACCGCCAGGAAAACCAAAGACAAGTTTGAAGAGCTGGACGGCGTTGAGGTTCTGCCACATCCAGCCTACAGTCCTGACTGTGCTCCATCAGATTATGGCCTTTTCCACTCAATGTAACACTTTCTGAAGGGCTGCAGTTCCGACTCATTTGATGAAGTCGAGGAAGCATGTCAAGAATTCTTTGATTTGAAGCTGGCTGAATGTTAATTTGACCAGATCCGAAAGCTTGCCAATCGATAGCAGAAAGTCTTGGAAAATGATGGTCTTTATTTTGAGCAATAATTTTTGTTGTTTTTGTGAGTAAAATTTCAATTTTTTGCAAGTGTTTACGAACTTTTGGAACAACTTAATAAATAAGGAGCAGAGGTCAGATGGAGAGCAGATAAAGTAAGTCTTCATGGTTGCATATGTAATGGACTTCTTCAATGCGCTTGACCAGTTTAAAGCAAGGCGATTTTGTTCTGGGGAAACTGTCGATGACTTTATTTGGAATACATTAGAGTACTGGTCTGTTTGTTTAACTAAATCCTACAATGGGGTAACCATATTTATCATTCTTTTATTCTTAGCATAACAGGAAAATGTATTTCTTTTTTATTCTTATTATTATTATTCATTATTATTGATTTATCAATTTCATTTAATTTTCTCACAAGTCCAAAATATATATTTTATCTGATACAAAAATATAGTCATTTACATGCAACTAGTGTGCATTCCAGTGCTGCACTGATTACAAATTAGTATTTATTTGTTTCTTTGTAAATGCCATCTTATAGGACAAAGGTAATCATTTTTGGTTACAGTTTTGTTTTTCTTTAATATGTGTGAAGTATTTACACTATTTCCGTTCTGTGGTCTGTTGTCCTCATCTTTATTTATCATATTGGGAGCAACAATCCAAATGATCTAGATATTGTAAATAGTTGCAATATCTCATCTCAGAAATATAGACAGATGATGTGTGAAGTAGTCTGAGAACTTGGGAAATAATGCGGATTAATTTCTTGTTGCCTTCTTCATAGAATTGAATTCTGAGTAGTCTTCTGCCAAAAATGAAGACCATCCAAAGGTAGTAATCTCAGTCTACCTTACTAATTAACCAATAGTTGCCGAGCAAAAGAAATGGATCCATGCCGTTAATGTGATGTGAAAGCAGCAGATGAGGCAAACATTTGAACTTGTCATATTGATTCTGCTGTTGAAGCCAGTAACCATTGTCCAATCTGTACATCCTAAATTAGTGGTTTTTATTTTCTTGCACAAAAAAAACAAGTAACAATAAAATTAAACACACATTTAAACATTGAGTGAGCGGAGTTTGCTGTTCAATTTTCATTGATGGTTATGTACTGTAAACAACTGTGTAAACATTTACACAAACATGTGAGTGATGAATTGTTTTTCATCCTTCCATTCTTTCTTAGAGACATGACATTGCAAATCACTCACTACTCCATTGCAATTTCTACAGAAAAACTTCCGACAAGCTATATTCCCTGGTTTCATTAGTTCAGGCCCAACAGTTAAGATCCACCATGCCATGTACACAGAGGAAAGCCATCCTCATTTTCATTCACTTTCTATTAGTAAGAAAGAGGTTTGATTTAGACAGCTTCTTCTCAAGACCTGCTGCTTTGTGAGACTTCTGAGAGGATGCTTCTTTAACCACTTCAAATTTAATATCTTCAAGTTATTCAAGCTAACTGTTAATAACCTTAAATATACTCATAATTTATAGTTCTTATGTCCAAAAAACAACTCCATTCAGTAAATCTCAACCTTGAGTGACTCTTGGGCTTTGTATAAGTTGAACAAGAGCCTTAAAAATTTGAAATATGTTAGAAACAATAAAAATGAGTATAATAGTTCAAATAAAGAAATAATGATAAGATTTGTCTATATTTCTGAGATGAGTTAGTATTTGCAGTATTTACATTTTTCAGACTATTGTCCTCATGTTTGTTGCCATTTGTACAAAGTTTCAGTCATTGTACATTCCAGCCTTCTTCAGGTACTAGGAATTTTGAATTGAACCCTTTATTACAATTACTAGAGATAACTCATAGGCAAGGAATAGAGTTCATATACCCCAGTGATCATAAAAATGTTCAGTTCGAAATTCCTAGCAACTGAAGAATGCCAGAGCATACAAGAGACAAAACATCGTTCAAATGGCAACAAAGATGTGGACAATAGTCCAAATAATGTAAATACTGTAAATGATAAGATTCATCTGAAATTTCTGATTATATTAAGAAAACAAAGCTTTTGTTTTTAGTCTGCAAGATTCATTATAAACTTTTGTGACCTGACTTTAGGAAAAAATAAAATCTTTGACACTAGGAAAATGTCATGTCCTTTTCTTTTCCATTCTTACTTTTGCTTTATCATGATAGAGACCATTATTTTGGTACAAATATTGACAGGAATTTGTATTCACTTATTTCCTTCATTCTCTTATTTAATCTTTAGACTGCAATAAAGTTCATTTGCATTTATTCAAATATTGGAGACAATGTCAGCTTTTTTTAAAATACTATTTTTATTTTGATACTTTATGAATATAAACTGCAAGTTCACTAGTTTTTATTCAGACTTATTTGAATTATGATAACCAATACAATGCAAATAATTTCTGAACATTTATATTTGTTAAACTATCATTTGTAGCTCTTAATAAGTTTTGTCATTTTGTTATCTCTCTTAAACCCTGTTCTGACATCAATTTACTCAAGCTTGCCAGTAAGTTATCCATTGTTTTCTTTTGTCCCTCTTGCCTTCAGTCTGTCCTATGAGTATCAAATTTTCCAAGCTTTCATTCCTTATTATGTGCCCTAAAAAAATTCAATTGTCTCTTTTTGATGTGATTTATAAATGTCAATTTTTTTCATTTTCTTTAAAACCTTATCATTGTTTAATGAATTTGTAGTCTGATAAAGTTCTAAGCTGAAATTTGATGTAGGTTCTATATTGCATTACATTTAGTCTATAGAATTAATGAATAAGCATTTTTTAAAAAGGGAAGAGATTATGCTGAAAATAATTATAGCGCAAATTATTTTTCTCTTATTAAATTTTGAGTGTACGAGGGCCGATAACTCATTAGCATGTCATGGGGCTGTTTCCTGAATTTTGTTCGTAAATTTTCATTGTATAATGTGCTTAATATACACTTTTTAATTAAGTACAATAAGAAAAAAATATTATTTTTAAAAAATATGGTGTAAAATGGTTTTTCCATGATTTAGCTTTGAATTTATTGAAATATCTGTGCCTGAATTTAAAATAAATTGGTTGAAATGATTTTATTTTTTAAAAAGATTTTTATTTTTTAAAGAAAAATATCCATTTCAGATGTGTGTTGTGGTACAGTGGATATCGGCTCGGAATGAGAAACCGGGGAGCCGAGTTCGAATTCCAGTTGAATCCATTGTATTCACTTATGCACAAATACCCTTTGGAAAGGTATTAATCCGTCTCTTCCTTCCATTTATGGGTTAAATAACAGGACAGTTTGGGTTCTATAGCCTTGGTCAGCAACCAGTCTACCACAGAAAGCAATGGCAACCTACTGTGGGATAATCTTCTGGCCAGTCAGTCATGTCTTTTTCGAGACATGATCGCCCAAGCGTGTATCACGTATGGCACTTAACTGACTGACTGATCCATGTGGGACGTCTTGATTCCAACCACTTTTGTTAATAAATATTCAGGAAACTTCCTCTTACTCGGTAATTTAGTCTGTGAGTCTTCAAGAACAATGCATTTTATTACAGAAAATGAGAAAAAATGATTAAAAAATTTCAGCCATCCTTTTTATTCTAATGACACTCTTTATTTAAAACTTAATTTCAAGTTTCATATAGACAGGCAGAGTTGATTGTTTTTTTTTTAAAAAAACCATCCGAGACATCCATCCTATTGCATTTAGCTCTTTTATTAAATATTGAAATGAAACATGGATGCAGGGTGAAAAAGAGTGGTTAGAATAAGGATGTCCCAAGTTAATTTTCTCCAAAAAAGACGGTCCCTTTGAAATTCAAAGGTATATCATTCAGCAGAATTAAAATAACTTAGTATCAATTGAGGAATTAGCATCACTTTCTCTTTGATCATCTTGTGTGAAATTCCAGTTAATATCATGAGAACCTATCAACTTTAAATTATTTTACTTTTAAGTATCTAATGTAATTAAGAAGGGAGTAGTTAATCATGGGGTGAGTAGATATTTCTCATGTGCAATTAATGTAGGTATTTCAATAAAAAGAGTTTAGAATATCATTTGAAGAGACAAAAAGTACAAAATTAATTAGAGGTGATTAGCAGTTGTTCAGAAAAATTTCTTTAAGAATAATAAATGTTCCTAATTTTTATGTTAGGCATTTGAGAGTACTTACATATTTTTTGTAACATATACACATAGAATAACTCACTAAAACTATGAACAATGTTGTTCAAAATTTACAAACTAGGCAAAAGTCTGTATTCAATATATACTTATCTGCAAGGCTTATACATAAAATTAAATTTCACAAGTTACTTTAAAGACAATTTACTGTAAATGACAAGCATTTTTTGAAAGAATTCAGCATTGTAGTCTGAACTGTACAAACACCACACTAAATTTTTTTATGTCACAGAAAATTACCAAATAGGTTTATCAATTTAGGCACTAAATCATTTTGTGATAATCTGGAGTCATTTATAAAGAAGTGGGAGAGTATGATATACAGATTTTATATTTAAAACTGCAATGTGGAAAAAGTTTTAATATAGGACAGAAAGAGCAACTCTGCAGTTTGAAGATCCATTGGAATATTGAAATGTGTCTTTCAAAAGCTCAGTAAGGTCTTAAAAATCAGGAAGAATTTCATTAGAAAAAAAAAGTACTGTATCGTTATATAATATCATTCCTTCTATACGGCAATGAATACTGAACAATCTTCTCAAATATTAAAAAGCAGTTGAATTGTAGTTCGACGAAAAGATTCTGAAAATACTGTGAACTGAATATGGAATCAGTGATGAAAATTCAGAGAAAATGGTAAAAAAAAGGACAATTATACTTATAAGAAAGATGTTGTTGAAATTTGTAGAATGCATAATGAGAAAAAAAGGCTTGGAAAATTTAAGACTTACAAGGCAGATTTAAAGTAAGAGGGAGAGAGGAAAGCAGTGGGTAAACTAGCTAAGTTTGTAGAGACATAGGAGGGGGAAGTTAAAAGAAAGTGCAAATGAGAAGGTTATATATGACAATGGTTCTCTCTAACTTTGAATAGATTGAGATTGTAATGTTCAGGGATATATTTTTCCAGTAGTCTCCTGTATAAATTAGTGTCTCTTGGGAATGAGTTGCTTGAATAGACAATCTTTCTTATTAATGGAATATGAAGAGAATGACAATGGTTTACCACTGTATGTGGGTCTTAGCTGTAAATACCAGAACATTTTCCATGGGAATAGTGATAGAGTAGTGAGAAGTTTGTGACATTGCATCTGTGAGAAACGAGTTGTAAAGTAGCAAATAACTTGTTGTTAATAAGACTGTGTCAGTGCCTTTTGAACTGTGTCAATGCTTAAAAGAGAAGATTCGGTATCGCTATCCCATATATATATATATATATTTTTTTAATCATTTCACCCTGAGCAAGGCGGAAATGCCACTGATGTGCAGGGGGCTACATAAATGTAAAAAGATTAATTAGAAAAGAGTGAGGAGTACAAACTAGTTAGAAAGGAACAATAGAAAGCTGAGAAAGCAGGTGTGATGACAGATACATAGGTGGAGAGAAAGGGAAGGTTATACGGGGGTGGGGAGAGAGCTAGAGTCCAGTGGTTAGTAGATGAGTATTGACTTTGCATTTAAATTTCTGGAGGTTGTAGCCATCAGGAAAGCAAGAATACGGGAGCGAGTTCCACAGGTGGGAAGTGCGAGAGAGGAAGCTGCAGGAGTAGAATTGTCATCTGCATTTGGCTAACCTAACTGTGAATGGGTGGGATCCAGAGCAGCAATATTCAGGTTTTTGTCTGATTTGACTCTTGTAAAGATAGAACTTGGTTTGTAGAGTCAGCTATTTTCTGGAGTGATACAAGGAGCCGGACATTTACATCATTTTCATGAATTTTCTTTCCACATGGAGATGAGTTGCTCCCAGTATAAGATCTAGATTATTCTAATATCTTTCCTTACTAAATAAAGATTACTATACAGTTCTTTGTGTTATACTTCTTTCAAATGTTTTCATTGAAATTTCTGAAATTGTCTTTGAGTAATATTGTCAAAACTAATAAAAATAATTAATGTGATGCTATGCCATGCCATTTCTGCTGCCATACATGAAATGATATTCTCACACCCAAGATAGAAATTCAATTAATGAATAGATGGCAGTGATGTCGCAAATGAATGGGTCAAATATAGTCAAGTGCAGATTAATTAATTCAGGAACGCAGCTCACAGGAAGTGTTACTTAGAAAACAGGTGCAAAATCACTTTTTTAAAACATTCAATTGATGAATAGATTGATGATTTTTTTAACCCTGATATACTAAAAAAAAAACCTTAGAATGGTTTTAATAAACAAGTACTTTTCTGGCAGCAAAAATATTTTTGTTAATTATGTATGAATTACATATTGGATATTGTTTTATTTTTTCAGAAGTGAGATAAAAATTATCTTGGGCTCTGTAAAGTCCTGAATATTACCTGAAAAAATGTTTGACCAGGTACTTTAAGCTTGGATGTGTGAATAGTGTAATTGATAATGGCTTGGAATTGTTAATCAGAAAACCAATTGCCAATTCTCATTAAATTTGTTAGATTCGCTTAAATGCAAATACACTTTTTCTTTTCTTTTTTCTTTTAATCGTTATCACCCCATGCAAGTCAGTAAAGCCATTAAAATGCAAGGGGTTACAGGGTGTGGGAGAATGAGGAACAGGAATGTTAATAATGAGCAGAAAGAGAAAAGAGTAATCAGGAGGACAGTTGATAGCGATTGACATTGCATTTAAATTTTTGGTTTACTCCCAGTATAAGTTCTGGATTACTCTAGTATCTTTCCTTACAAAATAAAGCTTATCTAGCAGTTTAAACAGTTTTTTGTATCACACTTTGTCAAATGTTTTCATTGAAATTTCTCAAGTTGTCTTTGTCAGTCAGTCAGTTAAGTGTCATACGTGAAACACGCTTAGGCGATCATGTCTTGAAAAAGACATAACTGACTGGGCAGAAGATTATCCCGCAGTAGGTTGCCATTGCTTTCTGCGGTAGACTGGTTGCCAGCCAAGGCTATAGAACCCAATCTGTTCTGTTATTTAACGCATAACTGGAAAGAAGAGATGGATTAATACCTTTCCCAAGGGTATTTGCGCGTAAGTGAATGCAATGAATTCAACTGGAATTCAAACTCAGCTCCCCAATTTCTCATTCTGAACTGATATCCACTGTACCACAATGCACATCTGCCCAAACTCAAACTCCGTCAAAACTAATAAGAATAATTAAAGTGATGTCATGCCATTTCTGGTGTCATCCATGAAATTTCTGTAGATTAAAAATGTCTGGGAAGTATGGATCCAGAAGGGAGTTACATAAATGAGAAGTGCAAGAAAAGAAATTGTTAGCATAGCGTTTATGGCTACATCTAGGCAGCTCAACAGGAAATTGATGAGATTTTGAAGCCTGTCTTGTACTGTACTTAAATGAAAAAAAGTGTATCCACCAAAGAGATCATCCAAACAATTACAATGACAGTATTTATAAAAAAACAACAACAGAGACATTATGGTGACAGACAAGTGAGTGAAGATGAGCTACTAGGTCATAACCAATGATATTGCTGATTCTTTCTTGGATTTTATCAAGGAGCTCCTGGTAAATAGCAGGGGCACTGAACCATATGTGGCTGCAATATTCTAAGCATGGAAGAATGGTAAATTTATAATGTAAGATAGATTCTGGAGCAAAAAATTGTCATGTGCAACACAGTGGACAAACTTTGTTAGTAGCTGACCTAGCAATGAATTCAATATAGTTTTTCCACATCATGTGAGCTGCCCAAGAAGGTGCAGTGAGTTCTTTTCCTGGAGGTTAGCATCAGCCATGCTGATGAAAGGCAAAGAAAGATTTAACTCATTATTGAGATTCTAATGAACAGATTGTGCAGTAGAATTGCCCCAGAGATAGGGCAAGAACAGTATAGATTCGTTAAAGATACCAGAATGACGTATGCAATATTCATGCTCAGAATACTATCTGAACAAGCAAAACAAATGCAGAAGGACCTTTTATAGACTACACATAGGCATTCAATAAAATACAAGACAAAGACTTGATAAGATGCTTGACAACTTTGACATTGTTGGAAGAGATGTTCGGATAATCAAGAATCTATATTGGCAGCAAACCGCTTATGTCTGGATAGGAAGTGAACTCAGCAGATATGTAAAAATCGAAAGGAGCTAAGACAAGGACGTATTTTTTCACTGGATCTATTCAACCTGTACAGTGAAGCAATTATATGTGAAGTAAAAGCCTTGCTAGTATTCGCCATTGATGGCCACAATCTTAACAATATAAGACATGCAGACAACACGGTACTGATAGCAGACACAGAAAGGAAAATGAAGGACCTTCTACAGAAGGAAACAAAAGAAAGTGAGAAGAAAGAACTGAACACAAACTTCAAGAAAACTGAATATATGGTCATCAGTAAAAAGAAGACCCCAATATGGCAACTATATGTTGAAGAAACTAAAATAAAACAAGTAAAAAAATTCAAATAACTGGAAGTTTTTTCGAAGGGGATGGAAAGTACAATATGGAGATCTGAAGATACATTGGCATGGCCAAAGATGCATTTCAGAAGCTTACTAGAGTAATAAAAGACAGAAAAATCTTATTAGAAACAAAGAAAAGAGTGCTGGATTGCTATGTGAGATCTGTCGTTCTGTATGGAAGTGAATGTTGGACATCTCATCAAGGATGAAGAAGAGGCTTGAGGCAGTGGAAATGTGGTTTTATAGAAAAATGCTGAAGATAACATGGACAAAGCATGTGTGCAACAATGAGGTGTTGGAAAGGATGCAAATTAGAAGAAAACACATACTTAACATTAGGAAAAGACAAATGAGGTTCTTGATACACGTAACAAGGCAGGAGGGCTTGGAGAATTTAATATTCACAGGTCAGATAGAGGGAATGAAAGGAAAAGGAAAGCAGCACGAGAGCTACTTGATAGGTCTGAGCAAATGGATGGAGGAACAAATGGATTTGTCATCAGTGTAAATGCCAAGTTGAGAGCTAATGTCAATGTGTAGGTCATTAATGAAAATCAGCAACATCATAGAACTAAGGATGAAGCCCTGGGGGATACCTGCATTAGTACAAAATGATCTAATTGAGTGGCTATTAAGGATAGCATTTATTTTATGATTTGATAGAAAAACCTAGAACAGCTGAAAACGTGTCTGAAGACACTTGTACCTTTCCATCAATTCTCCCAGTTTTTATAGATTAATTAGTAATACTTTTATCGTTAAATTATCACAAGAATATATTTAAATGTAAAAACAAAAAATTCTAGATTTAAATAACCTGGAAAGAATTAATGCATAGAAAACTAATCAATCATGTGGCTGTTCATTTGTTTTTTTTTCTTATTTTTTTAAAATATAACTTAAATGACACAATGTGTGGCACCTAAACAGATATTGATGTGGAGAATGCAATTACATAGCCAAGTTGAAATTATTGATGAGTTTATTAAATTCACCTTCTCATAGATATGTTTAGGGAAGATATTAATTTCTTTATTTTAACCCCAATTATGGGTTAAATAGCAGGATAAATTGAGTTCACTAGCCTAGGGAAAGGACAACATTGAATTCATAACCAATTTGAAGAGGGATGGGCTGCATTAAGTTATTTTGTCATAGGCACACCAAAGCCAGATGGGATTTGTTAAAATTTCTAAGGTAACTCAAGATTACAAACATTTATTTTTCAAGACCTACATTATTTGCCAATATGGAATTTTAATGATGGAGGAGTCAAATAAAGTAAGGAGTAGTGTGATTTTCAAATTTCTTAGAATCTAGCTCTGTTTATTTGAGAGGCAAGTATACAAATCTACACAAACAATTTTTTTCTTTTTATGTAATCATTTTTCTCTAGACAAGGCAATAATGTCACTCAGACATAAGGAGGTCATTAGAGTAAAAGAAAAAGCAAAAACTTCAATGATGATTAGGACAGGGATCTGGAAGAAAGAGGATTGAAACTCATATTGCTTTTAAACTTTGGAAGATTGCAGGTGATAAGAACCTGGAAAAATTTTTAACAGACAAGAAGTGCAAGAAAAGAAACTTTCGGCTACAACTAGCTTTTTCTGCTGTAAAATGATGAGACTTACACCCTTGTGCAAATTAATTTAGGCAATAGCTTTAGTTTCATTTTTTTCATCATACAGTCAATTTTAGAGCCACTAGAGTGAGAGGGTGTAATTGGTTTCCAATTTTTACCCTCAGATTAGGTCATTTGCAGTGGAGTGCAGTAATATGAATTTATTTTCGAGGTGCATAATGAAATTTGTTTGGCTTTGAAGAACATTGCGTCATCCATGATTGCATCAAATTTTTATCACACTGTTGTATACATACCTACATACAAGAATAGAATGTTCTTATCCTCTTAAATATGTGGATACTATTGTAGTAGAAAGAGTGATTATACTGACTAACATTTCACTAGCAGTGTATCTATTTCACACAGCATACGAGCCCTGTACTTGTTGATATACTAGTATTCCCAAACTTTGTTTTGTTGATTACATGTGCAGTACCCTTTTAGGGTTACAACATATGCCCAGACAATATTGTCCTGATTGTTGATTAGTTGTATTATGGTCATTGTCTGTAATAGACATTACTCCAAGGAAGTGTACGAAAATTGTAATGCCTTACAGAGAGTTCATGGATATTGTTGGTGTTGGCCTTTCAACTATCAGTTGTGTCATCAAGGCAAAGAAACATACTGGATCCATCAATCTAAAATGTAAAGGAAAATGTGGTTGGAGGAGCAAAAAAACACCAAAAGACAATATATATATGATCAGGGAAAGCCCATTCATTGCAGTGGAACAGTGAATAAATTTGAAATGTCAGGACTAATAAACTTACAGATCCTTTTTTAAATTTTGTTAAGAATCTTTAGTTTTGCAGTAGAATCATCAGACCACATATAGCAGAAATATTGGATGCATGGACAAACCATGGATTTATGAAAATGCAAAACAGATTCTGACAAATACAAACTTATGGTATGACATGATGAAACAACTTTCCTCAAAGCAGACTAAGCAACTGATTTAATATAATCAGTCCACTTCATGTCAGTGGAAAATATGAGACTATGAAGGTACAATGAGTTATTCTCTTGAAGGATCACATTAGCCATGGTTATCTATGTTGATTTAACGTAAATACGTACTTGGAAACTAAAAATATTCAATAATTTGTTGATGAAAATAAGAAACCACATAAATCCAAGGATATAACTTTGGGGGATCCCTGCGTTAATGCTAAATGAAGTGAAGAAGAATGATGGAACAACACAACCTTCAGAATATTATTTATTAAGAATAACTTGATTAAATCAAATATTTGACCAGAAACACAATAGACATTGAGAAGAAGACCACTATTGTGCTCCATACCATAGGGTTTGCCACAGTGTCCTTCTCAAGGGCTATGGTGACTTTGGCCAAATCAACTCTTAGGACATATGAAAATGGTTTTAAGAAACTGCTGTAGAAAGCACTGCTGAAGAATTAAGATGAAGGTTAATTAAATAAATGTAAGTGTTGTGCGTGTTTTAACAGATAATTTTAACTAATAAAATTACTTTAGCATCTTGTCTGGTTCAACTTTTTCACAAACATACTTGCTTACCCAGCAGCTACAATCTCCAGGAGTTTAAATGTAAGGTCAATAGACACCTCCTAACACACTAACTCGCATCCATTCTTTCAAACACTCTTCCCATCTACCCAACCCTCATCCTCGGTATCCTTACCCGTCTATCACCCTCCTTATGACATTTCCTATATCTAACCACTCTTTCTCATCATTTTCCCCTTTTAACCCTCTGTGCAATAGTGGCAGTGGAATGCTTTGCTTGGGGTGAAATGATTAATGTATATATATATATATATATATATATATATATATATATATATAAGGGTTTCATTTCTTTCTGTGGTATACTGGTTGCCAAGCCCTCCTTCCTGTAGGAGACCTTGCAGTTTTCTTTTCTGTGTCTGTTATCACCACCACATCATCTGCATATCATATATTGTTCAGATTGCAGCCACCAGTGATGAATCATGGCAGGACTTTTAGTGCTATCATTTAGTTTGGTTATAAATAATTTATATATATATATATATATATATATATATATATATATATATAAATATCATTTATATATATATATATATATATATAAATAAGGGTTTCATTTGTTTGACAAACCCCATTTACAATTAATGCAGTATAGTAACTTGTCTGATAAGTATATATTTCAATTCTGGCACATCTAGTGAGAAACAAATCAACTATAACCAACTTAGAAGACCATCACACTAACCATTGCATGATCACTTGCGCTTACTCTCCTGTAATGCTTACATTATTCAATATAAAAGGAAACTTGCCAATTATTAAGACATGAACATAAAAGTCTGAAACATCTCTTGACATTGATACATACATGATGTGTGCTTGTGTGTATTAATGTAACTTAATAAAATCTTTGCTGAATGTTTCCTACTTTGTGCCAAGCAAATAACATAATATACAAAGACAGAATCAATTAGTCTGCTGAAGTATTTCCATACAGGAACTAGATAAGAATATCCAGCTTAGAGTTAATCAACCCACAGTTACGTCTGAATTACTTGACCTCATCTGTGATGTACTCAAGTAGATTCTTACATAAAGCATTAGATGATCTTCTATCTCATTGATATTTACATAATGTAGATCTCATGGGTTTTATAAATAAAACAAATCAAATAATTGGTATTAACTTTGGGAATTTGCTTGTTTCATAAATTTATGTTTAAGGAAATAATGAAAGTGAAACCGTCCTTGAAGTTTCACAGATTTGTCCATTTATGAGTTGATTTTACAAATTCTTGTAATAAATAACCAATCTACCCTCTGGCAATTACAATTTTCTCTGTTTGAATTTCTGGGATGAGGAATTATGGTTATGACCACTACATTTGGAAGATTTCTTCCTTTTTGTTGTTTCTATCACAATGTTTTGCCATTGTTCCCGTCAACATTCTTCAGATGTGTAGCAATCTAGTTAACCTACACAGAATTCTGAACTAAAGCCTATAATTAATATGTAGTTCCCATTCCACTGCTCATATCTAGAGATATAGTCTAGTTCATATTTATAGTACTGCTCAAATATTGCTTGCACATTTCTACTGAGTCCAAGTACACACTGTCCAGCTCAACAATCGAACTCGCAAATACTAGGTCACCAATTTTACAAACCAACACTGTAATCCACTTGGAATATATATATATATATATATATATATATATATAGTCCCTGTAGGTTACTCAATTTAATAAACATTTGAGAAAAGCAAGAAGGTACAAAAGCCGAAATGAGAAAACAACAAAAAAGATGAGGACAATAGTTCGATTAAAAATAGTGTAAATAATGATTATTCCTCATCCCAAAAATTCAGAGAGAAAGCTTCCATTTTGTTTCCATTTTACTTAAGACTTCTTCTGTAGAACCACATACCTGTTGCCTCAAGAATCTTATTCTGCTGTAATTTATTGTTCAGTTAATTTTACAAATCCTTGTAATAATGAACCAATATAAACTCTGGCAACTGTACTTTTTCTGTTTATATTTCTGGGATGAAGAATTATTATTTACACTACTTATGTGTGAAATATTGTCTTTATTTTTATTATAATCACAGTGTTTCAGCCATTGAGCCCTCCAGCCTTCCTCAGGTGTATTGATGTAAGTAACCTATAGAAAATTCTGAAACAGAACTCTTTATTTAATCTACAGGTGTAGACTGTTCTTGTTCCATGACCCATGTCTAGGGATATTGTTTAGTTCTTATTCTATGCAGGAACTGGATAAGAATATCCATCTTAGAGTTGATAAATCTACAGTTACGTTTAAATTCATCTGTGATGTACTCAAATAGATTCTTACATAAAGCATCAAATGAGTTACTATATCATTGATATTTATGTAAGACAAATCACATGGGTTTTATAAACAAATCAAATAAATGTTGAATTGGTATTTAACTTCGAATTTTCTCATTTCCGAAATGTATGCAAAAGAAAATAATGAAAATCAATCAGTTTTGCAGGTTTGACAATTTATTGGTCAGCTGATTTTACAAATGCTCTTGATAAGAAAACAATCAACCCTCTGGCAAGTGCATGTTTTTCTGTTTGAATTTCTGAGATGAGAAGTTATTATTTACATTATTTATAACCAAACTAAATGATAGCACTAAAAGTCCTTCCATGATTCATCACTGGTTGCTGCAATCTGAACAATATATGATATGCAGATGATATGGTGCTGATAACAGATACAGAAAAGAAAACTGCAAGGTCTCCTACAGGAAGGAGGGCTTGGCAACCAGTATACCACAGAAAGAAATGGAAACCTACTGCAGGAAAGTCTTCTGCCTACTCAGCCATGGATTGAAAAAGATGTCTTTGCCCAAATGTGTATCACGTAAGGCACTTAACTGATTAGATTAGCGGCAAGATTTCATTATTTTACAATTGAAATGTCTCAATGTAACTGTAAACACTATGACGAACAGTTTCTTGTATTGCATTTCTTGCTTGTGGAACTCTCTTCTAACTTCTAACTTCCCATTTAACATTGATCTTAAAAAATTGAAATGAAATATTAATCATTATTTTCTGTCTTCATAATTCTTCTTGTTTTATTGTCCTCTTTCTCTTAATAGTAGTAATCTCATATTCTCCAGCACTCAATAACTCGTTGCATCCCAGTGCCTTTAATATCTTGTTTAATGTAAATTTCTGAAGGTTTGGTTGAGAACCAATCAAAGTTCTGTCTTTGAGAATATTTTTTAAAATTTATTTTCTTTCTATGGTTATGATCATTTTTCTAGCTTTCAGGAAAAGTGTGATCAAAAATTGTGCAATGTTTCCTGAATGCTTGTGGCATTCATAAACTATGATTAAAATATTTTTGTGGGTTAACAAGTTTGTGTTGGTAGGTATGAATTATATTTCTCTGATGGCTTTTGAGTACCATGGCTTCTGACATTGATGGATGATATGTCGGTCTTTTTCAATTATCATGTCTTCAGGCATCGGTTTGTACTGCTTAATTTTGTTTTCTTTTAGGTTCAACATATACCATAGGCCAAAAATTGCAGTCACCCTGTGGATTTAATAATTAGCAAGTTTCATACATTATTTAGTTGAATTTACTTGTACTAAGCGAGGATACTGAAACTGATGTGTTAGTACATGGCATAAAATCTTTTAAAGGGAGTCTTACCTAAGATTTAATATCCACCAGCCCTAACATTAATCAGCATGGTAGAGTTGGTAAAAGGGCTAAATTTTTCAGGAAATTGGTTAATTACATTATTTCATTATTATTATTAGTGAATATATGATAAAACCTGGAACTGAGTTTTTGAATTAGTTTTTCAAAAGGCAAGCAGCATTTAATTTTTCACTAATTCAAGGAAATCAAAACAGTGCCACTAGGTCTTTGGCTTATAGTGTATATTTAATGTTTTTAAAAAAATTAAAAAAATGATATTGATACTTCTTTTTTCTTAGTTAAAGTGTAGCTGTAGGTAGATGGATAATGTTTATTTAATTCAGCCTTGTGTCTTACTTAACTGAACTTCCTACAGCTTAGAACTTTGAGCACATGGTCAATCATTTTTCTATTTGGAAGAAAACCAGGATTTCACACGCCATTGTGAATTTTTGTAAAAGTAAAGAAGAAGGTTGATTTTAATTCTTAATTTCCTATCCCATAAAAGCCTCTAATATATGCAATTGGTTTTACAATAAAAAAATTGGAAAAAGGAATGTCCTGATACTCTTCAATATATGAAATAACATTGAAAAATCACCCAAGAAACATAATGTATAATTACAGACACAATATTATTATTAAAAAAAATTCTTCATGACTTAAGAAAGATGACAGTGCATTCAGTAATTTATGTTCGAGTGCTCTCTGGAAACTAGAAAAATGGTCTGTATCAAAGAAAAAATAAGAATTTTAATGAATTTTAATTGTTCTTCAATCAAATCTGCATAAAGTTATTTTAAATTTATATTAATGTTTTTACAAATAGAGTTATTCTTTTTTTAAAAATATTACTTTCATATAGCATGTCTACCAAAACAAGTAAATTTGTTGATACCCGAATTTTTAAAATTTTTACTAGATTATATTGATTGCCAATAATAAAGAGATTAAAAGATTACAACAAGCAGAGAATACAAAGTTCAATATGTCAATATAAACAGTATATTTTGAAACTGAGAAAAGTAAAAGAAAATACTGAACTCAAAATAGATAATGAAGATAATACTGAGTTGGCTAGAAACTTCATTCTGTTTTTATCGTAGACATTTTTTGTTATTGCTATGTCCCTCTGGAACAAAGACAATCATGAGTCTTTACAGATTCCTTTTATTTCTTATCTCTGATTTGCTATGCATTCTAGGGGAAGATAATGAGTTGATTTCCCATGCTTTTTCTATAGTTTGGAATTCAAAGTTTTCCTCTTCTTATACTGATTGCCACTCAAGGTGAGAGAGGTCAATGTATTCCAGTATTTAACACATAGATTGGTCCAAATTGATTCATACTTTTCCTGAGTAAGAAAGTGAATGCAATAAACCAGGTTGAATTTGAATTCAGTTCACTGTTACTCCTTTTGCACAAATGTTACACTATTGCCACATCCCTGTAGATTCTATCGGGAGTGTCTAGTTATTCTTCAATGCATTCAAGAAATCTCTTTCAACCATTTTAACAATTCTCCCATCAGCATGTATTTTAAAAATAATTGTCAAAACTGATATATTTTTGTTCAAATAATTGTCGAAACTGATATATTGCTTGATGGCAAAATAAAGCAATATTTTTATATGCTATGTTTATTCTATGAAAAGTAAAGTGATTCAAATGCTAAAAATAATTGGTGCAGTTTATGTCAACGGTGCTTAGAATGATTGCACAAGTTAAAAGTTTTGCTGGATATTGTGCTGGAAATCTCTTAGCAAATGATACTCCCTGCTTAGGTAGATGAGGCATTATTGATAATACTGAAATCAAGACATTACTCAAGAATAGGGATTCTAGCCATGTCACATTGAAACACTACTTCTTGTATGATCACTGGTTAAGCTATGTTGAGCCTGGTTAATACCTAGATAGATGACTGCTTGGGAGTATTGTAAGCTTGTATATGCAGATCGCATAATGAGTAATGACTCAGAATTGGAAATTGGAGAGCTGAGTTCTAATTTTTGTCAAGTTTGTTATTTTAAGAACAAATTCCCTTGGGATAGGCATGAATCTATCTTTTCTCCCACAGTTATGAATTAATTAGCAAGAATTGTTTTAATAAATTCTTATTGTCTCCAAAAAATATTATTTTTGGTTTGAAAGATTGATAAGCCATGAAAAACAATCATGCCAATGAATAATCAATGTCATAAAATTCTTGTGAAAACTATCAAAGTCAAAGAACTGAAGTTGATTATTTGAACTTCTAGTGAATCATAAAATAAACCAAAAACTTTCTTGAAGGCTTCAAAAAAATAGAAAATGTCTGCATTCTGCTACCAGAGTATATATCCATCTTGTACGCATACATACCTAAAGACAGATAAACACCTTAAGGCAATTAGGACTCTGAAGATAAAGTCATGTTCATCAGCAGGTTTATTAAAAGATGAAAGGTTAAAAACGGGAAAAAGAAATAAATATATGTACAAGACTAGTAAACATGAACAACAAGCAAACAAAAGTGTAACCAATATGACAAAAGCAGCCAGAGGCTTGAACATAGAAGTAAGTCCATTTGTTTAAATGAATAAAGGAAGTCAGTGAATACAGTTACATGAATATGTATGAGTTTGCTACAGGAATATGTTACAATGCTGCAATGATTTAATTCACAAAAAAGAAGTTACATGAAGGTTACTTTTGGGAACAGTGTGTAAACAGATGTTCAAATAATAACGTGATAATAAAGTGGACTGAAAAGGCTTCAAATGTTACATCCCAGTGATGGTAATATTGGGTTAAGTTTAGGATGATGATAAAATTAAGAATTGTGTGTTTGGGTTTATGTATATACTGTGTAGGTTCCGGTGATAAATGAAGGCTAACAGGAAATTATAAAAAATGGTGTTTCCCATCTGAAAAGTATGTGAACTAAAGAAGGGACAAAGAAAGGGAAGTAACACAATGAACTGTTATAACAGAGCAGAATGTTAGGAT
Organism: Ascarosepion bandense; assembly: GCA_037127315.1. Lineage (NCBI taxonomy): Eukaryota > Metazoa > Mollusca > Cephalopoda > Sepiida > Sepiidae > Ascarosepion > Ascarosepion bandense. Next base: position 1,223,198 of record JBBBDQ010002011.1, on the reverse strand, counting down.
TTAGTTAAAAGGCTATAACATTTCATGAGAATGATGTTAGATTTTATGTGCCTTTGGTAACAAAGATAAATGGTTTCACTCATATTTGTCAATTGTTGAGAATTTATATGACATTCAAGACCTGAACAATCATTGCTCTTCACCACTTATTAAGTTTATTTGCTTGAATTGACTTTGGATTATTTGTTATCTCTTTTTGTTTCTGTTCTGTCATCTACCCACACCTTGTCAAAAGATAGATGACTAGATATTTACCTCATGTTTTCAACATGTTTTTAATACTGAGAATACATACGCTAGACCTCTTTTCTCATGTGCTTTAGTATGTTTAACTATCTTTTACTGAATAAGTACACTAAGTAAGAACAATACTTTCTTTCCCACTTTGTTTTTTATCATCTTGCTGCTTGTATGTTCAGTCAGTGTTGCTTTGTAGAACCAACTCCTACGAGGATGCTTCCTCAGTCACTCCAATCTTAACATATTCAAGACTAGGGTTAACATTTACCATCCACACTAACCTCCATAAACTATGCCTCTTAGTCTGTAACCTCTCTACCTTGAGTGGCTCCAGGCTATTGTACAAGGTGAACATCATTGTAAAAAGCAAACATCAATAGAATGACCACTTTATTGTATTTTAGTTTTTTCTTTAGTAGTGTTTAAATGTGGTCAGCAATCAGTCACTTTGCATATGAAGAGAAAGTCATGTCATCCAGTTCACTGGAATAAAAATTGAAATGGTATCTAAAGAATGAATGGATAAATAAGAATATGAGATATCCCTTTGCATTAACACTGGAATGAGAACACTCTTCTCCTTAAATGGGTTGGTTTTGTGATTGATAGCAGGAGGTGTCTGCCTTATACAAGGAACAAAAAGAGAATTATTCTAAGTAAAAATGCTAGTCTGAATAGATAAGTAGAGAGCAACTGATGAATAAGAACTTAAGTAAAATACTAACTTGCTCAATATTAAAAGAAACTAAACTCTCACTGATAAAATAGAGAATTGAAATGTCAGATGTGGGTCTACAAACAAATACTGAGAATATTATGGACAGAATACGTGAACAATGAGGAAGTTTAAAGAAAAATATTGACTACAAATAATCTTGAAATTACAATAATAAAAGAAAGAGTTAAATATGATAAAGGCTCTTATGGAGAATCTGTTACATATAAGATCTTTTGAAGTCAAGTAGTTTGTGAATGGACAGCAGAACTAGTGCCAAGATGGTAAAGTTTTGGTTCAAAATTATCAAGTGAAACAAAAGACATGTATCAATTGCCTAAAGACGGTTGGAGTGTACATTGGTTGAAACATAATGAATATGGCAACAAAGATGTGAACAACAGTCTGGACAATGTAAATAGTTACGATCTCAGAAATATAGACAAATATAAAAAATGTATGTAGTTTCAAAAAGCTATGTTTTGTATACATATTGAAGAAACATGGTGGATGGAAGAAGTGTAAAATTAAAAAAAAAGAAACAGTTCCTTCTTGATACAGAAAAGAGTTTAAAAATATCAAAAATCAATGCAGAATCCAGTCACAAACTCATTTATTATAGAAACAAATGAAGAAGTATATTTCTGATGTTAACCATTTATGACTTGGTTTTTATTTAGAATGTGCATTGTGGTGCAGTGGATAAAGACTCAGAATGAGAAATCGGGGAGCCGAGTTCGAATTCCAGTTGAATTCATTGCATTCGCTTACACGCAAATACTTTTGGGAAAGGTATTAATCCATCTCTTCCTTCCAGTTATGGGTTAAATAACAGGACAGATTGGGTTCTATAGCTTTGGCTGGCAACCAGTCTACCACAGAAAGTAATGGCAACCTACTGCAGGATAATCTTCTGCCCAGTCAGTCATCTCTCTTTCGAGACATGATTGCCCAAGTGTATTTCACGTATGGCACTTAACTGACTGACTTATTTAGGCATTTGCTGTTTGCTTACATTCTTGTTTCATTTGATCAGCTATCAACTTTTAAATGATATGCACAATTATTGAAAGTCAGTATATTTCTTCAGACAAGTTCATAATAGATTTCTCAACACAAGTATTTTGAACTTTCTTGGATTTTCAAGAAAATTCATTATTCTTTATGACACTGGAAATTTATTCATCAGTGGCCACAATAACATATCTCTGTTCTTCAAAATCTGATCACAGCTGAGAAAAAGTCATGGTAGGATTTTCAAGAAATGAACAAACAAAAGAGAGAAAATAATCAAGTTAAATAAAACAATTTACTGAGATTGATTTAATAATAAACTACTTTTTTTATATATATTTTTTCATTGTGTCTTTATCAAGAAAACAAATTTTCTATCTTTGCCAAAAAAAATTAAATTTGCCTTTTCAGTTGATGCCAGCATATTCATTAACATGACACTGGTTATAGTAAGTGTATCAATTTTCAAATTTACTGGATGAAGTATTGAGATTTATTATTGATCTTTGTTTAGTTAATACATTATTCATTTTACTACTTGTTGCTGTTAATTGCATCTTACAACTTAATCTACAGTAAATTTAGCAGCACATTTGTGCTTAAAAAATTAATCTTGGACAGAACAAAATTTGTGCCATTTTTTACTTGTAAACCTGCCTTTAATGTCAGCTGCTTCAACAATTTGAAGAAAACTAGTAGGCATCATCTAAATGTAATAATGCAACTATATTTCAAACTTCCCTAAATACTTGTCAATACAATGCAGTCTTTATGTTCATAGTATGAGTTGTAAGAGTAGACAATTTTTCAAAAACATTTTGTCAGTTGTTATTGCAATTGAGTCTCAGTTCTTCAAATTTAAGCTTTGCAACTTTTTATTTATTCATGTATAATCATTAGAATGCTCTAATTTTTTTAATTACACTATAATATCAGAAACATAGTTTATATATATATTGTGATGAGAATATCTATGGTAACCAAGATAAAGAATTTTTAAAATTTTCATATCCATGGCAACCCAGAAAAAAACAGTTAGAAGAAGAAAATACTCTGCAAAATGAAGATGGATTGTAACTAACAGACAGAAAGCTAAGTAAAAATAATCTTCTTTTGTAGAATATTGCCTTCTACATTGAAATAACTTTATTTTTTATGTGAACATTAATTCACTTGGACATCGAAATAACTGAGATATTGTTCTCTATAAGTTTATTGCTTATGTGAACATTAATTCGCATGGATATAAAAATAACTGTCTGAAATATCTCTCTCTATAACTTTCTTATTTTTTGTGAACATTAATTCACTTGAACATTGAATTTAAAAATATTTAATTTTATTCTGTAATATATATATATATATATATATATATATATGTATAGCATAGTGATGATCCACGTATACTGTCTTAATATGTATAGGAAAGAATATTAAAACATTTTGAGTTTAAAAATGTGTTTTTTGACAGTTTTTGTTTATTTCTACTATTATATTTAAAATAGTAGAAATAAACAAATACTGTCAAAAACACGTTTTTAAACTCAAAACGTTTTAATATTCTTTCCTATATATATATATATAAAATGTCCAGTTCTCTTTCATGCATATCTGTTTTTTATGATCTTCCCTTTTTCTATTTCTGCTCATTCTTCATAAATTCTTTTGCTCTGTATCATTCTTAGGGTCAGTAATCTTTGATCGAATGTCAGAGATTATTGACAATATCCTCACTGAATTTCTCTCGGCCAACTTTCACAAATGCGGTGACTTCAACATTAACCACAAAGACTGGTTAGTCCACTTTAACAAAACCAATATGAAAGCCAGATATTGCCGAGAATTCTCCATTGCTTATGATTTGTCTCAGACCATTGAACACCTACCCAAGTCCCAGATTTGATGTGAAGGCAAAAGAACCTTCTCAACATTTTTTTAACATCCTGCCCTGACAGTTGCACAGCAAAAGTTTCCCCCTTTCCCTATTGGCACCTTTCAACTTTCCTTAATCAGTGTCCAAATTTACTCCAAACCAATGATATTCCTTGATTTATCGTGCCATAGAACCACCGAGAGAAGGCAGACTGAAACAGCTTTTGGTATTTTAGAATGAAAGCTCCTCTCCCAACTTTTTTCAAACATGCTACTTCCAAAAACTGATGGATCCTTTTAGGAATGAAGTGTTTTATCTAAATCTAAACTTATTTAGAAATGGAACTTTGTCTGTGTGTGTGTGTGTGTGTGTGTGTGTGTGTGTGTGTATGTGTGTTACCTATAGACTCCGAAACAGCTGAACCGATTTTCTTGAAAATTTACACAGTTGTACTATAAGCATCTGTGAGTGTTCTTAGCTAGGTTTTTTGTTGAGGTACCCCCAATAAAAATTGAAAAAATTGGGTTATAGAAAGAGTGGTCCGATTTTAATCAAATTTGATATACTCATGGACAAAGGCATAAGAAACGATATTCAGAAGTTTCAAGGTTGCAGTTCTTACAATAGTGCAGAAAATCAATAATATATATATAAAAGGCAAGATGTTTGTGTTTATGTATCTGTTTATTTGCCTGTATGTCTGTATTTTTTTCAACCCTTTTATTTTAGTTTTTGATTTGGGTTTGGCTCTAAGTAGGTATAATTGTAGTTCTTAGTCTCAGCCATGATACCATTTACTCAGAAGACTTATTTAGCCTTCAAAATTCAGTTTGCGACAAAAAACTTATTTGATATCGATAACAGGAAATCAAAATTTGACTTACATCTATTCATTTTTCTTTCAGTCTGCGGTTTCACTTTAACTGGAAACAACTGTTGCTTTTTAGTCTTTCGTGCCAACATCCAAAGAGTCTGAGCTCCAGGACCCTGGATTAGTTTTAAAGCTTTCATTACACCCGAGCAATGCCAGGCTATACTGCTAGTACACCTAAAAACAAATTCAGCATAAACCAAACAGTCGAACCTGGTCCACCACTGAATGCACTTCAGCAATAGCTCAGCAGAACAACTATTTCAGCATCTCTCAAAAACAAATCTTGTCTAGACCTTACTTTTTTCAGAACCACCTGTAAACACTGCACGAGAGTTGTGGAAAATGCAAAGTTTAGCTATATGTGAGCTGTCCAAGATGACTTTGTAAAGAAACAAATTAGATTTTGTGGATTCTGGAATATCACCAACCAAATTCTGAACAGAGGCAAAGCGGATGTTCCCTCTATTATAAATAGCCCTGTGATCATATCTTCTTTAGCAAACAAAGCCAAGCCCTTTGCCTCAGTCCTTCTCACAAACTAAATGTTAGATGATAAAGGCCATCCCCTCACCAACTTCCCATATGTTACCGAGCACAACCTCAGTTATATATTCATTTCAATAAAAGAAGTCTCTAGACTTACCAAAAACTTTGACCCTATCCCAAAAAGCCACTGGCTTGGATAAAATTGCAGTGGTCATCCTTAAATATATCAACCCAGAATTATCCCTAATTATAGAAAATTATTTACCCACCCCCTACTTGAAGGAGAAATCTTTCTCAAGCACGCTGAAGGTGGCAAGTGTATGTCTCGTCTTCAAGGATATGAACAACCAATCCCCCCAACCTTCTAGTACAGGCTCATTATTATCCTCAGGGTTATAAGCAACCTTTTGAGACCATTATCAACAAGCAGGTCAATGAGCACCTGTATAGAAACAACCTCTTGTGCAAATAGCAGAACAGGTTTTGATCATCCCAATCCACTTCTGGTTTCCTAAATACTATTATTTACCACAAGGACTGTAACATTATATATCTTAAAGGGCTTCAAAAAGTTATGGCATGTAAGTTTACTACACAATCTCTCTGACTATGGAATCATTGGAAAAGTTTTCTCTAATATAAAATTCTTCTTAACAGATCCCTGAAAGTAGTTATTAACAGGTCCTGGTGGTCAACACAGGCATCCCCTAATCAGAGATTGGCAACTGACCTCTCTTCCAATCTAATATTAACTTATCAGTAGGAAAAAAACTGGATGGTTACATTCAGTCACTCCAGAACAAACTGGTTACATTCTATTACTGCAGATCAGTCACAATGAACAGATGTTTCCTCAAGAAGTCTCCATGCTTTGAGATTATATTAGGCCTCAAACTCAGACCTAACCTCAAGTGGAATTCCTATATAAAATCCATTACTAAAAATGCAGGTTAAATGATCAGCTCTCTATACCACTCCAGTTTCTAACTCCTCATGCTATTCTGCACCTTTTTAGAGCCAGATCAAGCTGAAAATGGAGTACTGTTGCTATATCTGGGCAAGGGCTGCCCAGATCTCATTTTCTGGTCTTGATAGAGTTCATAACTATCTCAGAGGCCTTGTTGGGGAAGAATCATTTTCCACCATCCAACCTCACTTCCACTGGTGGTATGCAGAAAGTTCTATCGCTACTACCATGGAAAGTTCTCAGATGAATTGCATCACCTGATTCCACCAGGTCTGATCATCAGGATTTATCACGGTACTTACATAGTTGCATCTATGGCTAGCTATATTGTTTTTAATACACCGGTTCTCCTCCGATCATCGAAGTTAAGCAACATCAAGCCTGGTCAGTACTTAGATGGGGGGGCCATTTGGGAATACCAGGTGCTGTAATCGTAAAAATGGCCCACCGGTCCTCCAGGTTTGGGGGTTGGGCGCAAGGCTAACAACCGTGCCTCATAAAAAAAAAAATGAAAAGTCTGTTACAGAAACAGTCATAAAAAGTTGCTGCCATACACACCATTGGGTGTAACGGGTGAGATGATGATGTTACATAGTTGCAAACTGCCCAGTACTCCTTTAATATTCCAGCTTTGATATGTAAGTTCCAATGTACCTGCTGTTTCTTGTAAACCCCCATGGCCCTGTGGAACAAACTCTCAAGAGAACATTTTCCTGATCACAATTTTGACCGGTTAAAGTCTTGAGTCAACAGTTATCTTCCCCTCCTGTTTATATAAACTAGTCATTAATGTAACCCTCTACCTTGTGTGGCTCCTCAGGCTTTGTACTGAGTAGAACATTCTGTAAAAAAAAAGGAAAAAACTAACCTGCATATGTTCTTAATTTCTTTGTTCAGAGTCCTAAATTCTGTTTTGTACCTTAGCATAATTTTTTGTCTCTTTGTCATCATGTTCAAAATTTCATGTCAATCGTAAAGCAAGAAACGAATAGGTGGAAGATCATTTTTCTTGTAAAAAAAAAATTAATATCATTTTAACTTATAAAAAAGTGCTGAAAGGTAAATTTTTTGGCATTTTTCCCAGTATTTTGCATGGTTTTTATTCAACGTCATTATGCTTAAGATGTTCTGTCACCAATATAGGTAACCTAAGAAAATGAAGTATCTTTCTTTCTGAAATTCAAAGATCATAAAATGTACTGAGAAAAGCATACTGCTAATCATTCTTGATGTGACAGTAAAATTAACAAAAGTAATTTAACAAAGTGGCCTAAAAGTTTGACACACCAGTCACACACACACACACACATATATATATATATTTCTTCATAGCATTTACTTTTTAAAAGTGCTGAATACACAGGAGAACAATATTATTACTGTAATATTTTTATTTTTACATCATTACACAAAGGCTATCATGTGTCAGTACTATTGATTAAACTTCATTAGGTGATAGTCATTAGTTATTGGAATAATTTTTATAAAAATTTTCGAAAACATTTATGCAAATTTTTGTGTAGCAATATAAAAGATTTCTATAATTACTTACAATGAAAATATTACAATAATATATATAAACTTTGGTACTGATAAGTAACAGACTATTTCATGCTCTAACGCAATCTTTTATGTTTTATATTTACACTGGATCTATGCCTGATATTGATCCATAACTATAGCATACTTTCAAGCTATATTTTTTCTCAGTCTCTCTCTCTCTCTCTCTCTCTATATATATATATATATATATATATATATAGTGTCTTTTTTTAATAATTCCAGTTAGAGCAAAAGGCAGCCATCACTAGTTCACTGGGGTTACAGTGAGAGAAAAGACTGGGTACAGGCGTTATTTAAGAAAAGATAAAAGATGAGCAAGAAGATAGAAGATGGGAAATGATGATACATTTAAATTTTTTGAGATTGTAGCTATCAGAGAAGTAAGTAAATGGAAGGGAGTTTCACAAACTGGAATATATATATATATATATATATATATATATATATATATATATATTCAAATAAATCTCCAAAAATTACATATGTCATATGGCCATTTCAGAGAGACAAAAATTTCACTTCTTCAGTGACAAAATTAATTTATTATGCAAATACAGTAAAAAGTTCATATATCAGAAGTTATGTGTATGTATATATACATATCATTTAAAATTTTCTGTTTAGGACCCCCTCCAATACAATATTTTTTTTTTATCCACTCCTTCTCTTTTAATCCAATAGTAGAATTTAAAGTAATTTTATCCCTACAATAGTATGACAAGATTATTTTAAGTGGAAAATTTTTTTGAAAACACTTTTGGCAGAGCTCAATATTACATCCTGTTATCTTTTTTCTCTATATTTGTTTTCCCCTATTTCTTTCTCCTTTTCTTTTTCTTTTATCATTTTATGTATCTATTCCTTTCTTTCCACTCTCCTGGTGTTTCTTATGATGGCTGTCTGGCAAGATTTTTTCTTTTTTCTTTCTCCCTCCCTATCCCTCTTTTACCCCTTCTCTGTCTATCCCATTGTTTTCTTTTTTCCCTTCTTTCTGTTTTCCACATCCCCCCACTTACTTTCCTGTAATACTCTTAATTTTTGATTTTTTAACACAGAAAGTCATTTTCAATGATTGAGTCTTGAATCCTTTTCACTATCTTACTTTTCTTTTCCCCTTCTTCCCTACCCTCTGTGTGAATGTCTAAACTACAACCTTCTGACAAAATCTACTCTTTCTTTTAACACCTCCCCCATTATTCTTTCTTAGTTTATCTTATTTTTTCCTTCTTTCATGTAAAATTCCAGTGTATGAATTTCTTTTTGAGTAAATTTCCAATACATGAATTTTGTGCTGTATTTGCATAATAAATGAATTTTGTCACTAAAGAAGTAAGGTTTCTTTCTCACTGAAATGGCCATACGACATATGTAATTTTCTGAGTTTTATTAGAAAATATAAATATTTGGCTTGATAAATAGATAAAACTATCTATATCAAGCCCTCTACCAAGATTAATTTTAATATTAATGAGATGAATATTAATAGGATCTGTTTTGGGATTTTACCTACAAGCCATTCTCATTTTGGATCTATATATATATATATATATATATATATATATATATATAATTATTGTTAATCAGTTTTTGGTCGTAATCAAATTACACCAATACATAGGTTGAGTAAAAAGTGCTCAATACATATATATATTGTAGAGCATTTAAATATTTTTCATTTGGAAAGAAGTTATTTCCACAACCAAGGTTTCAACCTTTAGATACCTTTGGGCAATTTATAACTGATTTTCTAACATTTTCAAATATACAACAGGGAGTTTTAGGAATGTGCAACAGGAAGTTTAAAAAAAGTGAAATTTCAAAATTAATGTGGAGGTTTTGAAGAATCTTAAACACTTAAATCCAGTTTTGTCTGATTTTAATATATTCTTTTGGTGTGATTCCATCTGGGCATCACATTGGTTTTTCATTTAGTAAGTTTTTTCTTTAATTCTGGAAGTAATATTCTGGCTAACATTTCTTTCTGGCACAGTCTGCAGACTTTACCCCCATTGCAAAGTTGTTTTTTTTTTTATTATACTCCATGTTTTATCAGGGTCTTTGCTGGGTTTTTTTTAATTCCTACCTGTGATTAGCCAGTTTGGTACAATTTTTAAGGTTTTCTAGTTTGAATAAAGATCAGTAATTATACCATCTGTTTTTAAAAAATCCTTTTGTAGATCCTATGTACGTTTTTCTTTGTTCATCTGCATTTGAGATCTTTTTGTAATCTTTTTTCTTTTCATCAAAGATTGTTTTGTGTGAGAAATTTTCAGATAATCTGTGTTCTATTCCTTTAGAGATGTGTTTTATTATGCTAGCATGATGGTTAGATCTTTTTCTTCTATGTGCCTTGTCCCTTCAGGACGTAGACGATCATGGCCTTCCATGTTTTCCTATCCCTGGTTGCTCTGAGCACACCTTCTCCTGTTACACTATGCAATCCTTGTTCCGTCATCCACCCGATTAGGTGCTTCAAATATGTTATTCATTGCTTTCACTTGTCTTTTTCCCCTCTATCTGGCCTGTTAGTATCAGATTCTCCAAGCCTTCCTTCCTTATTGCGTGCCCCAGGAACTTCAGCTGTCTCTTCCAGATGCTCATTATTAATTTCCTTTTTGTTTCAATCATTTCCAAGACCTTATCATTGCTCACATGCTCAATCCATGATATTCGTAGCATCTTTCTGTAGAACCACATTTCAGAGGGGCTTCAAGTTTTTCCTTCATCTTTGATGGTATTAGTGTCTACATAATTTAAAGTTGTATTTGTTTTCATATATAGGGAGACACTGCCAGTATGTAGATTAACTTCTACATCTGAATATTGGACAACTTTTTATTCATTTCAGCTTGGATTTCAAAATTAAGGTTTTTGAAGAATTTGAAAAGCATTTTTCTTATTTTGTCATTTTCTCTTCTGTTGTCAGGTGCTATCAATAATCTGTCATCTCTGTATAATCTGTGGTTGTCTATGTAGATTATTTCATTGATTTTATTTGGTGTATATATATATATATATATATTGAGAAGAAAACTCAACACATAATTTCCTCTTAATATATTTGTTCTGGATAATATCCATTGAGTTTTCTATTTTTATCAAATTTTTATTCAGTATTAATTAGATAGAATCTTTTGGATTATCCTCTCTGTCTTCATGGGTTGCCATTCTCTCTTTTATATATATATATATATATACACACTAACGGCCATAATTATTAGGCCACTCCTGTTTTTTTAAAAGAAATGATGTATTTCATACTATTTTTAGTATTTGTTGCCAAGCAGATAATTCTAAATGAAAATAGAACGGTTCTTTTGTTAATACTGCACAATAACATGTGCATTAAATGAACTGTTCTGGTGTCCAGTTTTTATGCTCTCTTCCCCATGCTAGTCTCTTCTTCTTATTGGCTGACCGAAACAAAGACTTCTTGGCTGCTTTGTAAAATTTTGCAAAGTAATAACAAAAGAACCATTCTATTTTCATTTAGAATTATCTGCTTGGCAATAAATACTAAAAATAATATGAAATACATCATTTTTTTAAAACTGGGGTGGCCTAATAATTATGGCCAGTGTAATATATATATATTTATAGAGTGTGTCTGCATGATTGCCTGTAACTGTGTTTTGTTTACTGCATGACATTATCAACTAAAATAATGACATGATGTCCATTAACCAAGTATTTTACGAACTGAGCCGATGTTCTTGACACAATTATGGACTGAGGAAAATCTAATAAGCTGATTAAAGTTACCTGAAGCCAACAATTTTGTGTTATTTTTATGTTACCCTCTTTTTAAGCAAGTTGAAACAAATTTAAATAAATTTATTTCATTATCATGTGTTGGTTATTTTTCTAACTTGACTAAACCAATGTCATCAACACTATTTGTTAAAAAAATTGCCAAGTAATTATAGGTTATTTTATAAATTCCATTAAATAAATAGAAAAATAATTCTGACATAGTTATTTTTCTTTTTTTCAGAGATCTTTTTTTATATTTATTTTTATTATCTTCCTCAGAGGATTACATTAGGATAATATATATTTCATATCATTTGGCCTCATTTCAGTTTAATTTTCCCACAAAATGTATGAACTACTCAGAATACAAAATAACATTAACCTTGTCTTTTGTTATCTGTAAATTTCATGTAGGTGATTTTTAAAGAAAATTATCATTTCACTTGTTAAAAACTTTTCCCTCCATTCAAAAAAAATGAAGTTCACACAAGTGATAAAAATTTTATTTGGAATAACATGAGCTTAAGTTTGTTGAAGAAAACAACACAGTTTTATTAATTAATTAATCAAAGCCAAAATTGGTCACTATATTTTTGATTGATATCTTTTTTGGTCAATGATCAAAGTTTGCAAAAAATAAAAAATTATTTTATGATTTTTGATAACTAATTTCTCTTTAGTTTTTCTTGTTACAAAAAAACAAAATAAAATTGGTTTCTATTATAATAGTTTAAATTGTCTACCACTCATAATTTATCATCTCTTTTTAACATGACAGAACAAATATTCAATGAGAATTTCAAATAAATGAATGAATGATGTTAATTCTTTTATGGTGGTTTTGTTTAGTATTGGTTTCAGTAATGGGATCCCTCATTATAGTTTTTTGTATATTTACAAAATAAAAAAAAAATTTCAAATATTCCACTATTTTACATCTCTGGCGAAAGTATGTGTGTGTTATTTTTTTTACTGACCTTTTTCCACAAAAAGAGGAGTAGCCAGTCTTTGGAAGATTAATTTTTTGTGTCACCGTCTCTAAAGAGATTACTAATCAAGGCCAAAGATCTTCTATCTGCCTATTAGTTGAAGATTTTTGATTATGTCTTTGGAGAATCTGATGTGCATTGTGGTGCAATGGATATAGGCTGAGAATGAGAAATCGGAGAGCTGGAATTGAATTCTAGTTGAATTCGTTGCATTCACTTACATGCTATTGCCCTTACGGAAAGATATTAATCTATCTCTTCTCTCTTTGGATATGGATTAAATAGCAGGACAGATTGGGTTCTATAGCCTTGGTGGGCACCCAGTCTACCAAAGAAACTAATGACAACCTATTCTGGGAAAATCTTCTCCTTAGTCAGTCATGTCTCTTTTGAGACATGTTCACTCAAGCATGTATCACATATGGCACTTAACTGACTGACTAGGAGAACCATGAACAGCTTCCTGACATTTTCATCTGCTCTATTCCCCTACAATATCTGGGGCACTCCATAGCATTATTTTTTAACGTTTTCCCACATTGATGCACACTACGGTCATGATCTCAAGGATGATTATTTATGTGGCCCTGGGAAAAAGGTCACAAGAAAGATTTGGACACAGTATACAGTTGGAAACAATATTATATTACAAAAGAGGAAACAGTATACAGAGGAAGTAGAGTATAATAGTACTTAGCACCGGAATGGCATACTAACAAATGAGTATTGTAGCTGCTGCTACTTACTACTACCCCCGAGAGTAGATAACTCTCGGTATTTATGTAGTCTGGTAGAGTTCATATTAGTGTCGATGTAATTCCCCACAACAATTATATCAATAAGACACTTTCTTGACTAATGTGATAATCAAAATTAAATTTCGTTTTTAGAATGCTAGAACTGCGTATTTTTTTCTCTCCACTGTCATATATGAAGATTGTTATTGCATATTGGTCCAGCACTTATTTTTTTGCTTTTAACAAAGTATTTTCCTTTCTTAGTATATTGGTTAGTCTTTGGAATACATTTTCAATTTTCAGTGACCCATTTTATATCATATGCCAGATTCATTTAAAATTGATATATCCTGAAAAGGAATACAGTATAAATAGATCATCTGATGAATCGTACTCAACACCAAGCATACTAAATACAGATTTATTGTACTAAGGTACAATTAACAATAATACACATATAGGCAAACCAAGGGTTGGAGCAGGATCAACTATCAAATAGTGAATGCCTTCACCTAAGACCTTTTTTATTTGTACCGCTTGTTACCGTCTTTTATAAAGTAGTGCATTCTATTTTTGGGGATGGCAGGATGTTCCACTATAACACCTTCCCCCAAGCTAAATTCTTTCTAGAATTTTGCTCCTAGTATTTTTTTTCTTCGGATCTGGACATAGCCGTTTAGTCCTTTTCCTTTTTCTGTTACTTCTTCTCCTTTCAATCCCTGTGTCTTAACTTTTAGGAGAATCAATAGTTCTTTGTGTAGGTGTTACTTCCATCGGTACCCCATTGTTAATGGGTGGTTTTATCTGGATGTTCCACTATAACAAAGATATAGAAAAACAGATAAGATATATTCTATTTTTCAGAAATGTTTAAACTTAAAAAGATACTTTTTTTTTATAATCATATTGCCCCAAGCAAGGCTTTTTACTGCCACTGTTTGCAGGGGGTGACATAGGAAGAAAGTCATGAGAAAGAGTGACAGGTTATAGGAGGTGTGTCAGGAAGTGAGTAAGAGAAGGATGAGAATACTGACGAGAGTGGAGTGGTTGAAGAAGGGAGCATGAGAGAGAGAATGCAGATTAGTGAGATAGGAGATGACTATTGACTTTACATTTAAATTCTTGGAGATTGTAGCTGTTGGGGAAGCAAGTTAACAGAAGGAAATTCCACAGACTGGAAGTGCGAAAAAAGAAGCTGCTGGAGTAGAATTTCCGTTTACAATTTATTGGTTTCACAGTAAAAGGGTGGGATCTAGTTGATAATCGTGTGGCTAGAGTAAATTTATATATAGGGGTCACCAGTGAGCTAAGTTCATCAGAGCAGAAGCCATAAAAATATTTGTAGAAGAGACCCAGGGAAGCCACATTACGCCAATAATTACCACACAAAACATGACATGTGGCATGTTGTTTATTGTTATTAGTACATTCCACTGCTACACCAAAATCTGAAGGACCAATTTAATAGCAAAAGACACCTTCCCCAACAAAAAAAAAATATTAAGAAAAAGGAAAACTTTTCCAGAAAGAACAAAAAACGCATGATAGACTTCTATGTGATATCAATCCTCCTATATGGCAGTGAGTGCTGGACGATTTCCTCACAGATGAAATGACTTGAAACAACAGAAGCAGAAGTATGGTCAAAATATCATGGTCAGAATATTTTAGTAGCAAGGTAATTTAAATAAAATAACAACAAAAACGATATATGCACTAAGATTTAAAATAGTCAGTTGAAATTTAGAATGAGAAAAGTGGACTTCAAACAGAGGCAGATAAAAACTACAAGTAACTTTAGGAATTCAAGCATGGTACTAAATTGGCAACTAGGTCTCATTAGTCTACAGTCGAATTGACAAGATGCAACAATATGTTTCCTGTTGAAAGATTCTTATTTCATATTTCTCATATGTTTGTGGTACTCTCTTCTGGTTCCCTATTTTACTGGATAACTTCAAAAGTTTAAATGCAATGTCCATCAATTACTCTTTGATTATTCTCACTCTTTCATAATGTTGCACTTTTTTATAATTATCTCCCACACAGTAACACTCTTGTCTTAGTGGCTTTACTACCTAGCTTGTGTAAATGAATGGGAGAATGGTGAGTGGGAGTAATTGCAAAAAAAAATGTAACTGAGAGCTGCAAGAGATTGGAGGTTACGGGATATAGGCCATAAAAGTTTCATGAAGCAGTTTGTAATAGCAATTTCCAGAAACAGATTTAATAATGTAATGCTTCATATAGTCAAGGAAGCAGTTCAAACTATTTCTTGTCAAATTGAATTGTCACTTAATGGGTCAGAAATTGATTATTTTCAACATGATTGTGTATAATGATCACTTTTATTGAAGGTGAAATCTTGAATCATATACACACTTGCAACCAGAGGAGTTTTACCACAAAAATAAATTACAAAGAATTAACTCTAAATAAAATTAAACCAAAAATACAATGTTAACCTATGAATAGAGATCAGAAAAATTTTGCTGAAAAAAAGAAGAAAGTACTGGATTGTTTTGTGATGTCAGTCCTTCAGTATGGCAGTGAATGTTGGACAATCTGACCAAAGATGAAGACTTGAAGCAAACAAAATGTGATTCTACAGAAGGATGCTGAGGATATCATGGACTGAACATGCAAGTAACAATGATGTTTTGGAAATGATAAAAATTAATAATTAGTATCAGGAAAAGAAAGCTGAAGTTTCTGGGATATTATGAGGAAGGAGAGCTTGTAGAATGTGATACTCACAGGTCAGGTAGATTGGAAGAGAGACTGGAAAAAGCAGTGTGTAGCATACTTGATGGGCTTAAGCAAATGGATGGCTGAGTGGGGTTTGGGAGGGGTATCAGCAGAAACAAGGGATAGGGAAATGTGGAACGCTATGATCGAGCATGTCCTGAGAGGACACAGCACATAAAGAAGACATGAAAATGATAGCTCAATTAGAAGTAAAATATGACCTTTTTTTTTTATTGAGAAAAAAAAAATGAGCAAACTGCAGGAAATAGGGCTAATGACAATGTCTCTTCTTACCTCTCTACAGACATCATCCCTTCTTTGATCAAACTTCCCTTGAATGACAGGAAATACCAACTGACCAGATAAGGTATGTACCATCTTCTTGTATTGTGGTGCATTGGATATCAGCTTGGAATGAGAAATCGGGGAGCCGAGTTCGAATTCCAGCTGAATTCATTGCATTCACTTACACGCAAATACCCTTGGGAAAGGTATTAATCCATCTATTCCTTCCAGTTATGGGTTAAATAACAGGACAGATTGGGTTCTATAGCCTTGGTCGGCAACCAGTCTACAGCAGAAAGCAATGGCAACCTACTGCGGGATAATCTTCTGCCCAGTCAGTCATGTCTCTTTCCAGACATGATCGCCCAAGCGTGTATCGCGTATGGCACTCAACGGACTGACTGACCATCTTCTTGCATGATGTGTTGAATTGCTCTTCGTTTAAAATTTTAAAACTATATATAATTTCATATATCACTAATTTTTCATGTAATTTCCTATGATGCAAAAGCAGAAGAGATCAAAATAGAAAATATTTTTCATTGATTTAAAAATTGAACTAAGCTCACTGGTACTCCCCATACCTGAATTTGCTTGAGCCACAAGATTAACAACTAGGTCCCACCCATTTATCGTGAAACCAATAAATTGTAAACTCAAATTTTACTCCAGCAGCTTCTTCTCTAACATTTTTTGCGTGCAGAATTCACTTCCATTTACTTGCTTTCCCTACGGCTACAATCTTCCAAAATTCAAATATAAAGTCAGTAGTCAACTCCTATCTCACTAACTTGCATCCTCTCTTTCTCATCAGTATTCTCATCCTTCTCCTACCCTCTTCCTGACACCTTCTGTAACCTGTCATTCTTTCTTATAACTTACCTCCTATGTAACCCCCTGCTCAACAGGGCAGTGAAATGCCTTGATTTGGGCGACACGATTATAAAAAAAAAGATGAAATGTTTCAAAACTTTGGTACTTTTTTTTTAACAAATCCATTTTTCTTAAATTGTAAAATCATAACAAATATGTTTATTTTTTTTGAGAGTGAAGAGTAATATATGCATTTGTTTGCACTGTTTTTGGTGTTTTTTATTTGTCACCAAGATACTTTTCTATTTCATGATGTTAGACATTTTTATGAACAGGTAAACAAACCTATGTTAACTGCTAGCTCCGCTGACTTTCTTTTTATTTTAAGAATAAATAATGTTTTCTTCTTAAACATTTCCTTTTTATGACAGTAAGATTAATAAGCTTTTCTTAGATATTATTGTTGTTCTATAGAACAATAAGTGCAAGTACATTTTTGTTGCTGAACATTCTAACTGATCTATTGGATTACTTACCTGCTAGATGCAACCAAAGGTGTTAGTAAAATAATCACTTCATTCACATGTCAAGTTCAACTAAAACATCTTTACTGATTAACAGTATACATGCATGAAACTTTTAACATTATTCTTAAAAGTATAGAAATTTGACAAAATCTTACTTTATTTACTATCCAAAGATCTATTAATCATTATATTAAGCTATAAAAGCATGTTGCAAATCATGAGATTAGAGTAAATAATTTCCAGAAACAAACTTATTGAATCAATTTTACTGTTCAGTGATCTATAAATGATTTGGTTAGGCTATAAAAAAACATAATATAAAATTAAATAATGGTTAATAATGTCTATTATCAAATTAACTTCAGTTCATTTACCATTATTTAGCCAAATGCTATATTGCTGTTTCCATGAAGAATGCTTCAAGAAAGAAGTGGAAAATTTTTATCAGTTTTTTCAAAGTTTACATAGACAAACATTCTGCCCACCATCAGCATGGCTGATGCTAGTCTTCTGGAGAGCAACATACTATGCCTCCTTGGCCTCACTTTTTCAACAGGTGTGAAGTTAAATGAATGTATTGTATCTGCAGGTGCATCTAAGGTTAGGTCTCTGTGTTGAGCCAGAAAGTTTTTTCATCAGAATCTATCTTGCACATTTATAAATCTACCATTTGTCCTTGCATTGAATACTGTTGCTCTATCTGCTATCAGGTGTACCATTCATCTCGAGATTCTTAAGAAAATCCAAAGAACTATTTGCAATGTCTGACTTGGCATCTTGACTTCAATCACCTCACTAATGTGACATGACTTCCCTCTGACTTTTGTACAAATATTTTTATGGTAACTGCTTGGATGAGTTTTTTTTTCCTGGTGTTTCAACCGCATGAACTTAAGCATGCTACTAGGTTGGCTTCTGTTTATCATGGCAATAGTTAAATGTAAATACCACTTCTAGTACAGTAGATTCTTTCTTTGCACTTCCCACCTGTGAAATTCTCTTCCATTTCTTTGCTTCATTGCTAACTACAATCTCCAAAAATTTAAATGCAACATTAACTGCCACCTTCTATCTTCTTCAATACACTTCATTTTGTATCCTTTCCTCAATACTCCCTGGGTACCCAATCTTTTCTCTCACTGTAACCCCTACACACTTGTGACAATCCTGCCTTGCTTAGGGTGAAACAAAAAAAAAATGTTACTTTTTAATCAATAGTGTATGAATTTGTAAATTTTAAAATACAACTGCAAAAAAATAGAATTTTATTACTTTTGCATTGTTAAACCATGAGAATTCCTTTCAAATGGCAAACATATTTCTAAGGAATATTTATTTGTCCCTCTAGAAGATTATGGCTTTTTTTCATCAAAATACATTAAATTACTTTCAAAGATTTTTAAAATCAGTAAAATTCCTCAAATGGTATGATGGAATTCTGAAGGAATAGCAATACTGAATAATGGCTTATGCAAATAAGTCTGTTCCAATTCATAATATTTCGTGTCAGTTGTACTCAACTTCTTGCTGAACCTCGACATATGCTCTGGTCTGAATCATTCTCCCAAGATGATAATATGATGGCAAATGGTTACTGTAATTTGGCAGTATGTAGCTCCCTTGGAGAGACTGGATACAAAATCTATAAGAATTGACCTACAAGTGCTTAGCAAATGCTTCAGTACATAATATAAACTTGTAAATAAAGAAAAAAAAGAAGCAGCTTAAGGAGTTGTTTCAAAGTCAAATATATGTAAATAAAACAGACATTTTCTTATCCATATATATATATATATAATGCAATGGATAAATTGTCATCTAAATCATGCAAAAATGAAAATAACACTGACATATCATTTTAAAAGATATATTTACCAAAATTACATCAAAATATCTGGAAATACTGAAGAGTAAATTTATTCAATAAAGTTACCATTGCCTTCAACCATGGCCTCCAGATGACTTCAGAATCTCTTGCACTTTTTTTGAATGGTCTCCTTGTTTAAGTTGATGAATTCTGCTATAATCTTTTCCTTCAGTTTGTCTTTGGAATTCTGTTGTTCTTTTGCTCAATTATGTATCACACATAATAATCAGAGGGGTTGCTGTCTGGAGCATTGGGTAGCTAGATGTAAGTGGGGATGTGGCTGCAAAAATTGTCTGATGGCCATGATTAAGTTCTACTGCCTGTGTGGCATAGTGCAGAATCCTGTTACTAACCATAAGGTCTTTTAGCAGTTATCTTCTGGACACAGGACAGCACTACCTCCTCAAGGAGCTTGATATAGACCTCTGTTTTGAGTCTGAGGGCCCTGTGGGAAGATGAATGAAGGCATAACATTGCCATCACAAGTGATCACTCCAAACACCTTCGTAATCACCATTAGACTCATCCAACTCTATTCGACTCCTCTGCACTGTTTTCAAATTTCTGGTGGAGTGAATTGAATCATGTTGCTCTTTTTCTTCAAGATGCTTTTTAAATAACCCTACAGTGATTTCAGTTGACAGAATAAAAGACAAACAACATATATGTATTAAATTAAAAATATAAGATGGTGACAATTTACCCATCGCATACTGTACCCCCCCCCCCACACACACACACACATATATATATATCTTGGATGAACTCTCCCATTGTCTGCAACATATGATTGGATTATATGCTGTGAAATCACTCAAACATTTTGGAAGAAATGGATACAGAAGCTTAGTGAATATAGTCTGCACACAAAAAGCTTTTTTCAGGTTTTCATTCAGAATTGTTCTCTTTCTGGACTAGTTGCCATTCAAGGCTAAATAGCAAAATCTGTTCTACTATTTAACCATTACCTGGGGAGAGAAGGGATGGATTCAAACCTTCCTAAGAGTATTTGTGTAAAAGCAAATGTAATGTAATTATGAAATTTAAACTTGTCTTGTTCTTATCCACTAGCCATTACTCCACTTACACATCTATCCAGCACCTAAAGATTGCATTGTGCATGAAATTTTGAGGCATGCTACTGATGAGGAATAATATGTATATTTATTAAGAAGCTAAATTTTATATATTACTAGCAGTAAAGCCTGGCATTGCTCAGGTGTAATGAAAGCTTTAAAACTAATCCATGGTCCTGGAGCTCAGACTCTTTGGACATTGGCGCAAAAGACTAAAATGCATTAGTTGCTTCCAGTTAAAGCAAAACCGTAGACTGAAAGAAAAATGAGTGGATGTAAGTCAAATTTTGATTTCCTGGTATTGATATCAAATAAGTTTTTTTGTCATAAACTGAATTTTGAAGGCTAATGAAGTCCTCTGAGTAAATGGTATCATGGCTGAGACTAAGAACTACAATTATACCTACTTAGAGCCAAACCCGAATCAAAAACTAAAATAAAAGGGTTGAAAAAATACAGACATACAGGCAAATAAACAGATACATAAACACAAACATCTTGCCTTTTATATATATTATTGATTTACTGCACTATTGTAAGAACTGCAACCTTGAAACTTCTGAATATCATTTCTTATGTCTTTGTCTATGAGTGTATCAAATTTGATTAAAATCAGACCACTTCTATAACTCGATTTTTTCGATTATCGATTTTTGATATTTATTAGGGGTACCTCAACAGAAAATCTAGCTAAGAACACTGGCAGACACTTATAGTACAACTGGGTAAGTTTTCAAGAAAATCGATTCAGCCATTTTGGAGTCTATAGGTAACAGACAAAGTTCCATTTATGAATAAGTTTAGATAGATTAGATTAGATTAGATAGATTTAGATGTTACTGAGAAACAATTATTGTCTTGACAAACAACAACGAACATACATATATATATATATATATATATATATATATATATATATATATAATCTTAGAATATTTTATTCTTTGTCAGTGATGATTGTTTAAGTAGAAGGGGAGCTGGAGAGAGTTCATACCTATACGAGAGAGCTGTCAGGAGTTGTTAGCCAGTTTCTGCATCTTCAGCCAGCAGAGATCTCTCTCTTCAATAACTGAAAAAATTCCTATACATATTTGCTTTTTCAGGTTGTCACTTAATTGACATCATCAACAGCAAGATACATCTATTAATCATCTTTGCTGGCTATTGCCTTTCAAGTTGATTGCTGCCTGTGTTTCTGCCTTTGATGTTGCACACCATCACCCCATCCACTGCAGAATATATTTGTCAATCATATCTTTAGCAATTATTGCTTGTGTTTCTGGTTTTGTTATCTTGGAACACCATCAATGATCAAATACATTTACTCATGATATCTTTGTTGTTCAAGGTAATATATTACATAAATAGCTCTGTTATATTACATCAAGCACAATTTTATTAACACAAGTATTCTATATGCAAAATCTTGCTTTCATGTATATATATATATATATATATATATATAAGTATAGGGTACATATGGATGAAATAATATTCCTTATCCAATGAAACATTATTCTTAAAAAAGTGCTCAATACAAAGTAGAGCTAATTTGACACAAGACACAAGAACTGTTGAAACAAAACAGCTACTTTTGTAATATTATAACATATCCATGTTATAATTTCTGAATAAATATTTTATATATACATATACATACACAAAATAATTAAGATAGGAAATGTTTCATCCTTTCATGATATAAGCATTCATGCCTCTCTGTACATTACTTTTTCATGAATTATTGTAACTTCTTGAAAAAAGCAGTCACATTGCTTTCTCTAAGGTCTAAAATTCAGAGAATTATTTTTCTCAAACTGATTGTCATCTATCACAGCCTGCTCTGCTATTTAACAAAAAGCTAGGATAAGAGGAGATGGATTATTGCCTTTCTCAAGGGCATTTGTTTTCTAAATGAACACAATAGAGGAGGATTGAAATTCAAGCCAGCTTCCATATCCATTTTCTTATCACCAATTTGAAAAGTATTTTTTATCTCATAGCTTTGTATTAGCAATTATTATAAGTTTTTATTTTGAGATGGACTTGGAGATCTTTTGGGTTGAAAATCCTCTGCTGTAACCACTAAACCAAGTGTACAACATCTCATTACTTTGATAGTAGATTTTAAAACTTGGTTAGATAAATAAAGTAATCGCCATGATGAATTTAGAGCTTTCTATGCCAGAACTGTTTGATTTATTTTCTTTTTGTAGCAGCCAGTAAATAGGCATTTAATGTGGCTGTATCCTTAAAATGGATGTTTAACAAGCAAGTGTCATGTGATTCACTCCCTTCTTTTGATTGGTGAATCTCAAGAGACTCTTTTAGAGCTATTTAATTGTATTTAATCCCACTGGGACAAATAGAAATTTTAAACTGACATCTGATGGACAACTCTACCAATAATTATAAGAAAGAAAAGTTTTTTAAAGGTTTTCTTTGGACAACAAACGTTTGCCAAGGCATTTTTTTTATAAAACTCAAATCAACCTATTTTGTTGGATTATGTGGCTTTATTGCTATTTTTGTAGCTATTTTATCAAATGATTTTTAGAGAAGATAATTTTTAAAAAAATAAAGGCTTTTTGGATGAAAATCTTTAATTGACATTCAACTCAATGGAATGTACAATCAATAACATTTGAAAAATACTAAAACTAAGATTTGAAATGAAACTTTAAACCATATTGACATGGATAGATTAATATCCTTTTTCTTAATTAAGTTCACCCAGAACAGCACTCATTCAGTACAGAGGGTTATTGAATGAGATGTGTGGAATGAATGCATGAGGAGGAGGTGGGAAGTGATAATTATGAGGATATGGAGGAACATGTAAGGTAAAACCCTTGACTTGAAAAGGTTTTTTTTTTTTTTTTTTTTTAATCATATCACCCCGGGCAAGGCGGTAAGGCCACTGGTGTGCAGGGGGCTACGTAAGAGTGAAAAGATTGGAAAAGAGAAAGCCGGAAACCACATCCCAAACAGGGAACAAGGGATGAGCCTCAACACCTGTTCAATAGACGAGGTTAAGAGTGTAGTGTTCTGGGAGTTTATACCACAAAGTTGTGATGGTACTGGTTAGAGAGTATATAGGTATAAACAATGTAGACATAGATTTTTCAACAGTATGCTAACACTTTAACATCCGAAGGTATCATGTAGTTTCTTGAGTTTGAGTTTTGTTTGACAGCATATCAACTTCTGTGGGTTATTTAATGCCAAAATGATGGGGTTTAAAGGTATTATTTTAATGTTCAGTTATAGTGAGAAGGTTGATTTAGTGAGATTTTGATGAAATTTTATTTTGGTATTTTAGAAAACTAAAGATGTTCTCTAGTTTTGTATTAAAAAATGTATTGCTGGTAATAAATTTTTTCCTTCAAAAACGTGTTATGGTAATAATTGTTTTTTTTATTTTTATGTATATATCTTTATAAAAGTCTCTTTTTATACTTTTGTAGTGTTTTGACCCCAGTTTGGGGATAAACTATTTGCCCATAGATGGGACCCTAACAGGTGCTACCACCCCGAGTCAAGGTGGATTTAGGAACAACAGCAATTAAGAGGTCGTTCCATGCTCCTCACAACCTCCAAATCTGAAGCCTTGCTGATAGATGCAGTTTACCGTGATACCCAGTATCATCATGTGCTTTGTTTTTCTTATCTTCAATGATGACACCTGCTTGCATCTGAGCATTGGGATCATTTTCCTCTCTCTCTCCCTTTAGTGTCCCCTAGTGGGGGTGGAGATGGCTGTGAATCAAACAGAGTTTGACAAGGCAATTTGCATGAATTTAATTTTGGTGGACAACTTTGCACAATAGAGAAGTCTACACACTTGGCCAGAAGCACCTCTAAGAGCTCAAATGTGTGCTTTGTGTGTGTGTTTGTATATATATATATATATATATATATAAGAAAAATCAATGACAAGGTGGAAATTCAAATGTTTTAAATTCATATATTTTAAAAATCTGTATTTATATCTATAATTTTGCCAATTTTTATTTCTTTTTTTAATGCTTCTGTCATTTTTTTCTTGCTCAGGTAATACAAGGCCTAAGTGCCACTCAACATAGCGGATTGCTGAATGAGGCTGTTGTAACTGTATAAGGAGGGAGCAATACATTTTAGAAAGCTATGTAAAATAGGTAATAAGTATTCTTCAACTTAAAGAAATTAGTATTGTAGCAATCAAGAAAGCATTTCCTCAGAAGTCTGTTCCACATAGCAACTGTTCTGTAAAAATGCTTTCTGAGTGGAACTTACTCCTTACAAATGGAATATAAAGATAATGAGGATTAGTTGACAATATATGTGACATGGCATGTTCTAGCTATGAAGGATTGAATTGATGGAACCAACGAATGTATTTTGTTTGAACATCTGCCATGAAAACAGCAGTAGTGCCATGTCCCTTCAGATTGTACACAATCATGGCCTCCCACACACTATTCATCTGCTCAAGTTTGTCAAGTATGTCTTGCACTGCTTTTTACTGTCTCTCCTTCCCTCTGTTCTATTCGTGAACATCAGTTTCTCCAAGTCCTCCTTCCTCACTACATATCCCAGAAATTTTAGCTGTTTTTTCTTGATGATACGTATCAGTTTTCTTTTTATATCTATCCTCTTCCAAAACCTTGTTCTTACCTAGTTGTTCTATCCATGGTATCCTCTGCATCCTTTCATAGAACCACATTACAGTTGCTTTAAATTGTTTCATTCATCTTTGATGAGATGGTCCAGCATTCGCTGCCATATTGAAGAACAGACATCACCAAACAATCCAGTACTCTCTTTTTTTTGGTTCCAGTAAAATTTTCCTGTTTTTTAATACTCTATTCATCTTCTAGAATGCATCCTTGGCCATGCCAGACACATTCAGATCTTAGTGTCACACTTTCTGTACTCTGTTAGAAAACTTCCCTGGTATACAAATTTCTGAACCGGCTGTAATTTAGTATCCTCAATTTGTAGTTGACATTTTGGGCTACTCTTTTTGTTAATTATGATGCATTCAGTTTTCTTGTCATTCATCTGTAGTCCTTTCTTTAGTCAGTAGGGAAAAGAGTGAAAAAGTTGAGGCTGTTCAAATGCTTTTGAACTCGGTCAAGGGTTGTAAGTGAGTATTAGGCAGCTTTAGCCCAGATGTAACAGTGACACTCTATTTTTGATCTGATCTGCTATGGCAAGGTAGTTGTCAAGTGGAAGAAATTGAAATGTGGTTCTATAGAAGTATACTGCAGATATCATGGACCAAGCATGTGAGCAATGATGAGGTTTTGGAAAGGATCTAATCAAAAAGGAAATTAATACTGAACATCAGGAAGAGACAACTAAAGTTCTTGGGACATGCAATGAGGAAGGAGGGCTTGAAGAACCTGATACTAACAGGCCAGATAGAGGGAAAAAGAAACAGAGGAAAACAGCAGATGACATATTTGAAGAATCTAATCAGGTGGATGATGGAACAAAGGTTGCATGGAGTAACAGGAGAAAGCATGCTTAGAGCCACCAGGGATAGGGAGACATAGAAAGCCATGATCGTTTACATCCCGAAAGGACAGGGCATATAGAAGAAGAAATTATCAGGGAATTTTTGCAGTGGTACATGTATTTGACACTGGACTGTGTATATGAGTTCCATTTATGGACTGATGCATTTTATGTTTCAATATATGTTCTTTATGTCAAACACACTTTTCACTAAATATTTATGAAATGAGAGGGCTTATTGCTGCATAAATTTGAAACACCAGTTCTGTATGATCACCAAATTTAACAATATCAAACCTGATCAGTACCTAATTAGTACGACTTGTATCACTAAATCATTATTATCTAAAAAACTCTTAAATAACTTTGAATGTTCTGTCAAAAATAAATCAATCCGAAACAAATATACACTAATACAAAAGGAACTTGCAAAGCTTAGTTCAAATTCATGTCAGTTGTGTTATATTCATTTATCTTCAAGTTTCTTTGGAAATGATATGAATACACCTCTGTTTTTTTTTATCCAGCAAAGGGTTAATTATTAAATCTTGTATCATTAAACCATTATTATCTCAAAAAAAAGTTATTAGAAACTAAAAATATTTTCTGGCTAGAAATAACCTGCAAAGATTTTATGGTGATTTTCTAAGCGCAGCTTAGATGTGGCACAAGGCAGAAAATATGGAACACCCAGTGAGGATCGACCTCACTACTCACTTGTAATGATTCTAGCAAGATAAGCTTGCTAACCATTGCACAACCTCAAGGTGCCCAACCAGCAAAGGGTTTATGAGCTGTAGAAAATGAATGAATCAATCAACCTTGTGCATGTAGCAAGATAGGTTTGATTGTAAATAATGATGTAATTAAGTCGATCATTTTACTTCAATATACTGCCATAAATAATATTATGCAATTAAATAAATATTAATTATTTTAGGTTTTTATTTTTATTTTTTTAAATGGTAATTATTAGAATAAAAATTGAAATTCTTAAAATTTTGTTTGCATCATAAGTAGCACCAGTATTTATGAGAGACGCATCGACACTTAAGATTAGTATTTTTCAATATTTCCATGATGTTAAACACCAACTATCCTATTTAAAATATAATGCTTGTTTCAAGTTTATTAATAAGACTAAAAAAATAGACAATATAAACTTGGTAAAACCGGATGCAGAATACTAGTTAGCTCAACTAAAAAGTATTTTTCTAAACATGATATATAATGTCTTGCAACTACTTCAAAAACAATAAAAGGTTTGATATTTTCTTGGGGATATATATTCATTGGCTGATGTTTATTAATTATTGCTGTATAACTTGAAAATCTTTTTGCATGTTTTCTAAGTATTGGCTTTACCAAAAAATGCCCAATAAGTGGTGCTGTTTAAGTCTACAAAGGACACACATTTTCTAACTATTCTATCTTTTTCTTCCTCTTTCTCATCTTGATATGCAGTGCTGTAGTCATACATAGGTAAGATGCATCCACTAAAGAACATTCATTTCTTTAGTCCATGGACAATTTTCATGCATTCATATATGCACAAACAAGTACATGCTTAACACCTAGGTTTTAATCATTTGCAACATTTACAATGTTCAGACTGTTGCTCTCATCTTTACTGTCATATTTGCAACATTTCGGCTATTGTACACTTTGTTTTCTTCAGTTGATAAATGTTGGAGTTAAAAACTGAACACTTTATTTCGTCCACTGAGGTAGATTGTTCTACTTCCATGTTCCATGCCTTTCCTGGATATCTCTGATTCAGTTAATTTGATTTAGTAGCACAGCTCTTGAAGATTTTGTTTAGCTTTACTCTGGCCGGTCCTGGGCATGACGGTAAACAGCATCTGGCAGCAAGGCTTCTTTTTATGAAGTTGTGATGAGCAGGGAACTGCCTCTTAATTGCTGTTGTTCTCAGGTCTACTCTGACCCGGAGTAGTAGCAGCTGTTAGGGTCCCAGTTATGGGTAAACAGTTAACCCCCAAACTGGGGTCAAAACACTATGAAAGTATAAAAATAGACTTTTATAGGAAAATATACATTTTTGAAGGAAAAATATTACGAACAGTACATTTTTGAAGAAGAAATTATGACCATAATACGTTTTTGAATGAAAAAAATTATTCTTAGCAAAACATATTTGAATACAAAACTAGAAGACATTTTCAGTTTTCTAAAAAACCAAAACAAATTAAAAACAAAAATTTTCACTAAAATCTTGCTAAGTCAACCTTCTCATTATAACCAAACATTAAATAAATACCTTAAAACCCTATCTTTTTTGGCATTAAATAACTCAAAGAGGTTGGTATGCCATTAAACAAAGCTCCAACACAAACTTTACTCTGGCCAGATATGTAACTTAAAACTCTTTGTGTCAAGTTGCTATATTGCTTCGGCTAACACTTTTATCCATTGGGCCATATAAATAGTGTAAATAGCTGGAAATCTTCTTAAAAATATAGGCAGATGTAGTTTTTAATGTATTTTCTTTTATATTCACTGTGAATAGATTAATATAATTCAGTAGTCTTAATACTTGTATTAATTGCCATTTGTTTTAAAAGCCCATTTTTAAGTTTTTCTTTTCATTCAGACAGACATGATTCTGTCAAATATTGTTTGCAGAACAAATGTTCTAGGAACTGGTACATGCATTTGTCTATATTTCTGAGATAAGGTAGTATTTATGGTGGTTAACAAGTAACTTAGAGAGTTTGGTTAGAGGGAGATAACTCATGACTACCAAAAGAGGCTTTGCTCAAAGAAAGAGAATGATATACCCCAGTGATTGTAATAAAGGGTTCAGTTAGAAATTCTTAGCAGCTGTAAAAGGCCAGAGCGTACAACTGCCAAAATGTCATATAGGTAACAACATAGATGAGGACAATAGTCTGAATAATCTAATTAGTGTGAACTGGTAAATATTGACTGAAAAATATCCAAACAAATACAAATCTACAACTTGTATTAAAACTAGTGACACTTTTAAGAGTATACTTAAATTATTTCCAAGTCTTTAGAAAATGTTGATCTTGAAGAAAAATATCCTCGTTTTGAAATATCCTCAATCAAAAATTCTATTGAATAATTAGATTAATGAGTAGAATGTTTTCCAGCTGCCATCTATGTGCACTTGGTGAATTAGTTTTTACACTGGTATAATTACAATTAGTGGTTACATTTTCACTAAACTGTAGCAGTGTTTCATTTTTTAGAATCTGGATGTACATGGATATCAGCTTGGTACAAAAACTCAGGGAGCTGAGATCAAATTTCATTCAGTTTCATTCTGTCCACTTATGCACAAATAACCTTGGGAAAGAAGCCACTTCTTCCCCCAGTAATGGGTTGAATAGCAGGACACACTGTGCCCTATAAATTTGGTTGTTAACCAGTCTACAACAGAAACAGCAATCTTCTACAGGAAGATCTTCTACTTTGACAGTCATGATTCAAAAGAGATGGGACACACAAGCATCTATCACTCATAGAATTTAACTAATCTCCTTCCTATTGGCGAGAGAATGATTGAAAACCTCACCTAGGGAAAGATTCTATACCTTCTTTTTTTCTACAGATTGTGCTTCCATTGATTCTCTTTTGGAGTTTAAAGAACTACCTTGATGGATCAGTTCTTAAAACAAACAAAAGAGTAGATATTACTTATTTTATTCTGACCTGCAATTGAAAAGACTTATGGTATCATAAGGTTTGTGATTAATTGTGAGGAGTTTACTGATCAGTATGAAACCTTATTTTCATTGTTCAAACTGTTGTCCTCATCTTTATTGCTACATTTCCAACATTATGTATGCTCCAACCTTCTTCGGATGCTTAAAATATTTCAAACCGAACCTTTAATTTGATCATTGGAGTATAGTTTTCTTGTTCCATGTGCTCTGCCACTTCTAGCTATCACGTGGTTATCTCCCTTTAACTCAACTCTTTAAGTTTTTTTGTTTACCACTGCTGTAGCCAGGTATTTATCTCATAGCTCTTTGGTTCAAGTCACTAGATCTAACCAACACTTTTATCCACTGGGCCATATGTTCTTGAGGAAGGTAACTACCTTATATACAGAAATGGCATGGCACATGGAACAAGAAAGATATACCCCAGTGATCAAAATATAGAGTTCTGTTCATAATTCCAAGTTCCTGAAGAAGGCTGGAGCATACTATGACTGGAATGTCATGAATATAGCAATAAAAATGAGGACAACCGCTTGAACAATGTAAATAAGGTAAATTCTGCCTCATCTCAGAAGTATAAACAAATAAAGATAGAACCTGAATTGATGAATACACTTCAAGTAAGCATTAGTTTTTATTCTTTTTTAGCAGTAATTTCAAAAGCAATTTTTTTCCACATATCATTTTCATAGGATTCATTTGTTACCATCAGATTTAAAAGTTTTTCTTGTTTGGCTGTAATTCGCAAATTCAGCATTAAAGAATATTTGGAGGCCATGGATTGAGTAAAAACTTTGATATTTGAAATTTCTTTTTCAAGAAATTTAGTTGCTTTATTTTTTGTTTTAAATATTGAGGATTTATCATAATTTAAAGAAAATTTAATTGAAATTCAAAGTAATTGGTTTAGTTATGCTTCGAAAAATAATTTATTTTTCTGATGCTGTAGCATTTGGGAGAAAAGGATGATTTTATTCTGATAAAATTAAAAGATGAATTTACACCTCCCTTTATTTCATTGTCATTTTAAATGACATTTCTGTTTTACCTGTTATGAAGTCGCTTTTGAGTTTTATGATTGTTTGATGTCTAAAATGTCCACTTTAATTTTAGTTTTCATATTAGCCTCAGATTTTGAAACATTTTTATCTGAAAATCACAAAAAGCTTCTTTCATTCAGTAGAAATTTTTAAATATTGAAGAGGAAAATCTCTAAAATTAAAGAATAATATAGAAATAAACAGTTAAATTTAATTTTATGTTTGACGAAGTACTAAAGGCCCAAATCAATTCTGAATTGGTCAAGCATCTCACAGGACAGTGTCCTTTCTTTTTTTCAGATAAACAACATTGCTTTTTTTTCTCTAAGTGAACTGTTGATATATTAATAATTATTTCTGAAAGAGTATATCAATCTTTAGATAAGAATGGTGAAGCTTGAGCTGCTCAAAATTATTTGACAGGGTTAGGCATACCGGTTTTCACAAGTTGAAAGGTTATGGTATTTGTGGACAAATATTTGAAATGATTGAGTTTTTCTTATCAAATTGTGAAATGAAAGTTGTCTTGAATGACTACTTTTCTAGATCATTTTACATTAATGCAGGTGTTTTTTAGGGCTATATTTTTAGACCCACATTGTTATTATCAATGATCTTCATGAAGGCATCAGTTGTCAATTTGGTATCTATGCTGATGACACAACTATTTACTTTTGCACTAATAGTAAGCCTGATCAGTTTGATAAGGTCAAACTGGCAGCTGATCTCAAATTAGTTACAATCTGCTGTTAACTGGAGCAAGGAATAGTTTGTTAATTTTGACATCTCTAAAATTAAACTGCTAAAATTTAGTAACAAAATACATAATTAAGAAATGAGTCATATACACTTACCACACAGGTTAACACAGGAAATTTGAATAAAGAAAGTTACAGTCTTCAATTCTAGTCTTTTCCAGAAAACTAAGATCGAGTTAAGCTTCCTGTCTGTGTACAAAGCAAACGAGTAAATTTGAATTTGAAGAACAGACCATCTACGGAACTTAGAGATTTCACAGGGTTTGGGTGGTAGGGAAGGGGTCGGTCGGTCAACTGCCACTACCCTGAGAGGAATGGGTTTGCTTAACAGGATAAATATATTAAATAAATAAATAAATAAATAGAACCTCAAAACAGTAAAGCTTTTTTTTTTCCTCCCAAATGGAGCATAAACACCAAAAAGTTAGTAACAAAATACATAACCATCACAGGCAACCCTCCTGCCTCCCATAAGCATGGACCAAGCGATTCTCCCTGAGAGCAATACACTGTGCCTTCTCGGTCTTACCCTCTCTTCAGACCTCAAATGGAACCACTATATCGAATCCATAGCTAAATCCACTGCTAAGATGGTTGGGTCATTATGTTGATCCAGGACGTTTTTTCCGCCCGAATCCATCCTGCATATATACAAGTCAACCATCCATCCGTGCATGGAGTACTGCTACCATTTATGGTCAGGCACCCCCTGCTGTTCACCTCAGTGTTCTCGACAAGCTTCAAAGGAGAGTCTGTAATGTGATAGGTACTGACTTGGTGGCTTGACTACAGCCACTTCCCCACTGATGAAATGTGACCTCCCTTTGTCTGTTCTATAAATACTTTCATGGCTTCTGCTTGGACGAACTTAAGTCACTGGTGCCTTCTCAACAGGTGTTTATGCGTACAACTAGATTGGCAACTGGGTCCCACCCATTCACAGTTAGGTTAGCCAAATGCAGACAACAATTCTACTCCTGCAGCTTCTTCTTCTCGCACTTCCCCCCTGTGGAACTTGCTCCCATATTCTTGCTTTCCTGATGGCTACAACCTCCAAGAATTTAAATGCAATGTCAATACTCATCTATTAACCACTAGACTCTAGCTCTCTCCCCACCTTGTATATCCTTCCCTTTCTCTCCACCTATGTACCTGTCATCACACCTGCATTTTCATCTTTCTATCGCTCCTTTAAACTGGTTTGTACTCCTCACTCTCTTCTAATTAAACTCTCTTACAGTTATGTATCCCCCGCACATCAATGGCATTTCCGCCTTGCTCAGAGTGAAATGATTAAAAAAACAATCATTTGAGAGCCCCCTTTTTGCTTTTTATTAGAATGGCTGATCCCAGCCTCTAGGACAGTGACTAATTGCATTATTTTAGGCTAAAGGTTTTCACCAGCATAAAGAGAAAAATTATATTGAATCAATTCCTGGATTCATTACGAGAAAAGTTTCTTCACTGTGTTGGGCTAGGCAATTTTTCTCACAAGAATCTATGTTACATATTGAAGAGTCTACCACTCATCTATGCTTTGATTATTACTGGAACATATGGTCTGGTGGTGCTTCTGTATATTTAGAGATTCTTGACAGAATGCAAAAAAGAATGTCATTAATCCTACCCTGGCATCTCTGGTTGTCATTTTCCCACTGCAGTAATATATATTCCCTGTTCCATTTCTCTAAATACTTTCATGGTAATGGCTAGATGTAAGTGTTGGGGCCTCTTACGCAATGTTAATTTAGGCTTGAATTTCACATGGCACAAGGCCATTTCCCAAAACACTTCCTAACTAAATTCCTGCATACCAACAATTATTTTTATACAGTTCAAATCATTCATTAAATTAGCAAATGGAAAATTGAATGAAATGGTCAAAGCATTAATTATAATTATATAAAGTGTATGAACAAATAACAAGAAATACATACTTTGTACAGACGTTCAAAGTATCTGATTAAAATGTCTTTCATTTTCTGCATAAAATTGTGTTAAAGCTTTTGAGGTAAGTCGTAATGTTCTTTGTCACTGGAAAATTTATCAGTGTCATATATAATTTGTGTGAGGAATAATATTGATAGAAAATTGGTGAAAATGTCTGAGTCTATGAATACATTCATCTTTGTAAAGTTCGGAAGAATGATTTAGTAAGAGAAGGTGAGTTGGTCTTTATGTTTTCCATGTTATGTGTGTGTATGTGTCCATATATGTGTGCATGTGTCATATAAGTTCTATGCTAACAGTTTCTTCTCTCATGTGTCTTACTTTTAAAATTATTTGCTGGCTTTTTTCTTCCTCATCACTTTTGATCTTTGAAAAATTAAATGCAATATCAATTGTTTTCTTTTGTCATCTTAATTTTTGTACTTTTATTGTTCTCTCACCTTAACAGTATTTTTTTTCATATTCTCTAACACTCAGTAACCACTCATATCTTTATTACTTTGCTTGGGGTGAAATGATTAAAAAGAGATGGAATTGGTGATGATAATGATTGTTATATTTTATTACATTATGTGATAAAAATTATACTTGTAAAAGTCGTCTGTCTCTTGATGATCTAAGCTATCATAGTCTTCATAACTTCCACTTTTATTAACTTACTATTCCTCTCAATCCCTGTTCTACCAAAATTTCCACAATCTCATTAGGTAGTTAGTCAACATGGCAATAAAGATGAGGACAACAGTTTGAACAGTGTAAATAATATTTATTAGGTAGGTACTCACTGTCTCTGTCCTTCTTGACTTCAATTTGTCCTGCGAGTTTCAAATTTTTTAAGCCCTCTTTCCTCATGATGTGTCTGAGATGTTTCATTTTGTATAGTTGAATATTATTAAATACTTACTTAAATGTATGAGCTTGTTGAAGAATTTTTAGCTTGATCCTCTTCCCAAAATTTAAGCAAAGAAGAGGTACTTGGACTGAAAAATTTTCAGCAGCTTATCATGAATGAGTGGTTGGTGAAAAGTTTTCAGCCTGACTATATATATGTATCTACACACACACACAAACACACATTTTTTATTGATTAAGTTTTCCATCTGACAAATACATAAGTTTTGTACATGCTGAATATTTAAAGTATTGGCCCTCTCCAGTAGTCTATCTTGATTTACATAATAGATGTCAGAACATATATAGATGCACCGAACGCCCATAG
Organism: Ascarosepion bandense; assembly: GCA_037127315.1. Lineage (NCBI taxonomy): Eukaryota > Metazoa > Mollusca > Cephalopoda > Sepiida > Sepiidae > Ascarosepion > Ascarosepion bandense. The sequence continues at coordinate 1,188,492 of JBBBDQ010002011.1, read as the reverse complement.
CCCAGGGGTAGAGTCGCTGACTGATGCCATTGCGGTCGGGTTTCAATCCTGGGTACAAAAGCAATCGAAGTCTAACCATACTGATGAGCTGTGATACGGCGAAACAGATCTGTCTGCGGATGACAATATTTACACTCTCACACCCTGATTGAGCACTCTGGAAACATAGTAGACTTTGATAAACAGTAGCTACTCTGGCATGTACGCATCGTTCATTCAGTGTAATGAATTAGAGCACCTAGCTATTGGGTGCGTATAATGATATGCGCTAAAAAGTCTACCTACTTCCACTGAACGCCCATAGCCCAGGGGTAGAGTCGCCGACTGACGCGATTTTGGTCGGGTTTCAATCCTGGGTACAAAAGCAATCGGAGTCTAACCGTACTGATGAGCTGTGATTCGGCGAAACAGATCTGTCTGCGGATGACAATATATATATATATATATAATTAGTTAATTAGTTAGTTTTTGGTTATAATTAAATTAGACCAGTACACAGTTGTATTAAAAATGGTTCAATACAATTGTAGAACTTCTGAGTATTTTTCATTTGGAAACAAGTTATTTTGCAACCTTGGTTTCTACTTTTCAGTGTCTTCCGGTGATTTACAATAACTCTTATTGTTACTGATATTGTAAATTACATGAAGACACCAAAAGGTAGAAACTAAGGTCATGTGTGCAAATTAAAAACTACTACAAAATTGTACATTTTGTTTCGACATTGAAAGAACAATGTCTCATCAAGTAGTTAGCAATGATGGTAATATTACTGTTTTAAATGAATGTTTTGAACATTGCAATTATTTTCTTTGTCGTTATTTATTTGAATATATTCATCAATAATTGTGTTAAAAGAATATATGAGGATCAAAGAAGGCATATGCTGAAGTAATCAAACCAAAATGAAGCATTTCCAGATATTTTTTATAGAAATAAAGCAGAGAGTATAAAATTGTTACACAATATGTTTTTCTATATGGCAGTGAATACTGGAGAATCACCTTACAGATAAAGAAAGTCATGAATCAAAAGAAACATCGTTCTATAAAAGGATGTTGAGAATACCATGAACTGGAAATTTGAGTTTTAAAGAAAATGGAAACAAAAATGACACTTAGATTTTATAACAGGAAGAAATAGTTGAAATTTCTCAGGTACAAGATGAGGAACAAAGGTTTAAAAAATTTGATTCTCACAGGATAGAATAAAGGCAACAGGAAGAAAAGAAAACAATGAATAACGTCTGTAGCAAACTGGTATAAAAGATGGCAGGACAACGTTTAGGAGAGATAAAAGAAAGACAGCATTTATTAAGTATTACAAAAGACAAAGAAATTGAGGAAATCTATTTCACCAATGTTTTGAAAGGACATGGCACATAGAAGAAGAATACTCTGGATAAATTAAAAAGTTTTATACTCAATGTCATCTTCAAAATTTCAATGCAGATTGGTCATAGAGATCTTATTAATGGTTCTTCAAGAGAGGAATTTTGTCATTCTGGGATAATTACAAGGTTCAAAAGCTTATTAAAAAAAGGAGACAGATAGGTATCATCTTGTTTCATTTGGATATGGCAAATATTCTTGCTCAAAAGAATATCACCTTTTGATCAAGATATGTTGCCTAATGTAGACTGTTTTTAGTTTATACTGCACAATATAGCTTGGGTAACTGTAAGCACTAACATTATAAGCTTCAATTATTGATGGCTTATTTCTGAAATCCTTTTATTATCATGAAGATGTCTGGAGTCTAGAAATGGTTAACCAATTTTTGTACATCCGCTTCATATGGTTGACTTAATTTCTTCTTGCTCGATTATCCCCAATATCTAACCTCACTGAAATCTCCCAAAGATTTTCTTATGGATAAGCAGCTCTAAATCCTTGGGTTATTACCAGGAATTGTTCTGACATGATAGGAGGGATCAGTCATGCTGTCTATGTCTATCTGACAGAATTGGTTCTTTTTCTGTCTGGCCATGAAAGAAATAAAACATATGAATTAGTATCTTCACAAAAGTTGGTCACAGATCTGTGAAACAAATGGCGATTGGTGTCACACTATATTTTTCAAGATGTTCTAAAGTGAAAAAATACAGGAACTTGGATTTGTTTCAAAAAAGAAAATCTTAAAAGATTAACAGAAAAATAGATATTTGAAAATTTTGGCAAGTTCTTTCAGAATTATGGCTTTATAATGAAAAACTATAAAGAATGAAAATATTTTAATTTTGATAAATGTTGGCTTTATTCTTGATTGTTTAAGTAATTTACAATAAAAATTGTGATGAGTCACATTGATGACAGAAAATTAACTGCAGGTTTTAATAGGATATCTTAGAGTATGAGTGAGATCAACACAGTTATATTGAAAAAAATCTGTTTTATTTTCTTGAGAAAATTAAAAGAACTAATTTGATACAAAGAAGTATTTCTCAAATAAAATCATGCTTCCACAAAACTCAATTTTTCATATGGAATCAGGCACCAAATTTATTTTGATGAGCATGAAAATTTAATGATTTCAAAATCCTTCCTGAGACACACAGGAAAGTCTTGTGGAGCAAAAATGAAAATAAACTCCAATACAGTCAGTCATCAAATGAGTTTGAAAATCTGTGCATCTGTCCAGTTTATAATGACTGACTGCATTTTGGAGGCACTTTCAAATGATGCCACACACTGGGATCACCTCTTCAAACTGAACATCAATAAGTCATTATGATAAATTAGCCACGGTGAAATTTAAATGCAGGTTACATGGTTAGAAAATGAATGTTCTAATCACTCAGCCATGCACCTCTAGCTTTACCACATATAGCTCAGTAGATGAAACAGAGTGTATCCTTTTCAGTTGACTGTACACAATTCTGCCAAAAATTGTTCAATGTAAATTATGCCAAAAAATACAAAACAAACATCTAAGTACACTAACCTTGACAGATATTTAATTGTGAAGTGAATGTTTTCAGTTTTAAATCTATGAATAATAAAAAACGAATTAAAACAAGAAAATCAAGCAAGAAAAAACTAAAATGCATCCAGAAATATTATTTATCAAGCCTGTTATCTTAAAGGTATTAATTTTTAAAATAATAAATTTACAGAATTGAATATACTTTATCTTTTTAAAAAGACATATTAAGATTTATAAATTCTTCCTTGCAGCAACAAGATCACATTTTTTGAGATACAATTAAAGAATCTAGGTCACTTATTCCTCAACCAATTATCTCCCAAGAGTGCCATGGGATATTTAAAATAATTTTAGGTAACCATAATTCAATGCACTGATGCACAATCACAATTATGGAAACATCAAATTGTCACATTGCTTATCATTCTCTCTTTTGAGTGTTGAATTTCACCCTTTCAACACAAGATGTGGCTCAGTCAGTCAAAAAGATTTATGTTGTAGACATTTTAACAATTATGCTAAACATCTTCAAAGATTGTAGTTGCATACAAATGACAATTAATTCTCTGCAGTTTCATTGAAGACTTAATTTACTAAATGGTGATCTGATCATTCTAACAAGTAACATGTTTAAATAAAAAATGATGCTCATAAGTTAATTATATGAATTATAAAGTTTTAACTTTATGTTAAAGTTGTCATAATTGTCTTCATGCAAATGATTTACTTAACTAACCTACTCTGAGCAATGTAAATGCAATTGATCTGTATTTTTTGATAGACTACTGAGAAAAGCACCTGACAATACTTGGAAAAGTTTTGAAATTTCTGATCTAAGCAAAAGAGTGTTGAACATCACTGATATATCAGTTTTCTTTTATGACAGTAAAACAAAAATGGATTTCAGTTTAAGAGATTCTATGTAATATCAGTTACCCTATATGGCATTAAATACTCGAGAATCTTTTCATATATAAAGAAAAAGCATGAGGCATTAGAAACGTGATTCTATGGACAGGTAATGCAAGCAACAGCAGAGTTTTAAAAGAAACACATTTAGAATCATAAAGATTGATTCAAAATTCTGGGGTACATTTATCAGGAAAGAGGGCATTATTAAAAATGTGTTCTTCTAATCAGTTCTCCTCAAGTAAGCCAATAAATCCCCTAAGATGTAAGAGTTTACTTAGAGTGAAATTAATTGAGAAAATATTAAGGAGCCAAAAAAATTATAAAAGAACAAGTATATAGGAGACCGTAATTGATATTTGACATTAGATATTTTAAAGATTGTAATTGACCAGAAAACAAGACTGCAAATGAGTTCCACAAGTGAGAAGTGTGAGAGAAAAAGTTATTAGCTAATAATTTAGGGTGATATCTAGTAATTTCAAGTGTGAAATGATGAGACTTAATTGCCAATCTAGTACTGTGCTTAAATTCATGAATTCAAGATATCAGGAAGGAAATGCCGTCAAAAGAATTATCATGGAAATTATTGCAAAAAGGCACATGGAAGCTATTTTTTTTTTAATCGTTTCACCCCCAAGCAAGATAGCACCGTCACTGATGCGCAGGGGGCTACATAAGAGTAAAAGTTTAGGTTGGAGGAAAGTGAAGAAAAAAATGAGCCAGTTACAGGGGTTGTCAGAGAAGGATAGGAACACAGCTGTTAAGACAGTTGCGAAGTTAGAGAAAAAGGAGAAAAACAAGATATACCAGGTGACATAGAAAGAACAGGAGTCAAGTAGATAAGAGATGGAAATTGACATTGCATTTAAATTCCTGGAGGTTGTAGCTGTCAGGAAAGCAAGTATATGAAAGAGGGTTCCACAGGCGGAAAGTGCGAGAAAAGAAGCTGCTAGAGAAGAATAGTCAGCTGCATTTGGTTGATCTAACTGTAAATGGGTGGGACCATGTTGTCAGTCTGGTTGCATGAGTAAAATCTTATGGTGGGGTAAACAGTGACTTAAGTTCATCAGAGCAGAAGCTATGAAAGTATTTGTAGAATAGACAGAGAGAAGCCATATCCTGCCAGTGAGAAAGTGGCTGGAGTTGAGCAGAAGAAAATGTGACAGAGACTGAAGACTGTTTTTTTGATTGTATCAAGAATATCTAGATATATGCCAGTCGCCTCAGATTAGATGTGTCTGCATATTCAACATAAGGATAAACAATACACATATAAATGTGCAAGCTAGTGTCTGACATGAAAAATTGTTTAGCACATCACAGTGGACCAACTTTCTAAATAGCAGATCTGTTAATTGATTCAATATAATTGTTCAATTCTGGGTATGACCAGAAACTGCATCTGGCAGCAAGGGTCCCAATTGTGAGGTTGTGAGGAGCATGGAACCACCTCTTAATTGCTGTTGTTTCCAGGTCCACCCTGATCTGGAGTGGTAGCACCTGTTAGGGTCTCAGCTATGGGTAAATACTTCAAGTTCAAAATGCGATGAAAGTATTTATCAACAAAACTTTTTTCAATGAAAAATATTACCAACAAGACATTTGGAAAGAAAAATGTTACCAACAAAAATATGTGAAGGAAAAAAACATTACCAGCAATACATCTGACTCTCAACGAAACCCACTTTACAAGGAAAGTATATTCTATTCATACAAATCTATTGTAAAAGTCTCATCGGCATTAAATAACCCATTGAGGTTGATATGCCATAAAACAAACCAAACCAGACCAATATAACTGTTCAACTTCATATCAGTAGAAAATGTTGAAACCAAGAACACATAATCGGTTACTCTAGTAGAGGTTAGCATCAGCCATATTAATAGAATACAAAAAAATTCTCTGAAACATTTAAAAACAAACCAATATGTTTTAGAATCATTAAAATTAACAAGTCCCAGTTAACAATAGATTGATGATCATTTTCATGATCTGCTGCCAAATGCTCACAAGATATATTGATGACCAGAGACAGGAACACAAATAATCAATTTGTCAAGTTTTCATAAGTGGAGGGCAGATGAGAAGATATACACACACACACATTACAAAAAGAACTCATTTCTGTTAAAGTTTATTCAAGATATTATCATTCAGCTAATACAGCTATAATTCTGTAAAAGTTAATTTGAGAGGCAAGTGCAAATATTTTTCAAATTTTTGTTTCGGATACAATTCGCAAACGGTTATATTTAAAATTTTGTATGGCTGATATCTTGAGGATTATTTTCACCATTTGTATTTATGAGATGAGTAATTTTTTAAAAAATCTTGTAATTATTTCGAACTTTTGTTCTCATCTTGGTTGATATAGATGCTATAATAGTGTTGTGGAGTAGTTTTCACACTGAAAGTTAATAGTTGTGCTATGTCGGTTAAAACTCATCATCAGTTTAATACTGCGCTTCAATACAAAAGATCTTGAGATCATAGCAAAGTGCTCATCTGAACAATTGTCATGAAATTTATTTATAGAAAAGACACAGGGAGCCAACCTTACAACAATGGGAAAGTGACCAAAGTCAAGATATCAAACAAGGACCAATAATATCAATGATTCTTCTTTGGATTTTATTAAGGAGCTCAAGATAAATATGTGGTGTTTTGAGGATGATAATGCAACACTGAAATTTGAAGAGGCATTTAAATAACAAACAGATAATATCCAAAGGTCCAGCAAAGTATAAAGAAACAGGAAAATCTACAAAGCAAACAAAAGAGTAACAAACTGAGATATATGGCATGTATGCTGGACAATCTTCTCACAGATAAAGAAGAGATTTGAAGCAACAGAAAAATGTTTTTATTCAAATATGCCATACCTACCATTAACTGAACATGCAGGCAGTAATGAAGATTTAAAGAAAATGGAAGCAGAAAGAAAACTTATCTGTATAATCTAAAACAAACAGTTAAGGACACAAGATATGAAAAGATTGCTTGGAGAATCTGACAGTCACAGGATTTATTGAAAGCAGGAGAAATAAACGAGAGAAGTAACTAAACTATCTAATTATGTTGTGTAAATGGATGTCAGAACAAGAGAAAAGACTAACCTTACTATGAGCTACCAAGGATAGAAACTATTGGAGAGCCATAACTGACCATTTTCTTAAAAGGAAATAGTAAATTGAAGATTTTTTGTTTATAATCATTTCACCCCAAGTAAGTCAGGACTTCCCCCAGTGTACAAGAGCTTAAAGTGAAAGAAAAAACAAGGTACACAGGTATTAAAGAAAGGATAAAAAAAAATGAATAGAATTCAAGAAGATGACAATTAGCATTGTTTAAATTTTTAGAGATTTTAGCAATTAGCAAGACAAGTAAACAGAAGAGAGTTTCACAGGTGCAAAATGTGAGAAAAGAAACTGTTGAAGTAGAATGGGGAGTTACATTTAACTATTTCAGATGCTAATCTGGGAGCATGCTTAAATTCCTGTAGACAAGGTACCATGGAAAAAACTCATCAGTGATATGTCCCATTGGTAAACAAATGACTGAAATAGTCCATCAGAGAGAAAAAAGTTTCACTCAAACAACTTCTCGCAAATGAATACCTTGCGGAACAGATTCCCAAGAGGATGTTTTACTGATTTCTACAATCTTAACCTGTCCAAGTCTGAAGTAAGCATTATTTCTACTTCCTATCCATATAAACTACCACTTAACATGACCCTCTAGCTTGAGTGTTTTATGGACTTGTGTAAGGTTAAATTTACTGTAAAACAAAGAAGAAAGGGAATAAAAGAACAGAATTCACAAAGACAAAAATGGTATGCGACGTATATACTTTTTGAAGAGATTAGGAACCATGTAACCAAGATATTAATCTATCCAGTAAATCTAAAATAATATAAGAAAAATCATGAAGTGTATAAGATATATTTTTCTCATCTATGAAAATTTGATATATCTAAATCTAAACTTATTTATAAATGGAACTTTGTGTATGTGTGTGTGTCTGTTACCTATAGACTCCGAAACAGCTGAACCGATTTTCTTGAAAATTTACATAGTTGTACTATAAGTGTCTGCCAGTGTTCTTAGCTAGGTTTTGTGTCAAGGTACTCCTGATAAATATCGAAAATCAATTATTGAAAAAATCGGGTTATAGAAGGAGTGGTTCGATTTTAATCAGATTTGATACACTCATAGACAAAGACATAAGAAACGATATTCAGAAGTTTCAATGTTGCAGTTCTTACAAAAGTGCAGAAAATCAATAATATATATATAAAAGGCAAGATGTTTGTGTGGGTGTCTGTTTATCTGCCTGTATGTCTGTATTTTTTCAACCCTTTTATTTTAGTTTTTGCTTTGGGTTTGGCTCTAAGTAGGTATAATTGTAGTTCTTAGTCTCAGCCATGATACCATTTACTCAAAGGACTTATTTAGCCTTCAAAATTCAGTTTATGACAAAAAAACTTATTTGATATCCATACCAGGAAATCAAAATTTGACTTACATCCACTCATTTTTCGTTCAGTCTACGGTTTTGCTTTAACTGGAAACAACTATTGCTTTTTAGTCTTTCGTGCCAACGTCTAAAGAGTCTGATCTCCAGGACCATGGATTAGTTTAAAAACTTTCATTACACTCGAGCAACGCTGGGCTATACTGGAATCTCTCATATATAACAATGATCTCTTGCATTAGCAATTACTGTAAATAACCACCCTCAATCAACTTGAATTCTGCAGTTAAATCTGTTTGAACTGGCATGAGATGAAGTGAAATTATACGAACTTTCAAAACCATCAAGTTATAATAAATTCTGGTACCAGATGAGCACATAAAGTTAACACTGACTGCTATAACAAAGAAATTTGTTTGTTTTTAGTTTTAATTTTATATCCAACAGTTTTTAGCTACTGACAGCTCACATTCGACTGAATAAGAGTCTCCTCTTAGTGTTTTATATGCTGCTCAACAAAATCAACCAAATTAAACATCCTCCTCTCTTCTTAGAGTTTGATACATGTTTAATAAATAAACAAAATAAATCTGACTTGAATTGGGCCAAATATAAATCATGCATAGTGAATCTCTCCTACAATATGACATTATATTCAACTTCAGATATCATCAGTTACCAGTGGCTAATTTTTACAACTGGCCTTCAGCCTCTCATTTGAAATGCGAACTTCACATTCTTTTTTTATGATGTCTGAAAGAGACTGCTGCTTTTACTACTGAGATGGTTGTTGATCTATGACATGAAGCTCTTTCTCATGCAATGAATTCCAGACGGCAGTCAGAATATCATCGCATGTAAATCCTAAACCTTGTCTTCTTTGATGGACTTATATGGCATAGAATATAAAATCTCTTCTGTCATCATCTGAGGGGAGACATGCATTATAGATGATGCCTAAATAAATGCATAATATATGGACATTCAAACTTGTGGGCATCTTGTCATCAAAATATGCTTATAAATAACTCAACTTAAGTCAACTTCCCTCTGCCATAATGTGGGTTTTCTTTGTCTAATACCTAAATAGTTTTAAGGCAGTTGTTGCAATGAGCTTGGATGTGCGTTATGGTGCAGTGGATATCGACTCAGAATGAGAAATCGGGGAGCTGAGTTCGAATTCCAGCCGAATTCATTGCATTCACTTACGTGCAAATACCCTTGGGAAAGGTAATAATCTGTCTATTCCTTCCAGTTATGGGTTAAATAACAGGACAGATTGGGTTCTGTAGCCTTGGTCGGCAACCAGTCTACCGCAGAAAGCAATGGCAACCTACTGCGGTATAATCTTCTGCTCAGTCAGTCATGTATCTTTCCAGACATGATTGCCCAAGCGTGTATCACGTATGGCATTTAACTGACTGACGGCAATGAGCTTGGCATCTTAAGTGCATGTATTTAAGAATACTACAAAATTGACAATTAGGTCTCACCACTAAACTGTTGAAATAGCTAGATTGAACTGTAAGTTCTGTTCTAATAGTTTCTTTTCTCGTATTTTTTCTTGTGGGCTTCTTTCAATTTCTTGCATCTCTACCACAGGATCCTTTGTCATCTTCTGTTTTCCTGAACCTATTCATTTATTGTTCTTAAGCCAAACTGTTTTTTCATTCTCTTTCAATCTCAGTAATACTTAGTAGCATTATCTCCTAGCTTGAGATGAAATGATTTAAAAACAAAAAAATTTGTGCCAATAATTACAATTTTACATGAGTGACAAGTCTAGTTAAATATCTTTGTCATTAAATTCTCATTAATATTATTCAAGCAATTTAAAAAGAAGAAACTTTTTATGCTAATTTAATTTTTGGTGAAAGATTTTGTGTTTTGGTGCTTCTCACAAATTCCTTATTTAAGTGTTTCTTATCTCATTAATTAATTATACTCTTATTGTTCATTTGCTGGTGTAGATTTTCTTGTAAAATTAATTAATAAAAACATTTATATGTAAACAAAATTAAAGAGAAAAAACGAAAGATTAAAATCTTTTGAAAAATCATTCAAAATAGTAGTTTTGAAATAGTTTATAACCACTTAGGATTATAGAAATTCCCCATCTCTTGATAATAACAATCTACTGAGAAACAAAAACAGTTTTGTTTCTACCCACACAAATAATGCTGACAAAGATACACTGACAGAAAACACTGATTTTGAATCTATCTAGCATGATAGTAGTGTTTGGGTAATGTATGAATCCATCTCTTCCCTTCAGCTATGGGTTAAGCAGTCAAACTTGCATTTGTGGAAATATTTTATTCTCAAAATAATTGTTAAATGCAAATTATACTTTCAATCCAAAATGTGTTTTCATTTTAATTAGCCAAAAAATATTGATAATCTGTCAAAACACTCAAAATAGCACATCAGTCAGTTTTTGTGAAAAAAATGGGAAAGATATGAAACCATTTCTCCTACCCCATGCTGTGGCTAATAGCAGGACAGACTGGTTCTATGGACTTGGGTGGCAACCAGTCTTGGAGAAGGACTACTCAGAATTAAAACCAGCCTAGAGAGGGTTGGGCTATATTCTCTACTGCATGTTGAGCAATAGCCGATTCCATATCGGTAGAGGGAAGACAACACATCCTACCTATTTTACCAAATCGTATTTTCGAAGGTACATGTATTTAATTCTTGTTTCAAAATGTAAGGTTGTACACCCCACATAACCAGCAGTGCACTGGCAATTAAATTCATATATCAAATTCCTCAATTTGATGTAGGGCAATTCATCCTTATGAAAAGACAGAAACGCAGACTTAGTCTGAAAAATACTACTGCAGAGTAACAGACAGAAAACAACCAGAAACCCTCTTAAGTAGAGAATATAGCCTGTGCTAAGTTGCATAAGAAAGAGTAGTTCAAAATTTTACAATTAAAGATCTTGGAACCAGTCTGCATATCTACAGGGAATTTTGTTAAGTCTCTTTATTTGTTGGCGGATATTTTATTTTAACTGTTCCTCGACAATTATTTACACACAATTTCTCCTCCCCTCATTATAAATATGTATTTATATGTATACTTATTTTAGCATTCCCCACTTTTTTAGCTTTTTATTTTCATTGTTGTTTTTTTGTTTGATTTGTGATTCCAATGATTTTCTTCTGATGAGATGTTGGATGAAAGAGCTCTTGAGACTGTTAATAAGTTCCTTGTTTTTAAAGTTATATATATGAGAAAAATATAGTTTAAAGTATGCTCTCTTTTGAGACAGATTAATAACTTTCATATCTGTAAAAGGTATTTATCTGTCTCTTCTCCCTCTGGGTATGGCTTAAATAGCAGTACAAACTGAGTTCTATGGCCTTGGTTAGCAACCAGTCTACTACTGAAAGTAACAGAAACCTACTGGAAAAATCTCCTGCCAAGTCAGTTATGTCTCTTTTGAGACGTGATCCCCCAAGTGTGTATCATGCATGGCACTGAACACTGATATATATATATATATATATATATATATATATATATATATATATTGGACACTGATGTCAACAGTGAGCTGTGACATTCTGTTTCAGCTCGAACACAATCTTTTATGTTTTATATTTACATAGGCCCTATTTCTTATATTGACCACTTTTACCCATAAGTATAACATAATTTAAAACTATATTTTTTATCAATCATATATATATATATATATATATATATGTGTGTGTGTGTGTGTGTGTGTGTGTGTATTACTTCAAAACATGTGCATGGTTATTGTCAGCTTTACCCGTACAAATTCTTTTAAAGAAGCACAGAATTTTAGAGTAAACAATATAATCTTTTAAAAATATTTTTTGCGCAGTGTATATACTTATTGACAATGATCAGTATCCCATATTTTTGTTTTTATATCTGGTCATGTGTTGAATCCTTGAAATGTTTCATAGTTGGACAGTTGTTTTGTGTTGTTTATAAAGAATGTGAATTTATGTTGCTCACAATGTTCTTCAATTTCTTTTGGTACCAGACTTGGCTTTGTTCAACCAATATAAATTTAAATACATCAAAATATAGACACTGTTGTTACTGTACCAGCAATTTTTTCTTTGATTTTTACCTTCAAAATCAACCAGTTGCATTAATATGAATTTTGATTGCATAATTTATAAAAGTGAGCTTAGAATCAAGCAATGCTGCAGCTAATCAGATCCATATTCATTTTAATCTTTTTGATTGATGGTAATCATTAAAATAATTTTAATGATTTATCTTGGGAGAAATGGTAAAAATTGATCAAGTGCATGAAAGAAGAGCCAACATGTTAAATTCTTTTTGTCTTTAGTGGAAAATTGATCTTGACTTTGTCATTGCTTTTTGCTTCTTTTTATTTCTGTATCAATTTAAAATATAAGACAAGAAATTAAAATGGAGAATATTAACTTTCTTAGAGTATGAGAAAGAAGATGGAAACTTAGTGGGGATTTTATGAGTGACAACCACAGAATCATATACGCTTGAGGAATGAAAACTGGAAGAGTAGTAAGAATAATATATTAGATAAAGAAAGCAGGAATTGTGTTTTTTGGATAACTGGTAACTGTCAGACAGATTTCTTTAGTTGAAACTGAAGGGGAAGCCATTCAATATAGCTATCTTATAGGTTTTTACACCCACGCCAGGAAATACCAAATAAGAAATGATATTAGAAAATATTGGAAAATGCCAAATAACAGAACTGGAAATTATCATCAGAGACCTAAATATAAAACTAGAAAAAGATGGTTAAATAGATTGTAAGCATGAACTTAGTCTTTGTTTGTTACACAGTCTTATGCTACAACTTAGCAAATCACTGAGTGTGTAGGGAATCCAGTGAGTATTGTGTTCACTTCTTCTATGTGCCTTGTCCTTTCAGGATGTAGGCAATCATGGCCTTCCAAGGCTCCCTATACCTGGTGGCTCTTAGCATGCTTTCTCCTGTAACATCTTCTTTTTCCATCTATCTTGCTTGTTAGGATCAGGTTCTCCAAGCCTTCCTTCCTCATTATGTCCCAGGAATTTCAGTTGTCTCTTCCTGATGATCAATATTAATTTTTTTTTTCATTTTCGTTCTTTCCAACACCTCGTTATTGCTCACATACTCAGTTCATGATATCCACAGCATCCTTCTGTAGAACCACATTTCAGCTGCTTCAAGTTTTCCCTTCATCTTTGTTGATATTGTCCAGTATTCATGTTCATATTAAAACCTGACATCACATAGCAATCTAGTATTCTCTTCTTTGTTTCTAGTGAAAGTTTCCTGTGTCTTAATACTTTACTCAGCTTCTGAAATGCGTCCTTCACCATGCCAATTCACCTTTAGATCTCTGTGTCACACTTTCTGTCTTCGGTTACAACACTTCCCAGATATTTAAATTTTTGAACCTGATTGAATTTAATATCCCCCACCTCTAATTGGCATTTTGGGTTGCTCTTTTTACTGATGACTATGCATTCAGTTGTCTTGCAGTTTATTTGTAGTCCTTTCTTGTCACTCTCTTCAGTTGCACTTCTTCTTCTTCTTCTATGTGCCCTGTCCCTTCAGGACGTAGGCGATCATGGCTTTCCACGTTTTTCTATGCCTTCTCCTGTTACACCATGCAACCCTCGCTTCATCATCCACCTGATTAGATCATTTAAATATGTCATCCATTGCTTTCTCCTGTCTCTTTTCCCCTCTATACTACTCAGTCAAAATTGATCTAACAAGACAAGCTTCCTAACCATTACACCACATGAAAGTTCCTGATTGATTCTTTAATGATCTCCCTGATACCATAAGATCCCAAGTAGGTATGTACGCTGATGACACCACACTTGACTCTCGTCTCGATCAAAAATCTGGTGTGGGCGACAAAGTTAAAAAAAAAAAAAGCTTGAAAAGGACCTCCAATCCGTAGTGGACTGGGGTAAGAAATGGCTCGTAAATTTTCATGCTTCTAAAACAAAGCTGCTATCAATTAACCATCATAGACAATCACACCTACCTCCCATTAGCATGGACCAGGCTTGCATCCCAGAGAGTAAAACACTACACCTCCTTGGTCTCACACTCTCAGTGGACCTCAAGTGCAATGACTATATCGAATCCATTGCTAAATCTGCTGCTATGAAAGTTGGTTCCCTGTGAAGGGCCCGGAAATTTTTTCCGTCTGAATCTATCCTGCGCATATATAAGTCTACCATCCGCCTGTGCATTGAATACTGCTGCCATATCTGGTCGGGTGCCCCTGCTATTCTCCTTGGGCTTCTTGACAAAGTACAACGGAGAGTCTGTAATGTGATCGATACCGACATGGCAGACCCGCCTGCAGCCTCTCTCTCACCGGTGCGATGTGCCTTCCCTGTGTCTCTTCTATAAATACTTTCACGGCTTCTGCTCCGATGAACTTAGATCACTGGTACCCCCTAAGTATGAATTTGCACGAGATACTAGATTGGCAACTAGATCCCACCCTTTTACAGTGAAACCAATAAAATGCAACCGCAATTTCTACTCCAACAGTTTCCTTTCTTGCACTTCCCAACTGTGAAATTCCCTTCCACATGATTGCCTCCCCGACAGCTACAATCTCCAGGAGTTTAAATGTAAGGTCAATAGACACCTCCTAACACACTAACTTGCATCCATTCTTTCAAACACTCTTCCCGTCTACCCAACCCCCAGCCTCGGTATCCTTACCCATCCATCACCCTCCTTCTGACATTTCCTATATCTAACCACTCTTTCTCTTTACCTTCCCCTATATAGCCCCATGCGCAATAGTGGCAGTGGAATGCCTTGCTTGGGGTGAAATGATTAAAAAAAAACAAAAAGTTTAGATGTGGCACAAGGCTGAAAGCATGATGCATCTCATGAGGATTGAACACACTACTCAGTTGTAATTAATAGAGCAAGGCAAGCTTCATAACCATTGCACCACATTGAAGTGCCCATTTGATTCTTTAAGCATAATTTAGATGTGGCACAAGGCCTTTCCACCATGCCAAGTTGTCTTAAACTATGAATTTTAATGAATACCAAAAAATTTTTCCTGTTGATTCACAGGAAATAGCCAAATATTATTGATAATTTTGCTTAAAGAACACTAAAGACACTTTTTCATATAAATGGAAAGGCTCTACAGGAGACATTAAAAACCAGAGAATCTATCTACCAATGAACAAAGAATTTAAAAGTAGAGTTTTGCATTCTAAAACATAATCAAATATTGTCTGTTGAAGTAACTCAACTTGAGTCATTTTTCAACTGCCATGTTGTGGCTACTCTCTGTTTTCTATAAATATTTTTATGGCAATTATTGGAATGAGCTCTTCTTTTTGGTATCTCAAGTGCATGAATTTAAGCTTACTACTAGAGTAGCAATTAGGTCTCATGACTTTACTGTTGACATAGCTAGATGTAACCATAAGTTCTATTCTAATAGTTTATTTTCTTACACTTCTCTCCTGTGGGCTTCTTCCAATTTCTTGCATCCCTACCACCTATTATCTTCAAAAAGTGAAATGAGGGTCAATTGTTTTCTTCTGTTTTTTTAAACCTAGTCATTTATTGTTCTTAATCCAAACTAAAGTCTTCTCATTCTCTTTCATTCTCAGTAAAATTTAGTGTCATTATTTCCTTCTCCGGGGAAAATGATTTAAAAACAAAAACTCTGTGCCAATAGTTGTAGTTTTACACAAGTGACAAGTCTAGTTAAATATTTTTTCCTGTTTTAAAAAAAAAGAAGCTTACCTTATGAACGTCCGCACGCAAAAGAATCTGGTTGGGAAGACATTGGTATTATGAAGACAAAATGTCGCAAATTCACAGCTACCATGAGACTTGAGGAGATATAAATATGGCTGCTAAGTGGAACTCAGGAGGTGTTTCTTGTCTGTTAGTAGACAGTTGTCGGATCGTTGTTACTTTGATACTGCGAGTCCCTATGTTTTTCTTCTTCATTGTAAGTACGTCCTTTGTTTACAGTGATAATAATCGTCTTTTGTCTGATTGTTAGTACCTGTTTGTGAACTTTTTGTGAAAAAATTTTTTGTGTGTTGTCGGGAGGCAGGTTCTATCATGGCTCTGTCTTCCCAACCATCTACTTCAGCAGATATACCGGCGATGACTCCTTCGCCATCAGTATAGAACAACACTCCTGCAAAAAATGATTATTTTTACGACCAGCTGATGCAGGAGAAGTTTAAAGAATTCATTGTGGGAAATGAATTAATCGTTATCCCAGAAGCAGCAGGGAGAACATAGAGGAGGCCCTAAAATGCCTCAAAATTGTCCCCAAAATGCTGGCGCGGTGGTCACATGCTATGTGGGATGTGCTGCTTGGTACATAGGAGGAGGCAAAAATATTAGCTGGCACAACATTGACTGCAAAAGGCTCCAAAGTACATGGGCAGGAGGCAGACCCAGGTTCTTATTCACGGTGTGCCACTCAAAATCTCGGATGACCACATTGGGGCTTACTTTGCCCAGTTCGGAGCAGTGGAGGTGTTAACAGTAAAGTGGGCATATCCACAAAAGATGTTGCGGTACATGTGGTTGTAGATAGGCCCAGTTTTTTACAGATGATGAACGTCTTGATTTCTGGAGGCCAGAAACTTTTTGTAGCAGTGGAGGGGTGAAAGCCGCATAGTTGGCTTTGCAGAACGGCGGGCTATTTGGCCAAGATGTGCCCCTCAAAAACGTCGGACGCACAAAAAGAAACAGAGGCACTGGTGACATCGGCAACACTACCGGTCACAAAAACACAAGTTTCGGAAGTAAGGAAGGTCATCACAAAAGACGGAACTACTGAATGAACAGAAGTGGTTAGGAAGGGGAAGAAGGCGGCTTCCCCCACTCCTCAGCCAGTGGGGAAGCCGCCGCCTTCCCCCACTTCTCAGCCAGAAAATTTTCTGTCTTCAGCCAAGAAAAAGTCAGAAAATGAGGCAAAACAACTCTTGCTGCATTTTTTTCAAGTTTGAGATTGCTAATATACACTTTATTTGGAAAGGACTTTCATGTGTTTGAGATTACTTATCTACACTTTGTTTGGAAAGAACTTTTGCTGTGTTTTTCAAGTTTGAGATAACTAATCAACACTCTTTTTGCAAAAAACTATTTTACGTTCTCAGGTTCAATATTACTCAACTACATCTTTATCATTAATTTCTCATTAATATTATTTAAGCAATTTGAAAAGAAGAATTTCTTTTTATGGTAATTTAATTTTTGGTGCAAGATTTTCTGTGTTTTAATCTTGCTCCTCACAAATTCCTTATTTAAGAGTTTTATATCTCATTAATTAATTATACTTTTATTGTTTATTTGCTGGTGTAGATTTAGTTGTAAAATTTATTAATGAAAATATTTCGATGTCGGTTCTTAAATATGGCAGTGAATGTTGGACAATATCTTCGAAGATAAAGGAAAAACTTGAAGTAGTTGAAATGTGGTTCTACAGAAGGATGCTGGAGATATCGTGGACTGAGCATGGGAGCAATGATGAGGTTTGCGAAAGGTTGGAGAGGAAAAAAAATGAATACTGAGCATCAGGAAGAGACAACTAAATTTCCTGGGACATGCAATGAGGAAGGCGGGCTTGGAGAACCTGATACAAAGAGGCCAGACAGAGGGAAAAAGAGACTGAGGAAAGCAGTGGATAACATATTTGAAGGGCCTGAGCAGGTGGATGACAGAAAGGGAGCTAGAAGATGTTACAGGAGAAAGCATGCTAAAAGCCACCAAGGATAGGGAGATGTGGAAAGCCATGATCGTTTACGTCCTAAAAGGACAAGACGCATAAAAAAAAGAAAAAAAAGAAAAATCAGATACAAACTAAGGATAAAATTACAAAAATAAAAGACACACATACCAATTACAAAACTGTAAACTCAGCAGTGATCCTTTTACAATCAAATAAAGAACAAGGAAATGCAGCTTAATAGCAGATGTGCAGGGAATGAAAAACTATTGAATGCATAGGTCACAGTTATGGATAAAATATATATTAAAAAATAATAGAGAAATCAAGATGTATAAAATCTAAAGAAGAATAATTGTAATAGAAAATAATAGAAAAGGAAGGAAAATGAAAGAAGTGCTCTTCAATGACAACAGACAAGAAAAACCTGCAGTACTGTTGTGGTAAGAGCCTGTTACCCTCATTGATGATGTAATAGCTATTGCCACATGAAGCATGTGTGAGAGAACTGATAATTGCACGTATATATTGTCAAAGGTTTTATTTCTTTTACAGTACTTGTGCAGCTGTGAAAACTGCATTTAAGACAAATAACATGAGCACATGGAGAAAGAATATACACAAGGATAGATAATTACAAAATCTGAAAAAAATTAGGAAATAAACAATGAAATTTATGTAAATAGTTATAACAAAACAAAGGAACTTACAACAGGTGTTTAAATCAATGTTGTTTTAAAATATAAGGAATTATTTTTTCTGGCGACATTGTCCTAAGTGGGGTGCCAAGGCAACTGGTCATAGAATACAGGGATGGCTTTGGCGAGAAAATGAACCTGCTGATTTTACATTAAGGTTTGGTAGCAACTAGGAACTGAATCTTTCCCTATGGTGCCTGGTGACAGATGATAAGTATTTCTAGGTAACTGTCTAAAAAGAACAGAAGATAATACTTTTGCAGGGACTTATCTAACTGAGTATTGAATACTATTATGATGACTGACTGTTGAAATTAAGTGTTGCATATTTCCAGAACCTAAATCACAAGAAGTACATAAAAATATGGAATAATGCATTATAAGAAAAATCAATGTTAGTCAGGACTGACTAAGATAAAAAGAATAAGGAAAACAGTAGGATCAAATAGAACAGTCAGAGAAAGTAAGATGAAAAGACTATCTGCAATAAGAAAGGATATATGTGAGCATAATGCTATGATTATGTTAGCTGTTTCTTTACAATAAAACAGGTATGTTCATTTATTAAGCAGCCAATTTCACTGAAGGGTGAAATTTATAAAATCTTTATCTGACAAAAAATTTTCATGAAAACACGTTTCTCAGATCCTGTAGCTGTTAACGTTCTTTCTAGTGTTGATGAGGGTTTTCTTCCTAATATTGTATTTGAAGTTGTTTGGAACATCAACATTTTTCTTTATCATGACTTTCTCGTTGTGTTTTATATGCTATATATTTTAGCTGTTGCTGCTATTGTAAAAACAAGTGATGTGGTTTTCTGTAATTTGGTAAAGTTTTTAGTTTGTTATTATATAGTGCAAGTCCATAAAGTTGAAAGGCATATAGTCCTTGATAACACCTACATCTTTCATTTGTTCAAAGCCATGGTAACCTGTTTTTTTTGTTTTTTTTAATCGTATCACCCCGAGCAAGGCGGTAATGCCACTGATGTGCAGGGGGCTACATAAGAGTAAAAAGATGAAGTAGAAGAGAGTGAAGAGAAAGACGAACCAGTTAGAAAGGAGAAAGAGAAGGATGGGAATACAGGTGTGATGACAGTTGCAAAGGTGGAGAGAAAGGAAAGGATATACAGGGTGGTGAAAGAACGAGAGTCAAGCGATTAATAGATGAGTATTGACATTGCATTTAAATTCCTGGAGGTTGCAGCCATCAGGAAAGTAAGTTCCACAGGCGGGAAGTGCAAGAGAAGAAGCTGCAGGAGTAGAATTATTGTCTGCATTTGGTTAATCTAACTGTGAATGGGTGGGACCCAGTTGCCAATCTGGTTGCACGAGTAAACACCTATTGCAGGGGCACCAGTGACTTAAGTTCCTTGGAGCAGAAGCCATGAAAGTATTTATAGAACAGACAAAGGGAGGCCACATCTGGTCGGCAGGAAAGTGGCTGTAGTTGAGTCGCCAAGTCGGTACCTATCACATTAGTGATTCTCCTTTGGAGCCTGTCAAGAACACTGAGATGAACAGCAGGGGCGCCTGACCATATATGGCAGCAGTACTCCATGCACAGATGAATGGTTGATTTGTATATATGCAGGATGGATTCAGGTGGGAAAAACATCCTGGCCTAACACTGTGACCCAACCTCCTTAGCAGTGGATTTAGCTATGGACTCAATGTAGTGGTTCTATTTGAGATCAGAAGAGAGGGTAAGGCTGAGGAGGTGCAGTGTATTGCTCTCATGGAGACTCGTTTGGTCCATGCTTATGGGAGACAGGAGAGGTTGCCTGTGATGATTGACAGACAACAGCTTGGTCTTAGTCGCATTGAAATTGACAAGCCACTTCTTGCCCCAATTCACCACAGAGTGTAGATCCCGTTCAAGGTCAGCAGCAAGTTTATGTTTGTCCACCACAATGGGTTTCCTACTGATGCGGGAGTAAATTGTGGTGTCATCTGCGTAGATGCCTACTTGGCTCTTGATCTCATCTGGGAGGTCATTTATGAAAATTATAAAGAGCATCTGGCCCAGGATAGAGCCCTGACGGACACCAGCATTTGTGCTGTAGGATGTAGAGGCATGCCCATTCAAAATGACCTTCATTTTGCGGTTATTTAAAAAAGATTGGATTAGATCAAGCAAGCGACTGGTAACACCATAACCCCGTAGCTTGCATAGAAGGCCAGAGTGCCAAACCCTGTCAAAAGCCTTGGAGTTGTCCAGAGCAACATTACGAGCCTCGCCTGACTCATCAAAGGCCTGGTGCATGTACTCCATAATGGTTGTTAGCATGTTGGCCGTGGACCGGGCAAAGCAGAAGCCATACTGCCTGTCAGAGTAGAGTTTGTGGGCAGTAAGATGTTGAACAATTTCAGCATTAATCATGGCCTCGAACACTTTCCCAAAAATTGGTAGAAGGCTGATAGGGCGATAATTGGATGGGTCCGAGGGTTCACCACAGTTCTTAAATACAGGAACGACTGAAGAGAGCTTCCAACATGCAGGAAAACACGAAGCAGAAAGGCAGTAGTTATACAGTTTAGAGAGGACAGGGGAGAGTTCACGAGCACATTTCTTAAGGACGATCACCGGGATTCCATCACCACCGCTTGCCTTATAGTGGTCAAGTTTTAAAATTGCTCGGGATACTACTGTCAGGGTAATATATACGTCGTACAGTTTAGCCACAATTCTAATAGGGAAGTCGGGTGAAGATACTCCAAATGAGTCAAATGTGGAGTTGGATGACCATGTTTAAATGATTATATACATTAAATTTTGGTGTGTCATCAGGTTAGAAATAACAGAGCATTTCTTTACAAAAATATGCATCTATATATATGTATATATATATATATATATATATATATATATATAGTAGAGCAAAGAATCTGTTACCTTAACTGATTAAATTATGCCAACTTCAAAGATTCATGAGAACACCATTATGATCTCTTCACACATTGGGGATGAGTTTGTTTTTTAGAGAAAAAACCCCATCCCCAATGAGTGAAGATATCATAATGGTTTCCTCATGAAACTTCAAAGTCAGCATGAACCTGCTCAGTTAAAGTCACAAATTCTTCTAACTAAAACTACGAATGCTCTATCTTCACTATGATAGCAAGTACTTTGTGATAGAAAACCTGCTTGCCAAAGTGCTTTTTATCAATAAAACTAATGAAAAAGCAAAAATTTAAGTGCAAAAACTATCAACACACACATGTGTGTGTGTGAGTGTGTAATTAGAAAATGGTAAAATTTGTATTAATTCATTTTATCCAATGAAAGATCTTCTTTGTGGTGAACATGGTCCTAGATGAAGCAAGTGGCTTAGGGATGCCTGTCTTTTTTTTAACTGCAGAATAGGTGTTATATGATGCAAGCAACATGGCAGCAAAGCCTGTAATGACTGCGAGCGCATGGGAGAACCAAAAAAGAAGGCTCATACGTATGCAAATTGTGGAGGGCTGGAGAGAGATAAATGGAGCCCTAATTTGACATTTGGCAGTTGTGCTCTCAGTTGTTGAAGGAAACGGATTGTTAGCATGTTGACAAGAAGAAGAAAGGGGAAGAAAGAAAGAAGGAAAGAAAGAAATAAAAGAAAATTGTTACCAAAGAAGAAATGAAGAAATTGGAATCTGTAAAAGAAGAATCAGAACCACAACCAATATCGACTGTCAGACCAAAATCTCCTGACACCCATTCTTCAATCCTAAAAGTTGAGTTGAAAGCTAATGACCCTGATCAATTCCAAAAGTAAGAAATATCTGGCTCCTCTGTTCAATTTTTGCCCTCTCCAACCCAGAGTCTGCTTTGGTCTAGGAAGTGATTGAAAATGCAGAGGTAACGCTTACAGAATCTGCAGCACTGGTATCATCTGCCTCTGAGCCTGTGGCTGCAGTAACTGAAATGGCTTCCAAAGAACCTGATGATGAATTGTCTGTAAAAGCTGGATCAACAGAAGAACTAGTGGAAGAAAATGAAATCATGAGAGAAGAATCGGTCAAAGAGCAATGGGCAAAAGATACTCTTGTCAATCCGAAATAGCTTGTGTTTATATGTGTAGGAACAAAGTTCTTTCTTTCTTTCTTTCTTTCCTTTATGTTTTTCTTCTTCTCAATGTGCTAACAAACTGTCCCCTTCAACAACTGAGAGCACAACTGCTGAATGTCAAATTGGGGCTCCATTTATATCTCTCAGGCCGACCACAATTTGCATACGTGCGAGCTTTCTTTTCAGTTCTCCCATGCATGTGCACAGTCATTCCACTTTAACATTTGGCAGTTGTGCTCTCAGTTGTTGAAGAGGACGGATTGTTAGCATGTTTCAAATGAATGAAGAATGAAATGCACAATGTAAGATTTCTACTATCTTGTCTTTTCAATAACCCACTAATTGTCTAATTTTATTGTTTTATTTTATATACACACACACACACACATACACACACGTATATATGGATCAAATACAGATTATAATCTGACAGAATGATAAGGAAAAGAACAAATAGGAAATGCTTATAAATCTAACATGTTACTCTTTTATGAAAGCTTCCTCAGAAAAGAAGATATGAAATATAATTTGTTTTTATTTTTGTATTTGATTTTCATTTGTTAAGCAGACTTTATATGCATTTGGCTAGTAAAGCTGTATTTGTGTGGATAATTTGTGTGTGTAAGTATATCATAATTATATTTTGTTTATGTGGGACTCAGATGAGAGCATGTGTCCGGTAGGCATTATGTTTAGAGGTTGTTTGTATTTTTATTTGGGGATATTTTATGTCAACACTAGTCATCATAGTTATATATTTTTTTAATCATTTCACCCCAAACAAGGAATTTCACTACCACTATTGTGCAGGGGGTTACATGGGGGATAGTGATAAGAAAGAGTGGTTAGATATAG
Source organism: Ascarosepion bandense (assembly GCA_037127315.1). Classification (NCBI taxonomy): domain Eukaryota; kingdom Metazoa; phylum Mollusca; class Cephalopoda; order Sepiida; family Sepiidae; genus Ascarosepion; species Ascarosepion bandense. The sequence goes on along the minus strand of JBBBDQ010002011.1, from coordinate 1,164,852 downwards.
GAAATGTCTGAAGGAGGGTGATAGACAGGTTAGGATAGCGAGGATGAGGGTTGGGTAGATGGGAAGAGTGTTCAAGAGAATGGATGCTAGTTAGTGTATTAGGAGGTGTCTATTGACCTTACATTTAAACTCCTGGAGATTGTAGCTGTCGGGGAAGCAAGTGTATGGAAGGGAATTCCACAGGCGGGAAGTGTGAGAAAAGATATATGGGTTAAATTCTTTAAGAATGGATTTAATAAAGGCTGTTGATGTAACATTTTTTTTTTATGTGAATCTATAATTGGTGATCAGGATTCTTTTAATGTAATTTTTAGCATAATGAATTATGTACTTTTTTAATTAGAGTGGCATTTGCAAAATCTGAGTTATGTCCAGTCTTGAAAAAAAAATCAGACTTCTTCACGACCAACATAATTCCATTTTCAATTTTAAAAAAATAGGCATAGGAAATCCTCAAACCTAAAACATTAGACACAGCCGATAACACTTCTAAAATCAACAGAACAAAATTCGTAATTTTATAATCTAACACTTTTTCAACAAAATTTGAAAATTAAATTATTTATCCCCAACACTACGGTTTTTACCACCACCTCTAAGACAGAGATAATTTGAAAAAAAAAACATCCAGCACCAAATTAGTTGCTAGGATTTGTGAAATAAAGTGCTTGGAATGTTAACATACTTACACTGGTATGTCTTGAAGTCTAAAAGTCCATGTCTGGAAATAAAAGGGAAACCTACAGAGGGAAAACTATTTAAATTCATAATTCACTGGAACATGACCGGTATAACATTGATTTTGCAAATGCCACCTAATTAAAAAAGAATATAATTCTTTCTATATATTAAATACTTAAAAAGAGTCTGGGTAAAAAATTTTGCCAACTCTAAACATGTGTCAAAAAGGCGACATGACATCACCAACCTTTATCAAAGGATCTAACATATAGTTAACTACCACAACCAGTGTTGATGTAAAACATCCCCAAATATACATGTAAATCTCCAAGCATAAATAATGGTGGTTAGGCATACAACATACACACATTAACATCCAAATCTTGCATAGACAAACTAGAATTAGGATATAGATGGAGACATAAAATGTTATTTATTTATTTGCCATCTGAATTACTTATTTATATTTGCAGTCTAAATCACTTATTTTATTACTTGTCATCGAAATCACATTTTTATAGATTTATAATTATTTTGTTATTTATTTTTGTATTTGTTTTATGATTTATTATTTATTTTTACTTATTAAGGATCTCACATATACTTAACTCCCACAGTTAGTGTTGAAAAACATCCCCATAACAACATGTAGACAATCTTCAAATATAAATAATGCTGTCTAAGCATAATCACTCACATGTTCATGCACATTAACATCCAGATTAGGATACACATGTACATTAACATTAAAATAAGGATACACATGGATAAATAAATTATGCACTCAAATGCTGCTTGGCAAGTCAAATGCACTTAAAGTCTGCTTAATCATTGAAAATAAAACAAAATACCAGAAATCTTTTGCTATCTAATTCTTTGATAAAGCTTTAATAAAAATGTAATGATATATATATATATATATATATATATATATATATATATATTATGAATTATACTTTTGAACATGTACAAACTGCAAGTTACTACAAAAGTGTACATTACAGTGTCTGATCAGGTAGTTAATAATGATGGTAATAAACGTTTTTGGAAAAGAAAATTAAAAAAAAACACTTCCTTTCATTTTTAGAAAAAAGTGAAACTCCGAAGACTGAAGAAGCCCAGCACATCACCAAGGCTGCAATACAACACGCTAGAGGACGATCTCACCCTGCAGAAAGAATACAATAACAGCGTGAGAAAGAAATATGAAGAAGAAATTGGAAAAGGGTATTCAAAATGGGATTCACTAAAAGAAGCGATGGTAACCTCAGCGAACAACATAGTCCCAAAGGAAATCAGATGCAGAAGAAAAAATGAGTGGATGACCGAAGAGATCCTCCACATGATGCAAAAGAAACAAAAAATAACGCCAAGGCATGGAGCAGAGTACAAAAAACTTCACAGAGAGAGAAGGAACAAATGCAGACAAGCCAAAGAGGAATGGCTCAACAACAAATGCGCAGAAGTAGAGAGACTGAGCAGGAACAACAAAGCAGAGATGCATAAAGAGATAAGAGAACTGACAGGACAAAAAACCTGCTCCTCAACAGGATGCATAAAATCCAAGGAAGGAACAATCATATTAGAGAAAGAGGAAATACTCCAGCGATGGGAAGAATATATAAAGTATCTCTTTTGCGACAAGAGAGAACAACCGAGAATACACAAGGAGATGGATTGACCGGAAATACTGAAATCCGAAGTGGAAGCTGCAATGGCCAAAATGAACAGAAACAAAGCACCTGGTCCAGATGGCATAGTGATAGAGCTGCTGACAGCCTTAGAAGAATATGGCATAGAAAAGATTACCGACATAATAAATGAAATTTATAGCAGTAGAATAATACCAGATGACCTATGCAAGTTGATATTTATAGCGTTGCCGAAGAAACCTGGTGCAAACGAGTGCAAACTACACAGAACTATCAGCTTAATGAGTCACATTACAAAACTGATTGTCAGAATCCTGATGAATAAAGCGAGAAGCAGAATCAGGGCAGAGATAGGGCAGGAACAGTGCGGGTTCGTCAAAGACACTGGAACAAGAAATGCCATATTCATGATTAGGATGCTCTCTGAAAGGGCATTACAAACGAAGAAAGACTTGTACCTATGCTTCATTGACTACACGAAAGCATTCGACAAAATACGACACAAAGAATTGATGGAAATGCTAGGCAGCCTCGACATTTCCGGGAAAGACATAAGAATAATCAAGAATCTCTACTGGCAGCAAACAGCCTGCATACAGACAGGTAACGACCTCAGTAGATACACAAAGATAGAAAAAGGCGTAAGACAAGGATGTGTCTTTTCACTGGATTTGTTCAACCTATACAGCGAGAATATTTTGAGGACCCTAGATGACACGCCAGGATTTGTTATTGGAGGCCACAACTTGAACAACATAAGGTATGCGGATGATACAGTACTGATTGTGGACACGGAAAGGAAACTACAAGACCTCATACAGAAAGTAGCAGTGGAGAGTGACAAGAAGGGACTACCAATAAACTTTAAGAAAACTGAGTGCATGGTCATCAGCAAAAGATACAACCCAAAATGCCAAATACTGGTGGGGGATAACAGAATCAAGCAAGTACAGAAATTTAAGTACCTAGGAAGTGTTCTAACAGGAGATGGAAAGTGCGACACAGAGATCTGAAGGCGAATTGGCATGGCAAAGGACGCGTTCCAGAAGATGAGCAAAATACTAACACACAGGAAAATCTCAATAGAAATGAAGAAAAGAGTGCTAGACTGCTGCGTGATGTCAGTTCTTCAATACGGCAGTGAATGCTGGACAATATCATCGAAAATGAGGACAAAACTGGAGGTGGCCAAAATGTGGTTCTACAGAAGGATGCTACAGATATTGTGGACTGAGCATGCAAGCAACGAGGAGGTGTTGGAAAGAATGGCAACAAAAAGGAAATTAATGCTGAGCATCAGGAAGAGACAACTGAAGTTCCTGGGACATGCAATGAGGAAAGAGAACCTGATACTGACTGGTCAGATAAAAGAAAGGAGAGACAGAGGAAGGCAGCAGATAACATATTTGCAGGGTCTGATCAGGTGGATGACGGAACGGGGGTTGCCAGGAGCAACAGGCTCAAACATACTAAAAGCCACAATGGATAGGGAGACGTGGAGAACCATGATCGCCTACGTCCTGAAGGGACAGGGCACATAGAAGAAGAAGAAGAGGATATTAAAAAAGAAGAAGAAAAAAAGAAAGAGGGCAGAAAAGATGAGGAAACAAAAAGAGAAATCAAAAATTTAAAAAAAGAGGAAAGAAGCAGAGGAAACAATAGCAAAGAGGAAAATAAGAATGAACTGAGAGGAAAGAGCCAATGAAAACGGCAAAAAGAGAGGAAGTAAATTGCATGCAGATATAGATATTGGTTACATGGTGTCTAAGCATAAAAAAAAGGGAAGAAAGTTGGAGACAACAGAAACAGCAACAAGATATACATTTCAAACTTTGGCCCAGAAATGAATTGCAGATAAATACAGACATTCAAATAGATAGACATAGTTATTTCAAACTAAATTTTTGGGTATTTTTTTATTAAGAAATCACATACACAAACAGAGGTATTTCTCATAAAACATAAATTAGGGGATATTTAGAAACATAACACAAAGATATAAATTCATGAGTGCTAATATAATAATTTAGAGAAGTAAAATAATTTTTAAAAAAATTAAAATATATATAATCTTCCTTTTGTCTTCTTTATTTTACTATATTGTTCTTTTCCTTGGAACTGAGTATACTTTTGCACACACATATACACACATATATTAGTTTTATGTATGCTTATTTGAGTGTAAAAGTGCTCAATGTCAAAGGTAGAACATATATGGATATAAAAAGTAGACATTTTTGGGTTAACACCAAAAAGGATGTGATCTTCAATGTTTTGCTCTCCTATTTATATATGCTGGTCAACGGTACATTATGGGTCAGTCAGTCAGTTAAGTGCCATACGTGATACACGCTTGGGCGATCATGTCTTGAAAGAGACATGACTGACTGGGCAGAAGATTATCTTGCAGTAGGTTGCCATTGCTTTCTGCGGTAGACTGGTTGCCGACCAAGGCTATAGAACCCAATCTGTCCTGCTATTTAACCCATAATTGGAAGGAAGAGATGGATTAATACCTTTCCCAAGGGTATTAGCGCATAAGTGAATGCAAGGAATTTGGCTGGAATTCGAACTCTGCTCCCCGATTTCTCGTTCCAAGCCGATATCCACTGTACCACAACACATATGGATACAAAGTCATATTATCTTATGCTATTTGTTACTGGGTAGGTGGCAACTGTTTTGTTTCAAATTATTCTATAGACTATTTAGTAGGAATAATTGTGGATCCAAATGGAGTAAATTGCAAATATTTTACAGTATTTGTTAACTTTTTTTACTCAGTATCTATTATTGATTACTTAAGTATTTGTTGCTTATTTTTATTGCATTTGTAAAAAATGGAAACTTTATTTTACATTATGCTTTTAATACTTCATTAGTCAGATGAAATCCTTTTAAAAGACAATATATATAATAAAGTTTTCTGTTTTTTCCATTTAATTATATATAAGTTGGGTCTTCACTCAAATTTGTATGAATTAAAATGTACTGCTCAAATACTCACACACACACACACACACACACACATATAGTTATAAGTGTTAATGTACTAATACTGTTCACTGTTTTTCTTAAATGTTTTGTCTGTTGAGCTTTGTTGTTATTTCCAGAAATTAAGTTTCACTCATTATAAAATAAACATATTTGTAAGAAAGTTTTTCTTTCTTGACTGATAGTTTGTAAAAAGTTCCAAATTTCTATTTCTTTAATGAAAAACAATTTAATGTCTTTATTTAAATGTCTGTCAACATCACTTAGTAATTAAATATGTAGGAAACAAATTGGCTGTAAATTCTGTTAAACTGTATCATTATTAGTCATCAGAGAATATGTATTTTTCTTATTTTATCAAAATTTTTGGGTTTATTCTAAACAAAACTATTTACCCGAATACTTCTGATCAGATATTGTTACGATAGTGCCTATTGGTAAAATTTAATTCTGTTTGGTTTTTTTTATCTCCCATTAATTTAGAGTGAGTTTTTTCATTTATTATTTTTGATATTGTAAAACATATCATTTTTCTGTACATCACCTTTAAAGACATGGGCGATCATGACTTCCTACAGTTTCTTGCTATTTCTAGTAGTAACTAACTGTTGTATACTCACCTATATTTTTTTTTTTTTAATCATATCACCCCGAGCAAGGCGGTAATGCCACTGATGTGCCAGGGGCTACGTAAGAGTGTAAAGATTAGAGGAGAGAAAGCCGGAAACCACATCCTAAATAGGGAACAAGGGATGAGCCTCTACACCTGTTCAATAGATGTGGGTGGAGTGTGAACCGGGTGATAGTTTAGTCTATCTACTCCAATTGACGAGGAAGAAGAAAAAAAAAGGTAACGGTGGTGAGTTAACTAAGTTTTAACTTATTTAAAGTCCGGTCAAAGAAAATTCTTGTAAGAAAGGTAAACACTCGTTCAAATAACCATGAAATTATTTTAAAATTAGCCACAAAAAATAAAACAAAATAAAATCAAAGCAAAATTATAACTTACTTTTAAGAATATTTCAAAGCTGATCCTAAACCAAACGCATGTGTACTAACACCAGTAGAGAAAAAGAATTATTTTATAGTAATGGTTTGTTCCTATCCTCTTAAATACATGAACACTATTGGAGGGAAGAGTAGAATCTTGATACAGCAGTTCATTAGCAGTGTATCTACTTCATGCAGCATGTGAGTCTTGTACTTGTTGATATACTATTATTCCCAACCTCCATTTTGGTGATTACTCATGCAGCAACCTTTTAAGGTTTCAACACTAACATTTGATATTTTTAATATAATTTTTTGGTTCAACCACTCAGACAAACAAATATATTTGCTGTCTTGTTTTGTCCAACCTGCTTTTAATATGTCCTGTATAATTATAAATTAAATTTTGTTCCTATTTTCTTCAAAACTTTCATACTGTTCATTTCTATCTTTAGAACAACAGGCACACTTTAGTTTAAATGTGGCACAAAGTCTAAAGTGTACAGCATCCAGTGAGTACCAAACTCCTTAATCAGTCATAACTGATGTATGAATATGATTCTCTAAGCATAACTTAGATGTGGCACAAGACTGAAAGTTTGGAGCACCCCATGAGGATTGATTTTTTTTTTATAGTTCTGTTTTATGAATAATAATTTTTACCCAGCATAGGGATTGAACATACATTGTCTTGGTTATAAAAAGCTAATGCTTTGTTGGATTAAACTGTCTCCCCTGCTGGTTTAGATTGGTTCAGCCCAAGAAGTTCAATTTAAGATTGTTTTTCTCTAGTGAGGAAAAACTTTTCGGTGCCTGGTGAATTCTTGTCAAAGTAATTTTGGAATGAACAGACATTTTGTTGCCTGGTTAATATCCGTAAGATAACTTGTGCCACATTTGTACTCATTGTACAATAAATAATAACAATTTCAGTTGTCTGGTGAATTCTTGTCAGAGTAATTCAGGAATGAACAGACTTTTTGTTGCCTGGATAACATCCCTAAGATAATTTAACATCCCTACTCAGTCATAATTGATCTAGCAAGACCCCATCAAAGTACCCAAACAGGCATATTATATAATAAAAGAAAATATACGTTGAGATTTCACTATGATCTTATGGAGAGAAAGGAAAGCTACTAAACTCATGTCTGAGAGAGTTTCTTTCTGTTCATTCATAAAAAAAACAAACACAGACAGTGAAAATGAGGCTTTCTAATAAGATCTTTTCTCCATCATTAAGTAACAATTTAAAGGTGAGAAAACCCATCATATTTCATTAGTTTCTCTTGAAACTGTTTGTGTAAGAACCTGTGCTACTCTCTATAAGATTTTGGTAAAATCTAAACATATACTATTCTTTAACAAATATGTATTATTTGTAACAATCTTAATGTATTTGTATTTTGTAATATATCTGTATTCGTTTATGTTTGTTTTGTGTATCTTGGTATTTGTCATCATATAATTAACAGAGATTGTATTTCATTGTATGCTAACCCCTTTATTTTTATTTATGGACATGCTCAGCATCATTGTCAGTTATAATTAGAAATTGATTTGTGACAGATAATAAAGTACAGTTTCTATCAACTTGTGGCATTTAAATCATTGCATTGGTGAGCATTTTGTGACATTATTGACTTATTGCTTTGCTTCTCTCATCATTTCTACAGTATAAAACAGACCAAGCCTTGTACTTTTGTCATCAGTCAGTCAGTCAGTTAAGTGCCATATGTGAAACACGCTTGGGCGATCATGTCTTGAAAGAGACATGACTGACTGGGCAAAAGATTATCCCGCAGTAGGTTGCCATTGCTTTCTGCGGTAGACTGGTTGCCAGCCAAGGCTATAGAACCCAATCTGTCCTGTTATTTAACCCATAACTGGAAGGAAGAGATGGATTAATACCTTTCCCAAGGGTATTTGTGCGTAAGTGAATGCAATGACTTCAATTGGAATTCGAACTCGGCTCCTCGATTTCTCATTCCAAGCCGATACCCACTTCACCACAACGCATTTCCATCATCAGTACTTTTCTATATTAATAGAAATTCACAACATAAGAAAATAAGATGATAGCAAATAAGTTTGTTTTATAACTGTTTCTATTCTCTGGAGGTTCCCCAAACTGACAGGCCCCTAAAGAACACAATAGTTTCTTCTCTGTATCATAATATTCATAATTCTTCACAACTTTCTATCCTTTGCAGCTCTTTACAAGGTTTGTTTCTCTCACCATTCCTGAAATTTTCTGTTCTATTTACACAAGATTTTACACAAGAATTTTGTTCAAATTTGCAATATAAACATGAAGATGATGACGTTATTTTCATTGCTTTACCCAAGCAAAATGATAATGTTACTTAGACACTGGGCATTACTTGGAGGGCAAGAGAATAAGGAGCCTTCAGTAGGGAGGATTGAGAAAAGGACAATAAAGGAACAGTATTCAAGAAGACAGTGATGGTGACTGATGTTGCATTTACATTTTTCAATGTGGTAAGTTGTGGGGGAAGCAAGAAATCAGAAACAATTTCTCTAGGGGGAAGAAAAAAAATTCTTAGAGGAAAAGAGGTGGATGAATCTAGCCAGTTCAGCTGTAAAACAGTGAGACCTAGTTGACAATCTAGTAGCAAGTTTAAAGTCATGTAATCAAGGCAGTAAGGAAAAAAAAAACTCAACAGTTTCTATGAAAATATTCATAGAAAAGACAAAGAGAAGCCATCTCATATTGGTGAAAAGTGACTGAAGTCAAGATGCCTGGTCAGAATTAATTATGTTAGAGACCCGTCTTTGATTTTTGTCAAGAATTTTGAGATATATGGCAGTAAAATGCGACCGGATATGACACAGTATTTAATGCATGCATGAATGGTAGATTTATAAATGTGCTTGATAAGTTCTGATGAGAAAGACTTTATGGTATAAAATGGTGACAAAATTTCTCAGCAATGAATGTAACAATGGATTCATTCCATTTTGTGTCTGGGGAAAATATGAGGCCAAGGTGTAGAATGTTGATTTCCTGGAGTTTAGCATCAACTACATTGATGGAAGGGAGAAAGACTCAAATAAAAGATGTGGGAGTTGGATATGTAACATATTTTAGCATTTGTCTCTGCTGAAGAATTTTGTTCAGATTTGCCATATAAAATTAACACTGGCATCCTGAAATTTGTTCAACTTCACGCAAGAATCTAGATGAATATCTGTTAAGTGAGATAGATTTTTTAATAAAATCTATGGGGGCATGTAGAAACTATAAAGAGTTTTTCACTAAAGGTAAGAAAAAGGTAAATACACAGCAGTGGATAACTTGAGCATCATATATTAAGGAAATCTATTTCAGAACTGATTTCCTTCCGAATTTATTTCTATCTTTATATATGGTTACATAAATATATTTATATTTGTTTCTGAAAAGTTTTGTCTATATATATATATATATATATATATATATATATATCACTATAGTTTTGTATATATATATATATATATATATATATATATATATATATATATATATATCACTATAAGTACTTTTTATTTAATCTATCAATTATACTGATTTTTTAAAAATATGAGCACAGCATCACTTATGTGCACACTTACACAGAAAATAATAGATAAGTGTAAGTGCTAAAATCTATGTCAATGCTTTTATTTACTGCTATTCTATGATTTATGAAGATCTAGACTCTTACATGTATCTACTTATACTAAAGTATTTAAAAATATCTGTAATGTCTTATAAAAATAATCTAGATATATGCTATTAGACTTCAATGACTTCACTATTTACATGTCTAGCTACAAATTTTCAGGTTATCCTTTTTTCTGTACAATAAATTATAGTTATTTCTTGAAAATTTCAGTTTAAAATATCTGTTTTTATGATAAACATCTTTAATCACTTATTTGGTGGTGTAGGATTTAATTATTCAGTTCCAAGCTTGTCCATGATATTGTAAATATATAGTTATTGATATTCATTTTTATAATATCAGACATTTAAACATTAGTGTAGCTTGTGATAAGTATGATCTCAAAAGAGTAACATAAAGTAAAGATATTTATTTCACAATGTTTAATTTCTCACTTAACTTTAACATGGTTTCTGTTGTGGTTCAGTGTAACATTAATTCTTATTTTATGTGCCATTTCCTTTCTGCATATTAGGGATTATAGCTCTCTTCGATTACTTTCAAAAATTACCATCCATCTGTGTCACTGTTGACTTATAGTCCTATTTAATGGAAACTCTAGTTCATGTATGATCACAAAAGCTGAATAATGCTGACCCTGATCAAAACCTAAACAGGTAACTGTTTAAAAATACCAGGTGCAATAACCTTGGATATGAAGGTAGTATAAGAGATAATGGCTTAAAATTAGGAATTAGAGAGTCAAGTTCAAATTCCAAATAGGTTTGTTATATTTCCTTGGAAAAAGATACGGATGCATCTCCATTCCCAGAGTTATGGATTTATTAGCAAGACTTGTATCCTTAAATCATTCAGTCAGTCAGTCAAGCGCTGTACATGATACATGTTTGTATGATCGTGTATGGCATTTAACTGACTGAATGATTTAGTGATATATCATGTCTCTTTTGAGACATGAATAACTGAGCAGAAGATTTTTCTCAGTATATTGCCATTACACTCTGACTGGTTGCCAACCAAGACGAATTAACCCAATTTATCCTACTACTTAACCCATAGATGGAGGGAGAACAGATTTCCCAAGAGTATTTGTGCATAAGTCAACTGGAATTTGAACTCAGTTCTCCAATTTCTCACTCCAAGCTGATATTGACTGCACCACAATACACATTAGCATCTCTAAAATTATTCTTACAATCTAAAACTATTTTCTGGCTTTAAACAACATGCCAGGATTTGATAAGCTCTAAAAATGGAATCAATCTTTTGTCCTTGTTATGCTATCCATTCACACAAACTCCTCAAGTTATTAGCTGTTCCCTCTGCTTCACTTCAATATGATTCGTCATAAGATAGGTCTTGTATATAAAAAAAACACTTTTCTTCTCAAAAAATAGTTCATGCAATATTCACTTACAAAAAAAATTATTCATACAAAGACAAATTTGTTTTGATTTTAAGTAAGTCACAAAGTGTTGATAAGTCATGAAATATAAATCAATCACTTCAATATCAACTATTAATTATAATCTTTTAGGCTCCTTATCCACTGAATGTTTGTCTCAGAAATTTCAGTTGTCTTTTTCTAATTGCAATTAAAATAGCAGTTGTGGTTTCTATTTTCCATAAAACTTTCTCATTGTTTACATGTTCAGTCTGTGGTATTCTCATTATTTGTTGGTTTAATGTTGTTTCTATTGTATCAAATTTCCTCATCATCAATGAATATATTGTCAAGTTATTGAATAATACAGTATTGAATTACAGTAATTAAACACAGTGTTGAAAGTTGCATGAAAGTTGAACAGAGATTTTAAAACAAAAAAAGACATTGATAACATTTGCAAGATTAGTGTAAAAAAAGAAATACAACTTTAATAATGTTAGAAAAACTATTTGTGTAAAGTCAATTATCAAGAAAAAAGAATTTGCCACCAAGAAAATAATTTAAATAATGAAAGATGGCTTTCAGAAGTATTAAAAAAAGCAAGAAAATTTTATTAGAAAAAAAGAAACAAGTGCTGAATTGTTATGTAATATAAATCCTTCGATAATGTTGGACAGTTTACTCAAAGACGAAGAGGAAATTTAATGTAATCATAATGTATTTCTACAGTAGGATGTTATGAAGATCTTGGACAGAGCATGTAAACAATTAAGTTTTTCTGTAAATGGGAACAAAAAGGACACTTGGTTTTAATCAGAAAGAGACAGTCGAAAATTCTGGGACATATAAGATGTATTAGAAAATGTGACATTCCTGAGATATATTACAGGTTGGAGGGAACAAGAAGGCAGTATGTAACCTCCCTAACAAGCCTGTGTAAATGGATGGCAAAACATTACTTAAGGTTACATTAGATAGAAAAACAGGGATAGTCATGATAGTTCAATTCCTGAATTAAAGAAAAGCAATCATGTTTTTTTCTGGTGCTTTAATATACCATATGTTTGTCTAGTTTTCCTAGCAGAAAGATCTACCTGCACATGATGCCTCATTTTCTGTTTGAAAATGAATTTTCTTCAGAAACTTAAATTTTTATTTGATTCTTAAAATACATAAAATCCCTGCATTTTTCTCCTCAAAGTAAAATTCAAAAAACATTTTCTGTATGTTAATTTAGTTTCTGCTTATCACAATCATAAATTACCAAATAAAACTCAGTTTATTAATTTCATTATATTTTTAATCCTAATTGTTAATTTCCTAACTGAATTTAAAACTAATCAGTGACTCATTTGCATAAAATCTAATGTAATTCAACAGAAAATTACAAAGATAAATTTTCAGTCTCCACAATATCTTGCACTTACTCGATTTTTTGTTTGCTTGAGGAGAAAAAGGAATAAACTCCTTACTGTCTTATAATGTATAGCACCATTTGGAAATAATATTATAAACATTTTGTTGGAAAAAGTTTGTTTTATTAATTTTTGGACCTTTTTATTGATACTATGCTGTTTTTTTTTTGTTTTTGTGATTTAATGAAGGTACCTAGTTTATTAAAACAAGAGAAATACAATGGGTATTATTGTGAAAGTGAATGCAGCATATGAGTTGAGAGTATGATCCCGGTTCTCCAATATGATTTCTGTGCTACCAGTAACCTTTACATTACCCGCGATCCCCAAAAATTGTATTGTCGATATTTAATGCCAACTTTAATATACAGGTGCAAAATTTAAAAATGAAGAAACTCAGAAATCAGCAAAGATCATTTGAAAGAGTGAGGAAAAATTCTGAGATATGAAAAAAGTTTTACAAGTATAATAAACTAAAGAAAAGAGCTACAGTCAATAAATAATAGACAAGGAGTTTATAAAGTTTGTGTGCAATTTTATATCCTGAAAATCAGCTTCAAACTCTTTTTCTAGAATTACAGAATTGTATTACCATTTGTGTTATCTATGCTCTTCTATATTTTAGATGACGATTTTAGAGATTGTTAATGCTAATCCTTTCAAGGATTGAACTCTTTATCATTGGATAACAAATATATTGAATTACAATGCTGCATTGGCTAATTAAAAATAAAGCTACTCTTAATAATAAAACTTTGTTACTTTTTTTTTAGAGTTTGAAAATCTCATTCATGTCTAGAATCTATGCTGAAAAATTTCACGGGTTAAAATGCTTTATATTTGTAATAATTGTTGACATATTGAAAATTAACAATTCATATAATAGATTATAAAATTTATTTTTTTAATATAATTACACAACAAAATGGAGAAGGATATGTAAAGAAGGATAAAAGGTAGAGCAAAAAATTGATTAAATGGTGTCTTGTGCATTTTAAACACAGCATAAAAGCCCAAAAAGCAAATAAAGAAATCAGATTAAGCAGTTTATAATTACAAATGAGCTTTCTCAACAATTTGATAGCTTCCTGGTTCCACAGCTTCAGGCTTCCTTCACAGATAAATTTAATAGTCAGTTAAGTGCCATACGTGATACATGCTTTAGGCGATGATGTCTTGAAAGAGACATGACTAACTGGGCAGAAAAGTATCCTGCAGTAGGTTGCCATTGCCGACCAAATCTATAGAATTCAATCTTTCCTATTATTTAACCCATAATTGGAAGGAAGAGATGGATTAATACCTTTTTCAAGGTTATTTGTGCACAAGTAAATGCAAGGAATTCAACTGGAATTCAAACTTGCTGCTTTGATATCGAATGTACCACAATGCACAACTGTCTAAAAATGCTAGAAATGTGACTGGTTTGGCTCACTACCTTGGTATAAATTTTTTATTGTTCTGGCCCAGGTGAGAATAACTACCTGACCACATGGTGTCAATAAAAGTGTCCTTTTTGTTTAACAATTATGAAATTCTAGGGAATGTGTCATACACTGTACAATGATAGATTAGCAGAGTGGCATCAAAATTAATGCAATGCTCCTCTCTGTTTGGGTTTTTACCATTCTTTTCAGTTGGCAGCAGTCCTATTCTTGGATCAGCTGTGTCTGTTCAAATATATCTTTACTTTAATTCTACAGTTAATAATAGGGTTAAAATTTAATTCAGGGTTATTTATGTCTGCTACTTTACAGATTTCTATATAAGCTTATACTGTATGATCCAAAGAGGTTTGTTTTATTAACTAAAGCTGACCAAATTCAAGGCTTGAGAGCCACTGATGGTAGAGAGTTACAGTTAAGCTTTGATGACTCAAAAAAGACACGATGATGATGGTGCAGAAGATAGAAAAAGATTGACTTAAAAAGTTTAAATTTGTAGCATTTGGGAGCTGAAAAATTTCCCAACTAATCCATTTTCCAAAGTAAGATGAACAAACATGTGCATTGTGTTGCAGTGGATATTGGCTCAGAACAAGAAATCAGAGAGCCGAGTTTGAATTCTAGTTAAATTGCTTTCATTCAATTATGTGCAAATACTTTTGGGAAAAGTATCAACCTGTCTTTTCCCTCCAGCAATAGGTTAAATAACAGGCCAAACTGGGTTCTATAGTCTTCATTGGCAATCAGTCTACCACGGAAAGTAATAGCAACCTACTTTGGGAAAAATCTTCTGCCCAGTAAGTTATGTTTTTATCAGACATGATCACCCAAGCATGTATTATGTATGCCACTTAACTGACTGATCAAACAAAAATTTTTATTTGTTCAAAGGTCTTCTTGGTTGCATCATAACTTTTAAGCAAATTAGATGAAGCAGTTTATTAATAATCAAACCTTAATTTTAAATTTACCTTAATACAGATAATATCTCAATGTCATAATTAATATATTGAATATTTTTTAATACTTCAGTAAACAGTCTTAATATTTGTTTAGAATTACTTGTTTTAAATCTACTGAAACAAATTCCTATAAAAGCCAAATATATTTCTTTTTACTTAACTATAAAGGTTACATTTTTGTGGACACCTGTGTTTGAGTAGAGAAAATATTTCTTTTTTTGAAGCAGTGATTTATATATATATATATATGCACCACTCATTCGATAAAGAATTGGAGCACTCTAGCTATTGGGTGTGTTTATACGCACAAAAAAGC
This sequence comes from Ascarosepion bandense, assembly GCA_037127315.1. Lineage (NCBI taxonomy): Eukaryota > Metazoa > Mollusca > Cephalopoda > Sepiida > Sepiidae > Ascarosepion > Ascarosepion bandense. The sequence continues at coordinate 1,149,342 of JBBBDQ010002011.1, read as the reverse complement.
CTGCTGCCTTCTACTGGATGCTCGTGGCCTAGGGGTAGAATCGCCGACTGACACCAATTCGGTCGGGTTTCAATCCTGGGTTAGGAAGCGACTGGAGTCTAAGCCGTACTGATGAGCTGTAATACAGCAAAACAGATCTGTCTGTGGATGACTATAGTGTATATATATATATATATATATATATATATATATATATATATATATATATATAATATCTTTGGTATTACAAGGAGTTTTAGTTGTTTCATGCTCAACTCTTCCCAATACATAATAATCTACGGAATTGCAGTCTTGGGATTTAGATGGCCAGATTTAAGGGTTGATGTGGTCACAGAAATTGTTCGATAGCCATTACTGTGTTATCCTACATCTGTGGTATGGTGCCATGTCCTTTTGCCAGATATAGTGTCTTCCAGTAGCCACTCTCTTGGCTTAAGGTAGCACTACTTCTTCAAGGCACTTGATGTAGGCCTAAGTGTTGAGTCATGGATCAATAATGTTGCTATTACAAGTAATAACTCGAAAAACCATGATTTTGAATGAATTTTTGTTTTTATAATTCTCAGTATATCTTTAGGAACGTAGCAAGTTAATGGGGTTTCTGTAAGTTATCCTGACAAATTTTTCTCGTATGAAAAGAACTAAAGCATATTCAGTTAGAGGGGATGTTCGGGTATATTCAAAGGTTTCGTAGCATGGTCTTTCCTCATTTCTTTCATGGCTTGGAATAAAAATATGCTTTTTCTCATCTTGTATAAGAAATACTGAATGTCATTATGTGTTTTCTGTCTGATAAGAAACTCTGACACACCTGTGTCTCTGCCTATGGACATTATTGACTTAGAGGAATTGTTATCAGTCATGGCCTGAGTTATCCAAGTTGCTATACCTTTGTGATCACCATTAGATTCATCCAACTATTTCCAGATCCATGGATCTGTCCTCAGATTAACAACCAAACACGTTATAATTTCTGTATTGGAGCGTCCAGTAAAAATGCTAAGCAGTACAGCATGCTGTTTCCAAATTTCTGGTGGAGTGAATTGGGTTAGGGTGTTTTGTTTCTCACAGATGGTTTCCAACTTGATTCTACTATACAAAGTGATTGCCAAAATCAAAAACAACATGCATGCACAAAATAAAATAGAAAATGGTGGCAATTTACTCATCATGTGTTTATATCTATATACATTTAGTGTATTGAGGCAGCAAATAATTTTCTGAATATATACTGTTAAATATAAGAGGCAATGAATGTCTATTATGTTTAATCATGAGCCGTTCTAAACCTCTCTGAAGATGGCTCATGTGAGCTGAAAGCTTAGAACCAAATTAATAAAAAATTATCCAAATGTTTGAAGAATTTTTGTCTTTATTTTCAACTGAAATTAAAGCCAAAATACGACGTTTAGAATGGCTCATGATTTAACATAATACATTCATTGTCTCTTATATTTAACAGAATATGTTTAGAAAATCTATCTATCTATCTATCTATATATATATATATATATAATATATATATATATTAATAAATATACATATTACCCTACATCTATATCATGACTTGGAGTTTCATGCATTATGCAATTATCAGCTGAAAAGTTCTGGAAATTTACGAAATGGATTAATAACTGACTTTTTTTAATTATTTTATAAATCTCTGGTACTTTACGTAATATTTTCTGTTTACATTTAGATATGCTTTCAGAGTAGAGATGAATATTATGAAGAATTGGAAATTTGTCTTGATGAGGCTTGATTTGGCTTTGTTTAGAGTGTGAAATAATTTGTGATTGAGCAATCTAAGACAGTCGTAGACAGCTTCCCCTGTGTTGTTAGGGGTTGCAGATTTGAATCCTTCTGAATGATGCATATTTTACTAACAAAATTTCTTAAAAATATTCAAACTGGTAGATATACATAAATATACTGTTTAATTAAGAAATGTGAATCTATTAAAAACAATATTAAAAAAATAATATATAAACTCTCTCTCTCTCATATATACTTGAAGCAGCATGTAATTTTGGGAAATATGTCTGCTGAAATGAGATGTTGGTGTTATTTTCAGTTTTTCATAATTTTGATGACAATTTACCCTCCACACTCATATATATATATATATATATATATATATATATATATATATACAGGAGAGGAATTCTAGTTATGATATTGGAAATAGATTTTGCAAAATTGTCTGTTGGGGAAAATTGAACATCAGTTACTGAACATAAGATCAAAATTATTGGCTGGATTTAGACATGCTAGTAAATATCTTTGTGTACATCTTTGCCCAATTTTTCCTCCACACATAGTTTACAATATCTATAACTAGGATCTTGATAAAAATGCATTTGCCTTGCTTTTCCAAGACATATTTAGAACAAAATTAACCATCTCCATATTAGAATTTGGCACTAATTTGTGTGTTGTTTTTTTTAATAACATTCCTTCCTGCAAAGTAATATATTCCACTAGGATGCAAGCAGTTACTAAAAGTAAAAGAAAAAAGGAACAATAAAAGATTCAAGGAAATAAGATAATATTTGACATTGCATTTAAATGTTTGAAAACCGCAGATGACAAGGCAAGAAGGCAGAAGAGAGTTTCTATAAGAGAAGAAACGGCCAGTTGAGAACAATGAAATAATGAAACCTAACTGTCAATTTAGTACTGAGCGTAAATTAATAAAGTCAAGGTAAATTGAGGAAAGCTCATCAGAACATTTACTGTGAAAATATTTATAGAAGCTCAGGAAAACTAATGTTATGACTGAAACTGGATACCATGCCAGGACTAATCATGTAGCTAATTTATCTTTAGATTTTGTAAATACTCTGTAGACACATACCAGAAGCACCAGTCCATATACAGCCACAATAAAGAGCAGTGCAAATTCATTAAAGATACTGGAATAAGGAATATGATTTTCATGCTCAGAGGTCTATAAGAAATAACAAAAGAACCAGCATCTGTGATTTAAGCAAAGGCATTTGACAAAGTACACCACAAAGACTTGTTTGAGATGTTCAGCAACCTCAAGATTTTTGAAAAAGACATTAGGATTATCAAAAACCTATATTGGTAGTGTCATGGACCCTGTTAAAAGTCCAGCAAGAAATAATATAACAATAACCAAAATGGGAAATAACAATATATATTAAACCAGCAAAATACAATATGTGGAAATCTGTTAGTAGAATGAATAAATATGGGTTAGGAAGTGATACTATAATTAGGACTCACAGTCTTGGCTATCTCTGCCTATTGCTCTCTGCTGATCTGCTTATGCAGATCTTCTGCAGATTTCACACACTCTCTGAGCTCTGAGCTGCCACCTTTGTGATGGGAAGTATATGTAGTTGTAGGAAGAGTTCAATCCGTTGTAATGGGTGATGCCACCATGACAGACAGCTAACTGCTTGCATACAGAAAGGAAATAAATTCAGCAGGTATACAAAAATAGAAAGAGGTGTAAGACAAGGAGATGTTTTCTCACCAGATCTGTTCCACCTGTACGGCAAAACAATTCTGAGAGAAATAAAGTCCTTGCCAAGATTTGTCATTGGTTGCAACAATCTCAACAATATGAGATATGCAGATGACATGGTGCTGTTAGCAGAAACAGAAAGGAAAATGCAGGACCTCCTACAGAAAGTAGCACGAGAAAGCGAGAATAAAGGACTGAGCATTAACTTCAAGAAAACTAAATGAATGGTCATCAGCAAAAAGAAAACCACAAAATGCCAACTACAGGTCAGAGAAACTAAAATAAAGAAATTTAAATTCCTGGGAAGCGTTCTGACAGAGGATGCAAAGTGTGACACTGAGATCCAAAGATGCATTGGAATAACCAAGGATGCATTTCAAAAACTTAGCAGAGTACTGAGAGACAGAAAAATCTCAATGGAAACAAAGAAAAGAGTTCTGGACTGCTGTGGGATATCTCTCCTTCTATATTGCAGTGATGGACATTCTCTTCAAGGATGTAAGAGAGGCTTGAGGCAGCAGAAATATGGTTCTACAGAAGGATGCTGAAGATACCATGGACTGAGCACATGAGAAACAACAAGGGGTTTCAGAGGATGAAAACATGAAAAAATCTCATCCTTAACATCATGAAGAAACAGCTGAGGTTCCTGTGACATGTAATGAAGTAGAAAGATCCAGAGAATCTTATACTTGCAGGATGGATATAGGGAAAGTGAGACAGGGGAAAGCAGCCTGAAACATATTTAATAGGCTTGATCAAATGAATGAAAAAGGGAAGTTTGGGAGAGATACCAAGAGGAAAAATATTAAGAGCAACAAGAGACAGGGGCAAGTCAAAGTTCATGATTGCCTTTGTTTTGAAGGGGCACGGCATGTGAAGAAGAATATGTAACACATGACTCAATAAGTCCTAGGCCTGACATATAGATGGTGCCACTAATAAAAAATTCCATCAATTTTTATAAAGTACTAATCTTCAAAATTGCACATGGCAAAATTTGGGCCTAATCAGTTTATTACTTTACAATTTACAGTTAAGTGAAGCTACTGTTGCAAATTTTAAAAATAATGAAAAAAATATGAATTTTGTATGTTGATAAAGCATTGCTTTCTAATGAGAATAAATACTGTTCAAGCAAAGCAATAGCTTGATAATTGTTACTCAGATTCCACTCAGTTGAAAACAATGATTAAGAGGTGGTATGCTGACTTTAAACGCAGTTGTACGGACACAAATGATACTGAACACTCAGGTCGCGTAAAATTGATAGTTGTCTTGTAAAAGAACAAAAAATCCACAAACTCATTTTGGCCAATGATAAATTGAATTTGCAAGAGATAGGAGAAAATTTGAACATATCAGAAGGCAGTATATTCACCATTTTGCATGAACATTTGTCACTGAGAAAGCTGTGTTCAAAGTGGGTGCCACGTTTGCTCACAGTCGATCAAAAACAACAATGCATCAACAATTCAGAGCATTGTTTGCAAATGTTTCAATGCAACAAGAAGGAGTTTTTACATAACTATGTAACAATGGATGAATCATAAATATACCACTTAATTCCAGAGTCAAATCAGCAGTCAGCTGAGTAGAAGTGAAAGCCATTCAAAGTGACCAAAAACACAAACATCAGCAGGCAAGGTTTTGACCTTCATATTCTGAGGTGTGCAAGATATTTTGTTCATAGATTACCTTTAGAAAAAAAGAATCATCAATAGCGAATATTATATAGCATTATTGGTGGATTTGAAGGAAGAAATTGCCAAAAAATAGCCACAAATGAAGAAGAAAAAGTGATCTTTCATCAAGACAACACACCATGCCAGAAGTTGATTGCAATGATGGCAAAACTACATGAACTTCACATAGAATTGCTTATGTATCCACCCTATTTTCCAGATCTTGTCCCTAGCAACTACTGGCTGTTTGCAGACCTTGATAGAATGCTCCAGGGAAAGATATTTGGCTCCAGTGAAGAAGTGATATCAGAAACTGAGGTGTATTTTGAGGCCCAAGACAAATTTTTCTACAAAAATGCTTCAAAGAAGAAAAGCATTGGAATCAGTTTATCACCCTACAAGGAGATGATGTTGATGAATAAAGTTGAGTTTTGCCTAAAAATTGTTGTTTTATTGGTTCGGCTTGGGATTTATTGAGTGATGTGTTAATTCTTCTGTATCTTCCACCTGATTATCTACTGCAATAGTAATTTTATTTACATGATCTCCACATAAATGGCAGGATGTGACACAAGGTCATATATATGGGCCATGTACAAAAAATGTCCTGTGCTCATAACCATTGTTATGATTTCATTGATATTAGACCAATCCCCATCTCTCTTTGAAATAAAAATGGTACTGCCACAATGTTCAAATATCTGGGTTTAGACATCTTCTCCCATCTAAATTAAAGAAAAGATATCATGATTTGATCACAGACTCATGTAATAAGCAGTTATTTACATTATTTACATGAGAACTATTGTTTTCATCTTTGCTGTTATTGTCACAATATTTTGGACATTATGCCTCCTATTTTTCTTCAGGTATTTGCCAGTGTGTATATTCTTCAGGGAATTTTGTTCAATATTGTTAAAAGTAAGTCATGATTTTGTTTTTATTTTTGTGTCTAATCTTAAGTTTCATAACCATGAAACTTAAAATTGAAGGAGTGTTTTTTCGTCTTTTTTCAAAGAAATTTTTTTGACTGGTGGATCATATCATTTTGTTGTTTATTTTTCTTCTTTTAAGTCCTCTGTTAAATTCGTTATTCGTCATTTTTGCTCGGTCATCCTGCAGAGTTGGTTGACTTTCCACCCCCGCCTCTGCCACGTCTGCTGGCCAAAAGGATAAAATAATTTTTATTTTACCTACTGGCATTGTAGCGCGTGTGTTTGTGTTGGAAACAACTGTTTTAAATATTGTTAAAAGTAAGTCATGATTTTATTTTTATTTTTGTGCCTAATTTTAAGTTTCATGGTTAATTGAAGGAGTGTTTTTTCGTCTTTTTTCAAAGAAATTTCTTTTGGCCAAACTTTAACAAAACTTAGTTAACTCACCACCCTTAACTTTTTTTTTTTAATTGGAGTAGATAGACTAAACTATTGCCCGGTTCACACTCCACCCATGTCTATTGAACAGGAGTAGAGACTTACCGATTGTTCCCTGTTTAGGATGTGGTTTCTGGCTTTCTCTTTTCTCTCTTCAGACCTTAGTATTGGTGCTTCTAAGATTTTCCTGTGATGTGTCTGGTTGGTGGCAACATCTCATCATTGTGAGGGTACCGGGTTGGCAGTTTCCTGGTTGCTGCTTCCAACTGGTAGTTATGAGCCCTAACTCTTGCATAGTGTCAAGAGCGGCTGCTCTGATCAGCAGTTGTATAATATTGGGGTTCTTGTAGTGCTATGTAGTGCATGGATAGGTGTCCCTGCAAGCGCTTTCGGTGGGCAACCCTAAGGCCACACTTTGTTGCAGCCTGAGCCAGTTTCCCTCCCAGCACAGATCGTGGATAATGACCGCCTGTATCCTCTACTCTAGGTCTTTCCCTATCAACAAAATATCACATGACAAACAAAATTAGAAAATATCCTAAACCAGCCAAAATCAAACCATTAAAATCCCTTAACTTTTCTTTTACTAATATCCGGGGCATTTGTACTAACTTTCCTAGCATAGAAGCCTTCCACCACGAAAAGTCCCTGGATATTCTAGCGCTCTGTGAGACTAACCTCAACTCTTCAATTCCTGGTTATCTCTCCCTGTTAAGGTAGGATTCCACTGTCCACATGTTCCACTCTAAACATGCTGTTGTCGCTCTCAATATTTCTTTTTACTCTCACTCCCCCCCAGGAGCCTCCTATCTATAGGACCTCCTACTGCTACCAAAAAGCTGACTGGGACACCTTTCGTGATTTCCTCTGTGACGTCCCTTGGGGAAAAGTGTTCAATCTCTCTGAGGTTTCGTCATGAGTGAAAGCTAGCATTGATGCCTTCATACCTACCAGGAAGTATTGTCTAAAGCCTCATTCCTCTCTGTGGTTCTCTCCTGCCTGTTCGGCTGCCATTACTCACAGGAACCATTACTTCCGACTATTCAGGAGCCAGTCATCTGATCACAAAAGGCGCCTATTCATGTCTGCTCCTAATGAGTGCAAGGGAATCCTGAATGACGCCAAACAGTTGTTTGCTGAGAGAATGCGACAGCACATAGCTGACCACAAGTTTGGCTCCAAGGACTATTGGCAGTTATGCAAACAGGTGCTGAACAATAGCAAATCCTCAGTGCCTCATTTAATCAATGAATTCAAGGTTCTCACATCATCTGCGGACAAAGCTGAGTGCTTTGCTCACAGATTCACGTCCAACTCCACATTTGACTCATCTGGAGTACCCTCTCTCGACTTCCCTATTAGATCTGAGGCCAAACTGTACAACGTATATATTACCCCAACAGTAGTATCCCAAGTAATTTCAAAACTTGACCCCCATAAGGTGAGAAGTGGTGATGGAATCCCGGTAATAGTCCTTAAGAGGTGTGCTCCTGAACTCTCCCCTCTCCTCTCTAAACTGTATAATTACTGACTTTCTGCTTCCTGTTTTCCTGCATGCTAGAAGTTCTCTTCAGTCTTCTACCAATTTTCGGTAAAGTGTTCGAGGCTATAATTAATGGTGAAAAAGTTCAACATCTTACTGCCCACAAACTCTACTCTGACAGGCAGTATGGCTTCCGCTTTGCCAGGTCCACGGCCGACATGCTAACAACCGCTAAGGAGTACATGCTCCAGGCCCTTGATGAGTCAGGCAAGGCTCGTGCTGTTGCTCTGGACATCTCCAAGGCTTTTGACAGGGTTTGGCACTCTGGCCTTCTATGCAAGCTATGGGGTTACGGTATTACTGGTCGCTTGCTTGATCTAATCCAATCTTTTTTAAATAACCGTAAAATGAAGGTCATTTTGAATGGGCATGCTTTTTCATCCTACAACACAAATGCTGGTGTCCCACAGGGCTCTATCCTGGGCCCGACCCTCTTTCTTGTTTTCATCAATGATCTCCCACATGAGATCAAGTGCCAAGTAGGCATCTACGCAGATGACACCACAATTTACTCCCACATCAGTAAGAAACCCATCGTGGTGGACAAACATAACCTCACTGCTGACCTTGAATGGGATCTACACTCTGTGGTGAATTGAGGCAAGAAGTGGATTGTCAATTTCAATGCGTCTAAGACCAAGCTGTTGTCTGTCAATCATCACAGGCAACCTCTCATGCCTCCCATAAGCATGAATCAAGCAATTCTCCCTGAGAGCAATACACTGCGCCTCCTCAGCCTTACTCTCTCTTCTGATCTCAAATGGAACCACTACATTGAGTCCATAGCTAAATCCACTGCTAAGAAAGTTGGGTCACTGTGTCAGGCCAGGATGTTTTTTCTGCTTGAATCCATCCTGCATATATACAAGTCAACCATTCGTCCATGCATGGAGTACTGCTGCCATATATGGTCAGGTGCCCCTGCCGTTCGCCTCAGTGTTCTCAACAGGCTCCAAAGGAGAATCAGTAATGTGATAGGTACTGACCTGGCGGTTCAACTACAGCCACTTCCCCACCGAAAAAATGTGGCCTCTTTTTGTCTGTTCTATAAATATTACACACACACATGCAGACATAGTATATGTTCCAAACATTTAATACATTGGGTGCACAATTTTCCCTTAGATTTTCAGTGTCATTCAGTAATCATTTTTTTCTTGAAGAGATTATCAGCTTGATAATTTAAAGACCATGATATTTTTTCCATTATCTCATCAACATTTTTCCAAAATTTAATTATTTATTTTTTTTCAGTGACATATCAAAATCTATGGGTTATTTAATGCCAAAATTTAACTGTTTTGTAAGCAATTTTTGAGATAATAATGGTTTTAGTGATACAAGTCCTACTAATTAGCACATAGATGTGGAAAAGAGTATTTGTATATAAGTGAATATAACAAGCCTGACTGGAAGTGAAACTTGGCTCTCTAATTAATAATTCCAATTCATTATCCATTACACCACCTGGCATTTCCAAGTGATCATTCATCTGACCAGCCTTGATATTGCTTAATTTTGGTTATCCTACATAAACTGGTGTTTCAGTTTGAAGTGGCAGTAAGCCTCCAATCTTTAATTAACACAAAAATAAATATAAAGCAATATTTTAAGTCAGTAAGTTTTTAATTTTTATAAAGATTAACTCTTTGAAAAAAGAATGTTTGAAACAAAGGAGTTTACAGAATTAAATTCTTGGGGCAACATTATTTCAAGAGTGTGTTTTATAGTTTGGTAGCATTTGGTCAGATTTTGTGATATCTTAGAGCACTTTTGATATTGTTGGATGTGAAAGGAAATAATTGTCTATTGAGTGTCTGGCTTGCCTGAAGCTTAACTATTTCTGAAGATATGATAATTGGGTTATCATATCTGATAAATGGATGACTCAATTGATCAGAGTTGTCATTCATTTACAGTTCCACCCATTTGGCACTTAGTTGTCATTCTTGTGCAAAAACTAAAATTCTGTACTTAACAAGTTTTCTAAAAATTGTCCAGCACAAAAGTCATTGATTCTTATGTCTTTCTTTTTTAATCTTTCACTTCTGAAGAGGGAATTCTAATTCCTTGCTACTTGAATTTAGTTTCAGTGGAAACATAAACTAATGTGATGATGCAACAGATTTTTGATTTACCAATAAGAATTTTTTTTATTTTTTAACAAAAAATAGGAAGTGAATCATTTCTTATACTTGTCAATTAGAAGTTGGTACTTTGAAACCATTTAGAGCAAGTTTGGCAGTCTTTCCTTTGTTACAAATTAAATGTATTATTGTTGAAACTGAAAAAACTTGTTGATGAGGTATTATAGAAAAGTGAGAATTAAGAACTAAGTATTAACTATAAGAAAACTAAATGTATGTTTGTCAGTAAAAGAAACATCCTAAAGTATTGGAAAAGTCAAAATGAAGTAGATACAAAAATCTAATATGTTAAGTCTTGTAACTGATGGTGAAAAATGTGACACTAGAATCTAAAGAGTGAACTGGAATAGCAAAACATGCCCTGCAGAAATGAAGTAAAATAATAAGAGAAAGAAAAATTTAATTTGTAACAAAGGAAAGACTGCCAAACTGCTGTGTTATATTTAATTTCTAATTAAGAAGTAGGCGCTGCACAATTTGCATTTTGGTTCAATGGGTATTGGCTCGGAATGAGAAATGAATAGCCGAGTTTGAATTCCAGTTAAATTCCTGGCATTTATTTATGCACATACACTTTTGGGAAAGGTATGAATCCATATCTTCTTCCTCCAGCTATGGGTTGAATAGCAAGAGAGATTGGGTTCTATCGCTTTGGTTGGCAACCACTCTACTGCAGAAAGAAATAGCAGCCTACTGTAGGTAAATCTTCTGCCTAGTCAGTCATGGATCAAAAGAGACATGATCACCCAAGCATGTATCACATATAGCACAACTGACAAATTGATGCTGGACAATATCTACACAGATGATGTGCTTGTCTTAGTGGATGCTGATAATTTCATGGAATGAATATATGAGGAACAGCAAAGTTTTAAAGAAATTTGAAATGAGATGGACAATTAAACCTACAATCAGAAACATACAGCTGAGTTTCTGGTGCATATGATGAAGAAAGAGGGCTTGGAGAATTTAATACTCCCAGAGTATATTGAAGGTAAAATAGCCTGAGGAAACAATTAACTTATTTAGCAAGTTTTGCAAATGGATGGACTTGTGCCAACAAGAAGGAATGGTAAGGATTTAAAAGTTGCTTCAAGCTAAGAAGAACAGGAAATAGTGAAGAGCTATCATCCCTCACATGAAGACAAGGTATTGGGTTTGAAAGAATAAGTATTTTTAGTATTTGTTTATACTTCTGAAATGAGGTAGTATTTACTGACATTATTTATACAGTGACTTGACCAAAAGAGTTGTGAGTTCAATACCTGGCTACTGCAGTGGTGAACAAATAACTTTGAGTGTTAAGTTAAAGGGAAATAACTACATGGCATCCAGGAGTGGCATCACACATGGAATGAGAGTTATATGCCCTAGTGATTAAAATAAAGTGTTCAGTTCAAAATTTCTAGCACTTGAAGAAGGCTGGAGCAAAACAACGGCCAAAATATCGTAAATATGGAAATAAAGATTAGGACAACAGTCCAAACAATGTAAATAATATAACTATTTTTTCTTTAACTAGGTTTGAGATACTATCAATTGGCTTAAAAGTAAAGTTCCAACTCAATTGATTCTTATAAATGGTTCATCATTGTACAGAATCCAGTTATGTTTTATCAGCAGAGAGTGACTTCAAGAAGCTAACCAACCTGGAATGTTTTAGCGAATCCTGAACTCTATCAGGAACTTTTAATATGCCAACTTGGATGTTTCCTATTCTGTGTACTTTATGAATATGAGCAATCATAACTCTCCACAACTTCCAATCTTTTATAGCTCTTTGTAAGGTTTGGCTTTCCCTCCCCCTCTCAGCTCCTGTTCTGTCATCCCTATATTGTTAATCATTTCAACTCAAGCGAAGCAATAATACCACTAAGGTACCCGGGGTAACTAGAGTGGAGGAGAAAGGATAATAAAAGAATTGATTTCAGGAATACAGTAGATTATGAATGATGTTGCATTTAAATTTTTGATTATTGTAGGTGTCAGGAAGCAAGAAATCAAAAGAGATATTCACAAGTAAGAAGTGCAAGAAAAGAAACTATTAATATGGAACCAGTGGTTAGATTTGGCTATTTCAGTAGTAAAATGATGGGACCTAGTTGTCAATCTAGTACTATGCATATATTCAGTCAGTTGAATTACTAAGGAAAATAGTGCATTAGAACATCTACCATAAAATATTTATAGAAAAGGCAGTGAGAAGCCATGTCATGACATTGGAAATTGACTAAAATCAAAATGGCTAATTAGAACCACAGACATTTTTGGATTTGGTTGAGAATCTCAAGATATCTTGCCTGAGCACCATTTACACAAGCTTGTTAAATAGGTTATTCACTGTTTCTTTCTTTAGTTTCAATATATCTTGAGTATCTTCTTTTTGAATATACAAGTTGAATTGCCATTCCAGCAACAGAGCCAGATTACAGATGTATATTTTTTAATGTGCTGTGTCTTTTCAGATGATGGCTCTCCAGTTTTCTGTCCTTAATAATTTTTTTGTTATCTCGACTAAACCTAGTTCCACCATCTATTTACTCAAGCTTTTGAGGTTGGTTATGTGTTGTTTTCCTCTCTCCCTATTGACTTCAATCAATCCTGTGAGTATCAAATTTTCCAAGCCCTCTTCCATAATTATGTATCCAAAAAATTTCAACCATTGCTTTCTGATGTTAAGTACAAGTATCTAGTTTTTCTATTTTCTCTGAAACTTGAGCATTGTTCACATGTTTGGGCCATAATTTCTGGAGAAAAATTTCTGTCGAATCATATATCTGTTGCTTCAAGTATCTTCATTTGTGAAGAGTTTGTCCAGCATTTACTGATATATAGGAGGACTGATATCATATAACACTGAAGTTATCTTTGTTTCTGATGAAATTTTCTTCTCAATACTTCGCTTAGTTTTTGGAAGATATCTTCTATTATCAAAATGCACTTTTCCACTTAGTGTCAAAGTTTTTGTCCTCAGTTAAAACATTTTTCAAATATTTAAATTGCTGTACATGTTTGAATTTGCGAACTCCAATTTGTAATTTGCATGATGGGCTGTTTCTTTTGCTAATAACCATGCATTCTCTCTTCTTGCAATTGATCTTTAGTCTTTTCTTCTTGCTTTCTTTCACTAATTTCTGTAGAAATTTTTCCAGTATCCATTCTGTATCTCGACATAGATGAGAAAATTTGACACTATTCACATTATTCAAACTATTGTCCTCATCTTTGTTACCATGTTTATGTTTTGGCCATTTAACACACTTTGGATTGTGATCAGACATATATTGGCAGCATGAAGGCTTAGCAATGGTCTTGCCATTATCACCATCACTGGCTAACATACACATGCAATACTTTGAAAAGATGACATTAGAATCCACAGCTCTGAGATATGTTGATGACACCTTCATACTCTGGCTATACCAGGAAGAAATTCAGATGTTATTAGACCATGTGAACTCAATAAGATCATTTATACAGTTCACTATAGAAAAGAAAACTAGCATTACTGGATGTACTAATAGCTTGGACAGAGATGGACTTCAAGACATCTGTTTACTGCAAGCCAACATTCACCAGATAATACCTTAACTTTAACTCCCACCACATATACAATGTAAGGACATAGGTTGTCTGCTGCCTGCAACATTGAGCAAAAGTCATAAGCGGTGACCCAGTGACATACAAACAGGAAATGATCAGTATAAGCAGTACCTTACAGCATAACAATTATCCAGGGTACATGACAACAACTCCAACAAACGTAGAAGAGAGGGTGCATGAGGATAACAACTCTCAGAAAACAGCCTTTGTCTGTCTACCCTATGTGAAGGGGTTATTGGAGAAAACACAAAGGATCTGTGGTTCATATAACATCAGGACAACTTTCAGAAATGGTTCTACATTTTGCAGTATCCCTCTAATGTAAGACCCCCAACATGATGAAGGATTGTGTGTACACCATTCTATGTAGATGTGGAAAGAAATATAAAGGAAAAATAGGCCATCCTCTTAAGGTAAAGGGTCAGAAATATTGCAAGGTCAAAACACAATGGAAGATAGAAAACTCAGGTGTAGCTGACCACATATGGAGGAAGAAAGGGGTCAATGTCCTCTATAGGATGAAATTAAAATAAAAGAGAATGCCACTGGAAACTATGTAAACTTAAGGAATCAGTGCATATGCTATGCTACACATATTTCCTAAGCTGATCAAGCATAGAAATAAATGCAATATGGGAACCGATAATACAGAATGTCAGAAAAAATCATTAGTGCAAAAAAAAAAAATGATTACAATATGAGTCCTGGTAAAAAGTACTAGAGAAAATTATTAACATGAAAAAAATGCAATATGAACTCTGGTAAAAAAATGGTGAAACATTAGGTTTATAAGTTTCAGAAATTCACTTGCTGTTGTCCTCAAGGACACATAGCACAGAGGATATAGACGATTAGTTCCAGCGACTTGACCCAAAGAGCTGTGAGTTCAATAACAGAATAAATACTTTAGTGAGAGTTAAATTAGAGGGAGATAACTCCTGACTATCAGAGAGTGGCTTTGCACAAGGAGTGATCGTAAAATAGGTTTTGTTTAAAATTCCTAGCACCTGAAGAAGCTTAGAATGACCAAAATGTTGTAAACATGACAACAAAGATGAGAACAATAGTTCGAATAATGTAAATAGTGTAAATACTACCCCATCTCAGAAGTATAGACAAATACTCAGAAAAATTCATCTTGACATATTTTGCAACAAATCTCACTTCAGAAGAAATTTTCTCTTAAACTAAAATTTACCTTTTTCTTCTATATTCCATGTATCTTTATAACATAGAAAATCAGGTAGAAAATCTTCACATCTTTCTCCCCCATGCAACTCTCAGTCATGTTTTTAGCATGTTTCAGCATCCCTCCAACTCTCTTTTGTGCTATTTATTCACATAAGCTTATCAAGTAGGTGGCACAATGTTTCACCGTGAGATTTTGTGTTTGATATGTCCTGTAAGTGCCGAGTTCTTCAATTCTCATTATGTTCCCAAGAAAGCTCAACTCTTTGTCATTTTGAAAATCGTTGTCGTCTTGCAGCCTTCACTGAGATAGAATCCGCTACAACCCTCTCGTATTCCCTGTGCATTTGGAACACTGGCACAATTTGTAGCAAAATTCATAATCTTGTCAAATAGCTGAATACTTGATGCTTTGCCAGGGCTGCCAAGGGTGTTTTTATTGTGACACCAACACTAGATGGGTTGCCTCCAGGCCCCATCCTGTTATTTAACTCATAACTGAAGGGAAGTGACGGATTAATACCTTTCCCAAGGGTACTAGTGCTTAAGTGAATGCTGGGTACTCAACTGGAATTTGAACTCGGCTCACCGAATTCTCTTTCCAAGCCGACATCCACTGCACCACAAGGTACATCCGTCACTGAACGCTTACAGCACATGGTATTCCCAAGCGGTCACTCATCTAAGTACTGACCAGGCTCAACATTGCTTAACTTTGGCGATCGAGCAAGAACTGGTGTATTCAACATGATATGCCGTAAAAAATACATCTCTTTTTTGTTTCTATTTTCTTGAAAGTTTAGTTATCACTTGCTTACATTTTGGTATTAACAGTATCCTGGAGGCAATAGAAATGACAATTCTATTGCCTCCAGTGGTTCTTCATCAGTGACGAAATTGTTCAGCTTTCACTACCATGTATTAGGATTGATATTACATAGCAATCCTACACTCTTTACTCGAAGAAAAATTTTCTTGTTTCTTAGTACTTAGCTAGGTTTTTAAAACATAAGTGTCACATTTTATGCATTCCAAAAGCAGAGTAGAGTACTGAGAGAGAGGAAAATTTTTGAAAAGAAAAGTGTTTTGGACAGTTACATGATATCTATTCTCTTATAATGGCAGTAAATGCTGCCATATAGGATCCAACTACCCAGGTTTTTGTTGATCTAAGTGTTTGGTTTGTACTCATTGAGCAACAACTCATCTTTAAATGAAACACATGAAAGGTTATTTTCTGGAAGAAAAGCAGGAGCAGAATGTCAATTAAAATAACATTTATATATTCTTTTTAATAATATACAATAACATTGTGGTGCAATGGATATCGGCTTGGAACGACAAATCGGGTAGTTGAGTTCAAATTTTGGTTGAATACCTTGCATTCACTTACGCACAAACACCCTTGGGAAAGGTCTCAATCCATCTCTTCCCTCCAGTTATGGGTTAAATAATAGGACAGATTGGGTTCTATAGCCTTGGATGGCAACCAGTTTACCGCAGAAAACAATGGCAACCTACTGTGGGATAATCTTCTGCCTAGTCAGTCATGTCTCTTTCGAGACATGATCGCCCAAAGCATGTATCATGTATGGCACTTAACTGACAATGACAATAAAATCTTCAATTTTTCATGCGTGTTAAGTTTGTTGTAAAGTGTAATTAAGTGTTCATAGTGCAGCCTCAGTTATGCAGACAGTCTTAGTTCATGATGGTCATTCTAATGTAGGAGTTTGTAGAAACTGCTTATTTTTAATTTGAATATATTTAATATGCATATCTCACTTATTTATCTGTATGAACTTACACACACACACACACACACACACAAACAATGACGTAATTTTTACTGTCTGGCATGTTTTCATTCTTGAAACATGCAGTAATCATTTATCTATCATGTGCATATTTTCTGCGCAGTTTGGTTTGATATTTAACCAGTGGGTATGCATGATTTCAGCAGTAAGACATCTGATATCAGCCGGCAATGGTCATTTAACATACAGCAGTCTCCCGACTCATGAGGAGAACCTCTGCTACTCAATATAGCAGAAGGATCTTGTTTTCTCACACACCTACCTTAATTACAGGTAGCAATTAGGCGACAATTTTATTTCAAACACACACATACATTTTGTTCACACAAACTCCAAATGAACATTTCAATTACAGTTGGGCCCAAAAATTGATCGCAACATGTATGCAAATGCCCAACTCATGCACAGACATGCAATCACGCACATATTACTTTGAACTCTTATACTTTATGTCAGGTTAATTATTCATTAAGCTAAAACTCAATGCAACATGTGGACTGAACAAATGAACATTTTACTTTCTTTCAATCAAAGAAACTCTTTATTCAACTTTGTACCAATTATATAAAAACTAGCAGTATAGCCCGGTGTTGCTCGGGTGTAATGAAAGCTTTTATATATATATTATCAATTTTCTGTACTATTGTTAGAACTGCAACCTTGAAACTTCTGAATATTGTTTCTTATGTCTTTGTCTATGAGTATCAAATTTGATTAAAAATCGGACCACTCCTTTTATAACCCAATTTTTTTTATTATCGATTTTTGATATTTATCGGGGGTACCTTGACACAAAACCTAGCTAAGAACACTCACAGACACTTAAAGTACAACTGTTTAAATTTTCAAGAAAATCGGTTCAGCCATTTCGGAGTCTATAGGTAACAGACACACACACAGAGACAAAGTTCCATTTATAAATAAGTTTAGATTAGATAGTCAATGGGGAACAACTCATACATTTCTATATCCTGCCTTACTAATTGCATGCATTATCTTATCAATATCACAATGTATATTATTGTTTTTGTGATACTACCGCAGGTTGGACTGCTGCCCTCAGGCCAGATCCTGGTAGAAATGGCACCAGATGTGATGCCTCAGGCCAGGCTGGCTGTCTGTCTAATGTGATGCTCGTTCTTGCTAACGGTCGTGATGTTCCCAGTTGTGACACTGCCACCCGGTTGTACAGTTGGTTTGGTCGCTATTGCTGGTCGTGACGATCCCACCCGATGATGTCACCACAAAAGCTGGATTACAGGACGTCTTTTGCAACAATAGACCACTGTCCCACATTGTGATTAGATTCCAGAAGTCTCGTCTTGCAATCTTAATGGTCGTCCCTTTTAGCCAGTCCAGACACTGGTGTACACTTGTGGTTGGAAAAAAATTACACGGCACCAAAAAAACAATTAAATAAAATAAATGAACGAAGTTGAGCACGCCTGGAGAGCTATGTAGAATGTCTTTATATAAAGAAAAAACAATGTCTTTCTTTTCCCAAGAATATAGTTGTCGAAAATGATTTTTGCAACAGAGAGAGAAAGTTCGTCAAAAGCATCATAGCTTCTAATCGTTAAATGAAACATTTTGTCTAAGTTTCGTTAGCATTGAAATAAACAGATCAATTCAAATATTCGCCAAAGTCTTTTCTTGTATCTCATTAAAGTCTTTTCATTAATTCTCTATAATCAGGATTGTCAATTTTCCTATGTAACTTTTAAAACAGCAAAGTTCTTATGGGTCCTTATCAGATTTTAATGGAGTTTGCCAAAGTTGAGCGAACAAAGAATCAGAATTTTCGATTCTCCCGTGATTAAAAAAAAAATAACAATAACGTTCTTTTGGGATTCATGTCGATGGCACATTTTTCCAAATTAACTTCTTTGAGTTAATTTGCGGCAGACTTCATTTGAAATTAACTCTTTAGCCATAAGTTCTATGGTAGGCGACCAGCCGTGGGTCATGGCTCCCTGGCTTGGGCCATTTTTCCCCCAGTTGCTACATTTCAACTGATAGCAGCTCTAACTCAAAAACTGTCACCCAATTGACAAAACTCTAACCTTTCATATTGAGCATTTATTTTTATAACCAATTTTGATCCTCTCCTGTGATCCGGCTGGCTCACAGCCTTTGGCTAATGAAAATCGGTCTCCGCCCATTCGATTTGCAGATGTCTTAGCTCAACCAATGAGATCATGCCAACTCACACCGAACCGAATCTAGCTCAGGTCACTTTGGACAGTTGTGCTAAACAGTGGCCTTGGTCTCCGGGTGACCTTATCAAATCACTCTGACACTTGTTTTATCTACGCGTTTTCAGATTAGCAGAATCAACATTTTAACTCCAAAAGAAGAGCAATTTATATAAAAACATGAAAGACGAGAAATGTATATTTATCCAAAATAACTTTATTTTATGCTCCCATGTTTTTAGAAGCACTTGATGGTACTAAAATTATTATTTTTTTTCCTAAGCTCACATCGCGTGACGCAATAAAACATTAATAATATCACCAATATCAATTTCTCTCTCGTTGTTTTAAACCAACCAAAGGAAAGTATCCCCACGAGAGAAGGGAAAGTATCACTATGGGAGATAGTATCACATTTGAATATATATTTTATTCCTGTTGTTTCGAAACTGTATTGTTGTCATTTCTTATTCTGTCTTCATTTCGTAATCCTGAATCTTGTATCAAATCAAATATAAATATTGTTGGAGAGTTTCAGAGATGATATTTGACCAGACCAGGAGAAATCCGAAGTTTATTGTCTTTGTACCTGACATAATCTTCAACCTGATGGTAATATCTTCAAAAACCCTCTATAATTTGGAGACTGGCGACGTTCCCTACAGGTTAGTGATCGCCAACGTCCTCTACAAGTTCATAGATGAAAGCTTAGTAGGAAGCTGGTTAATCATTTTTATTATTTGCAAGAATAAGTCTTTAGTTGGTGGCTGCTGGCTGTCACATTTTTGATTGTGTATGTGTGTTCACACATGTGTGAATCAAACTAGCATCCCAAATTGTTGTTACCCTTGAGAAGAAGTATGCTTTTATTGTTATATTTATAAGAGAATACAGAATAGAAGTGTGAACTTTTTGAATATCAGGTTTTCATTGGTTATAAAATAATTCCACTCTGACTTGCAAATATCTTTTCCTTAAATTTCTGGGACTGGTGGAGGGAATTATTATTGTTATGGTTTGTTTCATAAATTAGTTAAGAGCTTTTAGAGTATTGTGAAATAGATGGACAGACATACTTTAAGATGGTCGGCCTAAGGTGTTTGTGAGTTTGTAAACTAGGCTTTAGTGGGTGGCTGCTGGCTCATCTCCTCTATTGTGTGTGTATCTGTGTCTGTGTGTACATACATGTTGATTAAACTGGCCTTTAAAAATTGTTTTTGAACACTGAGAAGCTGTTCATTTTTATATTCATAACTGGAATCCAAAATGTAATATCATATAGAGTTGCAACTTTTTTAAATACAAGTTTTTCACTAGTGAGAAAATAATTTCATGCTGGCTTGCAGAAATCATTTTATCTAATTTGTTGGAATGGTGAAGGGAAATACGAGGGTTATTTTCTAAATGATCCAAAATAACACATGATAGGTCCACAGCTATGTCTGCCAAGTGTTTTGATGAGATTTGTCATTGTAATGATTATTTACCTAACAAACTTTTCTGATGGCATTTTATTGATTATCCATCCATGCATGGAGTACTGCGGCCATTTATGGTCAGGTGCCCCTGCCGTTCTCCTCAGTGTTCTTGACAAGCTCCAAAGGAGAGTCTGTAATGTGATAGGAACTGATCTGGTGACTCGACTGCAGCCACTTCCCCATCGTCGAAATGTGGCCTCCCTTTGTCTGTTCTATAAATACTTTCATGGCTTCTGCTCGGATGAGCTTAAGTCACTGATGCCTCCTCAACAGGTGTTTACTCGTGCAACCAGACTGGCAACTGAGTCCCACCCATTCACAGTCAGGTTAGCCAAATGCAGACGACAATTCTACTCCTGCAGCTTCCTCTCTCGCACTTCCCGCCTGTGGAACTCGCTCCCGTATTCTTGCTTTCCTGACGGCTACAACCTCCAGAAATTTAAATGCAAAGTCAATACTCATCTACTAACCACTGGACTCTAGCTCTCTCCCCACCCCTGTATAACCTTCCCTTTCTCTCCACCTATGTATCTGTCATCGCACCTGCTTTCTCAGCTTTCTGTTGTTCCTTTCCAACTAGTTTGTACTCCTCACTCTTTTCTAATTAATCGTTTTACATTTATGTAACACCCTGCACATCAGTGGCATTTCCGCCTTGTTCGGGGTGAAATGATTAAAAAAAAAAATAGCTTATAAATTTTAAGGTGCTCACATATAGCATGCTGAATCTTCATCTTCATAAACTCTGTTTACTTTTTATCAGAATGTCACTTTGCAGGTCAGACAAGTGATCAGGCACACAATTACATAAATGAATTCTGATTTCCTTAATGCTCAAAGAAGACAAGTTCGTTATTCAATTTGAATATGTAGTGATCTCATAGTATCAGGGAATTCTCTTTGTTTGGTTAATGTCATTGTGGTTGTTTAGATTATTCTTATAAAAAGATGAGATACTAAACAGTTCATGAGTTGAAAAGTGATCTAATTTTCGCATAAAAATATTTCTGAGAGCTTGCACTTAAAATTCACCGATGAAGATGTGCCAAAAATCTGGCTCTTTCCACTTCTCTCAACTGCCAAAACATTAGAAGTTTCTGATTCTTTGTCTCATGCACAATTTTCAACATCATCTTCTATATTGTTTTATGCCCATAATATATAAAACAACTCAGATTTTTTTTAAAAATTCATGGTAACTGAAAAATTTGGAATAGTTAAAAATAGAATTATTAAAATGATTATTATCACTAGAAAATTATTGATAAAGATTGGCTTAAATATATTCTGGAAAGATATCAGATACTTAAAAGTCAAATGTTAGTGTCATTTAGATGAAAATATTTCTCCTAAAACTGCAAAATTTATAATAGACTCAATGTGAGTCCAAGTAAAAAAATAGGTAAAACCCATAATAATATAAAACAAAAAGGCAACTAAGTGCAAGTATTGACAGAAAGGAATTACACGAATATACAATTACAATAACAGAACAAAACATTTAAACTAGTTCCAGAGAAAAATTATATTTCTTCAAAATATTTAGCTTTTAGTTTGCTGCAAAGGTTTCCAATATTTTGTTGATAAAATCTGTTCATTTAATTCAGAGAATCATTATTTGGTCATTAAAATTCTTTTTCCCCAGATTTCTGTGTTTTTATGCCATTTTTCTGTTAAAAGGTTTTCTTCAATAGTCAATTTCTGATTTTCATTACATGTCAGCTTTGATCAAATTTTTCTGTAATATTAATTTATTGGAGGAGCTTATATGACAGTTTTGAATAGAGCAGAATAAGCAATAATATGAAGATGATATGCATAGAGAATATGTTATGGGAATGCAAGTTTGTTTGGATAGAAACAAGCTTCTTAGAATATTTTTCCCACAACCGTTATTGCAGACTCAATGTTCGTCCAAGTGAAAAATAAGTAAGACACAAAATAACATAAAACAAAAGACAACTAATTGCATATATTGAGAGAAATGAATTACATGAAGATGTAATTAGGGTAAAAGAAGAAAACATTTAATCTAGTTGGATAGAAAAACATTTAAACTAGTTATAAGAGGGTAAGTGTTTTTGAGTGTGTATGTTTGAAAAATTTGTGTAAGTGATAGACGCATGTGTAAAATCATTTGCAAGTCTAGTGGTTGTGTTCCAACAATACATATGACTATATGTGAAAGCCTGTGTGGGAATAGGTGAAAAGTGAGAGGCTAGGGAAAGAATTACATGCCTTTCTATAGGATTAGAGAGTGCCCCCTAGTGGCAGTTTTCTGTCAAAGTCAAGTGGAATAACCCACAAATGTATGTCATTGGGTGAGGCTTTGTATTCTATAACTTCTCTTTGTTTCACTTTGTAATTTGCAAATCTTAGCTATGCTTTTTCACAAGGCGTCAAGTATGCTGCTCTGATTGAGGATTGAACTCGCTACTCAATCGTAAGCGACAAAAGACAGTTCAAGAAGCATTACCTTACTGATGCTGCCTGTTCTTTAAAACTTGGTATCTTTCATTCAGATGAGATTCTCTTAACGTAATTACTGTGGTTTTAATTGTAATAGCTCTTCCACTAACACACATTCTGCAACTTTTACAATGGTGTCTATTTAATCAAATATCAGCCACTAAGCGGCAATACCTTGCATTTTAATTTCTTTACTAACGAGATACCTTGAATATCTTCTGAGGTGTGTGTCAAGGTTAAGCCATTTCCATTTTTTTATTAACCCTAAAAATATGGTTTGATTTCTATTTGATGCCAACTGGTTTTTCTCTAATTTCCTGATTGGAAAGGTCATTTTATATTGTTATCATGAAAGTTAATTGTGCAGCATGTTTCAGAAAATATTTTTTTATATCATCTAAAAACTGTAATATTTTCCTTTCAAGATAAAGATAGGCTATTGATAAAAACAGATTTATGAACAAATGGGAGAAACCTTCATTAAAAACAAAAAAGTTAAAATTATGTTTGATGTATTTGGAGCTGCAAATAATCTATATGTGTCTTCATATTTGTGGGTGATATTCTTTATTCACACACCATATACACACTTGTGCTACTTAAATGAGATAGCTGTGTATTTCCAAGCATCATGATTTGTCAGCATTTAATTTCAGACAAAAAACAAAATTTTTAAGGTATGCAAGGCATATTCATTTATGTACACAGACACACAAGATAAAGTAAATAGAACAAACAGAAAATGCATCTGAATCTAACTTTTATTAAAACTCTTTCAGGGACTGAGATAAAAATGAAAAAACAATAAAGAGACAGCATAATGGTATGTTGTTATTTGGGGTTAGTTCTTATTGGTCAGATAAATGCCATACATTATTTAAGCAACAGATAATTATTTTGTAGTGGATAAGAAATTAAGAATTAAAATCAACTCTCTTTTTCACTTTCACAAAAAATTCACAACACTGTGTGAAAGCCTGGTTTCTTTCCCAAATAGAAAATGAACTGACCATGTGCTTAAAGAAAGTCTAAACCAGATTTCGCAAGTAGATGTTAAATTGATTTTTGACCAATGGGAGTAACTTGCAAGATTGAGGACTTCGTGAGCAAGTGCAAAAATCTGAAGGCCTTGGTCAGCATCAGTCACAGACTCAGATGGGAGCAGCAAGAGCCACCACTAAAATGTAACAATAGAAGCTTCAGGTCAGTTCACACATTCATCCTTCCGCGTACTGATTTTCTCTACTTCTTCTCCATCCAAGGACATTTCTACCAAATATATACATATATACATACGTACATATGTACGCTTATACTTTTTCAACAATTACTACTACAAATATTTTCTACAAATCATGATACCCATAACTTTATCATTGAACACAAACTCCATCCTTAACTTCTTAATAATGTTTCTAATTGTACAGTAACTTCTACAACTTGTGTTATTCTTTCCTTTAAAAAATTTCTATTTTGAAATGCAAAATGTATATTTTATTCTTACACTATTCCACACAATTCCACATATTCCAACTTGCCAACAACCAACATTCTGATAATTCTTCTTATGATAATTCTGGATAAAACTTGTAAGCTGTAGGGAGTTTGGGTATGTATGACACAAGGCTGAATCAGAGAAACATTCTCCATATAGCCACAATTTCTAGATGTATGTGCATGGAATATTTTGGATGATAAAGTGTATTATAGTATATGTTTGTATGGAAACACATGTCTGTTTAGGTGTATGTTGGACAGTTATATTAGTAAATATATATATATATATATATATATATTAAAAGAAAGTGACAGAACAGATAGATTTTAAACCCACTGTTCAAGTATTTACTTTTATAAAGAGTGCTCAATACAGAGTAGAGCTTTATATTGCAATATATATATATATATATATATATATATATATATATATATATAACATGTGTTCAAGCAATCGATAATTTTTAAATATATGTGTGAGGAATATTTTGTATGGTAAAGTATGTGAGAGTGCATGTGTGTGTTTATGTAGAAATGCTTGTCTGTCTTGATCTATGCCAGATGGTAGTTTTAATTAATATAAGTGTATATGTGAATGTGTGTAAGGCTAACTGAAGATAAGACATATTCAATTAAATCATTAAAATGTCAGGAGATTTTGTGATGGTTTTGTTCTAAGATATTTTATATAAGCTTATATGTGAGTTTGTATGTGGAAATGCTGTTGTCATTTCTGTTTATGTTAGTTACCCTAGAGTGTTAATTTCTATAGCTTCACTGTCTCCACTTTCTCACTTTCTCTCTCTCTCTCTCTCTCTCTATATATATATATATATATATATATATATATATATATATATGTGAGTGTGTGTGTATGTGTGAAAAATAAAAAGTGTGAGAGGCCCTGAAGGTTTTATTTAAAGTTTATATCTATTGTTGTTGTT
The DNA here is from genome assembly GCA_037127315.1 of Ascarosepion bandense. Taxonomy (NCBI): domain Eukaryota; kingdom Metazoa; phylum Mollusca; class Cephalopoda; order Sepiida; family Sepiidae; genus Ascarosepion; species Ascarosepion bandense. The sequence continues at coordinate 1,123,907 of JBBBDQ010002011.1, read as the reverse complement.
ATTATACATGTTAAGATACATTAAGTGTCCATAATGGTATTTGCTACACTACATGTGTTTCGAGTCCAAAGTTGACTCTCTGCAAGTGAATAAACTTGTGACTTTACATATCGAGTTTCTTTTGTTTCTGAGGGCCAAGGTGTTGTTTATAAATAAGTAAATAAAATAAATCAAATATTGGCCACCTGGTTGGAATGTTTGTGGGATTGGCAGTTCTTCATATCAGCATGGGTAGAAATGGATAAACAGATAAATAAATAGATAAATGAATCAAGTGCTGTCCACCAACTTGGAATGATTTTGGGGTGGGGTTTTCCACATTAGCACAGAGGCACCTTCCTTATCTAGGAATTTCTCCGTGATTGTCTTCTATTGGTCATTTGATTCTTTTTATTGCTTTGACAATACATTTTGAATTTGGTATGTGTGTTTGTGTGTGTGTGTGTGTGTATGTGTGAGAGAGAGAGTTTTTTGATTTTGTCTTTATGCTTTAGGATTGTTTTTTATGGGTCATCTGGTTCTTTTTATTTTTGGGGGTTACCATTTGAATTTGGTTTGTGTGTGTGTGTGTGTTTTTTTTTTCTGGTGTGTGTGTTTTAAGTTTTCATGTTGTTTTGTTGAGCAAAGGCTTGTATTTTTTATGAATCTTTCTTCCTGTATTATTAGTGTGTCATAATCTGCATTTTGGTAGATAGGTATTACTCTGAATTTATCCCCACTGCATTCATACAAATGTTGGGAGACATATAATTTTCTGTTATTTGATATTTTGATTTTTATGAATGGACACCCTATTATTCAAGCATTGTGTTACACCCATGTATATCTTTGTGCATTTGTTGCATTTTAGAGTGTAAACTACAATTTTCGAGTTGCAGCTCAGATTCGATTTTATTTTGCATGTTGATGTATTTTTTCTTTCTATTATTATGTTGCATACTTTACATCTTTTTCGTTGCATTTTGTGACACCCTGTGTTGTGTGCTGTTCGAATTTTGATAAGGTTAGAATGTCTTTTAAACTTTGGGGCTGGTGTTTGCTATTAATTATTTTAGTTATCTTTAACATTTCCTTTATTTTGTGAATATTGTTGAGTAATTTCATGCGTGTTTTGATCTTTGTGAATAATTCTGGATTGTCTTTGTTGTTTGTCGAAATGTATGTTAGAATGTTTTCTTCTTTTTCATGTTTTTCTTGTTTTTTTTTTTTTTATTCCGGAGGGATTCTAATGGTATTTTTCTGCGAGTTGGAAACCCTTGTTTATTAGTAGAGTGGGGTATCCTTTTATTTGTAGTGTTTTTCATAGTTCTCTTTGGCATATTTTACGAAGGGTTTTGTCAGCTACTATTGTGCAAATTTGTCATACTAGGGAATAGGTGACGGATTTTAAACAGCTTTTTGGATGATGACTCTTCAAGTGGAGGTATTGCTGGGTGTCTGTGGGTTTGTGGTAAATGTCTGTGGTGATAGATTTTGTTTTTTATGAGTATGTCTAGGAACAGTAATTCTTTATAACTATATTCTCTGTGTGAACTTGATTTTGGGGTGCAAGTGTTGTAATATATTGTGTAGTTTTATGTTTCGCCATGTTTATTTCTGAAAGATGAAACAGTCATCTCGGAATCTCTTCCATGATTTTGTGAATTCAGTTTTTATGTCTTCCCCATATTTATGTTCTATTTGGTTGTATAGGTTTTCTTCTAGATATGCTAGAGTTAGTTCCTGTTGTTTGTATATAATTTTTGTTGTGAAATGGGAGGGAATTGTTGTCTAAAATTAGTTTTATACTTCATATAATAAATTCTTTTGTGAAGCATGTGGAAGGTATTTCTGCGTGTTTCTCTATCTAAAATGCAGTGGCTTCTTTTCCTAGTTCGTGGGGTATATTGCTGTATAGGCTATTCATGTCAAAAGTTACAATGAGTGTACCTGGGTCTACTTTTTGTGGTATGAAGCTTAAAAAAATGTATGCTGTCTCTGATGTAACTTTTTATTTTTGTGGTGTATGATTGTAATATTTTATTACTTAAGTTGTACAGTCTGCTTGTAGAGCAGGCTGGCCCTGCTACAATTGGTCTAAATTTAAGGTCATTGGGGTTTGGGGTGTGAATATATTTCGATTTTTGTTCCTGGATAGCTGATGATCCTTACCTATTAGGTGTGTATGTATATATATATATATATATATATATATATATATACCTGGTGGGTAGGAATCATCATCTCTTAGTTGCATCTGTGTTCTCGAGCAGAGGGATAGATATGTTTCTGAGAAAAATAAAAGGCCAGTGCAACCAACTGTTGTGTGGATTGGCAATTTTTGTCCCTGGTTGAAATGTAGACCCTCGGGTTCCCTACCATAAACTTGACCTTGTGTCACATCAAATCTCAGCAGGAAGACAGGGTGTATGTGTATATATATATATATATATATATATATATATCAAATTTCAGATAAATCTAAAGTTAGATCAGTGATGGACCTTACAAAGATTTTGCAACACTCATGTGTGTCTGTTTTTATAACAGCTCATCTTCATCATTCTGCGGCCTCGGCTGAGATTCAAAATCTTGTCAGTAGCTGAATACTTGATGCTTTGCTAGAGCTACCAAGGGTGTTTTTATTGTGACACCATCACGAGATGGGTTGCCTACCACGGCTTAAGAGAGGCTCATTCACCCTCATTGAGAGAAGGATATCCCACGCCAATTTCCCAAAAAAAAAGATATTATAAAAAAAAAAAGATATATATAAACCACTGCTTGTAGAAAACAGTAATTATAACAGCTAAATCAGTATCATTATTAGGTGTTTGAATAAATACCAAGAAAGACATGTTTTCTTCAGGAGCCTGTCTTATCATAATATTTTCTTATGATTTGGCCATGAAGACTTTGTTAAAGATGTTCTTCAAATCACTGTATCTTAACTCCCAGCTCCTGAAGACTTACTGTTAAATTTTACTCATATTTTTCATCTTAATTTTATTGGGGTTTTTAAAATTTAAGGTCATTTTTTTGAATGTTGTATTCTTTTCTAAGGTTTGTTATATTCTGATACATACAGTTCTGAGAATACCAAACAAAATTCTCATAAACTGATAACAACACTGTAAAGTTAAAAGAAATATATATTGATATTAATAGTATACATTTGTCTATAAATTTACGTACACACACACACACACACACACACACACACACACACACATATATATATATATATATATATATATATATATATATTTCTTGTGACCATAAATGTTATTTTTACTGAGTGCATTTGTTTGAGTTGTTATCCCTGATTTTTTATTTCATTAAACAATGAAATTAATAACAACCAACCTAAATTGAAAAGTCCCAGCAAGGAAAGGTTGTACCTAAAATTGGAATTGAAACCTGATTAAAAATGGGATTCAGGCTTGAATCCTGTCAGAGGTACAATTTTTCTTCTCAATTTAGACTAGTTGTTCTTAACATCACTGTTTATTAACATGAAAAAACAAGGATAGTAAATTAAATGCACTAATGATTTCAGTAATAAAATTTTAGACAAGAATCCTTTAAAATAGTCCTTACAGTGTGCGATGGGTAAATTGTCGCCATGTTATGTTTTTCATTTCATTTATGCACATTGTTTTTTTTTAATTTTGTTGACTGCATAGTATAATAGAGACAGTTGGGCACTCCTGTTAGGAAAATATATATGTGACATATTATTAAGTTGTGTGTGTGTACCCATGCCATCACAAATGGCGGCAAAATAATTGAGAGGATTATTAGCTGTGTCTTCACAGGTTATCCTCCCTAAGCGTGACAGGAGAAAAGTATATATATATGCAGAGTATTGAACTGTGACATGATATCTGTTTTTCTGAATATGATGAATGCTAGATATTTTCCTCAAAGATGAAGAAGAGACTTGAAGCAACAGAAAAATGTAGATAGAAAGAGTGTTGAATTGTTTTGCAATATTAATCCTACTATATGGAAGTTTATGTCAAACAATTTTCTCAAAGATGAAGAAACATTGGGGGGCAACAAAAAAAGGTGTTATAGAGAAAAATGCTAAGGATACCTTGAAGCAAATATATGAGCAGCGACAAGGTTTTGGAGAAAATGGAAACAAAAAAGGAAACATACTTAACATGTTGAAATTTCTGGGGCTTTTAATGAAGAAAAAGGGCTTAGAAAATCTGAAACTCACAGGTGAGATGGAGAGGAAAGAGGGCCAGAAGAAAGCAACACATTGCATACTTGATGAGCTTGAGTAAAAGTATGGTAGAACAGGATTTGGGACAAATAAAAAAATAGACAAAACATGTTAAGGATCACAAGAGACAAGAAGATGTTGAATGCCATGATCGTCAATGTTCTGAAGAGACACAGAAGATAAAAGAGGAAAAAAAGATATAAAATCATGGTAAAGTTACAGTAAAAATTGTGATAATGTTGGACAGAGATATATTAATAATCAAAAAAAGAAATGATAAACATTCAACAAGAACACAAAACCAAATGACTTGCAGAATGTCACAAATAGTTTGATATTTGAAGTATCTCTTGCTGTGAGCATAAGCAGAGAGCAAAGATCCATAATATTATGAACAGTGGCTTAAGATATAAAATGCAATGAGCAGCCTTAAACTAAAGAGAGAAAAACAAGAAAACTGATTTCTCAACAGGAATTTTCAATGGTGAATGTAAAACTATATTGGACAAACATGACAGCTGGAATAGTGTTTGGGTTCTTCATGGAAATTTTTTTTTTTTTAATCATTTCACCCCAAGCAAGGCATTCCACTGCCACTATTGCACTTGGGGCTACATAGGGGAAGGTAAATAGGAAGAGTGGTTAGATATAGGAAATGTCAGAAGCGGGGGTGATAGATAGTTGGGTAGGTGGGAAGAGTGTTTGAAAGAATGGAAGTTAGTTTGTTAGGAGGTGTCTATTGACCTTACATTTAAACTCCTGGAGATTTTAGCCATCGGGGAAGCAGTCATGTGGAAGAGAATTCCACAGTCGGGAAGTGCAAGAAAAGAAACTGTTGGAGTAGAAGTTGCAGTTGCATTTTATTGGTTTCACTGTAAAAGGGCGGGATCTAGTTGCTAATCTAGTATCTCGTGCAAATTCAGCCCTAGGAGCACCAGTTCATTGGAGCAGAAGCCATGAAAGTATTTATAGAAGAGACACAGGGAAGCCATGTCGCACCGGTGAGAGAGAGTCTGCAGGTGGTCTGCTAAGTCGGTATCGATCACATTACAGACCCTCCACTGTACCTTGTCTAGAAGCCCAAGGAGAATAGCAGGGGCACCCGACCAGATATGGCAACAGCATTCAATGCACGTGTGGATGGTAGATTTATAAATGTGCAGGATAGATTCAGACGGAAAAAACCTCCGGGCCCTGCACAGAGAACCGACTTTCATAGCAGCAGATTTAGCAATGGATTCGATATAGTCATTCCACTTGAGGTCCGCTGAAAGTGTGAGACCAAGGAGGCGGAGTGTTTTACTCTCTGGGAGGCAAGCCTGGTCTATGCTAATAGGAGGTAGGTGCAATTGCCTATGATGATTAATTGATAGTAGCTTCGTACCAGAAGCATTAAAATTTTCGAGCCATTTCTTACCACAGTCCACTACGGATTGGAGGTCCTTTCCAAGCACGGCTGCAAGGTTAGCTTTGTCACCCACACCAGATTTTTGGTCGAGGCGAGAATAAACTCTGGTGTCATCGGCGTACATACCTACTTGGGATCTTATGGTATCAGGGAGATCATTAATGTAGATCAGAAAGAGCGTAGGACCTAGGATAGAGCCTTGAGGGACACCCGCGTTCGTATGGCAGCTCTGGGAGGCATGTCTGTTTAATACCACTTTCAATGTGCAGTTAGATAGGATTGACTGGATTAGTTCAAACAATTGTGCAGCTATACCATAGCTCCACAGTTTGCATAGAAGGCCAGCATGCCAAACTCTGTTGAACGCTTTAGAGATATCCAAGGCAATGGTTTGGGCTTCACCATAATGAACCAACATGAATTTGAAGTGAAAAGTGGATTAATTCTGAAGGTTAAAAATGAAATTTTAGATCCCTTCAAATTTGATAAGATAAATACAGATAATTTTTTAGAAGTTCTTAAATAAGACATTTTTGAAGTAGTATAGATTGCATAGATTGCAACAAAGAAGCTTTAAACTAATAGAGGTATTTATGTAAGCGAATGTTCCATTACATACTGCAACTCTCACTATTGTCCACCTTGTCAGAATATTTTAAAATCACGAAATGGAATACCCTTAGTTTCTCAAAACAATAATTTAATAAAAAATATGTGGTTTACCATAAAGTGATATATAGATATCATAAAGTGATATATCAATATTTAAATGCAAAATATCATTAAAGTAAACAATCCTGACTTGTTATCTTGACTTAAATCAATTTTAATCGATTAGAAGATGAATGTCTGGTTGACCTTCAAGAAACTGAAATGATAACTGTGTTGAAAAAGTTAACCATGCAACTAATGAAAATCATTTTTAAACAATTGGTGAGGATGAAAAAATTGTGATATAATGCATTTCTTGCAAAATGGGATCTCTTTTTGTCTATTCTAAAATCTTAAATCGATTTATTCAAAGTTACAGCATTTAAATGTTATTGATTTAATATATTTCACATTATGATGGGCTTTTTTTTTTGCTGTTATTGTAAGAAGAAAATACCCCTAAACAGAAATTGGACCACTGTAACTAATACACATGCTGAAATGTTCACAACCTGATCCACTTCGCAAAACCTGTTAAAAAGTTGTTTGCTTGTTTTTTCACTGTAAAGAACATGAAATCTCACCTTCAGCATTTCATTGTGTCTTCAAGTAGACACACTTAAGCATATTTCGAACAAATATTTTACTATTCATACTCAAAATGTATGCCCCATCTAAAAATCAGAATTTGAACGTGATGCACATATTGGATATATTTTGCCACTAGAATCAGAAGTTGACATTAGAATGAGTCAGTCTCTGCTAAATGTGATTCTGAACTGGCTGACATATTTCATATTTGCCATTTTTCATTTATTTACAGAAATGTTTGCTGTGAGTTTATATGAAATTTTGTATTCTTTTTTGTGGGAAAACTATTCCTAAATCTGTTTCCATAGGTTGAGAAGCTTTTGAAGAAGAAACGTTCGGCTAAGCACAAATGTACATGTGGTATTCACATATCAAATACTGAAAAATGTCATTAGAAGATGAATGTCTGGTTGACCTTCAAGAAACTGAAATGATAATTGTGTTGAAAAAGTTCACCATGCAACTAATGAAAATCATTTTTAAACAATTGGTGAGGATGAAAAAATTGTGATATAATGCATTTCTTGCAAAATGGGATCTCCTTTTGTCTATTCTAATACTCAGTTTCACTCAATACAGGGCTCAACAGCTACTCAAAATTTGGGGGTAATCAAAATGGTAATTCTGAATGAGCTGAGTGATATGAATAGAAAAGATGATGGTAATAGTTAAAGGCAATGAGGATACAGAGGTAAAAAGAATGTTAGCTTCGGCTTGAAGGAATAAATGTTCAAGGAAGAAAGAAAAAAAACAGTCATCTGAATTAGTGCCATGATTTTAGTAAACAAGTTAATATTGACCTGTTTTCCAAAGCTATTACTTACAATAGATCATATATATATAAGCTTAACAAGTCTTTACCTAAAAATGAACGTTTTTTTATATCAGAGACAAATATTTCTTCACTAGATTGTATAAGAATGAAAAATTAAATTTTGATGAAAAAAATCTGTACAAAGAAAGAGACATTATGGTACTGTATAAACGAAGTGAATCAGGGATGTACGTTAACAACTTGAATTTTTATATTTATAATCTTGAACAAATGATCCATATTTCAGATATAAATAATATGAAAAAAAGATATGTTATAATTTGTGTTCAGATTTATTTTTTTGTTCATTACTCCACAGTAGATATTTTTTTTACATTTAATATTATTGTATGAAAAATAAGAATATTACAAAGAAAAGCTGAAGTTAAAAGTTGAATACACTCACCTCTTTTTGTCTAACTTTATTAGTTGAGCCAGTCTTAAAAGATTAAGCTTGATTTTATAAAATTTTGGTTTAATAAAATCGGTTATATATTACTTAATTTTGTCTTTGATTCTATAAAAAATATTGAAAATATATTATCATAATTAAGGTGACTGAATATTTGCTTATAGTTTATCAGTGAGGTTTTATAGTTTACCCTGATAAGTATACTTAGTTGATTAAAACATGTATCTTAGAAATAAATTTGTTCTTGTTCTGTAAATATCTTCTCTCAAGCAATCTTTATTGAAATAACAGATGTATAAATAAGAAGTCCAGTTCTACCAGTATTAAAATTGAACTGTATATCTGATCATCACAAAAGTCAAAAAGGTAAATATGATTTCAGTATAAACTTGCATCTGTATGCATCCACTTGGCATTTTTTTCACTTTAAGAGAAGTTCTTACCTTTCAGTATGAAATGCAGTTCAATTTGTTTTGATCTTGAGCTGATTTTTTTCTTATTTAATTTTAAAAATGAAGTGACAGTATTTATCCCCACAGACATATTTTTACTCTTTTGTAACCTAGTGCTTCAAAGAATATAAAATCAGAAATAGAAATTGTTAAATATTTGAAAAGTTCAAAATATATTCATTTTTTTTGTTTTAATTGACCCTTATTTGTGTACTAGATCAATTTAATTAGCCCTAATTTTATACTAGAATGCTTCAATATGCCCTTGTTTGAATAGTAGATTGTTTTGATAAATCCTTGTTTGAATAGTAGATTGTTTTAATAAACCCTAATTTGAGTACGAGAATATTTTAATAGACACTTATTTGAATGCTAGATTGTTTTCATAGGTACTATTTGCCTACTAGATAGTTTTAATAGGCCCTCTTTGAATGATAGCTTGTTTTCATAAGCCATTTTTGCCTACTTGATTGTTTTAATATGCAACTTTTGAATGCTAGATTGTTTTCATAAGCCCTTTTTTCTACTAGCTTGTTTTCATAAGCTCTTTTTGCCTACTAGATTGTTTTCATAGGCCCCTTTTGAATGCTAGATTGTTTTCATAGGTACTATTTGCCTACTAGATAGTTTTAATAGGCCCTCTTTGAATGTTAGCTTGTTTTCATAAGCCATTTTTGCCTACTAGATTGTTTTCATAGGCCCCTTTTGAATACTAGATTGTTTTTATAAGCCCTTTTTGTTTACTAGCCTGTTTTCATAAGCCCTTTTTGCTTACTAGATTACTTTAATAGGCCCCCTTTGAAAGCTAAAATTGTTTGAATTGGCTCTGTTTGAATGCTAGATTGTTTTCTAAGTACATTTTGTCTGCTAGATTGTTTTCATAGGCCCATTTTGAATGTCAAGTGTTCTTTTCTAATACACTAGATTGTTTTTTAACCCCTTATTTGAATGCTAAGTAGTTTTAACAGGACTTTTTTTGCATACTGAATTATTTTTATAGGTTCCCACGTTGATACTTGATTGTAAATGAGATACTGTTGTTTTCTGCTTTGATGACTAGTAATGTAAATTTTTTTTCTTATTCAAATAATTTGAATAATCCTAGATTAAAATATAAATATTTTAATCTAGCATGGATGTAGAAGTAATCTGCTTTACTTACAATCTCAACTCATAACACATAACCAAACTTTAATAATCATCTATCTAGTCTATACCAGTCATATTTGATAAATATCACTGTACATAGATATCTAGACCATCAAATGGCTTTTCACCGATCAAATATGATGCTAGATCAAGATCAATTGTTTACTATTGATCTCTCAATCAGAATGGCAATAAGGATTGCGCTGATTAAAGCTGTCCAAGAATAAATTGGCCTTTCATAGTGGAATCGTTGTACAGTGAACTATAATTCCTATCTGTCAATTTTAGGTTGACATAAAATGTGTTGTTACTGGAATATAATGTCTTGGAATTAAATGATGTATTATATTTAAATAAGAATTGTAGCAAACATAAAGGAAATAAAAACATTAGCTTGAAGTGTGTACACAAGCTTTCTTAAAGATCCTATACTCTTTCAAAGTTCAATTACTTTTTATCAAGATAAACAAATTATGTCTAGAGTATAAATAAATAAAAAAAATTTTAAATAATTTAAAAGATTCTTATTAAGTTTTCTTCTCCTGTATATCTTCTTCCTTCAGGATGTGTGAAATTATGGCTTCCACAGCTTTCTATCTTTTGTGGCTTTAAGTAAGTCTTGTTGTTTATTAGTATCTCTCCTAGTCCCTATACTGCCAACCATTTAGACAAGCACATTAGGTTAGTTATGCACTGCCTTCCTCTATCTCTCTTACTGCCAATATATCCAGTTTATGTCAAATTCTCTAAGCTGTCTTACCTCATTATATGGCCAAGAAATTTCAACTGACACTTTTAGATTAGAAATATAAATTGCTAATCTTTCTAGATCCACTAAGAGGTTAGAGTGTTGTTCAAAAGGCAGAGAACTCAACTTCAAATTTTCTGTATATAAACAGATAAACAAATAACAAGTGTTTCTATTTGCACTGAACCTTTGTCAAAGTTTCATTTTCAGTCCATGATAAAAATGTGCATTTTTAAGGTCTGAAAAATAAATCTGATTTTCATGGGAAATAGATTTTTATAAAGGATAAAAGTAGTTTTTGTTAGGTTTTTTTTTTTGCAATAAATTGTAATTATCACATTCTTTGGTATGTGAACCAGCATGTTATACTGGTTATAATGCTTACATTTCATCCTTTTTATGCTCTGGCCTACTTTAGGTTTCATTGTTTGTACTAGGTAACTTTTTTGATATTTCAAACCAAACATTTCATTTAATCCATAGGAGTATATTGTTCTCAATTGATTGATATCACTTCATATGCACTATTTTTATTCACTTTTGGTGACTCATTTTTCTTCGGCTCATAGTATATAAATTTTCAACACTGCCAGAGTTAAGTAGTAAATGCACAACTGCCAGGGAATCTTATGTTTTAATCCACTCAGTCATGTATATTTTGGATTGAATAAAGGGTTCAATTTGAAATTTGAAGAATGTCACAAAATGTGAATTTATAAAATATGAAAAGATTCACAAGAAAAACTTTAACCAAAACTTTCTCAGTATAACAAACAAGATGAGCATTGATTAATTTGTTTTTTTATGGCTTATAAACATTTTGCAGTTTATTTAAGGCTAGAACATGATTTTAGGGTGCAAGATCATTTTTTTCTTTTTGCATATTATAACGATTTGCCCATTCATGCTCTATTTAACCCATAGCTGAGGGGAGAAGAGGTTGATTCATACATTTTTCAAGTAATTTGTGCAAAAGCAAATATAGAGAACCTGACTGGAATTGGAAATTATAGATCCAATTTCCATTTCCAAGCCATTAACCACTGCACTTCCACACAAGATTACACTGCCTGATATTCCCAAGCAGTCATTTATTTCGCTTTATCATGGCTTAATGTTGGTGATCATATGAAAACTAATATTTCATTATGATGTAAATGTAAGCCAAGATGAGCATGTTAGTGTAAATAGCAAAGAGTATAATTCGGAATAATATAATTTCAAAAAATGCAAAATTATACATCTATCCCATGAGTCGTTCACTTGACCTTATTCTTTTTTTCTTCTTGTTTTGCATTTTACTATTTTGTTGTTTTGACCAATCATTTCTATATCCACTTTTTAGGTTTATTATTTGTAAGGAGAGTAATTTCTTTTTGTCAGGAATATTGTAGAACACAGTAAAGAAACTATACTATATAATTTAATAACTAGATTAACCCTTTCCCAGCAACCTATCGTAGAAATTATTCCTAAGTTTTAACAGGGATAATCTACAATTTATTTTTATGAAGAATTCAACACTGACCCTCATTATTTACCTATTCTGTATCCCTGACCACAAAAAAGCTTGGGGCAATAGCCAGATAACAAGTTGAAACAGGGCATATGAATGCAGCCTGTTCAAAGTTATGATGTTAGCAACAGAAGAAGCTAGGAAGTGTAGAAATGATGCCCTGGGAACTATCTATGCTACCAGTGAACACCAACTGTGTACACTTGAATTATTTAAAGGTAATAGATTATTAAACTCAGGCACACATCAAAACAGTTAAATGTAACTGCTTTTCTACTCTACAAATTTCTTTTCTTGCTCTTCATGTTTGTAGAACTCCCTTCTGTTTGCTTGCTTTCCTGATAGCTACAATTTCCAAAAGTTATATATTTTTTTTTTTAATCATTTCCCCCCGAGCAAGGTGGAAATGCCACTGGTGTGCATGGGGGGGGGCTACATAACTGAAAGAAGATTAATTAGAAGAGAGAGAAGAGGAGTACAAAACAATTAGAAAGGGGCAATAGAAAGATGAGAATGCAGGTGTGATGACAGTTTCAAGGCTGGAGAGAAAGGGAAGGATATACAGGGTGGGGGAAGGGCTAGAATCAAGTGGTTAGTAGATGAGTATTGACATTGCATTTAAATTTCTGGAGGTTGTAGCCATGAGGAAAGCAAGAATATGTGAGCGAGTTCCACAGGCGGGAAGTGCAAGAGAATAAGCTGCAGGAGTAGAATTGTCTTCTGCATTTGGCTAACCTAACTGTGAATGGGTGGGACCCAGTTGCCAATGTGGTTGTACAAGTAAACACCTGTTGAGGAGGCACCAGTGACTTGAGTTTGTCTGAGCAGAAGCCATGAAAGTATTTATAGAACAGACAAAGGGAGGCCACATTTCGTTGGTGAGGAAGTGGCTGTAGTTGAGCCACCAAGTCAGCACCTATCACGTTACTGACACTCCTTTGGAGCCTGATGAGGACTGAGGTGAATGGCAGGAGCGCCTGACCATAAATGACAGCAGTACTCCATGCACGGTCAAATGGTCAACTTGTATATATGCAGGATGGAATCAGGCGGACAAAACATCCTGGATCGACACAGTGACCCAACCTTCTTAGCAGTGGATTTAGCTATGGATTCGATGTAGCGGTTCCATTTGAGGTCAGAAGAGAGGGTAAGGCCGAGGAGGTGTAGTGTATTGCACTCAGGGAGAATTGCTTGATCAATGCTTATGGGAGGCAGGAGAGGTTGCCTATGATGGTTGACAGACAACAGCTTGGTCTTAGACGCATTGAAATTGACAAGCCAATTCTTGCCTCAATTCACCACAGAGTGTAGATCCCATTCAAGGTCAGCAGCGAGATTATGTCAGTCCACCACGCCAGGTTTCTTACTGATGCGGGAGTATCAATTGCCATCTTCTATTTCCTTGGTTCCTATTCTTTTCTTATCCTTTCTTTGACACCCATTGTATCTTGATCTTTCTTTTTCTGTAACCTCCTGTGCCCCAGTAATTGTCCTACCTTACTCGGAGGAATTGATTATACAAAAAAAAAAACTATTACCTCAAGTTTTCTTTCACCTTCAACAGTTTTGTACAGTCAACAAGGACAAGTGACAACAAGTCAAGTTGACAAGAAGAATGGCAGTGAAAATGAGCAGGGCAGTGGTTGGAAGCTCCCTAAGATTGGAGGAGAATCAAAGAAGAGGAAGAAAGAAAACAAATTATACCTCCCTTCACTCTCAGACTGATTGATAGAAGAGAATAGGTCAGAAATTCAACCAGAAGTAACCTCAGAGGAAAGGTCAGAAGGGGCAGAAAACAATGAAGAGAATAGGTCAGAGATTGAACCCAAATTACTTCTGAAACACAGACTAAAATGGGGCAAAGAAGCCTAAATCTTGGCAAAAAGATAAGGCAATAAAAACTGAGGTGGATGGGTTTAGTATTGGTACACAGTAATGCTGAGCTCTTCCTTATTTACCCTTTAATTCCCAAAATGGGGGTGGTTGTTAGAGCAGATCCTTAACAAAATATGACAGGCTAGTCAGTCTCTAACAATTTTAATAGAGCAGGTGAGGGCTCAGCTGGATATGTTGTCCTTGGGTGACCTATGGAAATATTATTGTGCCCTGGTTTGTTGGAGGATAACAACTGGTTTTAGTGTCCATACTGTTACTGGACAGGGACAGTTTCTTTGAGATATATCAGGTTATAAATTTACCTATTCTGTATCCCCAATCACAAGAAGGCTTAGGGGGCAATAGCCAGGTACCAAGTTGAAACAGAACATATAGCTATGGAGGTAGCATGGACAAAGTTTATGATGTTAGCAACAAAAGCTAGGAAGTGTAGAAATGATGCCCTGGGAACATGTATCTCACTGAGCCCTATCTATGCTACCAGTGAACACTAACTGTGTACACTCAAATTATTTAAAAATAATAGAAAGGGGGTTGAGGAATATTGCCAGGTTGAGATATTAGCTGATATTGTACTACTGCAAGCAATCAGTATAACTGAGGGAGTTTAGGTAGTGGTTGCTCAAAAGCCCATCAATCTTTCCAGGGTGTGTGAAGGAGAATATACTAAGATGCTGAGGGTGAAGCCACTCTGAATTTTTTTAGTGTTCTACCATCGACATGTACATGTTCCTACCCCAACATTACCAGGCTGATGAGAAATTTGGAGAAAATACTCAATAATGAAGTTGGTTGACAAAATCTTAAATAACTGGACACAGTTGGTAATGAATTAATAGATAGATAAATGATAGAGCACATGCCAGAGTTATTAAAGCCAATAGATAAAATTAATATGCATCAGTTAAAAGATAAATACTTTGGAAAAAGTAGCTATGAATTGGAAGAATAATAAAGTAATTTTGGTAAAGTGACCAGTGGGGAGCATTACTTTATTTGTTCTTGTTGTGGTGGTTGTGTGGAAAATAAGAAAATATAGAGAGAAATGGAAAAACAAGGTTCTCGGTGAATTTACAAGAGATGAAGAAGGGAATACTATCTGCTGATCCATATTGGAACATAAGAGATCTGGCAGGGGAGGACGATAAGATGGCAAGAGCTGAAGAAGAACCAACTCTTGTCGGGAAGTTACTGAAACCTCTCCTTGCAGGGAGGAGCTTGAAAAAAAAAAAAAGAAATAAGCCCTAAGAGATACATACATAATCACACACACCTGAAAAAAAAGATGAAAGGACTTGTTATTCCTGATAAAAGGGGTGCTTTACATGACTGCATGGAATTCAAAATAGGACATTTTTGCATTTGCATAGTATTACTTTTATGATGCATGAAAATTGTTTTCTTACTATTATAGCTTAAAACTAACATGTTCAATGCATAATTGCATTGTAATCGTATTTTTGTGGGAAGAGCCTAAAAATTGATACCGATATTATAACCAATAGTTATAGTGTCATTTATTTTATAAATGACAGGTGACGTTGGAAGTGATGTAACCCTATTTTCAGATGGCTGGTATTAATTTTAAGTGATTTTCAAGATGAAAAGAGATTTCTCTAAAAATTGGAGAATACAATTATTTTGGTCGGGAAATGTAGCCGAAGTAATAAAATTAGAAAATACAGATTTAAAGATACAAAGAATCCAAATTGCTTTTGTCAGGAGAGGTAGGGAAATTTATCAAAGCTAGTTACCTAAAAGTGTAGTCAAAATATTATCATTGGGTTTTAAAGATTTACGACTCTAGGTCAAAATTTGGCCTTGTGAATTTCCTATTTTCTGACTACCAGGATGGCTGGTAGGAACAGGCAGATAATAGCAAAGTGTGAGTTTTCTCCCTTTCCATTAGAAGTGCAGAAGACTCACTCAAAATGGTTAAATGATATTGCTTACTTGTCGAAATGGTAAGTCATATATAGGGAGTGGGAAATAGAAATCCCGTGCCTACCTTCAACACCCCGATTTTGTGCCTTTTTCAATAAAACTGGGGTGGAAAACAAAATTGAGACAAGGACCAGTGATGGAATGATATAGTCTAGCTGAAATAGCCTGCCACCAGAGATATTGAAAGAGATGGTAAGTTTGAATTCATTCAGCTTCAAATTGAGTAAACCACTGTTCCACGGTGATAATAGATCATGAATATTAATGTGCTAATGAAATGTCAGTTAATTGATATTTTTTTGCATCACTTAGCTTTGACTTGCTTGTAATCTTGTATCTATTTGATATATGTAAATATATGTAAATTTACACCATGGCATTACAGTCTTAAATTTGCATTTATTATATACCATTCCCTCACGTGTCTGTGCTAACCTAGTCGAATAATAACAAACAATCTTGCTTTGGCTAGTTCAAGATCAACAACACAACATGGGCAGAATTGACCAGGAAGGTTGGCTGGATTCAGTCAGGGGTTGTGTTATATATATATATATATATATATATATATATATATATGAAGATTAACGAAACTTGGTTATAAACAACTGACAATTTGAAATAATTTGTTTGAACATTATTTTTGATCGATACTCATATTTAAGTAGATATTCTGTTTTTAATTCAACAGTATTATATATTTATATCTACTGGCATGATTATTTATCAAATGGTAGCTTCCCCTATGTGGCTAGGGGTTGCAGGTTCAAATTCTGCCGAATGACACACATTTTTGTAATAAAAATTTATTGTAAATAATCAGGCCAGTAGATATAGATGTATAATACATTTTAATTAAAAACAAAATATCTACTTAAATATGAGGATTGATCAAAAATAATGTTCAAACAAATCATTTCATATATATATATATATATATTCTGTGAATCTTATTTGATTTTGGTGTCTTCAGTTTATATTTCACGTACTGTTCTTTATGCTGACAGTTGTACTTTCTGTCTTCTTCAAATTGATCAATTTTCTTTACTACCTTGAATCATTTAGCAAACCCAAATTCTACATTAAATCTCTAGTGTAACAATAAAAACTGAGTATAGGATAAAAATGCAATACCATGTTGTATAGAAGTGCATGAATTTCTGGAGAAAATGTTTTGATTAATATGAAATAGAGTATATAAATTATCAGAATCACTTCACGTATCAAACAAGATCAAATTGTATAATTTCTGTTGGTAATTTGAGAAGTATTTCACCAAAGTTTGTATTTGCTGAGGATCAAGAATTAAACATACATTTAATATGTAAAGAGGTGGTTTGACATTTTATGCCATGTCCCTTCAAGACAGAAAAATTACGACTCTTTACAACTTCTGTTATTTTTTACTTTATCTCCTGTGATATCCATCTCAGTTTTAATTGTGCTATCCATTTACACAAACATGTTGGGTAGGTTACTCAATGTTTCTTTGTGTTTCTGCTGTCTTAAATATGTTTTGTAAGTGTTCATTTCTCTAAGTTCTCTTTCCTTACAAGTATGTTCCACAAATTTCAACTCTTTTTTTTTTTATTCTCAGTACAATCGTCTTTTTTGTTCTCATTTTTTAAAAAATTTAATTGCTACTCACGTCTATGCAATTCTCAGCATTTTTTGTATAGAACAACATCTTTGTTACCTCATGTTTTCTCTTCATTTGTGAGGATATTGTCCTGCATTTTCTACCATATAGGAGAATATGTAATAGTCGATCATTTTATTGTTTCTTAATACATTTAGTTTTAAGAAGGCATAGTTTGCTAATCAAATGCATCTTTAGATTTTAGAGCCATATCTGTCAATACACTTCAAAGACATTTACAATTTTGAATATCTGCTGTTGTGTTTAATTTCTTTATTTAATTTCAGAAATTTTAGTTCCTATTGGATGTGCAGGCTGTTAAACTGTTGTTGGTGGTGTGAAAAGAGAAGTGGTTGAGATGTTTTAATATATTGCATTCACTTTTACACAGATGCCTTTAGAAAGGGTGTGAATTTATCTCTTTACACCCATCCCAAATATCAATAACAGATGCACTCATTTTCCCACTCTTTTCAAAATTATGAATCCATCACCACTTTTTTCAGATAATAGTTAAACAGAAAGGTAGACTAGGATCATTTTGTGTCATATCTGAGAAATGATATTTAGTGGCAGTTCCATACTCTGTTTTCTAATGAAAACAGGCAATCATGGCTTTCCACGTCTACCTGTCTCTTGTGGCTCTTTATTCCCATTTGCCTTTTGATTCTGTATCACATTTTCTCTTGTGTGTTAAAACACTTGGTTTATGAAATGGTGACATTGTAGGAAGTTAATCATTTCATGGCTTTCCTTTTATATATATATATATATATATATATATATTTTATTAAAATACTTTAATCCAAACAGAAAAGTAGGAAGGTAAATCCCAAAACCTGATCCTAATTAATATTAAATTTTAATATTAAAAAATGATACAGCAGGAGAGCTCAATGTAATTAAAATTACAGAGCTAATATAAAATAAAATAAATTTTAAATATTCAAAGTTGCTGAATGATCATTTCAACATGAAATCTCTCTTAGGAATTTCATGTTGAAATGATCATTCAACAACTTTGAATATTGAAAATTTATTTTATTTCATATATATATATATATATATATATATATATATATATACAAAGCAGCAACAACATTTCTATCAGAAGTGAAACTAAATTTAAATAAAGATTTTAAAGAGTTATACAGGGCATCTTCTTAACCTGTGAATGACAGGAATCCAGTCATTTCTTGCACACTGACAGAATTAAAACAAAATTCTCTTCTTGTTTTCTGTTATAATTGTTACAAATGAGAGAAGCACAAGTTGGCCTTGCTTCCCATGGAACCAACTGTCATAATAGTCTTTTATTCACGAAGATTGCAGGGTAGTAAAATGAGTGATAGGTGGACATTTGTAAGAGTGGTTCTTACAAGACAAAAAAGTATTATACAGAATTGACAGCAGAATGTGAAAGAAAATACTTCTGAAGGCATGTACATGGCATGAATCTTATTGCTTTCACATGCACAGATCACAATAAATTGAAAAAGAGTTCAACGTATTTGATATATTAGAGAAATAAACATACAGGTTTTCAGAAGAAGCATTTATGAAGAAAGACGAATGTTAATTGAACAAATATCTTATTGTCTGTCTATATTTCTGAGATGAGGCATTGTAACAATTTACACAACATACATTGTTCAAACTACTGTTCTCATCTTTATTGCCATATTTATGACATTTTGGCTGTTTTACCCTCGGTGGTACAGTGGATATCGGCTTGGAACGAGAAACCGGGGAGCCGAGTTCAAATTCCAGCTGAATCCATTGTATTCACATACACGCAAATACCCTTGGGAAAGGTATTAATCCATCTCTTCCTTCCAGTTATGGGTTAAATAGCAGGACAGATTGGGTTCTGTAGCCTTGGTCGGCAACCAGTCTACCGCAGAAAGTATTGGCAACCTACTGCGGGATAATCTTCTGCCCAGTCAGTCATGTCTCTTTAGAGACATGATCGCCCAAGCGTGTATCACGTATGGCACCTAAACTGACTGACCCTCGAACCTTCTTTAGGTGATATACATTGAAATTTTTAAAATAATCCTTTATTTATTCTATAGAGTTAGATTATTTTTATTTCATGTGCCTGTTATTAAGGTTAAAAGTTTGTTTAAAATCTCAATATATATCAACTGAGGGAGGTCAAAGTGAACAACAAGGACACATGGCCTAGTCAATAAAGGTGTTGGTTGAGGAATCCAAAATTTGACATGACTCAAAAAGCTTTGAGTTCAATACCTGGTCACAGAGGGAACAAAAACTTGCAGAGTTACTAAAGGAAATTGACTGATACTAAAATATGCAAAAATGTATGGCACTTAAAATCAGAACAATCTTTCACAATCAACTTAATAAAGAGTTTGGTTTGAAATTTCAACATATATCACATGAGGAAGGTTGGAGTGGACAATGGCTGAAATGTGAATATGTCAATGAAGATGTGGACAACAATCTGAACAATGTCAATAGGCAAATGTCTTGGTGACCATTGTTTGTGAGCTGAGATTCCATATGATCATTTTTTTTAGTTTCTTTCTTTTTAATTGCACAGGGACTTTTCACAGATCTTGATAAATTCAAAATACACATTAGTTAAAGAAAATATCAAATTCAAGTCTCAAGAGCCACTTGATCTAGCAGGTTACAGTCAAAATAGAAACAGTTTGTAAATGTTAGGAAATGAGACTATAAGTATAATGAAAATTTGAAAGCTGACTTTAAAAGGCCAACATTAAAATGTTCAAGGGAGCACCCAATTAGAGTCTGTTCCGTTAAGTAGCAGTTCTTTGAAAAAAAGCTGAGTAGCACTTTTTTCTTACATTTGGAACATGAAGGAAATAAGGGTGATTTGAGATTGTAGAACAGCATGGAATATTCAAGCTGTAAAGGTCTGAACAAATGCAGTTTGATTGGTTGCCCTAGACATAGCAACTGAATAGGAATAGTCTTGCATCATTGTATCTGTGGGAAAAAGGTTGTACAATGGAAAATAAATCATCATCTCCAAGACTCTGAAAATAAAGGATGGAATGTTAGAACTGAGTAGTTCCAGCCCAAATATGTTATTCCACATGGTACTCTATTTTCGGTCTAACTTGTTTCTTGTAAAGACATAATATTGCAGGAAGTGTCAGGTCCTTGCCAAAGCAATAAACAAGATAATTATTTATTTCAGCGATGTATTGTAAACTTGATTTTCACTTCCAAACTGGGTTTGACTTGAGATCTAACTGACATGCAAAACATGAAGCTTCATTGTGTGTGCAACTATTCATTGACACTGGAGAAAATTCGAGGTCTGAATTGTAATGAAAATATGGAAATTAACAAGTCTTTTTTTCCCACTTCAAGATGTGAGAGCTGGCTTAGAGGTGAGATTGGTTTAAAGACTCTGACCATTTTCATATCTGGAAATGTGTTGATAAACTGTGCTGACATTGGTATTGATGTTACTGATGACCTGAGAACATTTCTCCTAGTTGTGCACAAAACTCATCAGCGCTCTTGTTAACTTGAAACTTGTATCACTTGAATATACAGTTGATCAAAAATTTTAACTTAGAAGAATTTTATAATGCCTAAGGTATATAAATGATCACTGAAGCTAAAGTGGAAAAATTTAAAAATGATTCATTTTCATGAAACAGCATTTATTTGATTTAATGAAAACATGATGTAGAAAGTATGGTGTTATGAAACTTAAGAATTCATTACTAAAATTTATACTAATACTCTGTTATGTCTACTACGAGGTTCCAGATTGCATGAGGACATGTTTATCAACACCAGTTATATCTGCATTTTTACTGTTAGCAGCAAGACTGCTTGGCATGTCTAGATATGGGTATCTCTGTAACTAATTAATATTTGGGTCTTTGTAAGATGCTTCATGTCAATAAAAGTCATTAAATTGTCAGACACGATGTATTGTGAAGTAGGTTCCATGGACATTTTGTTTCTAAAGCTGCTGTGGTTTCAATGCAGTGTTATTTTCGTTACCTCCCTTCTAGGCCAATTATCTCCACCGTTGCTGAGAGAGCAGTTGGTTAGGTTGTTTTTCCCCCAACCTCAAAACTAGTCATGTATTAGAACACTGGAAAGGTCAATTACTATTTTTTCAACAATAATATCCACTTATTATAACCCTAGCAGCAGGGGTTCTTCTAATACTTCATGCTCATTTTCCCTCAAATTAAGTGTTATGAAAATGCTATGACATGAAGCAAATCAAAGCCAACTTGATATGATGATGATGAAGGATCCCTTTAACCTTATAAAGTCAACCTACTTGAGTATAAGATAAGTATTCTGTAAATGTTCACTCACTAATAAAATTGCAATAGAAGCACTCAGTACAATTACAGCCCTTCCCATGGTCTATGTTGAGTTTGCAGCAACAAGCAACAAAAATAATTATCTATATCTATAAACGTGACAAGGGTGGACGTTGTGTAAGCATTTGTTTGTTTGATAGATTCGATTTAGCGTCTGCATTTTGCAGTCTAGCTTGACAGAAGTTGTGTTTAGGTGTAGATTAAAATTTTAGAATGCTAACAACACCTTGAAATTTTTCAGAAAGCCAAAATTAGGGGTAGTAAAATATATATTATCACCCCACAAAGTCAGGGATCAGTTATAGAATCGATCACTCAACTTTATACTATCTATAGCTATATATGTTCCCCCTCTCACACTAATCCAATAGAGACATTCTACATTGTTATCTATATCTATAAAAGTGACAAGGGTGGATGTTGTGTAAGTATTTTCTATGTTAATTAATCATATTTTTTTATTCTTATTATTTTCTTAAACTACCCAAGTGAAACTGGGCTAAACTGCTAGTTGGAAATAAAATTGAACAATTAAGACTGTTTTGAAAATCATTTTAACCCACTTCAGAAGATAAAGCCGCTAAGACACAAGCAGGTAAAAAAGTGTTAAAAATATCTGTTGGATATAATAATTTGGATGTAACTAGTTATGGCAAATATGTAAGCATGTGATTTAAGGCCTTTTTTGCCTCTGTACTGACACATCTGTTGGATATGTTACGTATTAAGTGTAACAAAAGAAAAAAAATGATTGACCAAAACTCAGAGTTAAAAATCACATACAAATATTTAATTTACAATAAACACAAAATGATATATACACAAAATTTTCAATTTTTTGCATTCAGATTATGACTGGCAGAGTGATGGGTAAGTGTTACGAAGGCAAAGGAAAGTATCAAATACCTTTACCCGGTTAAGATAGCAAAGTTTAAGTGCTATACTTTTAGGAAATCCTCAAATGTGGATATAAAGTAATTATTAGCTTAGTCAATGAAAGAGTCTAAAAAATCTATTTACTCTTTTAGTTCCATGAGGTTCTCTTTCAGGTTTTAGTTGGTCGTCAACTTTTCTTAGAGATTTTTTTTGGATGGATGCACAGATCCACGAATTGGGCCGGAGTTGATAATGTCAGCAAATCCTGTTAACAACTAACTACTCTCTTCCCAAAACCTATTTTTATAGGGACTAATACCCAATTTACATATTTGTAGAACATTTCAAATTCTCTTGATCATTCTAGCACCTTCCACATGTTCTATTTCTAATTTCCTTATTTTTACAACTACTTCATGAATTAAAACTTTTTTGTAATAAGAAGTAGGACTCAAAAAAATCACTTACTATAACTTTTTATATATTAATAATATTGTTTTTATATATAAATGCGTCCTTGTAACAGATAGAATAACCCGAATGTTACTAGTTATGACAGACATGTAAGCATGTAATTTGAGGCCTCTTTTGCATCTGTACTGATGCATCTGTTGGGTATAATAACCTGGATGCAACTAGTTTTGACAGACATGTAAGCATTTGATTCGAGGCCTCTTTTGCATCTGTACTGATACATGCTTGATACATTTACTTTGCTGGCTAACAGTAAACTTAAGGCTGGCAAATTTTGAGTAATTCCTTCTCTAAAGAAGTTGACTTCATGAAGTAATGGGTTAAAGAGTTTTGGCATCATAATTTAGTAGGAAGTAATAAAACAAAAAAAGATATGAAAGTTGTTAATAATTAAATACAGAGTGTTTTCCCCTTAAAATTTGGCCTAAAGTGTACATTTGTTTACATGTACATGCACATTTAAAATGTTCTGCCATAAGTTCATTGAATTTGAAAAGCTGATCTAACCAAAGGTTATACTGCCTTTTGCAGCCACATTTTTATAGTTTTGTTAATCAAATTGTTGTAATAAAGGTCCACTACCTTCATGGAGAAGGTGAAAAGCAGGTATGAGATAAATTAAAGTTTTTGTGGTCAAATTTCCTGATCTTCAGAATGGCATATAATATACTTTACATCGTCAACCTCCTTTAGCCAATTTGTGGTTGATCAGTTACCAGAATATCACTTTGTAGAAATAATTATTACTGCAAATTCATGAGTGACTGAAATAAAATACCAAGACACTACAATTGTGTGATACCACAACACAGTAGATAATTTCTGATTTGTTATTTATGTGCATTTTTTAATGAATGTCTCTTTATATTATAAAATAAGGGCCTTTACTAGCTTACTCTGGCCCAGTGTTTAAGTATAGTTGCATGAGGATGTGCATGTAATTTAGTGGCTATCAGCTTTGACTTGGTATGTTCTGTTTAAATTCCATCCAAAGTTGTTAGATTTCTTTTCATACAAATACCTTTGGGAAAGGTATGAATCCATCTCTTCTCCCTCTAGCTAGAAGTTAATAGCAGAGTAGACATGGCTAAAAGATTTGTTTGACAGCCAGTCTAGGAGAAAGAAAAATTTTGATTTAAAGCCAGTTTGATGTGAGGCTAGCGATTATGGAAATCATTGCAGTAAACTTAGTGTAGTGAGGCTGTGGTCCTATATCCCAACAGTCTACAGAGTTAACATACATGCATACATACATAGATGTGGGGGAATTTCATTGTCAGAGTAATTTATAAAAACAATCTTGAATGACATTACTGTCGATTGTAGATTTGTGAAGGGATTTGAATTGAAATTGCAAATTGTATTCCGAATAAAAAGAGGTAAACTGGACTTTATTACTGGATACCAAATCTGTCCACCAGTTCTTGATGATTATGAAAATGAATGAAATAACAAGTTTCAATTTTGTTAAGTAATTTGATTGTTAGGATGTTTTGCATAGCTTCAGGTCTATTCTCTAACTTAAATTTTTGGCACGTAAACAAGGTATTTATAGAGAGTGACCAGCTAAAAAGGTCTCTAATTTGAGTGTTTGCTGATTGGATAATTGTGCACTTTGTTATTGAACAGAAAGATGAATGTTGAAATTAAAGTTTTTCTAATGCTCGCATCCTATTTCTACACAGATTTGCACATGTAATAACTGTAATGTAAAAGCTGCTATATACATAATGAATGTGATCAAATGAGATCGTTTATGTTCAAATGAGAATGATTTAGAAAATAACTTTCGTTCATTCTGAGAATATGTTGTAAAAGTTGTTTTATTTAGGTATGGTAATAATACTCTTGATGAGAGAATTTAAAAATATTATTACAAGAAGATGAAGAATTTAACTCTGTTTATTAGAATTCATTCGTTAAATCTATGATATCCTGACCAGATTGTTGAAAAATATGCAAATGTTCTTCCTTTTCTATGTGCCATGTCCTTTCAGGACATTGGTAATCATAGCTCCCCACAATTTTGAGTCCCTCGGCATTTGCCGCTGTTATTATGACACTGTCAGCTCTCTGCCTTCGGGTAGAAAGTGCTCTCTGCTTCTGAGCAGAGAGAACTAACCCAGCCATGGTTCTGCTGAAGGGTAGAATCACAACTCAGTAATAATAGACAGACATTTTTTGGCCCAGCTATATAGCTGGGAAGACCCACTATAAAATGACCTTGTGTCACATCTAACCTTGCATGGGAAGGTTGGTAAATACCGTCCCTTGTGGCTCTTAGTAAATTTCATTTTTTTGCTATTTCTCCTAATCTGTGTTCTACCATGTCTAGTGAGTGTCAGATTCACCAAACCCTTTTTCTCATTGTGTTCCCTAGAATTTTAAAGTTTTTGATTCTGATTCTAAGTATATGTCTTGCAGCTCTCTACAACTTTCTATCATTTGTAATTGAGTGTTTGTACTCTTAATGTCCTTTCCAGTTTGGTCTGTTATCCATTTAAAAAAAAAAAACTTAGTTTCCACTGTCCCTCAGAATGTCTAACAAGAGTATAGATGTTATGGTTATTTTGGGGATTAGTTCTGGTTCTTTCTTAAACATTCAATATTTGTGAAATTAGCTTTGTTGCTGACATAAGCTGAAATAAAATGTATGGAGGAAAGAATGTAACAGAGATAGTAAAAATACTTTTAGGACTTGACTTTATTTACAGGGTCGCAACTATCTTTTGAGGGGAAATATCTTCCCAAGTAAAAGGTATGTTTTGTATAGTCAGGAGTCCCAGCAAGAAAACAAAGATTCTCTTGATTTTATTTTGGCACAAGAGAACCCCATCATTTCTCACACCTGCACATATGGTCTTTTCTGTCAGAGTCCTCTTGGGATATTATTCTTCTTCTTTATTGTGTTCATTTTATTTTCTTTGGTTTATTATTTTATTCCATCATTTGTGTGTTTTTATTTTATTTTATTTTATTTTATGCTTTTATTTTATTTTATTTTTTGTGTTTTTATTTAATTTTATTTTGTGCTTTTATTTTTCTGTGTTTTTATTTTATTTTATTTGTCTTTTCGTTTTATTTTTTGTATTTTTATTTTATTTTATTTTCTATGTTTTTATTTTAATCCTTACAAAAGTCAAATTGTGCAAGTTTCTTTTCGCATTAATTTTAAGTCTTCTTGTTGTTTAGTTTTTCTTTAAAACTTCTTTATTACTCACATGTTTGACCCATGGTATTTTTAAAAGACCTGTAGAAGATTTTGTTGCCTTAAGTCTCTTTCTCTGTAAAGAGATTGTCCAATATTAACTGCCAAAGAGGAGGATTGATATTGCATAACCATCTCGTACTTCTTCTTTGTTCTTAATGAAATTTTTCTGTTTCATAATATTTTCCTTTAACTTAAAAGGAAACCTAATAATTTTCATGATAATGAATTCACAGTAATTTTGAAAATAATTCATCAACATTATAAAGTAAAGCAGAAGAAATAGAAAAGTTTCACTGTATGCAAGACATTGCTGTGGCTCAATGCAAATCATAAAAAATTAAAATCATTTGAGATCCAATGGCAAGTTCATCACACTTTTCTTTGTTTCTAACAAAATTTTCGATGAACTTTTGGAAGTTAACTTTTTTATATTAATGAACTACCATACACCCTTGTGCAAATTAATTGAAACAAAACAAATAATGTCTTCGTAGAATCTTTCACTTTCTCTGATCACATAAACGTTGTCTCTTGAAATTGTGTTTTTCAACAGTTGAGACAATAGTGTCTGGACATAATAAAATCTAATGAAATCACAGATGATGCAATATTTTTCATTGCCAAACAAATTTCATCCAACACCCTGAAAATAGATTTATATTACTGCACACCACTGCAATTGACCTAATCTAAGGAAAAAAATAAAAACTGATTACACCCTGTAACTTCAGTGGGTCTGAAACAGACCATATGCTGAGAGAAAGGAAATGAAAGCAAATTAATTAAATTAGATTAATTTGCACAATTTTGACATCATATTTTCTATTCCTTTTAAAACACCTAAATACTTAAATTTCTTTAAAAATTTTTTGTTTTCAATTTTCAGTTTTTATCTTTTGGTTTTGCTGAGATAAATATTCATTTATTCTTCTTACAATTGACGTAAAGTCTTTTTTTTCTTGCTTTCCTTTACTAATTTCTGTAGGAGATCATATAGTTTCCTTTTGGTGTCTGCTATCAGACTTGCATTATGAGCCTGTCTTATCTTTAAAATTAATAATGAATTCTTGTAAGACTTCTGACACTGTCTGGATTGCCTCACTGAAAAGGTTAATTGATATATCTGAAAAAAAAAAACATTAGAAATTAAGTCTTACAAGACGTTAGATGAAGATCAGTTGATTTCTCTTTGAGATTTCACCAAATTTAACCTCCTTGGAATTGCTTATTATGAAATATAGTTTTTGAAATCTACAGCTTTGTCAAAGTTGTTTATTCCTATGGCAGGTGTTAATACCGTGGATTGAAATAAACTTGTACTTAATTGTTATTATATTTGAGCACTTCAACATTAATGTAAGCATGTGATATTTGTGAATACATTTTACCATTTCTTGGCTTCAAAGGTTAATGAAACCAAATGAAAGAAAATCTCACCATAAAATTTAATAAAATTCAATTTTAATTAAAAATAATTTCTTCTGTTTTTCATTTATTTTTTCTATAAACTTCAGTGACATCAATTGTGGCTCAAACTGGTCTGTGAATGACAACAGTCATTTTTTTTGTAAAGGCTTATATGGGTTGTGTCACTGCATAAGTCTTGACAGATGCTTTCAGGTCCATATATCTAAGTTGCATTGTTGCTGCTTCTTACTGAAGGTGAAACCAGCTTCTTTTTTAGCAATAACAGAATTTGCTTGTATATTTTGAATACCCTTTATCTGAAATTCTAAAATTGAATTGAGGCATCATTAATTTCATCTGAAGAGGTTCATTTATAATTAGTCCAAGACAGTTATCAGAAAACTACAACAGAAAACCAGTTCAAAGCAGCAAGTTTGACACCTCCATTGGCTATAAATTCAGACAATGAGAAGAATAAGAAAGATACTTCATCAAGAGGACTCAGTGAGGAAAGTGCATTCTGGGAGAATAGTCAAAACACTATCAAGGCTAAAGGACGAAAGAAAAAGAAAATTGAGTGAAGGGGAAGATTAATCCCTGTAAGACAAGAGAGCAGTTGAATTTCCTGGTCACTTGTCTCTTGCTTATTCCCATTAAAAAGTTTGTTTAAAAAAAAAAAGATGTTTCATGGAATACTGCTAATGTTGGTTAAGTAGGTCATGTGATGTGTTAGTGAGTGCAGTTTGAATTAGCATGGACTACTGTAAAGATGGACATTTCAACTTCTGGGGTCAAATGTTGGTAGCTACAGGCAATATGGATTATAAAAATAAATCTGTGTTATGATATGTAAAGGGATATCATGTTTATGCTTGGGTTCTATTCTCAAGCTGCTTCATTTTAGAGATGCTATATGCAAATTAAATAGCCTGTCTTCCAAAATTTGAAAAACTATGAAAACTGAACCACTTCCAGTCCCGAGAATTTTGGATAAATGATTCTCAACCTGTCGTAGTAAATAGATAGTCTGTATTGGTTATTTTTGTTGCTACCCAGTGGGGGAATTTTGATGACTACTTCTCATTGATGGACAGTGTAAAAGTGAGTAAGAGATACTGTTAATTGACCATGTCAAATATATCTTAAACCAGAGATTCAGTATTTTTTAAACAACACTTAGGTGTTTATTACTTAGATTTTTTTTTCATTTTAATCCTTAACTATAAACTATACTTTATTTTAAAACCACAATGTTACACTAGTTGTGTTATTAGTGCCATGTGCTGAAATTTCTGCTATAAGACAAAGCTTTTCCATTCCAACTCCAGCAAATAAAGCCTGATTTTCTTCTTCTATTGACTGTGTCGCTTCAGGACGTAGGTGACCATGGCCTTCCACATCTCCCTATCACTTGTAACTTTTAACACCTCTTCTCTTGTTACACCACTTGACCCCAGCTCTGCTGCTCAAGTCTATCAAGTATGTCATGTGTTACTTTCCCTTGTCTTTCCTTTCTTCTATCTATCTCATGAGCATCAGATTCTCTAAGCTCTCTTTCCTCATTAAATGTTCCAAAAACTTCAGCTGTCTTTTCCTGATGTTAAATATCAGTTTTCTTTTCATGTCCATCCTCTCAAAAACCTGAACATTGCTCACATGTTCTGTCCATAGTATCTTCATCATCCTTCTGTAGAACCATATTTCAGTTGCTTCATGTCTTTCTTTCATCTTTGATGAGATTGTCCAACATTTGCTGCCATATTGAATGACAGACATATAAATTAAACAAATTTGAAAAATGGGCCAGGTTGAGAATACTTCAACATTCTTTGATATGAGTTTGTAGTTTTATGAATTTTATGCATATTGTATTTCTTCTTTGAATAATGGCATCCTCAACATCCTTCTGTAGAACCAAATTTCTGTTACTTCAAGTATCTTTCTCATCTTTGTTTCTAAGAAAACGATACTGTTTTTTTAATACATTGGTTAAGTTTTGGAAGATAACTTTCATTCTTCCTGTGCACCTTTGTATTTTAGTGCTCTATTTCCCATTGTCTATTTAAACACTTTCTAGATATTTAAGTTTTTCAGGATTTTTTTTTCGTATTTCCAATTTGTAGTTTCCATCTTGGGCTGTTCCACTTGCTAACAGTGTAAATTGAAATGTGCATGACTAAATAATTGTGCAAATATTATGTTAAATTAAAAGCACTGAGATACATTTGAAAATTCAGTAACAATCTAAGTGCATTAATACCAGAAAACGTAGTATAACTTAAAATGTGATTAATAAATACTCAAGGGAATAGTGAGAAAATCACATACATTTCTTTGTGGGTACATATATTAAGGTCACTGCAAAGCTATACCAATCTTGGCATCTTTTTGGGATGTGCAAGTTTACTTTTGATTGGCCAACTTCAGTTGGATTCACTTTGGCTTCAAACAAAAATTGACATGCCACTCTGAAAATCCATTGCCCACAGAAACAAAAAAAAATAGACGCAGACCAAGAAGCATGCCAATACCATTCTATTTTTGTGTTTGGCCACTCTGTATTTGCAAGCACCTAAGAGAACGGTGCAGAACTACAGTTACAATCAGCACAAAAATAAGTAACGTCTTTTGGTTGTTTTATTTTTTGATAGTTTTTGACACTCAAAATCTGACAATGGAAAACACGGTGATGGTTCAGTTTTGAGATATCAGCTGGCATTTTCCTTTTGCAAAGTTATTTACTGATGTGACTTGCAAAGATGAGGGCAGTAAAAAAATGTATAAAACAGACATTTAGAGTTGAGACGAAACAAAAGGAGAGAGCATAGATTGAAGAGGAAATTGAGGGAGAGTATCAGAAAGGAGAATAATATAATGCAGAGGTGAAAATAAGTTTATTTTATGACTATAAGTAATTCAGTGCATTTTCCTTGGAGAACAATAGAAGATAATTTTACTGTGTATGTTATTTTTGTGACAACAGAGTTTTTATCAATGGGAAACTAAGTTTATAAAGTATGATATAAAGGCCTGATGAAAGGAATTATAACCTTGATATATAAAAGGTGGTACACACCATTTTTTTATCTACATTTCTGTGTGTGTAGTAGAGCAATATATATATATATATATATTGAAAGGGTCAGAAGTACATTTGTAGCATTTTATACTGGAATATCATTGCCAGAAGATACTGAATTCTAATCAGGTTTGTTCCATTTACTTATGTGAAAATGGCACTGGGAAAGGAATTAATCTATCTCTTCCTCCCAGCTAGAGGTTAAACAGTAGCACTTTTATTTTGAAAAATGATACTTCTCCCTAAAATTGTTCATACCATATTCATTCACAAAAATTTATTCTTGCATGCAAAATGGATTGATAAGAAGTAAAGAAACAAATAAAAAACAAAAGAAAAACAAATGCTTTTTACTTTCTACACTATCATGTAAACATCTTTTTATGAATTGAGGACATTCTGGTGTGTGTGTGTATACACATAAGTGTTTGAATGTGTTTGTGTGTGTGTGTAATGTATATATACAAAAGAAAGTGTCTTGATGGTAAAATCCCAAACGAGATTCTGTTAATATTAATCATTAAAAATAAATATTAAAACTGATCCAGCCAGAAGGCTTAATGTAATTACAATTATTTACAGAGCCAATGCACATGTTACAAATGAAAAAATTTAAATTATCTAAGATCATATAGCTATATAAAGTAAGTAAACTAAGTAAACATTTTTATACTAATAATACCCTACACAAGATCTTCAATAGAAATACTATTAAAATGAGTTATTCCTTCAGACATAATCTGGATAATGCTATTAATTTCCACAACAGAAAAACTTTAAATAATTTAGATAGTACTAATGCTAAAATTGGTATTTTACTAGCTTACAATTGTAGGTCCATCAACAACTGTCTGCTAGAAAGTAAATGTAGGTCTACCCAAGTAATCTACCAAGCCAATATCTTTTCCAACAAAAATAATTATAAAACTTGGGAGAATTTAAACAACATTACAACTTTCATAAACGCTTCTTTTTCAACCCCAATTTAAAATTCCAGAATTCCGAAAGATTCTGGGAAATCAAAGAAAAGGGATTCAACTCAATATTGAGTTGGAGACTCACACCTGCAAAAATCTTTCTGAGAGATGCAATTTATTTTTAGTTGAAAAAATTAAAATAATAAAATATCCTAAGAAACATTTAAGTTGGTGAATGCTGCCATAATCCTTGCTACAATTTTTCCTGACACAACTCTCATCTCTTCTTGCACATTGAGCAAATCAGATGCAACATGATCTCTTCGTAGATTCATTGATTGATTATCTGGCTCTTTGGCAAGAGCTCACTGTAAGTGATGCCTCTCACATGGAAGAACCTGATCAAAATAACTGACAGCACTTGTGCTTAGTTTCACGGCCATACTCCAAAATACATATCTTATGACCAGTGGTGACTCTAGTTTGTAGATGCCTGATGATGTTCTGATACAGCTCCATATGGCGCTTTTTCTCATTCAGAATTTTTGGCACAATTTTAGCATAAATCTTCAGTGATAATCTTCCAAACACTGTCCTTTTTCATTTCTAGCAGATTTGCAATCATTCAAACAGAAAATCAAAGATTGCTATGAACCACCTTCTTTACTTACTCAACATTGACTCCAGCCCTGTTGAAGGTCACCCACTCATAGAGTTTTCCACCTCCTTATACTCCTCTTTGAATCACTTGTGCCAGTCAAAAACATGTGAGATATGGTGTGGTCTTTATACAGTTGCCAATGCATTTCATGTGTTTGTGATGGAGTTTTCCCTAACCAGACCAAAATATTACTGATTTACTGTTGCTCAGTATTTGTCGTTCATTCCTCAGTGCTTATAACTGAATCACCTGAGAAAGTGATGTAAACAAAATCAAAGGAAAAAATGCATTGGGTGTAGAAAATCAGATTAGAATTATGTATGCATAAGATATGTTATATGATAACAAAATTCATTTATCCCTCTTTCATGTATAACTCATGCAACATACCTTTTACTTTCCAGACAGACCTCATATATATACATATCTCCATATCCAGATGAACAGAACCAACAGGTTTAGAATCCTGATTTCTCTGGCATTTACTTTTTTTAAAGTGCTTAATACAACATAGATCGTAAAGCATAATATAATTAAATATGTTTTTTTTATTTTAAATTAATTTAATTTATATTGTGACACAGAAATTTCTGTTTCCAGATTTATCTCATTATCAGGCAATGTTCAATGACTATCATGAAAATGATTTACATTTGAATTAAGAAAACTATACATTCGCTATTTAAAGGATTAATATGGACAGGGAAGACATAAAAATTTAGATTTTATGGGTGTGTTTAATTTAACTAATCAGAATGAAGGTTGATTTTGAAATTTGAAAATACAGGTTATATGTTGGCAGATACAGGGTTTTTTCTTCCATGCTTATGAGAAAATATAATTTTATTTGGCTAAAATCTAGACTGCTTACATCCAGTAAGATGTATACATTATTAGCTATAAAGGTAATTGTTGTGACTTGTTAAGGCCCGGAAGAAAGACACCGAAACAAGAAGATAATTTGAGCCAGTGTATTAGAATAACAGAACATGTATACAAATAAGAGTGCTAGTAATCAGCAGATAGAAGTGTATGTCCAAACTTTATAGTTACTATGTCTCGACTGCATCCCAACTGCCTCTCCAGAAGTCACATAGATTAGTATTTATGGAGGAGGAAGAGTCCATTCTACTGTAGAATATGAAACCATAACATTAATTCTCTTTGATTTCTATGCATCTCAACTATTTTAAATCCAAAAAAGAATGAAAGAAAAAACTTTACTTTTGACCTAACTTAAAGAGACTTTTAAAATGATTAAACTATTTTTATTTGGTTCAGAGTGCATTATTTTCATCAATTTTTCATATATTCTTAAATTGCATAAATTTTAATATCTATCAAATTAATATTATATCATAATACGAAACAATGTATTGGATATATGTAAGTTAATTGTTATTCTTTTATAATGATTTTTACTTATTAATTCAGCTGATTTATCACTTTCAGTGTGGTTCTTTGGTGGATACTGTTATTCGAATAGAGATTCCATTAAACACTATTTATTTTTGTCTACCAGCCTCAGTATTCGAGAAATCTTATTAAAGAAAATAAGCACTCTCTGACAGGATTCAAACCTTCAACTTTTGACCATAGGAAGTGATATGTCTGCTAGATTAATAAAATAACATTGAGCAGTTCTGAGAGTTAATTTTATATATATATATATATGGTTTGGAATCATTCATTGTTATGGGTATCTTTGGTTTTTATTATATCCATCATAGTTTGCAAGGTGATTGTAAATATTTTGTATTGTTGAGTTTAGATGAAATGTTTTGGATGGTAGATGATAAGGAGTTAATATAACATATCTCACATTTGCATTTATAAAGTCCGTCACATGATGAAATGTGTCGGCTAAGATAACTTTTCCTTTTTATTTTATTCATATTGTCCTTCTATCGATGTATTTTTAATTATATCTTTAATTTTATGCACACAAACACATATAAAACAAACAAACAGGCAGAGAGAAATTTTCTGAAGTCTGCCCATTAGATGTGATAAGTTAATTTGATTTATTGTCCCACATATCCCCAAAGATCTTAACACATTATTCCTTGCATGAAGTTTTGTCTTTATCTTATTGTGATCTGAAAAAGTGGAAAGAAGCAGATGTTCTCTTTGAAAATGCTTCATTTATGGATTTTTCACTTTTTACAAGTGATGTCAAGTCTGTGAATGAGAAAGATAATCCAACAAGATTTGTTTAATATAAAATATTATTATAACCTCTCTAAATGATGTGTTGAGCTTTTCTTTATATATATATATATATATATGCCATCTAAAATGATGCCAACATATGTATTGATGTACATACTATTGAGTGTTTTACATTAAGACATCAGAAAAACAAAAAAAAATAATCCGAACCCCTGATCATGACAGGAGGGAAATATGTTATAAATTCATAAATAAATACAGGACAGCCATTATTATAATGGTGAGGATATATATATATTCGTCACTATTTGATGAAATAATTATTGAAAAAGTAAAATAAGTCTTTTTTAAAGAACAAACAGGTGGCAAGAGCTTTCATAACTAGTTGTAAAGAGAATCAACTGACCCAGTGCTGTCTTGGTATTGTCTTTCTCTCCATGAGCATTACAGGAGGGAAATATATATATATATATACACAAATAAATACACTATGGATGCCATGGCTGAAGTCAGTGATAATTTTATTGAACAAATTTGCTCTTGACTGTTTCAAGGTAATTTTGTGTAATTTTGGCAAATATATCTGTTAAAATGAGATGTCAGTATTATTTTCATTTTTCTTTAACTTAAGATGACAGATTATCCATTGCGCTATATATGTATGTATGTGTGTGTGTGTGTGTTTTTGTGTTGATTTTTTTTCTTGTATGTGTTTGCAGAGTAACTATGATTGATACTGAAAGTGGGACTAGCATTCTGTTTTGAAATTCTGAGTTTGTTGCCTTAGTCTGAGAAAAGAAAAACTGGATTCAGAAATGTGCCATGATGTGTAAAAAGAAAGTTCCTTGTATTGAAGTCCAGTGTGACCATTCATTACAAGTAAAATGCCACCACCATTTTGCAAAATTTTCTAGTTGCTCATTCCTGTTGTTCATTCTTTAACTGAATCTTCTTCACTTCGTGGTGGATAGCATTTACTTCATGTTATTATTACACTGTTTCTGTTCAGTTATGGCCATGAGAATCAGTTTATTTATTTCAGTGTTTATGTTCAGGCAGACAAGTTTAAAAAGTGTAGAATAAGAATAGAATCACTTTTTATCAGTACAAAGAAAAGCTTACCCTTTCTTGAATATTTATATACTCAGCATGCATCTGCATCCATTAGAATCTATTTCTTTATATCTTGTTTATATTGTCATATGTGCATACATCAATAACATTATAGTTTAACAATAAGAAATTACCTTATTTTACACAACTTACTATTCAGTGCAGTTCATATAATGGTGATATTATGCAGTAAAAGATTTCTATCAAAATTCAGGTCATATTGTGTCTGGCTGCAGATTTAGTGATATATCTTTATGTGTGTGTATCTCTCTCCCTACATATATATATATATATAGAGAGAGAGAGAGAGAGATAGAATCTGTTTTTGGTGACAAATAGGTAGTTTTACGGTGTCAGGTACAAATGTCCAGACGAACCCCAAAAAGAGACTTGAGACTATTTATTGCAGAATAGGCCAGGCCATTGCCCAGAGTGGGGAAATCCATTTGCTGGTCTGCCATTGGCTAAATTTGCTGGTCTGCCATTGGCTAGATGTTTGATAAAAGAGGCTATCTGGGTCTAACTTTTCCAAACATGAGGAGGCCATGACACCCACCATTGTGAGGAGGCTATGATAGTTTACAAGGTGGCCATGATATTCCCAGTAAGTTACCTTGACTTCTACAATTAAATTAGACCAGTACACAGTTGAAGGAAAAGTGTTCAATGCATATATATGGGAGAGGTTCTGAATATTTTTAATTTAGAAATGAGTTATTTTCGCAGCCTAGGTTTCAAATTTTCAGTATATTCAGGCAATTTATAAAAACTGATTTTCCAGTGTTTTCAATTGTACAACAGAAATTTTTATGAACGCAAAACTGGAATTTTTAAACAACCAAAAGTTTAAAATTAGGGTGGAGTTAACTTAGGATCTTACACACATCATTTCTGATATTTTATTTAGTAATTTTATTTTTCTGGAAATAATGTTTTGGTGAACTTTTTTCTTGGCACAATCTGCATGCAAAAAAAAAAAAAGCAGTGGTGATGTATGCAGATTGTGCTAAGAAGAAAAGTTAACCAAAACATTGTTTCCAGAACAAAAAACAAAATACTAAATGAAAGAGTTTAAGTTGCTTAAGTAATTCCTCCTTAATTTTGAAATTTTTGGTTGTTTAAAAATTCCAGTTGCATATTTGTAAAAATCCCTGTTCTATGTTAGAAAGTGTTGTAAAATCAGTTATTATAAATTGTCTGTAGATACTGAAAAATTGAAACCTAGATGAAGAAAAACTTGTAACTATGTTTTATTGATTATGTGAAGGCATTTGATAAGATACGACACAAAGAATTGATGGAGATGCTCAGCAGCCTCTACATTTTTGGGAAAGACATTAGAGTAATAAAGAATCTCTACTGGCAGCAAATGGCCTGCATACAGACAGGTAATGATTTCAGCAGATTTACAAAGATAGAAAGAGGCGAAAGACAAGGATGTGTCTTTTCACTAGATCTGTTCAACTTATACAGCAAGAATATTTTGAGGACCCTAGATTACACGCCAGGATTTGTCATTGGAGGCCACAACTTACACAATATAAGGTATGCAGATGATACAGTGCTGATTGCAGATACGGAAAGGAAACTACAAGACTTCCTACAGAAGGTATTGGTGGAGAGGGACAAAGAAGGACTATAAATAAACTTCAAGAAAACTGAATGCATGGTCATCAGCAAAAGGTGCAATTCAAAATGCCAAATACAGGTGGGGGATAACAGAATCAAACAAGAACAAAAATTTAAATACCTAGGAAGTATTCTAACAGGAGATGGAAAGTGCAACACAGAGATCCGAAGGCGAATTGGCATGGCAAAGCACGCGTTCCAGAAGCTGAGTAAAGTACTAACACACAGGAAAATTTCACTAGAAACAAAGAAAAGAGTGCTGAATTGCTATGTAATGTCAATTTTTCAATATGGCAGTGAATGCTGGACAATATCATTAAAAATGAGAACAAAACTTGAAGCGATGGAAATGTGGTTCTACAGAAGGATGCTGCGGATATCGTGGACTGAGCATACAAGCAATGATGAGGTGTTGGAAAGAATGGCAACAAAAAGGAAATTAATACTGAGCATCAGGAAGAGATAACTGAAGTTCCTGGGACATGCAATGAGGAAGGAGAGCCTGGAGAACCTGATACTGACTGGCCAGATAGAAGGAGAAAGAGACAGATGAAGGCAGTGGATAACATATTTGCAGGGCCTGATCAGGTGGATGACAGAATGGTGTTGCGAGGTGTAACAGGAGCAAACATACTAAGAGCCACAAGGGATAGGGAGATGTGGAAATCCCCTGAAGTCAAGATGGAATGTAAGCAGAAGTTGAATCGTCTCATACTTCCTTACTTCGATACTTCTTAATCTCTTTGGTGAATCAGTTGTTGAGGAGGATAGGATGTTCCATTATAACAGGTATATTCATGGGTAAAATTGCTCAGTATAAAGGAAAGAACATATGTAAATATGAAAGAGAAGACTGAGGTCAAAGCTGATTGGGGATAGCTTCAAACAACCTTCAGGTTGTATGTTATATATTGGTTTAATTATTTATATATAGTGGCCAGCGGAGTCTTATGGGTAATGAAGTCTATTGTATTCTCTTGATCGTTATTTGGTAACTTGTAATAGTTATATTTCAAATTATTCTAGCTGGTGAGTAATATGAATTAATTGCCAATTTGAAACACAATTATAGTGTTTTTTGTTATCTTTATTATTGA
This sequence comes from Ascarosepion bandense, assembly GCA_037127315.1. NCBI lineage: Eukaryota > Metazoa > Mollusca > Cephalopoda > Sepiida > Sepiidae > Ascarosepion > Ascarosepion bandense. Next base: position 1,085,486 of record JBBBDQ010002011.1, on the reverse strand, counting down.
TTACTTAATTATTTGTTGTTGATTATTATTATTATTATTATTATTATTACATTTACTGGTCTTTATGTGTTGATTTGTGACTTGTTAATTATTTAGTTAATTTGTTTTTATTTTGTATTTTTGTTTGTTATTTTATCATTGTCAAGTGAGTATTGACCTCAGTGTACACTTCATTTATATATATATATATATATCCGAGTGGGTACAGAACGAAGAAAGAATTTTTTCCGTCCAAAACATTAATTTAAAACAGTGCTCGATATATGATGTATAGAGCTGTGAATATTTATTATAAATTATGTTTTAGAACATGGACATAATTTTTTAATATATGTCCTCGACAATTCCCTCCCGAAGAAATGTTGGACACCTAACGTTGAAACAAACATATGAAGGACATATATCAAAAATATCAAGGACATATATCAAAAAATTATGTACATGTTCTAAAACATAATATATATATATATATATATATATATATATTTTTTTTTTTTAAAAATGTATACTGTTAAATATAAGAGACAAAGAATATCTATTATGTTTAATCATGAGCTATTCTAAACATCTTATTTTGGCTTTAATTTCAGGTGAAAATAAAGACAAAAATTCTCCAACATTTGGATAATTTTTATTAAGTTGGTTCTAAGCTTTCGGCTCACATGAGCCATTTTCAGAGAGATTACAAGGACATTAACATAAAAACATCCACCATCAGCAACATTTTATCTTGTGTTGACATAAAACTTTGCTAGGCAACGATAACACTTATCAAAAATAACAAACGCAGTTCGTAAATTTGTAATGCAATTCTATGACATCACACCACTTGAGAGCTCAAAATAATAACAGAACCATATAATTAAATGCAATGTAATGTGTTATGACCAGGTTTAAATGTGATTTTATTAAATGTGGGTTGTTTGGATTTAATGTAGATGGCCTCTAGTATCTGAAGGTTCTTTTTACTGTGTGTATGAGTGAGGAATATTGTGTTTCTGAATAAAATCTGTCTGATATTACCTACATAGCTATGTTTTTCTAAGAAATGTTGTTTAATTGTACTCTGATCAGGAAGGTGACATGTAAGTCTATGGGAGAGCATGGTTGTAGTAAAACCAATATATGTAGTGGGTTTATTTTTTGTCTTTATTCTCAGTTGAAATTAAAGTCAAAATACAATGTTTAGAATGGCTCATGATTAAACATAATAGACATTCATTGTCTCTTATATTTAACAGTATATGTTTAGAAAATTATCTGCTGCCTTGATACACTAAATATATATATATATATATATGATGATGTGTCTTACCACTAGACAAAAGATTCATGACAGACAAGATATATGTAGTGCATTTAGGCAGAAATCTTTTTCAGGCAAGCTTCATTAAAGATGACAGACAAGGTGTTATGGTTAAGGTGTTTTATATAATTTTTAATGTAATCATACAATTCTTTTTCTTTACAGAAAATAGATTATATAAAAATTGTCTGAATGATTTCTTTCTCAAAGCACTTACTGTTAAACTTTTAATATGTTGATTTATAGGTATGTTTAATTTTCTGAATGCAATAAGCAATATTAATTAAAAAAATACACAACACTTAATATCAACTATAAACAATGCAACAATACACTTACTTTGTTCTGAATATGAAAAATACGTATAATGCTGCATACATATATACACAAACACCTTAAATATTCAGTTAAAAGTAAAGTAAAATTCATCTTTGATAAAGTGTAGCCAAAAGATTTCTGCTAAACTAGCAGTATAGCCCGATGTTGCTCGGGTGTAATGAAATCTTTAAAACTAATCCATGGTCCTGGAGCTCAGACTCTTTGGATGTTGGCACAAAAAACTAAAAAACAATAGCTGTTTCCAGTTAAAGCGAAACCATAGACTGAAAGAAAAATGAGTGGATGTAAGTCAAATTTTGATTTTCTGGTATTGATATCAAATAAGTTTTTTTCGTTATAAACTGAATTTTGAAGACTAAATAAGTCCTCTGAGTAAATGGTATCATGTCTGAGACTAAGAACTGCAATTATACCTACTTAGAGCCAAACCCAAAGCAAAAACTGAAATAAAAGGGCTGAAAAAATACAGACATGCAGGCAGATAAATAGACACTCACACAAACATCTTGCCTTTTATATATTTATATATCATTGATTTTCTGCACTATTGTAAGAACTGCAACCGTGAAATTTCTGAATATCGTTACTTATGTCTTTGTCTATCAGTGTATCAAATTTGATTAAAATCGGACCACTCCTTCTATAACCCAATTTTTTAGATAATCAATTTTCGATATTTATCGGGGGTACCTTGACACAAAACCTAGCTAACACTAGCAGACGTTTATAGTACAACTGTGTAAATTTTCAAGAAAATTGGTTCAGCCATTTTGGAGTCTATAGGCAATGGACACACACACACACATACATACAAATTTCCATTTATAAATAAGTTTAGATTAGATGAACTGACTCTAGATATGTTTACATGGTTAATTTTCATTCAAGTGTTACCAGCAAAAAAAAGATGTAAAAATACTGGTGAAAATTCTAATGAAACTTAAGCAGAAGAATAAACTTACACTAAAAGAAATATCGAACGAATGTCAGAGAATCCTAAATCTGAGACGCAAGGCTGAAGAAATACAGGAAGAAGGATGTGCATAAATACATGTGAAAGTAATTTGTGCAAAAAAGAAAATAAATCTTTGTTTCAGATGTGCAAGGTTATACCTTGGAGATGACTGTCCTTTTAAGTTAGAAAGAATACAAGTGTGATAAAATAAAACACATAAAGTCACAGTATACAACAAATCCAAGAAAAATTTTCACAGAAAAAAATTTGTACAAAGCATTGTGACAGAAAAAATAATCACAGAAAAAAATACATTTGTGAATGTGTAAATAATTTGTATGTGAAAATTCTACAAGACATCTTAATATATTTTATTTAATCATTTCACCTGAAACAAAGCAGAACCACCCCTAGTGCACAGGGTGTTACAGTGGGTATTGAAAAATGTATTAATTATGAATGAGATTCAAGAAGGTAGAAGGTGGCAATTTGTGGTGCATTGGATATCAGCTTGGAACAAGAGATTAGGAAGCCGAGTTCGAATTCCAGCTGAATTCATTGCATTCACTTAGATGCAAATACCGTTGGGAAAGGTATTAATCTGTCTATTCCTCCCAGTTGTGGATTAAATAACAGATTGGGTTCTATAGCCTTGGTTGGCAACCAGTCTACCACAAAAAGCAACGGCAACCTACTGCGGGATAATCTTCTGCCCAGTCAGTCATGTCTCTTTCGTGACATGATCGCCCAAGTGTGTATCACGTATGGCACTTAACTGACTGACCTATCAAAGAAACAAGTAAATGGAAGGAAGTTCCACATTCCAGTAGTGCAATAAAAGAAATTGTTAGAGGAAGTTACAATAAACTATTTTGATAATAATTGAGATGCCAATCTAGTAACACCCTTTAATTCTTGTGGATAGGGCATCAGGGGGTAAAAAGCTCATCAGAGCAGTTGCGATGAAAATATTTGAAAATGTAGTCCTGGTGCTACCACCTTGGCCAGGTACTCAGCCTATATTCACAATGTTTCAGTTCTTGTGTTGAGCAGAGCTGAGATTGATGAAGTTATCAGAGGGTATGAGATGGTGACATGGGACAATATCATAGAAGGACGGTTGGTTGATATACTGGCTGTCTAGTTTGGTCCTGATCTTAATGAATGAGGTGTGGGAGAAGAATGAGGTTGCAGTTTATCTGTGTTACCAGATAAATTGTTCCTCAAAGAGGAGGGAAAAAGTACATGTTTTAGACATCTACCTGATTCTTTTCTACTGACTCTCTATACTGAGATTTTTGTGCGACATATTAATATTAGTAAGATTCTTGTTCCTCTTCTTGTGGGTAGCGTGAGAGATCTGTTACCTCAACCCTTCTGACTAGTGTTTAGATTCATCAACATATGCTTTGCATTCGGTTCCTAGATTTAATGTGTCAGCAATCAGATAGTGGAGGCAAATTCTGAAAGGAAGACACTCAAAAGAACTTCCCATTGCTAAGAAGTTTGCACTCATGCGTGGAGGAGGCTTGCCGTTTATCATATGTTGCATACTCTTTCTAATGTCAATGTCAGATTGCTCTAAAGCATTTGTTAGAGGTTATGGATTTCTAGATATTGTTTAGTAAGGCATTATATTATGTGCTAGTGAGGGGGAGTCTGTTCAGGATGATTTGATAAGCAAGCTCAATCTTACAAATCAGGAGACACCCAGGTTGAAATGCCTCACTAATGATGTGACATCACTCACCTGGCTGGTGATTTAAATGGCCCACAGATTTGGCAAAATACTTTTTCCAGTTGGCTTGGAAAATTCTCCAGACTGTTTTTGATGTGATAGGGCAGTGGAGACCTTGAATCACACCTTCTTTCATTGCTGTGTCATAGTCCCAGTGGGCAAGTTTGTTGAAGATATGGTTCACATGCTGCATAGAAGGTTTTTTTTGCTCTCAAGGCCATTTCTCACTGTAAGTGTGTGATACTACTGCTGATGAAGACTAAACCCAAAGTATTCTGCTTTTTTGCTAGGCAGTGTGAGAGTCATATGAGCAACCTGTCAGAAATGAAGCTCAATTTTCCTAACTGATCTTGTTTTTTAAGCATCAGCTTATAGTCAAAATTAGATTGGAAATGTGGCATCTTACTCCATTAGAAGGTGGATTAGACTTGTGCAGCTATGTTGAGTAAGATAAGCCAATTTAGAGTGCATTTTGATTCCAGCTATGCATAAGAATAACTGAATTGAACCAAAATGAGGTTAGTTTAGGGTTGTTTGTTGTCTTTAATTTTTTCTTTCAAAGTTTACCTAGCTAGGGTATGCAAACTCATTAGTCTCTTTTCTTCTTACCCCAACTTTCTCTAGTTCAATTCTCCCTCCCTTCTTCTTTTAGGTGTCCAGAGATGTCAGTTCTCTGGTAGATGTGGAACACCTTGTTTATTTTGGGTGTATCTTATTCATTCTGTTGATATGTTTTAGTGTGTAGTTGAACAAAGGAATATTGGAATTTATTAAAGTCCTGTATGGATTTTGTCCAGTTAACTGATCTTTCTGCCACTATTTGAATTGTGTAAATTTTTATTACTGTTGTAGAGCAGCTAACACCTCTATAGCACTCTCAAAGATAAATTGGTTTGTAAACTTAAAAAGCTAAATAAAGATTAGTAGCAAACAGGAGGTTCATAGTGTTATTGATGATTTTTATTGGACTAGGCTCTCTGCTACTCTAACAGCTTAACCCCTCTTTTCTTTCTACTTATTAATGTTCTGTTTTCTCTGTGTTTGTCTTGTTTGTACTTAATATCCATTAGCACAGATATTGTGCTGTAGATATTACAGCACACATCATTTGGTATTGTACTGTCACCTCAGCAATACAACAATTACTAACACTATTTTATTAAGTTTTCTATAAATAGTTTATCACATTGTAAATCCATGTAGGGGTTTAGATGTTTTAATTGTTGTTTTATTCCTCACTCTACCCAACAGACCAGCATTTTATATACAGAGACTAGTTAGAATATCACAGATTCTAAGGTATTATAGTTGATATTGTTAGAATAGAAAGTGAAAATGTGTTTTTTTAATGTAACGAATACTCTAGTATATTTTGGTCACTGATAGTGTCTAGCTAAGTTTAATTATAAGACAGAATACCATTTTTTTCCATCCCTCTTATTGGTCTTTTGCAATATTTTTGTGATTTTAAAAAATAAATATAAAACCGTTGGAGTCAGTCTTACAGACATCACAATGAGTGCCTAAGCAAGACTTTATATTATAACTGTAGTAATCAAATTATAAAAATAGTTTAACAAATTTTATTTAGTTTCTTTTTCTTTCTACTTATGTTTTTATCACTTTTATTATTAAATATCCTACGTCATGATAAGAGAAAATCTGCCAATACCTTGAGGTATGTTTCATCTACATTTGAAAAACTAAGCGTAACATAAACTTTGTTACTACTTTTAAAACAAAAAGATTTAGTTGAGACTAAACAAAATAATAAAAAAAAAACTTGGAGAAATTTATTCTATTACCTGTAATAATTGTCACAAGGAATACATGAAAGAAACCTCAACGAAGTTAAATAAAAGATTATATAAAAATGTCTTCCTCACCAAGCTTTGTCACTCGTTCACTTTCCTCCTCCCTTTTTCTCTTGCCTTTTTTTCAGACATACACAGGAGGAAAACACATTTCTTTGCATCTTAACAAACAACTATAAACAAGAAACTTCAACGCTGAGAAAAATTTAATTGTAAATCATGAAAATAAATTTTATATTTGAAAACTTTTCTCACCTTTTTTTATGGGTTGATTAAAATCCACAACTTATTAACCAGTACTGTAGAATTTAACCAAACAACAAGTTAAGTAAAAAGTTGAGTACCATAATAAAAAAAAATGTCCATGAATTTAAAAAAACATGTAATTTAAAATAATCACATGCAAATTGCTCAGAAAAAGACATTCAACTGATTAAAACGACAAACATAAAAATAAGAACGAAAAAAATAGCTACATATACATTTTCAATCATGAGTCAGTCAGTTCATCTGTCTTGCAATTTCCATTTTTATTCCTGGTTATTCAGAACTAAGATTTATAAATTGCATCAAAAGATGATTGAGTTTGGATTATTTTATGTAAATGGTGGCTTCGGTCTTTTCACTTCCGTTTGATGTTAGAACTTATCTATAATTGTTTAAAATTTTCTATATTTATAAGGGAAGAGTGCTTTCTATTTTCTTCTACTCAAGACTTTATTTTGTGGCTACTCAGGTTTCAGAAGAAACTTCAGTTTTTTAAACAGTGTGAATTATATCTACCGGCCTAGACTTTCAAGAAAATAAGAAAAAGCAAATAAAGAAAATGTGCATATTTTATATTATGTTCTGTTAAAGAGAGCATCATAGTCATGCAAAGTTCACTTCATTGATTTTAAGAAAGCATATCTTGTTTAGATCTTGGATGTCTACTCAAACTACAAAGTAACGTAGGATAGAATCTTGAAAGAAAAATGATTTCATTATATATATATATATATATATATATATGAGATCTGGGATGAAACCAGGTGTTTATTTTAGTTTTTAGTGTTAGAATATCAACTAAATTCCACTTATTCCTTGCTGTTAAAACATTTTGTACTACTAAGAATCTTTTCGCATATATATATATGTAGTTAAATTGTCATGATGTTCAGTGAAAAATTACTGTTTTTTTCTCAGTAGTTGAAAGGTATTTTAGGCTAGCAGATTTTTTTGTCAGAAAGTGCTCGATATTAAGATAAGAATAAGGTGTAAATAGAATTAATATCAAAAGACTTGTCAGTGAGCTGAGCACTGATATTTCAGTCATACTGAATTTGAAGTTTTGTAATAGCATTATTGTGATGTCTTTACTCTTCAGGACCATTTGTTTATTTTCTGCTGCTGTTTTTCAAGTTTTCGTATTTATTTTAGTTTGGTGTAATTTGATATCTGTAGGTATATGATTTGTTTTGTTTGGTAAATTAAGCTTTTGCTGTTTCTTAAGTGGTGTTAGATTTGTTGGTTGTTAATTGCTTTATATTGTGTCAACCCCTTTTAAGTGTGAGACTTTGTTTCACCATGTCACTTAATATATAATCCACTCCAATTTTTCTTAGATTTGTGAGGGTGTATTCTTTTGTGAACTTCACATATTATTTTATTCTATTCAATGAACGATATATCATCTGGTTCCTCCTTTATTTATGTTTTTTTGTTTTCTTTTCTTCCTTTTAAGTGTGGTACTTTGTTTTACCATGTCACTTAATAAATAATCCACTTCAATTTTTTTTAGGTTTGTGTGTGTGTGTGTGTGTGTGTGTATTCTTTTGTGAACTGAATGTATTATTTTTTTCTGTTCAATGATTGTTGCATCATCTGGTTCCTCCTTGATATTTTTTTTTCACTTTCTTTTCTTCCTTTCTCATAAACTACAAGAAAACCAAATGCATGGTTATCAGCAAACAGAGGAGCCCAAAATGTCAATTACAGGTTGGGGATACTAAAATCAAGCAGGTACAAAAATTTAAGTACTTGGGAAGTGTTCTAACAGAAGATAGAAAGTGCAACACTGAGAACCAAAGGCAAATTTGCATGGTAAAGGACGCATTCCAGAAGCTGAGCAGAGTATTAAAAGACAGGAATTTTTTGCTAGAAACAAAGAAAAACGTATTGGATTGCTAGGTGATGTCTGTTCTTCAATATGGTAGCAAATGCTGGACAATGTCTTGAAAACTTAAGTGACTGAAATGTGATTCTAAGAAAGATAATACTGAGCATCAGGTAAAGACAGCTAAAGTTCCTGGGACATGTGATAAGAAAGGAAGGCTTCGAGAATCTGATACCCACAGGTCACATAGAAGGAAAAAGAGACAGAGGAAAGCAGCAGATAACATATTTGATGGGCCTGAGCAGGTGGATGGAAGAGCAGGGTTTGGTTGAGGTAACAGGAGAAAGCGTGCTGAGAGCCAACAGGGATAGCAAGACATCAAAGGACATGATCATTTACATCCTTAAGAGACAATGCACATGGAAAAAGAATTTCCTGTTATATTTTTGAGCTTGTGCTTTGTGTTGTGTTCATTTGATTTTATTTATATTGGTACTCAATACACAAAGCAAGTATTTAATTGAATGTTTACACTTCCCCATTGTCTTGGGGTTGTTTTTTTATTTTTTGTTTAATAGTTTACTTTGGTTTTAAAGGTAATTCTTGCTTATTTTTCTTTCAGACATAGTTTACAGTTCTGCTATTGCTATTATGTTGGGGTACTCTTTTTATGACTTCCCATTTAATTTTGATAATGATGTGACTTTCTTTTTAGCTTCATATCTATTTTGATACTATTGTGTTGTTTTTGGATCTTTCTGATTTGGTGATGTTGTGTGATTATTAAATCTTTCTTTAAAGATTGTTTCCATGGCTCCTATATAAATTTTTTCATCTGTGTTAATGTTGTTGGTTAGACATTTATTGTTTAGTGGGCAGTTGTTTTTATTTTGATAGCTGCATTTATTGATGTTTTTTCTTGTTGTTGTTTATTTTGTTGAGTATTTTCTTAGTTTGTTTGGTTAATATTTTCTCCATGGTACCCATGCAACTGCAACTGATGATAGTTTGTTGTGTTTGTGATATGTTTTTCAATTATTAATATATTTAGGAATATTTTTGCTTTTATTTCATTATTCTAGGGTGGGTTGAAACAGAGTATATTTCTTCTTAGGTGTTTTATTTTCGCTTGTGTTTTTAAGTTTGTTAGAATATCTGCTATTTTTTCATACTGATTCATGAGTTTGTTTTCATTGAATATTTTGATGTTGCTGAATTTTTGTTGATATTCTTTTGTTTATGGATTTAGATATGTGTTTGAATAAATTAGCTGGTGGTTGGAACCTTTGTTGATATATATGGGATTGTTGTTTGCTTTTCTCTATGGTTTGTTTGTATTGTTATTTAAATTGAATATTATGTCTTAGAAATTTACTGTTTTTACATTTGATTTTATGTCTGTCATGAATCCTAGTATATTGATGTTATATTTTCGTAAAAATTTCTATTGCACGTGATTTTGCACACGTTCCTTTTCCTTTAAAAAGGCTGAGTTCTTTTCTTTCTTCGGCATTTTGTTTACCTGCTCTTGCGTTTACTGCATGCGCTTGTGTTGCGAAATTAGTTCTGTAAAGCCTATTAAAGAGGTTTTGTTTCCGTCTTCAGTTACGTTAAAACACCACCACAATTTACAGAACTAATTTTCTATTTTCCTCATGGAGAAAATAATTCGCCTGGACAAATTTGACGTTTCCTCGGCAGACCCACAGGCCAGCAAGCTTTGGAGATTATGGTATCGTAACTTTAATTACTACCTCTCAACTATTGCTTCGTTAAACCCTGATAAACTCGAAGTTCTCTATTTAAACATCGGTCCCACTGTTGCTGACGTTATCGAGGGTTGTTCTGGCTTTGAACATGCTGTTGACTTACTGAAAGGTGTCTACGACAAGTCTCCAAGTGTTATTCATGCTAGACATCTGCTTTCTACGCGTTTGCAACAAGAAAGCGAGTCTGTCGACCAATACCTTCAGGCCTTGAATCGACTTGCCGCTGACTGTTGCTTTAAAGACGTAACGGCCACCACTTACAGGGATGAATCTGTCCGTGATGCATTTATTCGTGGTCTTCGGTCCTCATTGATACGTGCTAGGCTCCTTGAAACTGACACTCTAACTCTCGCAGAAGCTACTCAATGTGCTAGGGCTTTAGAACAAGCTCACTTTCGCGCGGAATCGTATGCCACCCAGATTGGAACAGCCGCCGTTACTTCTATTACTGGAACTAAAAATGTGTTGACCGATTCTGCCGAGGAGGCCACTGGTATTTCTAAAAATTCTGCTCTAACTGATTCTCCAATGAAGTGTGACTCTGTACTGTTCTCTGCTGCTCTTCCTGTTCGTGGCAAGTGTTACAACTGTGGAGGGAGACGTCACTTTAAGGACGACCGCCGCCCCTGCCCTGTCCGCAATAAGGTATGTCAAAGCTGTGGTAAACTCGGGCATTTTTCTAAAGTTTGCCGTTCTACTCTACCGACACATTCACGTTCTTCTTCTGCTATCATAGGGGCCCGTGCTAAAGGTGGTGATAGTTGCCCTCCTATCACCGAAACTGTGGAGTTAAAAGGGAAAAAGTTAACTGCCCTTATAGACACCGGCAGTTCTGATAATTTTATCAGTGCCCGTATTGTCAAAAAAATGAGACTGCCCACTTTAAAACGGAACTCCGTAATTTCTATGGCATCATCCGCCGTTTCCCTTAAACTGTCTGAATATTGCACCGAGAACGTTTTCTTCAATGGTTGCGAATATAAAGAGATTGACCTTACTGTGCTTCCTGACTCCTGTATGGACATTATACTCGGAATGCCGTTTTTGAAACTACACCGGGGTATTACTATTTCTTTTGGTGGATCTCAGGAAGTTTTAAAAATCTGCGCGCTAACCAGGATCAGTTGTGCCCCTGTAAAATTGTTCCGAAACCTGACCCCTGATTGCAGACCCATTGCTACTAAATCCCGAAACTACCGTGCGGAGGATGCCCGATTTATTGAAAAAGAAATTCTTCAACTGCTTGAAGACGATGTCATTGAAACCAGCTATTCACCGTGGCGTGCTCAAATTGTTGTGACTTCGTCGCCTAATAGAAAGAAACGATTGGTGGTTGATTTTTCCCAAACCATTAACCGTTTCACACTACTTGACGCGTACCCTTTGCCTCGGATTGAGGATCTCGTAAACCAAATTGCCCAGTATCATATTTTTAGTACGATTGATTTGTCTAAAGCTTACAACCAGATCGAAATTTGTCCCGAAGATCGGCCTTACACGGCTTTTCAAGCTGGAAATCGTTTGTATCAATTCAAACGAATACCCATGGGTGTCACTAATGGGGTTTCTGCCTTTCAACGATTTATGAATTCCTTTATTTCTGAAAATAAGTTATCCGGAACTTTTTCTTACATTGATGACATTACTATTTGTGGTAAAACTCAAGAGGAGCATGACGCTAACTTGGAACGTTTCTTAAAGGCTGCCTCAACATACAACCTCGAAATAAACCGAGAAAAATCAAAGTTTTCGCTTCGTTCTATCAATTTGCTTGGATACCAAATCTGTGACGGAACTATTCAACCTGACCCTGAGCGTTTGAAACCTCTTTTGCAAATGCCTCCTCCTTCGGATTCAAATTCGTTAAAGAGGTGCCTTGGTATGTTTTCTTACTACGCGAAATGGATACCTAAGTATTCACACAAAATTCGTCCCCTGGTTGAAAATAAACAATTTCCCATGCCTCCTATAGTTGTGAATTCTTTCGAAAAACTTAAGAAAGACGTTGCCGAATCATCTGTAAAGGTTATCGACGACGAACTACCATTTACTATTGAAACCGATGCCTCAGAGAAAGCTATAGGAGGCACTCTCCTACAGGCTGATAGGCCTGTAGCATTCTTTTCCCGATCATTAAACCCATCTGAAATACGACTACACATAGTTGAAAAAGAGGCTTACGCGATAGTTGAATGTGTCCGAAAATGGAGGGACCTCCTTGTTGGGAAGCACTTTACTATCATAACAGACCAGCAAGCCGTATCTTTTATGTATAAGCCAGCTAACCGAGGAAAAATTAAAAATGATAAAATCATTTGGTGGAAAATGGAGCTTCTCCCGTTCTCGTACGATATAAAACACCGTCCCGGAAGTGAAAACACCGTTGCCGATGCTTTTGTAGTGGATGAAGGCGTCCACTTACTAATTTATATTTTAAAGGTCGACTCGACGTAACATTCGTTATTGGCGGGAACTACGACTGTCACGTAGACGCCGCGTGACCATGCGTATGTATGTGTGTGTGTGGGTGTCAATGTATGAGACCTACAAATAGCCTCTAGATTGAAACAAATATTAAAAATATTTTTTTCAATATGTCCGTATAGATGGTGGTTTGGTTATGATGATGATGCTTGTAGTAGTAGTAGTGATCATGCCAAAAATGACAGAGAAGGCTGGTTGCTGAAAAAAAAGGTGGGGGCACGGACGTGGCTCATAGGTGTGGGAGGAGGTTGCAGGAACGCATGACTGCTGGTCAGCCATATTGGATTCTCAAAAAGCACATGGTGAAAATGGAAAAATGAGAAGAATTTGTGAAAGGTGAATTTTTTTTTTTTTTTTTTTTTTTTGGTTGTCTCTCGTAGGCTGAAAAGAAGAAGAGTCTGGAATGCGATGCGCCTTCTTGTTCATTCATAAATCTTGCTTCAAACCTTAACGAATGTTACGTCGAGTCGACCGTTAAAATATAAATTAGTAAGTGGACGCCTTCATTCCACTACAATGGTGACACCCGACGTGATCTCGATTCGGCGTAATTCAGTCCAGCATCGTTGGAAATGGAACTCAGCATTCTTCTGTGTCTATCAACAAGAACTACTATTCAACGTCGTTATCTCCCAACTCTTTCTACAGGACTCCAAGATGGCGACCCCACACAGAATTTTTACAATCGCACACTAGACAGCACAACTGTCATCTCTCTCTCCCAGGTTTTCCAGAAAAAGAGTAACACAACGTCGACTTAAAGACGTTTCTTTCAGCATTCAACGCAATGTCACTCAACCAAACACAACGTCGACTTAAAGACGCCTTTTTTTCTCAACCAGAACACTGAGGAAATCGACAAGCCGAATTATTAATACTGGAGAATTGAGACCTCCAGAAAATTCGACATTAAACCTCGATATCTTTTTAGTTCTCTCAAACGCGTACACTCGGTATCAACAAGCTTCAATCAACCACTTTGCAAATCAAAGTTTATAACCAACTGTTAATTCTTCTAACACCAACATAAAAATCCACACGTACAGCAAAACACGGAAACTCTTACAAACGCAAGCAACTCAACGTGGAGCATTGGAATAAATTAGAAGATCTTTAACAGACACATCAACTACCGAGAATTTACCAGAGCATGCCGCATCCTGGCACTCTGATAGGGGACACTGCAGCAAAATCCCAACACACGCGCACTAATTGCGGGTAGCAGTTAGTGGCGCAAATATTTTTTATTCTCTTAATTTTCTTCTCTGACATTAACTTTCATTGAAACCGGACTCTACAACTTCTTATGCATGCTTTCTCAACCCTATGTAACCTTTTTCAATATATTGTTTTTCCGTTTACTTTCGCCTTCTTGTTCATTCATAAATCTTGCTTCAAACCTTAACGAATGTTACGTCGAGTCGACCGTTAAAATATAAATCAGTAAGTGGACGCCCTTCATCCACTACACTTTGTCGAGAGTGTGTGGTGCTGCTGCTTCCTCCTTGGAGGAGCTAAGGACCATACACAGTTCATTAATACACCCTGGGGTTCAACGTTTTTGGCACTTTATACGATCACAAAATATGCCATACTCAATTGATGAAGTTCGGCGCGTGACATCCGAGTGTACAACTTGTGCAAAAATAAAACCTCAATTTTCCATCCCTACTAATAATACGCTAATCCGCTCTACTGCTCCCTTTCAGCGCCTCTCTGTAGACTTCAAAGGGCCTGTCCCGGCATCATCGAAAGGATGCCGTTACCTATTTACTATCGTCGATGAGTACAGTCGATTTCCCTTTGCATTCCCGTGCCGTGATTGTTCTTCGCAAACCGCAATCAAGTGCTTGACGAATATTTTTTCTATTTTTGGACTCCCCACTTTCATCCATTCTGATAGAGGAACGTCGTTCGTGTCCGAGGAGTTCAGAAATTTCCTGACGAGACTTGGGGTTGGGTACAGTAACACCACTGCATACAACCCAAGAGGCAACGGTCAGTGCGAGCGTTACAACGGCGTTATTTGGCACTCAATATTATTGGCCTTGGAATCTAAACGGTTACCCCTTAGTGCTTGGCAGGACGTTCTGCTCGATGTTTTAAATTCTATTCGTTCCCTACTATGCACTAGTACAAATGTGACTCCCCACGAACGCTTGTTCAAATTTGAAAGGCGCTCTTCTACCGGTACTGCCTTACCTGTTTGGCTCTGCGAACCTGGAAGGGTACTGCTGAAACGGTTTGGCAACAGGAGCAAGTATGACCCGATCGTAGAGGTGGTGGAACTCCTCGAGGCCAACCCTACTCATGCAAGAATACGGCATGATGACGGCCGGGAGGATTCAGTGACGCTAAGACATTTGGCTCGTTTTCCACGCTCTGATGAACATCAGGGTCCTGCTGAGAATACTCGACCCGACCTTGCAAATGCAGACCCGGCCCGTTTGATTGAAACAAGTCCAGTTGACACTACACTTAATGCGGAGGAAATAGAGAATCAGCCTTCCCAGAGACCTGCCAGTCCTTCGAATAGTGAACTGCCCCCGCGGCGGTCTAGCAGGATTCGTAGACCAGTTCAGCGACTGGACTTATAAATAAAATAATATATACACCCACCTTGCAATCTCTCTTACTAGTGGGGGGAGATTGTTATATTTTCGTAAAAATTTCTATTGCACGTGATTTTGCACACGTTCCTTTTTTTTTAAAAAGGCTGAGTTCTTTTCTTTCTTCGGCATTTTGTTTACCTGCTCTTGCGTTTACTGCATGCTCTTGTGTTGCGAAATTAGTTCTGTAAAGCCTATTAAAGAGGTTTTGTTTCCGTCTTCAGTTACGTTAAAACACCACCACAATTTTCATTATTTGTTTTCTAATTTTATCCATGGTTCCGAAGAAGATTAGTTTGTTGTCCCTGTATAAACCAATAACTTTTTTGTTGATAATGTTAATTTTTTGATATGTATGCCTATAAGTTCACATAAAGAAAGAAAATTACACCAAACTTCATATGAATATGAAAAAATTGGTAATTTTTTTTTAATCATATCACCTCGAGTAAGGCAGGGGCTACATAAGAGTAAAAGGCTTAGAGGAGAATGAGGAGAAGGATGAACCAGTTAGAAAGGAGGAAGAGAAGGATAGGAATACAGGTGTGATGATAGTTGCAAAGGTGAGAGAAAGGAAAGGATCTACAGGACAGTGTGGAAAGAAGTAGGGTCAGTAGTTAAGAGATGAGTATTGACATTGCATTTAAATTCCTGGAGGTTGTAGCTGTCAGAAAACAAGAATATGAAGTGTGGGAAAAGAAGCTGCAGGAATAGAATTGTCATCTGCATTTGGTTGATCTAACTGTGAATGGGTGAGACCCAGTTGCCAGTCTGGTTGGACGAGTAAATACCTGTTGTGTAGGCACCAGTGACTTAAGCTCGATGGAACAGAAGCCATGGAAGTATTTATAGAACAAAGGTAAGCCACATTTCATCGGTGGGAAATTGGCTGTAGTCGAGCCGCCAAGTCAGTACTTATCACATTACTGATTCTCCTTTGGAGCCTGTCAAGAACACAGAGATGAATAGCGGAGGCACCTGACTATATATGGCAGCAGTACTCCATGCATGGGCAAATGGTTGATTTGTATATATGCAGGATGGTTTCAGGTGAGAAAACTTCCTGGCCCAAAACGGTGACCCAACCTTCCTAGCAGTAGATTTTGCTATTGACTCAATGTAGTGATTCTACTTGAGATCGGAAGAGAGGGTAAGGCCAAGGAGAGAAAAATCAAATGACCCTGAAGAGTGAGAACAATACTGTAATGCTCTCATGAAATTTTGAGGCTCACATGACTGAAATAACACAGCTAAGTGACAAATTTTTCCAGATTAATTAATATATTTAAACAACATCTGTTACCCAACTATTAGCAAAAATGACCATTCTAAAAATAATTGCAACTGCCAAAAAAATAAAACCTGCCCATTGAATGGTCAATGTATGTTCAAAAGTATTGTTTTTAGAGCTTGAATTCATTCAGATGATGATATTAAATTTTACTCTGGAAGTAATTCAAACAGGTGGAAGGGAAGAGTTAACAACCCTATGTTGTCTTTAAACAACAGTAAATATAGCAAAAGTACATCTTTACCTATACATTATTGGAAATTAAAAAACAGCAAGAACCTAAATATTACCTAGAATATTGTAGCTAAATCCAAACATTACAATGGAAAAGGAAATGAAAATAATCTATGCCTCTTAGAAACTCTTATCATCTTAAACAATATCAATAATCAAAATTTGCTTAATAAAAAAAGGAATTAAAAGACTACATGTAAAAATACTTACTTGAATTCTTAGACCCAGATTGATATAGATTCCTCTTTACATTTGCCAATTTCTTTCTCTCTTTTTTCTGCAATATTACTTTTAACAATTATGAATTAAACCCCTTTAATTTTTGCTCCTTACATTGTTTAATTTTTAATTCCTAATCTTAAATTTCACTTCTTAATTGTTCTTTTCATTTTATTTTATTTCATTTCTATTTAAAATTTTAATTTTCCCTACATTTTTTATGCACAATCAATATTAGAATATTAAGATTCATGATTTGCACCCCTTTAATTTTATCTTCCCAACATTTTATTATTTTTTATTTCTATTCTGTTAATTTTAAATTTTTATCCACATGTTGCTGTAGAATAGTAAAATTTTTAATCTTCTAATTAAAAATGCAGTAATTTAACTTTATAAAATTTAATTCCCATGAAATTCAAGTGAACATAAATTCAAATCTATTAAACCATCAGTTTGAAATAGGCATTTAATGATTGCATAACACATGAAACTTTGAGTCATGCCATAGATATAGGCTAATATATATACTTATTAATATATATATATATATATTTAAATTGTGTGTATTTTGGCAGCATTTTTTCATTAATGCAGGTTTCATTGAATAATATAGACAAGTTTTGTCTATTAATTTTGTGTAGGATCCCTTCGTACCATCTGATATACTTGATGGTGATGTCGTTCAAAGACAACAAAAAATCACAGTATTTGTTGAATTTTTTATCTGGTCTAAGCTTTCGGCTCACATAAGCCATTATCAAAGAGTAAATATTAACACACAGTAAACATAGAACATTTAAGCTATTAACAATAAAGATAATTGAATTGAAAATATAAGTCCATCCCTACCGTGGCGGATGGCCGAAGACAGTGACAAAATAGTGGTGTTGTGGTCCCTGGTCAGATTACAGACATTTGAGTATGTTATTGGAAATATTGTAATTGATTGTATTCAAACCAGGTTTAAATTGTTTAATGTAGAGTGCTTCGAGGATTTTTAGTTTCTGCTTATTATTTTCTTGTTTGAGTATGTACAAGTTATCAACAAGCGTTTTTCTCAGAAGTGTGCGTTGATAACCGTGTTGTTCTAAATGACGGAATATCAGACCAGGGACCACAACACCACTATTTTGTCACTGTCTTCGGCCATCCGCCACGGTAGGGATGGACTTATATTTTCAATTCAGTTATCTTTATTGTTAATAGCTTAAATGTTCTATGTTTACTGTGTGTTAATATTTACTCTTTGATAATGGCTTACGTGGGCTGAAAGCTTAGACCCGATAAAAAATTCAACAAATACTGTGATTTTTTGTTGTCTTTCAACGACATCACCATCAAGTATATCAGACGGTATGAACGGATCCTACACAAAATTAATAGACAAAACTTGTCTATATTATTCAATGAAACCTGCATTAATATATATATTTATATATAATGAATACATAGCCAATTGGTTAGAACATTCACTTGTTGACCATGATACTTGTGTTTGAATCTCACCATAGTCAATTTTGTGAGGAGGGGAACTTCTCAATGTTATTGGTCTGGAGGAGGCAACTCAGCATGTGGCCACTTTGGAAAGTGTTTGAAAACCATACCATGGTTTGAATTAAGCTTTGTGATGAAATTTTCTAGACAAAACTCATTTTGTGTCACCTATGTCTGTGCAAGCACAAAGTCATAAGTTATCAAGATCAATGTTTTGAACATGCTGGACTTGTTCAGACTGTTGATCACACCAGATAATATGCTTCCTCCACAAAGCTATAAGTAAGATCTGCTAAGTGTATTTTCAGTATAAACCACAGGTGTGATTTGCGGTTGTTGAGCTTACACAAATGTGCCTGACCAGGCATCTGCAACAGGGATTCACTAGGAGCTAATGGAAAATGTAAACTGAATTTTTCCAACTGTGAGGAGTGGATATGTTTATCTATCATCCAGTACACACTCCACCTTAATCTTTAGAACAAGAGTTGAAGTTTATTCCTTTTTTTTTTTCTTTATGATTGGGTTTCTGGTTCCTTCTATACACTTTCAATGCTCATCATTTTGTCACCTAACACAACTCCACATAATAGCCTCCTACTTTGAGTGGCTCTAGGCCCTTTAATTGGATGAATATGAGTAAAAATGAAAAAGAAGAAAATGTTTATCTGATATGGTGGTTAGTTATTTCCTGTTGCTGACATTTGTTGAAGCCTTTTTTGTGATTTATATTTCAACTCTGCTGAGTGAATCGTTATTCCAGTTTCTAGGAGAGAACACACATTCTTGTGTGATAAGTCGTTGAATCAGGATGCTTGCTAAGTCATGATGTCTCATGACTTGTTACTAGCACAACTATTTACAGTTTTTCAAACAGTTTTATCAGCAATGTTTCTCTTGCAATGCATGGGTTAACCTGTGGTATAGTTTTTAGGCACTTCCCAATAAATCCACATGTACATTTTGCTGATATTTGGTTTTGAGATTCAAACCCTGTTATCATTAGAACAGAAATATTCTAACCTCTCAGCAAAGTTCCAGTTTAGATCAACCAGCATTTCTATAAATTACAGTAATTCTAACGAAACTAAGAATTTAAGCAAAGTTATGACAGTAGAGATAATGAGTAATATCAGAAATCTAAGATGCATGATTAGTAATGAAACACTGACATATAATGTTGATAAATGCTTTCATGGTTGTAGAGAAAGCTACAGATAAAGCTTTTGACAATATTAATGTGTATATTATTCATTGATTCATTAAATATTCCTTTCTTCTGAAATATGTATATCCTTAACAAGTTGACTTTCTATCAGTCAATTATACCTGAGCTTCATTTGAGTAATATATAGGAAATATATATCAAATGCAGGCAATTTGAAATAGACAAATGAGAATGATCTATAAAATGAGAGAATATTTTTGATGATTCTTCTCCTCCTGGAATCACCCTCAAATGGACATTATGTTGAATTGTTAGAGTCAGTAATCATAATTTAGTTGGTCAAGACCTAGGAGCTTATCTCTCCTCTGACCTAACTCCAGTGGCTCAGTGGCTGAGAGACAGGCTTGTAGAATTTATGTTGTAACCCCAAAAGGTTACTGTGGGAGTGCTCGCTAAATGAAGGTTGAGAATAATAGAATATCAACAAGTATAAGACTTGCACGCTGTGTGAAGTAGATACACTGCTACTAAACTTATAGTCAGTATAATCATTCTCTCCTTCTCTGCTGCCATTTACCCCAATTAGTTCCAAGTATTTAAGAGGCTAGGAACATTTTATTCTTATATGCAAGTAAGTGTACAACACCCCCATTCTCTTTTTAGATTTGCTCCTTTCATGCTTTTTTTGGGGGGGAGATGTCAGTTCCTTTTGTATTTTTTCTCTTCTCACTATACCATTTCCAGGCCTCTATTTCAGGATCTTTTTGTGAAATGGGCACAGCAAATGTCTCAAAGACAATCTCCATTAATTTTTTCTTGAACTGTATGCCTTTTTTTTTATTTGTTTGTAGTGCATTTTTTACGCAATTTCTCGTTCCTTAACCAGATATACCATTTTTCCAATTCTTAAGACAATAGTACCAATTTCTCAATATGCTTTATTCACCTGATCAGTCAGTTAGCTGTCATACGTGATACACGCTTTGGGCGATCATGTCTTGGAAGAGACATAACTGACTGCACAGAAGATTATCTTGCAGTAGGTTGCCATTGCTTTCTACGGTAGATTGGTTGGCAGCCAAGGCTATAGAGCCCAAACTGTCCTATTATTTAATCCATAACTGGAGGGAAGAGAGGATTGATACTTTTCCCAAGGGTATACATGTGTTAAAAAAAACCTTCTGATCAGTTTTGTAAAAGACTTTCCCTGTTTTGTTTTTTTCTATATGCTCATTATTTCTCTTATTGGGAATCAGTTTATCAAACACTCATTGTATCTTACACATTATCTCTGCCAGCAACATAGCTAAAGTCACATTTGTATTCAGTGTCAGTCTATACACCTTCAGAAATTGTTGTATTTCTGCATCTATGGATCAACTCTTGACTTTTTTAAAGCTCTTTTGAAAGTATCCACAAAACGCTCTGCCTGACTGTTGCTTCTAGGATAGTAAGAGGGCAATTGTAATGTGATTTAACACAAACATCTTGCAAAATTCCTTTTTATTCTTATGTAGTAAATTGCATGCCATTATCAGACACAATTGAATTTTGAATTAAAAACCTTGCAAACAGTTCTTGTCAAACTGTATTATTACTTGTGTGGTTGGACTCTTAAATCTGAAAATCTCTGGCCATTTCGAAAAACTGTCTATGAAAATAAGATAGTATGATCCATTCATTGGACTTGCAAGATCAATATGAAGATGGGACCACAGGCAGTCATTTTATGGCCATGGATTAAACTTAATTGGTGGTGCCTTAGCTGCCAAAACACAGCCTTTGCAAAACTTTCGTAAAGTTTTGATGCCTCTGTCCATGCTACATCAGTAAACATAGCTCTGCATTATGCTTTTCATTTTAAATATACCAGGGTGTCCTGCATAGAATTCTTTCAGGATACGTTTTTGTAGTGCTAAAGGTACCACTACTCTTTTACTGTGCATGAGAATGTTATCACACATTGAATAAACTTCAGAGATATTTTATTCTTGTCTTTTAATTTATTTTTCATTTCATTAATAAATTTTTCATCCAGTGCTTTCTTTTTTATATTCTCCAATGTTACAGTTAGTTCTCACACAGTATTGCATCAAATATTTTTAATCTCTACATTCAGTTGTAGAGCAGCAATGACTGTGTCTTTGTGGGGTTCATAATTCTTTGGAATCAGTCTGGACAATCCATTTGCATGACTTAACTTACTTGATGGCAGGAACTTTATTCTAAAAGCATAATTTTAAGCAATTGATTCCTCATCTTTGCAGTCTGTCAGCCGTATGAGTTGTTAATCCTTTTCTTGTCCCATAAATTGCTAACAACCGTTTTAGATCCGTCTGCAATGTAAATTTTCTCCCATGAATAAATCTGTGCAGTTTTTTAAGGGCAAAGCTAATTCCTAAACTTTGCTTCTCTATCACTGAGAGCAGTGTCTTGAATGCATGTGTCATTGGTTTAACAGAGCTGCCATCAAATTTATGCATATTACAAAGCTCTGATACCATAAGAACTCACGTCACTTGTAACAATTCTTGTTTAGGATCGTAGTGTGCCAAGAATAAGTCTGAAGTTAAGATACTTTTCATTTTTTGAAATGCTTTCTGGCATTCTGACCTCAAGACCCATTTTGAGTTTTTCATCAAAAGTTTATTTAGTGGCACTCTCAAAGAATGCATGTTTTTGAACAAAAACATTATAATAGCTAGCTAATCTCAGGAAACTTGGCAGGGAGCTGACATTTTCTGGAGCAGGCATGTCCTTAACAGCACTAGCTCCCACTGGATCCTTGTTTCCTTTCCAAGTATTTAATCTTGTCCATAAAGAATTCATCTTTTCGTACCTTAGCTTGAATCCATCATCCTGAATTCTCTTAAGCACTTAAAAAACATTTTTCTTAGGTTCTTCCATGTTTTTACTTGACAACAAAATATCATCAGTTCAAAGTTGAGACCATTTAGTATCATGTCCATGATTTGCTGGAAGACAGCTTAGGTGACTTTAATGCCAAATGGCAATCCATTAAATTTATATAATCTTCTGTGTGTATTTATGGTTAGAAATTTTGTACATTCTTCATTGACTTGAATTTGAAGATAAGCACAGCTAAGGTCTATTTTGGAAAAAATCTTACTTCCCCTAAGCTGCACAAAAACCCTTTCTGGACTCAACAGTGAATAGTGATAATCATTGAGGGCATTGTTTAAGCCGCCTGTGAAAAAATCTCTACAGACACATATCTTCAACTTTTTTAATATATACTGTCAGCAAAGCCCAGTCATGATGCCCAATTTTGAACACTACACTGACTTTTTTCAGTTCTATCATGCAGGAACAGCATGGTTGGTGACATCGGATGGGGCAAAGAAATAGTAAGGAAAAATGTGCCTGTCCAAGGGCCAGATGCCAGATGCTTTGAAGCCAGCGGTGATTTTTGCTGGTGTTGCCCCTATAGTCCAAGCA
Source organism: Ascarosepion bandense (assembly GCA_037127315.1). NCBI lineage: Eukaryota > Metazoa > Mollusca > Cephalopoda > Sepiida > Sepiidae > Ascarosepion > Ascarosepion bandense. The sequence continues at coordinate 1,062,509 of JBBBDQ010002011.1, read as the reverse complement.
TAGTTGACCAGCTCAATAATGTTGTAGATGGTGATGGTCTTTCCAGGGTTGCTCACCATCCAAGAAGTAGCCCTGTCATTGAAGAAAGATTTCACTGGCCCATAGACAGTGCGATCCAGAGGCTGCATTTTGTTGCTGGTATGAAGGACAAGGGTGATGATGTGCACATGGTTTTCTTTTGCGTATGTCAATGCTTGCAGTGACAGGTGACTTTCATGATTATCCAGTACCAGGATGACAGGGTTTTTCTTAGAAACCTGCACATGTTTTACAAAATGCTCAATCACTAACAAAAACTTATCTGATGTCATCCACCCATTGTCTGTGACAAGGCCCAAGCTTCCCTCAGGAGCATTGTTCATCATATACTGCTGAAATATCTTTCTGGGGAATATGAACTCTGGTGGCAAAGCAACACCTGTTGCTGACACTATCCCGCAGACAGTAACAAGCTTCCCACTTTCACTGCTGGTCATTTGATCAACCTGCTTAACCCCTTTTAAAGCAATAACTTTGGGCATCTTCTGCACAGTCATGAAGCCCGTCTCATCTAGATTGAAAATTTGTCATCCTTCAACATTCAGACTCTTGTATTTCTCCTCTAACAAGTCAGAAAACTGATTGATGTTGTGTTTATTGAAGGCTGTTGCACGAGCAAGAAAAGTGGCTTCAGGTTGCCAAATTGAAAGTTGAGGGTGTCGTCTGAGAAATCCTATGAGCCATTCTTTTCCAGCCTGTTTTCATGCCTCCCATGAAGCAGGAACCTTTTTACTTTTCACCACAGCCATTTCATATGCCAGTTCTTTTGCTGCACACATTGTTAGGCCATAGAACATTTTGGAACATTTTTGTAGATAGTCTGCCTATTCTTTCTCCTCTGCACTGGAAAAGATCTGTGCTTTAGAATAGTCTGTTGTGATGTTGGCATCGTTTTCCCTCATGAGGGCAGTCTTTTGACAGAGAGTTGTCCTGGGAACTCCTGTGTCCTTTGATACAGCTTTTGCAGATTCTCCATTCAGAACTCTGGCCACTTCTGCCCGTAAGATATCCTCGGGAATCAGCCCATTGTCTGTTTTTTGACGGTATTGGTGAGATATTGTTGAATCTGGATTCTCCAAAGATGATCTGCTGACAGAACAAACAAAGTAAGGTCATTTTTTTCTTCTTTCTCGTCATCTATGCATTTTGTATTCTGTGGAAAGAAAGATTTTATTAATAAAGAACAGGCCAGATGAGGTTTGAACAGCCTGTGCAGTAAAATGAACAGACAGCTTTGAGAAATTTGAGCAATAAGGTAATTTATGTTAAGAGGTGCTTGAGCTAAGATGTGTTTGCATTAATGATTACACTGTATAGACACCCTAATACAAAGGAATGCATAAAAAACAACCACAAATTCATTCAGAACCCAGTCATGTGAAGATATAAAACCAGTATGAGCAATGTGAAGAATTGGCCAGCCTGTGGCCAACTCTCCCCATAAGGAAAATCTGAACACAAAAAAATAAGTAAAAATTAACTATGACTGTCATTTTTTAAGAAATATGCTGAATTTAGGCTAAATGAACACTCTTTACAGATGCAAAAAAAAACAGAACATTGACAATGTCATCAAAGCTACTATGAGTTCTAAGGTAAAACTGAAAAATTGAAATACTTACCTCTAAAATGAGTCAGTGCTCTCTCTCAACTGTGTTTCAAGGGTAGTAATCAACAGTGGGCCAGTTACTCCTCCCTACAGAAGAGCTCTCCAGAAACAAAGTTAAGAATTAGTTTCATACTTGGGTTTTGCTTAGACACAGGGGTGGTTAAGTCTCCCCTGTGGCCAAGTCTCCCTACCCTCTCCTACATTACTTTTATTTTTGAAGACTGGTTGTACATTTTCTTTCAGTTTAAATTTTGCTTTCAACTTGTTACACCTGCCAAGCTCACCAGGAAATACATTTGGGAATTTTTTTTTCTTTTTTTTTTTTTTTAGAGCTTCTATTTCATTAGTAAAACTCACTTTTTGACAGAATTAACTTATTGGACAGTCCTATAAGTTGAATGTTTTTATCCAATCTGTGCCAAAAAGATTAATTGTGTTTTTATTTTGAATATTTTTAATTTTAACAGTACTTTGTATTATATTACATTCACAATAAATTTGCCTCTGAATTTAATTTTCTCACCTGTGACAGAACAAGTTATTTTATTCTGAAACCTTTCATGTTCTTTTCACTGTTTTCTTCCAATTATAAAAATTTATTATGCTTAAGTCAGAACCACTGTCCAGTTGTAATTTTTGTTCATTATTTTTTATCTTACATATTTTCTCATATTTTGACTTGGAGATTCATTATTGTTAGTCACTGTAACAAAATTTTCAATTTTCATGTTGCAGTGAGATCTTTTGTGTCCTTTTTCACCACAATGAAATCATTCCTTGTTTTTAATTAGACAAACATTCTAGAAATGTATTCCTTCACAAGCATAGCAGGGTTTTGGCACAATGTCTTCTTTTTTTTTTTCAGGGATTAATTTTTATGACACACATCATTGATGTGTTACACTCCATTTATTTCAATATTATTAGCATGCTGCTAAACATCTCTGACCATCTTCTGCCAGGTTTTGCAGAGATAAGTTGGGTTTGTTTTCGAGTTTATTTAGAACCCTCCCTCTGATTTCTGTGTTTTACCTTGCACAAATGTTAAACTTTTGAAATTCTCAGGGCTTAGTTCTGCCAGTTTGAATTCCTAACACTGATTATTTAAATTACCAGTGAACATAGTATAGTCATCCTCATCATTTTTTAGTAAATTTATGCTCTTCCATCTCTTTATGGAATAATGATGTTTTCGAACTGAAAAGCTCCAAAAGTAATGTAACAGTTTCATTAAATATTAAGTCACTTGTCTTTTTTGGTAGAATATAATTCATGAACTTTGCATGTTTGACATTGCCTAATTTTTGTAAAACTGGTCTAACCTTTTTCTGGTCAGACCAATTTATGCAATTTCCATCTTGTAAATGTCTTCACATCTGCTGAAATATGTTTAGTTAAAATCTGTTTTTGCTTTAACAACAGCTTCCAAGGAAGAAAAATTTGAATCGTCATTAATGTTGCTTGCAAACATTTTTTGCCGTTTCGAAAACAATTCTTTAAATTTTTTGAGCTTTTGTTCAAGGTGTTTTTGTTGTACAAGTTGCTGCTTTACAATTTCCAACAATTTTTTAAAACTTTCCCATACACATGCAGATACAGTAGCAAGCATAAAGATCAGAATGATGTTAAGAAAAAGTCTAAATATGAAATCACTTTTATTTTAAAGCTTCAAAGAACATTTTATCAAGGAAAATAAGGAAATAAAGGTAAATTATATAATTCCAAAATATAAAGATCAATAAACTTATTTTGATAAAGTTATAAGAATAATTAGATAACATTCAAAAAATAGATGATAAAAAACATCAGAACAATTAAATAAATCCATAAAATTTAATAATTATTTTGCATTATTGAAAATTTTTTAGGGTAAGAATATAGAATCGGGTATTTTACTAAATTACTCTGGCTCTTGCATTGTAAACATGGCAAAAAATCTGTGACGTCATTGGAACTTAGAAAGCTGATAGTCAAGTTACGTAATGATGATAAACTCTTGATTGGGAATATTTCAAAGAATGTTGGGAAATCTAAAAAGTATTATTGATAGTATTTTAAGAAAACTTGAGGAAACTGGGTTATGTGAAGCCAAGAAATCACCTAAGAAAACTACTGCAAGGGAAGACAGATGGATTGGTAAAGAATCAAAAAAGATTTGATTTACAACAGCAACCACTATCTCTAAAAGAGCTAATGCTAACCTTGGCATTAAAATATCAAGGCACACTATTTCCCAAAGACTTAATGAAATAAATCTGAACAGTCGAGTAGCCTATACGAAGCCTTACATTTCTAAAAAGAATCAAATAAATCGATGGACAGAATATGGACAAAAGAACAGTGGGATTGTGTTCATTTCAGTGATGAGTCAAAGTTTTAACTGTTCAGTTGTGATGGGAAAAAGTTTGTTCGATGCAGTCCTAAGTAATGATATTTGCCTCAGTGCACTAAATGCAGCTTTAAATTTGGAGGAGGAAGTGTGATGGTGTCTGGCATGATTTCAGCTGCTGGTATGGAACCTCTTGTTAGGCTACATGGTAAAATTAACGCAACTGTCTACAAAGAGATATTGAAGAAACATGTTGTACCTAATTTGAGAACTGCAATTAATCAACCAGCTGTATTTATGCAAGATAACATGCCATGTCATACAGTGAAGTCTGTTAAGACATTTCTTTCTGAGAAGGCTGTTATGGAGTGGCCTGCTCAAAACTCAGACATGAATCCTATTGAGAATGTTTGGAAGTTATTAAATGAAAGACCTAAGGAAACGAATCCAACAAACGTCAAAGAACTATGGACAAATTTGAAAGAAGAATAGGAGGAAATATTTGTTAATGAATGAAAGACATTAATTTGCTCATGTAGCAAAAGATGTCAAACTGTTATTGAAAGTGATATGTCTCGGAAAGGGAAAGATATCAATACGAGCTAGTGAAGTGGTTTGGGCAAATGTAACTGGGTAGGTCAATCTAGTACGTAGTTGAAATCGCCGTATGCAGTATCCTGAGACACAGGCACAGTCAGCAGATGTAGTAGATCCTTAGTAGAAGATTTCTAGATCTCTTTCTCTCTCACTCTGTCTGTCTCTTGAAGACTGGTAGGACTCTCTGGATGTCCTTGCCTTGGTCTGTATTTATGGCTGGCAGCAGCCAATCACATTCCAGTGAGGCGGAATCAAGGTGTATACATATTTATTACATCAGAAAGTAATGGTTTACACATCAAGTACTAATGAATTATGAACGCTATTTTCATTTGGATATGATGTACCTATTATAATAGTATGATTTTGTTACTCATTCTGATGTTTTTGATCATCTATTTTTTTTAATGTTATATAGTTATTCTTATAACTTTATCAAAATAGGTTTATTGAGCTTTATATTTTGGAATTGAATAATTTACTTTTATATCCTTATTTTTCCTTGATAAAATGTTCTATGAAGCTTTAAAATAAAAAGTTATTTCACATTGAGACTTTTTCTAAAACATCGTTCTGATCTTTATGATCGCTAGTGTATATATATTTTTTCCACAACCATCAATCCAAAAAGCACTTAATTCCCTACTAATTATTTCTACGTAATACTTATCCTGAGAAATCCTCTTCATGTTACATATTATATGTAATTAAATTTTCCATTCCACATATTTTCACATGACTTTTAGTTGAAATATGTTTTTTTTTTATTTCATTGTTGTGCTTTGAAAAACTGGTTAATATCACATAATCATTGAAAACAATTTGTGATCCAAACAATGCTTTATATTTTTTGTACTTTTCTGCTCTTCCTCTACCAACTTTTCCTTAAACTGTTTTGCATGAAATCTTTTGTTGACAAAAGTTGACTTGGTAACTTTTTCTCTGCCTTTTTGCCAATACTATGTTCTTGGAATGTTATATCCGCAAATGTTCAGTTGAGTACAGCCCAACATCTTTGTCACAAATATGCTGAGTTGTTAATCTTTTTCTTAAGGTTGGCCAAAATTTTCACCACCAAAAATCTTATCAAAATGTTATATTGGTGAATGCCACAATTTTTGTCATCTAATTGTTGTATTTGACCTAACCCATAATCTCTGACACCAAAATGTTGTATTTTTGCCAACAGCACAATCTTCGATGCCAAAATGTATTTTAGTCCATGGCACAACCTTTGTTACTAAAATATTCTATTTTGGTTAATGGTACAATCTTCATTGCCAAAATATTCTATTATGGTCAGTGACACAATCTTCATTGCCAATGTTGTAACCCTAAAAGGTTAATACAAGAGTAATCACTTAACAAAGATTATAATAATAATAGTATATCAACAAGTACAAGACTTTCACTCTGTGTGAAGTAGATACACTGCTAGTTAAAATAATTGCTCTCTCTTTTTCTACTGCTATTTACTCCAATAATGTCCACTTATTTAAGCGGATAGGAACATCCCATTCCTGTATACCAGTAAGTATACAACAATTTAGTCTATCCAAAACCAAATTAGTAATATTTCATTGTTACTGAGAAAACTCTGAACATTGACCTATAAAGATGGATGTTCTGGTGATGATGATAAACTACATCTTGCAACAAGTTCTCTGAGTGGAAGGTTTGGAGAATCATAGAACCACCTCTTAATTGCTGTTGTCCATGGGTTCGTTCTAACCTGTCTGGGTCCCAGGTATGGGAGAATAGTAAATCTCCAAACTGGTATTAAAACACTGTGAAAGTATAAAAATATTTTTTTATAGTAAAACAAAGAATTTTAGCAGTATATTTTAATAGAAAAAAATTTTAAAGCAGAAAAAACAAAACTCCCAAGAAAATTAAATTTTGACATTTAATGACCTATAAGATGTTGATGTGCTGTTAACCTAAACCAAACAAAACCCACATAGTAGCTCCTTGATCATCTGTTGAGACTAAAGCTCTCCACCACACCTTAAATAGAACTCAGAGAAATGATTCGGTGTTAAAGATAATTGAAAAAATACTCAGTTCCTTGTTCTACTTCAGAAAGTATCTGACACTTCTCTGATATACTCTCTTCTTACAAGAGCCAAATCAAACCAAAAATAGCATATTGCTAGAGCTTTCTAATCCTTCTTCTGCTTTTTTTGATAAAATTTAAAAGCATCTATATGGCATTGTGTGTGATAAATTATTTTTACCATATTACTCTTTCCAACTGTCGCAAAATCAAAATAATATATATATATATATAGCGATTGAAAGCAACCACAGGAAGGTATTCCAAACAGGTTTACCAAGCAAACCAAATTCTCAATTCTTGTCTTGATCACTGATACATTGTTCTCACATGAACAAAGGGCTCAAAAACCCTCCCTTCAAATGAGCATACCATGTTTTATGCACTCAACCAGGCTACCATTCAGCCAATGAGTGCCCAGAACAGTAATAAAAATGGCTACAAGTCACACCAATTCTATAACCACGAAGTGGTGTCCAATTCTCCATCCGTCCGAAGCTTGTCGATTCACCGCCTTCACACTCCCTTGTAAAACATACATGCGACTCTGGCCCCTTTTGGGTTGCCGGGGTAAGTCACTGTTATGCCAACACATAAATGCCACAAGATTCTCATGACACTATTGCTTGTATTCTGATAAGCTACATTCCTTGCTTACCCTAGCACCAGCTTTTTCAAACGAGATCAGGAATGCTGCATATACCCTAGAATGAATCATTCTCATGTCCTTCATATTTCATTAGCAAAAAGTAGGTTCCACTCAGACAGCTTCTTCCCAAGAATTTCTGCTTTATGAAATAAACTTCTGACTGTATTTTTTCTTAATATCTACAGTCTTCAAGTCTAGAGATAACTGTTAGCTTTCTTACATATCCTCATGAACTGAACTTCTCAGACTATCTTACAGTCATATAACACCACAGAGTGCCAGTCTTCTTTGAGTGGTTCTTGTATTGGGTGAACATAAGTTTAAAAAATGATTTTCAGTAGCATTCCAAGTAAAGTTGGTACAATCAGCAGTTGAATCTTTTAAATGTTACAGTGTCTGATTTTTAGAAATGTTATTTCCTTACTATTAAAACAGATACAAGAAATAATCCAAAACATGTGCTTGCTGTATATGCCAGAATCTTCTATCATTTTGAATGTGTTTCTTTTTAGTGAGGATCATTCGCCCATTGCTTACCATAACTGGTGTTCCCTAAGAGTTCCCACTCTAAGTATTGACCAGACACATGCAATATGATTTTAAAATGATTCTGAGATAAAATCTGAATATTAAAGAATTATTGAAAACCATGTTGTTATTTTCAAGAAGTAAAATATATTTGTGTACTCAAAGTTGATACAATAATGTTTTGTAGAAGGAGATTTTTCAGGTAATAATTATTTTATATTAGCCACTTGACCACTCTACTCTAATGTTAATTTCATATACATTATATAATATTTCAATTTATTTGATATTTTGCTGAAAATAATTTCTCTTATAGCAAATATTATGGATACAAGGATGAAGTTAATGTGCATTTCTCTCTTTTTGTAATCCTCAGCATTTGGAGAAGTGCAGTTATGATTTCACATGCTTGGATACATTTTTATATTTATTGTGAGCAATGGAGTACAAAAACTATCTATATTGTTGATTGTCACAAGTGTGTTTGGCTATTTCTTTAAACATTTTCAAGTGGTAGGGTATTAGTTTATTTAGATGTTTTTACTGTGCGGGATATATTATTTGTGATTCTAGTAAGCATGTTAATTTCAAGTCATCATCTGTTAGACATAGTTGTAATTCGAGAGGCCAGCTTTCTCATTTTTAAAAGATTTTCATAACACTATTACCAAGGTGAGGTGGATGGCAGAGGTGACCTGTTTGATGTACAGGGCCTCTCTCATAATGCTTCGTATTTTTCGCCATTACCAAATTGGAAAATGTAAGAACACTGGAGAAACGAAAAAATAAGTTAATAAAATTTTCCTTGTTCATCATATTTAATGAAAGATGTTTAAAAGAAAGGTTACTGACTAGATATACATTATATCTTGTAGCCTCTTCGGGTCAGGAATAAAGACACATAAAAAAGGTTATAGGCTGAACCAGTCTATTGGAATCACAACATATCTACAAAATAAGAGTTTTATTAGTCAGCCAATAGAAGTGTTTGTTCAAACTGTCTAGTTACACTGCATCTCAAATGCCTTTTCTATGAAGTCTCATAGTTTAATATTTATGAAAGAGGAAGAGTTCATTCCAATGTAGATAGGGCTCCAAACTTATATATAATGTCTGTGTATGTAAATGGCTACCTAGTCATATACTTCTTTTATATGCTGTATGCCAGTACCTGGATGATCATGGCTTTCCACAGTTTCCTCTCCTTTGTAGCTATTAGAAAGTTTGTCTTTTCTGCTATTTCTCTAAGTCCCAACTTTTTGCACAAACTTGTTAGGTCAGTTTTTTGCTGCTTTCCTCTGTTGCTTTAGCTATCACTGTCTTTTGAGTGTCATATTTTCATGCATACTTTTCTTAAAAATTTCAACTATTTTTTCTGATGTTAAAAAGAAGTGTCTTTTTGTTTCCCTTTTCCCTAAAACTTCATAGTCAATCACATATTAATTCTATAGGTTTTTCAGCATCCTTCTGTAAAACCATATTCTGTTTCCTCAAGTCTCTGCTTCATCTCTGAGGAGAATGTCCAGCATTCCTTGCCATACAGCACAAGCAATATTACACAACAGTTAAGTACACTTTTGTTTCAAACAAAATTTTCCTGTTTAATAATTCTTTCCTTACATTTTAGAAGGCATTTTTTACTATTTGAATGTTCCATAACGAAAAAGTTACATGTCATTTTCCTTTTGTAATTTTTATTAAAAGTACAAAGATCTTTATTTCAGTTGAATAACTGAGTTTCCTTGTCACCAATATTGTATATCATTTTACATTTTTTTTCATATTGCTCAGGAACAGTGTGTAGGTTACTCTCAGAAAGTAATTCTCCTGAGAATTATTTTTTCAGACTTTGTTCTGTAGGTTACTTTATATATTGTCTGACATAGAAAGCCACACAATTATTTAAACAAGCAGAAATACCTATCATTGTCTGAGATCACTGGTGCCCCCTAAATACGAATTTGAATGAGATACTAGATTAGCAACTAGATCCCACCCTTTTACAGTGAAACCGATAAAATGCAGCCGTAACTTCTACTCCAACAGTTTCTTTCCTCGCACTTCCCGACTGTGGAATTCTCTTCCAAACGATTGCTTCCCCGACGGCTACAATCTCCAGGAGTTTAAATGTAAGGTCAATAGACACCTCCTAACACACTAACCTGCTCCCATTCTATCAAACACTCTTCCCATCTGCCCAATCCTCATCCTTGCTATCCTTACTCATCTGTCACCTTCCTCCTGACATTCCCTATGTCTAACCACTCCTTCTCTTTACCTTCCCCTATGTAGCCCCATGCGCAATAGTGGCAGTGGAATGCCTTGCTTGGGGTGAGATGATTAAAAAAAAAAAAAGAGGAGATAACTTTAAATATTCTGATATTTTAAGCCAAATTAAATAATGTAGTGCCATATTTTGACAGCGCTTTGTATGAAAATTTATATGGGAATAATCTCAACACAGCTCCCATAGAAAAAGTATGGATAAGTTGAACCATGTGATCTTGAGAAATTGTACTTAGTTTTTCTATGACCAGAAAATTCCTAAGTTTCATTTGAAATTAACATTTAATTCATCAAAATTATAAGAATCAAAAATACTTCTTTTTGATCATCTCAGTATGGATATTTGCCTTCATCATGTGTTGACAAGCTGTTTAGACAGGTGATTTCCATTGTGCAAGATTAGAGCTAAGATGAAAAGCATAGAATTTCTAAACAAAGTCTCAAGCAAAGAACATAATAAAAATTTTTTAGCAAGAATGCTTCAGTTCTAGTGAGAAATTTTGTCATTTTGTGTCATTTTTGGAAGTTCCTGCGATTTTTGTTCTTAATTTATGTCTGGAAAATGTTTTTAGTATTTCTCTTTGCTTTTGCTTAAAATCTATCATAATTCATAATTGATCTCTGTCAACCTCATTTGAGTAACCTTCAATTTAGCATTTTTGGAACCAAATTATTTCCAAGAATATAAGCTTCATTGCAGAAAAGATCATACAGGCCACAAGCTAATTTAGCTCCACTGACCTCTTATAAATTTGAGATCAAATCTGACCTTATTTGCCCTACTATTTGTGGAGTATAAAAAAGTATTTTTGAATTCATAGCACACTCAGTATTTGAATTGATATTGCTTCAATTGGCAAGAAATGATATATTGAACTATATGATGACCTCAGGTGACCAAAATGACTACAAAGGTCAATCTCCTATAGATTATGATTTTAATTGAATGCTTGCAGTTAACCATGGAAATCTGAGTCTCTGGGACTAAATTTCTGATTGTGATGACAACATGCAAATACACATGATCACACTAATATAAATACCTTTGAAAAGTGAGATTGTATTTCCACAGTGGCCCTGTAAAGACAAATATTGCTTACCTATTAGCTGATACCACCTTCCAGTTGAGAAGATTAAAACTTTTCGAGATAAAGTCTTGCAGCTTATTTTCATTTTGAAATACCATCTTTCATTCAGGAACACTGTCTTGGATCTCATTTCCCATCTGAAATAACCATCTTGGAACTTTATAATCATTTTGTCACACAGTTTTGAAAATCATTTTCACTCTGCAGCTCATGTTCTGGAAGGTTCCAATAATGTGGTCAAGTGTTGCAGGCTGTGAAGGATATCAACAAATATTTGTCTTTACTGTACAGTATTCAATTTCGGTAATTAAAAAAAACTAACGGGACTGTGATGAAGGAAGACACCTTTTTGTAATGGATTTCCTAGCAAATTTATATGAACTGCGTCTGCTTTTCTGTGACTGTTATCATTGCATAGCAGTTTTATGTCAACACAAGATAAAATCATCTTTGATGATGGATTTTCCTGTAACCTCTCTGAAGATAGCTCATCTGTGCCGAAAGCTTAGAACCAGCATAATAAAAATTATATCCAAATATTGAACAATTTTTGTCTTTATTTTCACCTTAAATAAAAGCCAAAATACGATGTTTAGAACGGCTCATGATTAAACATAACAGACATTCATTGTCTGTTATTTTTAACAGTATATGTTTAAAAATATATATATATGTATCTTTAAGAATCACTGACATTTTTAATTTGGCATTTTATTTTTTAGTTGTAACTTAATAAGATTTGATTCACATGGACATCAATTGAACTTAAATTCAAATCTATGAAACTGTTAGTTGGAAATATGCACCTGATTATTGCATAATGCATGAAACTTAATGCATGTAGGACAATATGTATATTTATTGACATATGTAACATAGTGATGATCCACGTATTCTGTCTTAATAATATGTATAGGAAAAACTACTAAAAAGTTCTAAGTTTAAAAATGTATTTTTTTGACAGTATTTATTTATTTCTATGATTATATTTGATATTTCAGACTGTCCTCGGCCTTTCATCAGAAACAAATGATTTTAAAATTTAAATTAGAAACGTTTTTGTGAGGAATATATATAATAGATCTCTGGTCATCCATTGTGCATAATAATACTATGCATATGTGCACCCACAGATGTATATTTATTAATTCATGTCACTATATATATATATAAGAAAAACTAAGCCAGACATGTTATTTCATGGTGAATCGGAAGTATAGACCTATTTCAGGCGAACCATCATCAGCTTCCGTCTTAATTTTACAAAGGATTTTACACAAATCGTGTAAAAAACAAATCGTGTAAAATCCTTTGTAAAATTAAGACGGAAGCTGATGATGGTTCGCCTGAAATAGGTCTATACTTCCGATTCACCATGAAATAACGTGTCTGCCTTAATTTTTCTTATATTTGCTCTATATGTATTTATATACATATATCTTTAGAGCTTTCTTAGAGAGTTATCCTACCACTGTATGTACAGGATACTCCTTTGGATTCTTCTATACCCACACTGCATGGTGATATATATTTATAAATATATTCAAGTGAATAAGGAACGAGGAAAAAATTGACGATGTTTAAAACATTAATTTAAAACAGTGCTCGATATAAAATAGAGCTATGAATATTTATTATAAATTAGAGTATTTGTACTTGGTCTAAACTATAATTTATAATACCTATACATTCATTCATACACACACACACACATATATATATATATAATTAAAACAATAGATGGTCAATGTAGGCTTCTTATAATGTACATATTCAATAAGCCTGTTGATGAAATTGGAGGAATAAAAACAACAAAATAATAACAATGTTATCAACAAGATTTAATATATATTAGTAGACCTTTTATATTTGACTTTAAATATAACTCTTTGTGGTTCCATATAGTCAAAAAGCATATTAATAAACAATAGATATCATTCTGTTGTCATTTTATGCCTCAAATTTCATTATCTGGCCAATTAGATCCACATATACACACACACATCTATATATATAAGTAGTATCCTTTGTAATTTGTAAGGTTAATTCCACAGGGATCGTAATCCAATGAAAACTTAATGATAGAATTTAACAGAATATTATAGCAATAATTCACATTTAACAGTTATATATATGTGTGGGTGTGTGTATATGTGTGTGTGTGTGTGTATATATATATATATATATATATATATATATACGAGTGAGTATAGAATGAGGAGTTCCCCCGAAGAAGTGTTTAAATCCAAACACTGAAACAACCATATGATTGTAGGGAAAAGAACATATATAGAAGAAATTATGTACATGTTCTAAAACATAATTTATAATATATATATATATATATATATATATATATATATATATGTGTGTATGTGTGTGTGTGTGTGCCTGTATATAATGTTTATTAATATGTATATACATACACTGTAATATCAGGAACAAAAAAATGATTACTGTGATGATAAAGATGGTGACACTTTAGAATTTGTTAAAGAAAAACCTTTCAAACAGGAAAGAAATATACATATGATTTTTTCCAAAATAATAAAGGGGAAACTGGCATATTTTTTAAGTTTTGAAATAAGATTTTTTTTTAGTAGGTCAATCAACAAAAGAACCTGTCTCTTTGTTTGCCTTCCATCAACAATGCCACAAGTTAAACCGTGACAAAGAAAACAATAACAATAATTTCTGTCAGAAGAGTCACAATTGATATAATTTAATAAAACAACTCTAGGCTAGTCTGCTTCAACATTGGATAACAAAGAATAGTGGCTATGAAAGTTTTTGGAGAAAAGGTTTAGTTAGTTTATGTATTCTCAGTCAGATAATGCTTGAGGAAATATTTTCTGCCTTTTTATTTCAAAAGAAGATAAAATGTATGGTTTTTTATTTCGTTAACTTTTTATTCTGTTTTCATTCTATGTAAGATGAAGAAAGAAAAGAAGATGCAAATCTATGTCTTGAATTTACTTTTGCTTTCATTACAAGAATGTTTAGCAAGAATATCTGTTGATGTTATCACACTTTTTACATTCAGAAGAGAAGCAGATGGTTCTGAAACCTGACAATGTCCAGCTGTAAGCAGGAAGTAAATGCCTAGGTCACCTTGTTACACAGCAGCTTGAACCAGATTGATGATAAAAAAAATAAAAAGGATAATTGGGCCCAAAACTCCAAGTAATTAACATTTATAGATTTGCAATCTGGTTAAGTTCGAATGACTTCTTATTACAAGTATTAATGATAAATGGATGGAAAATCAGTATTTTCTGTTCGTAGTCACCTGGCAATTTTTTTATATATTTTAGTTCTTATTTGTAAGTATAACTTATTTCACTTCATGAACCAAAAACACCAAAACGTAGTGCCTTTGAAGCCTTCTCCTCCCATGTTCATTGCAAGTTTTCTTGCATCCAGTATTATCATACGAACTGCAACCCCTAGGTTTCTGTGTTCCATTATCAATGTACACAAGTCTTTAACTGTGACCATTTTTCTGGCACTTAAATTCTACTTTGTCATGTTTCCTCTGCTGCTGAATCGTTTTTTTGGTGGGTAGGGTGTAGTCCAAAGTGTCTTTCTGCTGTTCTGTTACCATATTCTTTGGAATATCATACAACTCGTAGCTTATATGCAACAGTATAAGTAAATTGTTTTAATAAATTCACCATGAGTGATAATTTCCAGGACAAAAAAAAAAAGCTTGTGATAAGGATGTCAACCTGATGGTAACTGATACTTTTGTCTTGAAAGATGCACACATATTTTTCCAGGATGTTAGGTTTACTTTCTTTTCAGGACTTAAATTATATGAAAACTTTACAATTTTTTTTTCTAAGCACTTTTAGCTATACTTTTAGCTATTGTTGAGGATGGATTTTATTATAGATTTAATTGAATATATGTAGTGTTATGTACATTTGTAGAGATGTATCAATGTTTATTATACAAACATAGTAAGCATGTTGTTGAAGTGTTCATAGTTGATATTATTCAGTGTTAGGTTTGTCGTTTTTATTTATAATGCTTCTATTATTTTTATATTTGTGTTGTCAACAAATATGTTACAGATAGGTTTGGTAGGTTTCTGTGTGTGTTTAAATGAGTTTGGATTGAGCTCTGATCTGAGAGATGCACTGTGGGTCTTCATGTCAACTTTGTAGTTGTATGGTTGATATATTTGTTTTTTGTAGATAATGTTAATGGTATTATTTTTATCTCTGTGTTTATTCTTGCTATTAGTCAAGTTTGAAAGAAAAAATATATTATGGTAGTCAACCAAATAATTTGAAAATCCATTTTTCACAAGTGTTTATTTCAAATAATGAAGTTATTTGAAGAAAAGCAAACAAGGAAATAAACTCTTGTATGCTCTTGTAAGGAAATTTTGAATAACACTAATTTTACATCTAAGAGAACATTGACTGGTAAAATTAAGGTAACAAGAATTTTTACTGGTAGGTTTTTTATATAGTAAACTAGTGTAACTATTATTATGAGATTTCAAGAATGGAAGTTTACATGTTGGGTAAGCTATATCTAAGTTGAGGATGGAATTTTTTCTGAATATAGCTTTAAGATTATCAGTTTCATTATCAGCTAAAATAAAACTACCAACATAGCAAACATATATTTTCAGTTTGGTAATTTTTAAAAAAATCTTGTGTTTCTGAACCCACGGGATCTCCCATACTTACTATATTAGTTTTGTGTAAATATGGCCTTTATAGATAAGGACCTTAGTTGTACAGTAAAGCCAACATTTTTTGAGAGTATTAGGATTGTTAGATGGTGGTGAGATTGAAGTATGAAGCACTCAGAAAAAAAATTTGAACAATTTTTATGTAATTTATGTCCTGAAAAAAAATACCATTGAGATTGCTGCTCAAATACGCAACATAATTTTTTATATAGAATGTATGAAATGACGTATAATATTCTACTCTTGTCAGCCTTCAGTGAAGGTAGGTAGCAGAGTTTGATTGGCTAAGGTAGCACTGCCTACCCAGTCAGCACCAGCAGATTTTGCCACTGAAGAGGGTATTGTTATTTTTTTGTGTCGAAGTGTCTGTCTCTTGGAATATTTTTTAGAACTGCTAATCAGATTTCTAGATTGTCTTAAGTGTTGGCTTCTGATCGTTAATCAGTACACAACACGATCCAAGTAACTGTTATCAGTGACATAGACGGAAACTATACATATGTGTTTACTGTACTTTTTGGCAAAATCTGAATTAAACTAATTGATTATTCAAGTATGGCCAGACAGTTATGTTTTATATGCTTGCTGAAATAAATTGAGATTTATAAACTTTTAATTATGTGCTGAGTTGTCTTTTTACATATTTTAAATTTTCTCTGGATAATATCCATTTAGCTCTTTATTTTTATCTATTTAATATTTTATCTTATATTAGATAAACTTTTTGGATTATCCTCTCAGTTTTTATGGATTTGACATTATTTCCTATATATATATATATATATATATATATATATAATGTGTGTGTATGTCTGTTAATCCTTTTAACTTTTTGTTATAATATGGAGCTATATCTTTTCTTTCTCTTAGACCGATGACAACCAATGTTAGAGAGCTCTGCTACTAAGCTCTAGATTGTTTAAGAACAGATGTCTTTGTCCCTTTCAAAGTGTATTTAAACATACCTCTTTCACTTTCTACACAAACAAGTATGTAACTCACACATAAAACTAAAATGTATATGAGAAATATGCTTGGTGCAACAGCTTAAGTGCTATGCCTCTAACAGCCAAAGCCATTTTTTCTTAGTTCCATGTCCTTTCAGCATATAGACTATCATTCATTTATTATCTATCAAATGCCACAACTTTCTGGGAATGATAGTGCAGTGTGGTTTTTTTGGGTTTTTTTTTTATTGCTTTCTGTAGAGTTTGAAATTAGTTGTTGTGATATATAACCTGGATATAATACAAACATTGCTTTTTTTAAAAGAAAAGAAATTCTGATGGTTGATGAAAAGTTCACAGTTTACAACAATATAAAATATAAGATAGTAAATAGACAAAATGAACTATCATTCACCATACAAAAGGTCATTCATTAATCAAAGATTGTGAAGATCTTTTTGGAAGAAGTAATCAATTCTAATACAGACTTCTCCTAATTCAACTATTTAAAGGTAACATTTGAGAAAAGAAACAAGAATTAATTAAGAGAAGGGGTGTGAAATTTTGTCAAGTTCATTCAAGACAGTATTTTTTTTATTTTGCTGACTTGTCAAAAATTGTTCAGTTGCTAAGTTTTTACTTATGTACTGTACTCATCAGACATTACCTTTTCAAATCATTTTTTTTGGCAATCTGTCAAAAGCTTCCTGTGTTTTCTCTAAGAAAAATAAGCTTTTTTCAGAATGGAATTGTGAAGTTAACTGAGAAAAAAACTCTTTGTTGAAAGTAAAGTGCAAATATATTGCTTAAGAAAGTTATCACTGAAAAAATTTTTTTTATATTTACTTGATAAATGTAAAAAAAATTGGCATATATATATGATAATGTGAGAGGATATTGTTGTTTATAATTGTAAATATCTGCCTTATCTTTCATCTATATCGTGCTTCATTTCACTTTATATTTTAACAAACATGGTCACTTAATTTATTGTTCAAATTTAATTTTGGTTCAAAATTTCTTGACTTGAATGGTATTGGTAATATTAGCTATTTCCTTATGAGGAAATATTCAGTATTCATTGACCAAGCAGCCAGTGCTACTTTCAGTTAAAATTTCTAAAATCTTTCTCTTAAAACAACTTTTAAGTAAAGTAGGTTTCTCAAGTCCAGTAACTGTTATCCATCTTTCCAGTAGTGATGCGGGCTTTTTTCTTAACCTTTTATTTTAAGTAGTATAAAATGTTAACATCTTGATTATGTCATAGTTTTATCTTTGTGTTAAATATGATATCTAATTTAGTTGTTGCTGCTTTTGGTAGTCATCAATTTCCTCACAAAGAAAAGTTTGTTGTGGTCCTGCTTCTGAACGTTGGGCTCACCTTGGTATAAGTATACAAGAAAGAAAGAAGTTTTAAGGTGCATCCTAACTACAAAGAAAGTGCTGAAGTTTTGGTGTACCTACAGAATGAGGATGTATGTTGTGCAGTGGATATCAACTCAGAACGACAAATTGGGGTGCCGAGTTCAAATTCCAGTTTAATTCCTTACATTCACTTATGCACTAATACCCTTGGAAAAGGTATTAATCTATTTCTTCTCTCCAGTTATGGGTTAAATAATAGAACAGATTGGGATCTATAGCCTTGGTTGGCAACCAGTCTAACACAGAAAGCAATGGCAACCTACTGCAGGATAATCTTTTGCCCAGTCAGTCATGTCTTTTTTGAGACATGATCGCCCAAAGCATGTATCATGCATGGCACTTAACTGACTGACAGAAGGAAGGAAAGAAGACTTTAAGATTATGACACTTACAGGAAATACAGAAAACAAAAAGGAAATAAGCAAAGAAATTAGATGTATGGATTCTATTATCTGGTGTACTTCTTTGTGGTTGTGTATCACCAGTCCACAATGTTTGAAAAAGGATAGTCAAGCCTTTTTTAATTATTTCACTGATAAAATGGTTGTCTAATTTGTTAAAATTTTATTAGGTTTTGTTAATTTTTTTAACTATAATTAGGATAAACATTGATTAATTTTAATAATACCGAGATTCGAAGGTGAGTTGGGATGTATTCCAGAAAGTGAATCGAGTATTAAGAAACAGAAAAATTTCATGAGAAACAAAGAAGAGAGGACTGGATTGTAATGTGATGTATGTCTTTCTATATGGTCGCAAATGCTGGACAATCTCATCAAAGGCATAGAAAAGACTTGAGCAAATGAAATGTGGTCCTACAGAAGGATGCTGTGGATACCAATAGAACATGTCAGCAGCAACAAGGTTTTGAAGAAGACTGAGTTGAAAAGGAAACTGATACTTAACAGGGAAAGGGATCTGAAGTTTCTGTGAGGAAGAAGGACTTGGAGAATCTGAGGCTCACAGGATAGAGAGAAGAAGTGACAAGGGAAAGCAACACTTGACAAACTTGATGGATGTGAGCAAATGGACGGTGAAGCAGAATAACAGGAGAAGAGGTGTTAAGAGTTACAATGGATAGGGAGATGTAGAAACCATGATCACCTATGTCTTAAAGGGACACAGCACATAGGAGAAGAATTAAACTGACAAGTAATATTATTCACCATCATTTATCATTTGCCACATTGCCTGATTGTCTAAATTGTTTATTACACTTAAAAATATATAAAACTATTGATGAAATTGCTTTATCTGAACAGCTGTCATTGGATGCAATAAGTTTCTTGCTATTATTTTAATAAACCTGAATATTGATGTATATGTAGTATGTTCAATAGCATAATAATTGGACTTCATTAAGCATTATTAAATAAGGTAAAAAGTTTTAAATAATTTTGACATTTTTACTTTCTGATGTTTTTTCTTTTTTTAATAATTTTATCCCAGGCAAAGCAATAAAGCCAAAAAGATGCAAGAAGTGACTAAGAGTGAAATCATATAAGAAAAACTAAGACATTATTAAGGATAGAGGACAAGAAAATAACAAAAATTAAAATGAAAAAGATAGCAATTGAATTTAGATTGAGTAAGGCTTAGTTAACTAAGTTCATTTTTCATATTTTGCTACAATTTGATTTAAAGTAAAATTTATCGACATTTTTCTCATTCTAAGCTCTATGTTTCTGCCTTTGAGGATATTGATGATCATGGCTCTCCTCAACTGCCAATCAATTATGTACACTAAATATTTTGAATGTTGTTCTCAAAGTGTTAGTGTGATCATGTTTCAGTTATTTTGCTCTGTAGCCATCAAAACAATTTTCTCCTTCCTATTGTGTCCCTACTCAAACCCATTCAGTGTTGCACACAGATTCTTGCCTAGGGATTTAATGTTTCAAAATCATCAAGGGTGCATGGATCTTCAAAACTAGATGTTCTATAATTTGTGATTGCCCACATTGGCAGTTGGGATCAACATCAGTAACATATCACCATTTCTGGAGGTTAGCCTTACAATGACTAACAGCTGTATGAAGGCAATTCTAGCATCACCAAAAGGGGTAGACACCTCTGGAGCCAGGGGAAGTGATTCTGTAGGGCTAAAAGCCTGTGTTCCATGCTGTTTAAGGACAGACACTGATTAGAAGCTATGCTGTTCCGTGGTTCAGTTGAGTTTAAAAAACTGTCTTGAGCATTTTTTTGTCTTTCTTGCTCACCTATGGAGTAGATGATGAGGGTCAACTTTTTCTGTTTCAACTTCTCGTGCTTGGAGTAGGCTGTTTTTTCTTAAGCAAGTAGAGTTCATCTCTTTCGATTGGCTTGGCCCAACCGGTGATCAATATACAACAGATGTTTTAGGCAGTATTGATTTTCTTTGTATATATTCATCTGCTACACTCATCACAGCCAAAATATTGTAATACCAACAAATATAGGAACAATAGCTCGAATATAATTAGTGAATATATTGGTAAGTCCTCATCCCAGAAACTCAGCCAAACTTGAATACCCTGAAGCTCATAGCAATATTTCTCACTACCAAACCTCTCACTACGTTTCATTTTATCTTTCATTTACACAAGCTTGTCAGGTAGGTGCCTTCATCAGTTGCTTTTTAATTCAGAATGTTCTGTGAGTGTCAATTTCTCCAAGTCCTCCTCCCACATTATGTCTTTAAGTAACATCAACTTGCCCTTTCTGATCATGTGTATAAGCATCATTTTTGTTTCCAATTTCCTTGGTAATTTTTTATTACTGACAAGCTCATCCATAGAAAACTCAGCATACTTCTGTTGAATCACATTTCTATTTTCTGCAGTTTTCTCTTCAAGTGTGATGAGAATGTACCTTGACTCTGAACTATGGAAGGAAATTGTTAAAAAGATAAACTTGTGTAATTTTAGAAAACCAAAACGTTAGTGTTTCCTTATAAATGAAATAAGATTAAAGCCAACATTGCCAGTTTTAGAGTAATTTGATTATTGGTAAAAACAAAATCGCTTTGTCTGTTATTAGATTGTTGCTAATCGTTTAAATTCAAAATTTCATCAGTTTGTTGCTTTATATTAATACTAAAACTGCATGGTAATCAATATGTGGTTTGAGGAAAATCCAGACTATTAATGGTCATTACAATTTGCATGTAATATAGATTTTTAAAAATATGCATGAAGCCCCTGATAGTGCACTATTTGAGTTTATCAGGTTCTCTTTATTTTATAGACTTGGATATTTGCATTTTATACTTTCCTTTCAGTTATGTTTCTAACACAAAAAAGACTCCAAATGTTTTTGTTGTTAGAATGATTTATATAGGAGTAATTAAAAATGGATTAAACAGAGGAAAAATCTTCCCAGTATATTCTTAAGATGGTTTCCTAGTTAATTTTATAAAAATCGAAAGAGTTAATGAGCTAAAGATCTCACACACACACACACACACAAGATAAAAATATGGTTTTAAGATACACTATATTTAATTGGTAAAAGTGCTAAAGTGTATGAATATAAAAAACTTCAGGCCATGTGTGTTATATGGTGGTTCAACTATATATGCTGGTTGATGAGGCATTATGGGTTATTTCCAATTCACTGTCTTATTCTAATGACAGATATTTCAGATAATTCTAAAGGCTTACATTTAAACTGACATGAAAGGCTAATAGAAATCATTGTGAGTCAGAATGCAGTTATTTGTTAACTCAGGAAAAATTTATTTATCCACTAATAATTTTTATCTTAAACAACATTTCTCAGAAAAACATAAACATGTAGGTAATATCAGGCAGATTTTAGTCAATAATACAATAATCCTTACTCATACACACAGTAAAAAGAACCTTCAGATATTGGAGACCATCTATATTAAATCCAAACAACCTACACTTGATAAAATCACATTTAAATCTGGTCATAACACATTACAATGCATTTGAATATATGGTTCCGTTGTCATTTCACACTATCACGCGTTGTGACATCATAGAACCACATTGCAAATTTGCAAACTGTGTTTGTTATTTTTGGTAACTACTGCCATTGCCTAGCGAAGTTTTATGTCAACATAAGATAAAATCGTCACTGATGGTGGATGTTATTGAGTTACCACCTTAATAATCTCTCTGAAGATGGCTCATGTGAGCTGAAAGCCTAGAACCAACTTAAAAAATTATCCAAATGTTGGAGAATTTTTGTCTTTATTTTCAAATGTTTAGAACGGATCATGATTAAACATAATAGACATTCATTGTTTCTGATATTTAACAGTATATTTTTATTATAATCTTTTGTAGATTATTATTAAATTTACTTAACTGTGGTTATTTATTTATTATTAAATTGTTTTTGTAAGCTGTCAATTTGAGTTGTTTATTTTTTTTATTTTAGGAGGTTAGTTGCATAGTTAAAAGTATTGGTTTTATCTACAATGTATATTACATTATCTGCATTGTATATCATTGTGGTGCAGTGGGTATCGACTCGAAATGAGAAATCAGTAAGCCTAGTTTGAATTCCAGTTGAATTCCTTGCATTCACTCACACTCAAATATCCGTATCCTTCCTCCAGTGATGGGTTAAATAACAGGACAGATTGGATTCTATAGCCTTGGCTGGCAACCAGTCTACCACAGAAAGCAATGGTAACCTACTCTGGGATAATCTTCTGCCTAGTCAGTCGTGTCTCAAAAGAGAGATGATCGCCTAAACGTGTATCATGTATGGAACTTAACTGACTGAATATAGTGCATATATTTGTATTTTATTTGGTTCTTTTTTTAATAAGGTATTTATTTCTAGTTTTTAATTTTTAGGTAAGGTAAAACAAATTTATCTTTGTGTCAGTATTTTGAGAAGTTCTGATTTAATATTTGGTGCTGTTCTGGGAAAGCGATTACCATATAGACTCAAGTGTAGTGCAAGTTTTTATAATCAGTTTTTTTTCTGATAAAAATAGAGGGGAGTCATATTATGTGCAAGTAAATTTTTAGGGATCAGTTACACTATCGGCACATAAGTAATTTTTTTCTGAAAGAGTTGAAATTCATGCTCCAAAATTTAGTATGAATGTAAATAATTATACACAGGTACACACTGGTATATAAATATTTATCATATGTTAACAGAACAGTGCTCAATGTAATATAACAGAGTCATAAAGTTTATATTAATAAATATATATATTATCTTCCATTTAAAGCAAGGCTTATGGCCATATCACGTTGAATACACTGGTTCTCGCTCGATCACCGAAGTTAAGCAACGTTGAGTCTGGTCAGTACTTAGATGGGTGACATCATGAGAATACCAGGTGCTGTAAGTGTTTTGTGACGGATGTGCGTTCTGGTGCAGTGGATATCGGCTTGGAAAGAGAAATCGATGAGCCGAGTTTGAATTCCAGTTGAATACCCTGCATTCATTTAAGCACTGGTACCCTTGGTAAAGGTATTCATCCATCCCTTTCCTCCAGTTATGGGTTAAATAACAAGGCTAGGACTTGGGGACCCTACCCTTAAAAACAAATCTTAATGAATCTTGATACTCGAAAAGAAAAAGTATTACTAGACACAAAACTTATATATAAAAAAACAACAATAAATTGTTGAAAGAAAAAGGTATTACCAGCAATAAATAAATAAAAATTAAGTTGGCAATAAATGACCCGCCGAGGTTGATATGCCATGAAAACAAAACAACCAACCAACCAACATTTAAAGCGCAAGTCAATGTTTCATGTACTGGGCAATTATTTGGTGCATATACATCTGCATCTGATAATTGCATAGTGCATGAAACAAGTGTCTCATTGCAGATGTAGGATAATACATGTATTTATATATATATATATATATATATATATATATCAAATAAAGGAATAGGGTTGTTCCAACAAGAGTAATTAGTATAAAATAAAAAGTGTGAGAAGCTGTGAATGTTTTCTTTAAAATATATATTTATTGTTTTGGTATTTGTGCAAGTTACGGAGTATTAATTTGTCATGATTTGCGCTGCATGTGTTTCGAGTCTAAAATTGACTCTTTTCAGGCGAACAAATTCGTTGTTTTACGTTTGGGTTTCTCTGAGTATCTGATCATTCTGTTCATTCTTGTACAGAATGATCAGATACTCAGAGAAACCCAAACAAAACAATGAATTTGTTCGTCTGAAGAGAGTCAATTTTAGACTCGAAACACATGTAGCGCAAATCATGACAAATTAATACTCCATAACTTGCACAAATACCAAAACAATAAATATATATTTTAAAGAAAACGTTCACGGCTTCTCACACTTTTTATTTTATATATATATATATATATATATATATATATATATTTTCTAAATATATACTGTTAAATAAATGTCTATTATGTTTAATCATGAGCCATTCTAAGCATCGTATTTTGGCTTTAATTTCACTTGAAAATAAAGACAAAAATTCTTCAACATTTCGATAATTTTTATTAATTTGGTTCTAAACTTTCGGCTCACATGAGCCATCTTCAGAGAGGTTAAGGCGGTAACACAATAAAATCCGGCATCACCGATGATTTTATTTTGTGTTGACATAAAACTCTGCTAGACAATAGCAATAGTTAGCAAAAATAACAAATGCATTCTGTTGTCATTTCGCATTATCATGCGGTGTGATGTCATAGAACCGCATTGCAAATTTGCGAACTGCATTTGTTATTTTTGGTAACTATTGCCCTTGCCTAGTGGAGTTTTATGTCAACACAAAATAAAATCATCGGTAATGGCAGATGTTATTGTGCTACCGTTTTAATAACCTCTCTGAACATGGCTCATGTAAGCTGAAAGCTTAGAACCAAATTAATAAAAAATTATGCAAATGTTGGAGAATTTTTGTCTTTATTTTCAACTGAAATTAAAGCCAAAATATGACATTTAGAACGGCTCTTGGTTGAACATAATAGACATTCATTGTCTCTTATATTTAACATTATATGTTTAGAAAATTATTTGCTGCCTCGATACACTATATATATATATATATATATATATATATATATATATATACTGCTTAGATATATCCATTTACTACAATAGAAAAGTAGATTATGAAGGAATATATGAAGAGTTTTATTTGTTTAAGCTGAAAATATACAGAATATTCACAATAAGTTCTAATCTGCCAAGAGATGCATCAATGAGGAAATGACATAAGGCAGATTTTTGTTTGAAATAAGCACTGGAAAATTTTAAGATACCAATAAGTTATTTTTAACTTTGTCTTTGTTTTAACTTTCATTCTTTTCTGTCTGGTAATAATGAATATTTATTGCAGAAAATATATCACTCAATAATTCCCGGGCCTAACTAATAAAGCAACAATGTTTAGGCAAAATTCGACTTTATTCATCAACATAGCCTTCTAGGGTGATACACTGATTCCAATACTTTTCTAACAATTTGGTGCCTTTTTGGAAAACATTTTGTCTTTAGCCTCAAAATACACCTCAGTTTCCAATATCACTTCTTCAATGGAGCCAAATCTTTTTCCCTAGAGCATTCTTTTGATGTGGAAGCAGTTTGAAGTGCAAATCATGTAGTTTTGCCATCATTGCAATTGACTTGTGACACGTTGTGTTGTCTTGGTAAAAAGATCAGTTTTTCTTCTTCATTTGTGGCCATGTTTTGGCAGTTTATTCCTTCAAACTCACTAATAGTCACTATTGATGGTTTTTCCTTTCTAAAGTTAATCAATGAACAAAATATCTTGCCCATTCTTAAATATGCAGGCCAAAACCTTGCCTGCTGATATTTGTGTCTTTGGTCACTTTAGACGTCTTTCACCTGCTGCTGTCTACTCAGCTGACTGCTGATTGGACTTTAGAGTGAAGTGGTGGATGCATGTTTTATCCATTATTACATATTCATGCAAAAACTCCTTGTAGTTGCAAACAACGCTCTGAATCATTGACACATTGTTGTTTTGATCAACTGTGAGCAAACGTGGCCCCCACTTTGAAAACAGCTTTCTTATTCACAAATGTTCATGCAAAATAGTGAATACACTGCCTTCTGATATGTTTAGCTCCTCTACTATTTCTGGCAGCTTTAATTTCTGATTATCCAAAGCAAGTTTGTAGAGTTTTTGGTGTTTTCCATGACAACTGCCAGTTTTAGATGACCTGAGCATTCGGTATCATTTGATTTGTGTCTGTATGACCGCATTTAAAGTCAGCATACCACCTTTTAACTATTGTTTCCAATGTAGCAGATTTGAATAACACTTATCAAGCTATTGCTTTGCTTGAACAGTATTTTTTCCCATCAGATAGCAATGCTTTATCAACACATGAAATTCAGATTTTTCCTTTGTTTTGAAAATTTGCAACAGTAACTGTAATTTGTAAACTAATAATTTGATTGAGCTCACATTTTGTCATGTGCCATTTGAAGGTTAGTGCTTCATAAAAATCAGATGGATTTTTATTAGTGGCACAATCTATATGTCAGGTCTGGGACTTATAGAATGATGTGTTATCTTCCTATTTAAAAAAAAACCTCCCACTCAACTATATTTTACATATTATTTCGGTACATTAAAGTTGGTTAAAGCATATTACTAACAACTGAAGAGATTTACTAATATTGGAAAGTGTGATTATAATTTCTTTTATTCTCTCAAAGTTAGCATTGAACTGATTGGTGATTATTATATTTCCAGTGGACTTTTTTAACTGTTAGAACTTTCAGTTTGCTTTTAGGCAGATGCATTATTTTCCTACTCTTTTTGATATTTATTTGCTGAAAGGCAGTTTTGAAAAGTAATTTTTTTTACTTTTTTCTTTATCTTAAAATGATTTGCTTTCTATTTTTACTGTTGACTTCTGCACAGCATTTTCTTTTTTCTATTTTACAGTCTGCATTAATTTGTTTTCCACTGTTCATTTTTGCATTACAATGTTTTCTATTTTATCTAAGATTATAACGTTTTTTTTTTGCTTTTTTTATTTTTAAAGTTTATAATAAATTTATTTGTATTTTAGCTTCTAACGACATTTAATTTAGAATTATCTCTTTGTTGCTGTATTCAGGATTTTTTTTATCTCTACTAAAATGTTGTTTGTAGTTTTGGAAGTATTATATTTTTAATAACTTACATAGTCCTTACTGCTTGTTTTATTTTGTTTTTACTTTCATTGCAGAACTACATCATTCTTCAAAAATAATCCGTAAAATAAAATTTTCACTGATTTCTTCATCTGTTCACATAATGCATAAGACCATCTTAAAAAAACAAATAATTGGGCTGTTTTTTCTTTTGTACTGACAAGGGTTAATACAGTGAAGCAATTTTTAGATTTCACACAGATAACATACTGAATGTAGACTTGGAAAGAAAATTGAAATAATTCAGAGACAATGTCATAATGGAAAACAAAAAAAAATGTCTGACCATTGTAAGATGACTATGCATGATTGTCAGCAAAATAAACAGCTCAAGATATAAGCTATTTATATCAAAATCAAACAAGTACAAAATTTTAACTATTTGGAAAATATGTGACACAGAAATTAAAAGATGGAGAGCAAAAGCAGGAAATCCCTCTCAGAAAGTGAGTAAATTATTAAATCCTGGAAAAATGATTTTAGAATAGTAATGTCTGTGTCTGAAAGAAAGGTTTAGTCACCCATTTGTATTTTTCCTGTTATAGGCATTATTATATCCATGATGTCATAACACCAGTATTTTATAGATGGAGTGGCTGAAAGGAAAAAGAATGGCAATCATGTTTTTATTCTCAGAGAGGCTTTTATAATATACAGACATGCAAAAACTATAAATACATACATACACATGCCTTAAGCAGAGAATAGTATATCACATATAGTTTTGGAGAGGATAGAAAAAGAAAAGCAAAATGATACTTAACATCAGGAAAAGAAAGCTGTAGTTTCTGGGACATGTAATGGAGGAAGATGATTTGGAGAATCTTTTGCTCAAAGAACAAATAGAGAGAAGGAGAGACAAGGGAAAGCAACACTTGACATACTTGATGGAGGTGAGCAGATGAATGGCAAAGAGGAGATCAAGTATGATTACAAGAGGAGTAGTGTTAAGAGCGACAAAGAAATAGAAAGATGTCAAAAGTCATGATTGCCTGCATCCCGAAGGAACGCAGCACAAAGAAGTAGCAGTATTGAGAGAAAAAAATCCGGAAAATCCTAGCTGGACAGGCTCACTTTTTATGGTCATCTTGGAGCATTTACTTATTAAAGTTAAACTGATGCATGAAGACTTGGTAGTTTTAAAAAATGACATTATTGAAGACATAATTTGTCCATACTTCTGAGATGAGGTAGTGTTTACATTATTTACACTGTTTGGACTGTTTTCCTCATCTTTATTGGTGACAGCTTGGGAATACCAGGTGCTGTAAGTGTTTAGTGATGGAAAGAAGAGGGTAACAGTTCTAGAGGCTTTATATTTGAAGAATAGAAATGCCTTTGCTTTGACATCAACTTCAAGAATGATGAATGAATGGTCTGAAGAACCAAAGAGAGGTAATCTTTCATTAGAGCATGATGTGCTATTGGGAGCATGATTAAGATTATTATTGATGTGTGTCATAAATGATAGTGAAATCTTGGTTGTATCTTCCTTCTTCTCTGCTATTAGGTGGGACACATACTCTTTATTGCTTAATATTGAAGTCAAAACAAATATGAATCCTAGCAGAGATGCTCAGAGAGGATATTATCAGTCTTTTTAGCTAATTTGTCAATTATTACAGTTCTATTACCTTGTAAAAATGTCACGTTGAATACATACAACTTCGATGATCTCGCTCGATCATCGAAGTTAAGCAACTTAGATGGGTGACCGCTTGGGAATACCAGGTGCTGTAAGTGTTTAGTGATGGATGTGTGTTGTGGTGCAGTGGATAATTACTTGGAAAGTGAAATCACTGAGCTGAGTTCAAATTCCAGTTGAATACCCTGCATTCAATCAACCACTGGTATCCTTGGGAAAGGTATTAATCCATCCCTTCCATCCAGTTATGGGTCAAATAACAAGGGTAGCACTTGGGGACCCTGCCCTTAAAAACAAATCCCGATGAATCTTGATATTCGAAAAAGAAAAAAGTATTACTAGGCACAAAAAACTTATATAAAAACAACAATAAATTGTTGAAAAGAAAAAGGTATTACCAGCAATAAATAAATAAAATTTAGTTGGCATTAAATGACCTGCTGAAGTTGATATGCCATAAAAACAAATCAACCAACCAAAAAGTCATCTTTATTGCCTTGTTTGTAACAGCGCAACCATTGTACACTCTCGCCTACTTCAGGTGCAAGGAATGTTGAACCAACCCCTTTTTTTATCACTGCAGTATATCATTCTAATTTGATGTGTGATGCCACTTTCAAATGCAATATAATTAGCCCCCTTTAACTGAACTCTCTAATCTATTTGTTCACCACTGCTGTAGCCAAGAATTGAACTTAGAACACTTTGGGTCAAGTCAATGGAACTAACCAACACCTATATCCATTGGGCTTCCTATCACCTGAAGAAGGCTGGGGCATACAATGGCCAAGACATCATAAAATGGCAATAAAAATGAGAACAGGTCACCTAGTGCAAATAATGAGGAGACATGATATTTGGAAAAAAAAATACAAAAATGAAATAGCACAAAAAAAACTATTTGATAATGGGTATATGAGCCATTTCTTTATCGGAAAACATTCAGCATCCATTGATTGAGCAGCCACTGCTGCTTTTGATTTAAATATGTAAAATCTTTCACTTAAGACAGTTTCTTCAGAAAAATAAGCTTATCAAATCCATTAGCTGTTATAGCTCTTTCGATCATTTATAGACTTCCTTTCTGAACTTCATGTAAACATAAGGGTCAACACCAACACATGCGGTTGAATGCTGATTCTCAGATCTAAATCTAAACTTATTTTATAAATAGAACTTTGGCTGTGTGTGTGTGTGTGTGTCCATTACCTATAGACTCTGAAACGGGTGAACCGATTTTCTTGAAAATTTACACAATTGTACGATAAGCATCTGCAAGTGTTCTTAGCTAGGTTTTGTATCGAGGTACCCCAATAAATATCGAAAATCAATAATAAAAAAAAATGGGTTACAGAAGGAGTGGTCCGATTTTAATCAAATTTGATACACTCTTAGACAAAGACATAAGAAACAATATTCAGAAGTTTCAAGGTTGCAGTTCTTACAATAGTGCAGAAAATCTATAATATCTATATATATATATCTATAAAAGGCAAGATGTTTGTGTGTATGTCAGTTTATCTGTCTGTATATCCTTTATACAAATCCAAAATTTTTATTCTATTCTCACCAAACTTCAAACTTTGACTTACATCCATTTATTTTTCTTTCAATCTACGGTTTTGTTTGAACTGGAAACAACTATTGCTTTTTAGTCTTTCATACCAACGTCCAAAGAGTCTGAGCTCCAGGACTATGGATTAGTTCTAAAGCTTTCATTACACCTGAGCAATGTTGGGCTATACTGCTAGTAACAAATAAACCTATAACAATGGATTATTTCATTTGGGATGATGTGACCATGATAATAACTTATATGAAATACCAGACAGAAGTCTGGATGGATCAACCGAGGGAATCAACCTAGTGGATTGACTGGATTACGAGTAGCAGTAGCAACTGTACTAGTTACAGCTGAGTAGTAGAGTTCACTGTCTACAGTGTAATATTACCATTTAGTTCTTGAGTAGATTACTCAGAAGGACTCTCAATAGAGGATACTACATATTATCAGGAGGAATTTTTTAATACAGTACTATTCACAAGATATATGAATAACTATCTTGCAAATAGAAAGATAGTGGATTATTACCTCATAGTAATAACTATTATTACAAATCCGCAAGTCACTGAAGTAATATATTAATATCTAAGACAATACAACCATGTGATAGCACAACACATCAGTAACCTTTTAGGCCACAACAATAACCAACCAGGTTATAACACTGATTCGAATTAGTGTGAAACGTCAATATTGTAATCACATCACTTTTCATTCTGGTTATGTGTGATATCAATTTTAATTGTTGCCACTTTGGTAATCCTCAAGTGATTTACTTCCTGTTATCTGGTACAGTTTTTTGTTTCTTGTTCTGTAGCACCAGTCCAGAAGTTTCCAGGAAGAATGATCCTCACTGAGACCTACATGTCATTTTGAAAGGCTTTTTTAACTGTTGAACTGAGAATTGCTTATGAAAGCTGCAAATACTTAAATATCAGACAATTTGTAATGAAATTTTTATCAGAAACAAAAAAACTATTGAAATATAGTAAAAATAAAAAATCTATAACAAAGTAATTTGATTAGTCTTTTATAAAACTTGAATTCAATTGCTCTTGGAGACTGATAGAGAAAGAGTGTTTGTGTGTGTTTTTTTTTATTTTGACTAGTACTTTGACTAATGTTGAAGTGCTTAGTTCGTTTCTTTTTTTGTTTCCATTTTTTTCCCCTCTGTGTTTATACTCAGTGGGTTTTTTGAGATGTGTTCAAAGATAAATTTACAGTTATATATATATATATATATATATATATATATATATATATATATATACCCTTTTACTGTGAAACTAATAAAATTTAAATGCTAATTCTACTCCAGCAGCTTCTTTTCTCTCACTTCCCACCAGTAGAATTTCCTTCCGTTTACTTGCTTTCCTGACAGCTATAATCTCCAAGAATTTAAATGTAAAATCAATAGTCATCTCTTATCTCACTGACCTGCATCCTCTTTCTGATGCTCCTTTTTCTGTTCACTTCACTTTCATCAGTATTCTCATCCTTCTATTAACCATTTCCTGACACCCCCTATAACCTGTCAGTCTTTCTCATAACTTACCTCTAATGTAATCCCTTGCACAACAGTGGCAGGAAACTGCCTTGCATGATTATAAAAAAAGCCAACCAACCATCAATGACTCCTCAAAGATACCCATATACCCAATTTCACTCACACGGCTTGGGTCAACTCATGGTTTGTTTTTTGTTTTTTTTTTTTTGGCACTTTCTAAAGGTGCCACATGCTGGAATCGCCTCCTCCAGACTGATAATCTCAAGAAAGTGTGAATGTGCGAATGTTCTGAATATAAGTGTGTATGTATATATATATATATATATATATAGACAACTCAATAATAAAAAATAAATCCAAATATTGCCCTAACAAAAACTATAATTCTAACGAAATGAACGCATTCTTTGAAAAAATCTGAGATACAGGCTTTAAGAACGAACGCAACACCCATACCAATCTCACACACAAACAAAGACTAGCACTAGAAAATATCCGCAATAACAATGACATAATAATAAAGGAAGCAGATAAGGGCGGAGCTGTAGTTATCATGAACAAAAACTATTACAAAACAAACATTCTAAACATGCTAGAAGACGAAAACAACTACAAAGATATCAACCAAAACATAGATACAAAAGTTACATCAAAAATAAAAAAGCTCTGCCTTACACACAATAGAATGTTAAAAAAAAAAAGAAGATTTCCTTACAGAATTCATTTCAAAAACTAGTAATTTTTACAGACTTCCAAAGGTACACATTACACAAATCAAATGCAATAAAGACAGCTATCCAGGAACAAAACTCAGAATACATCCACACCCCAAACCCTAAAGACTTCAAATTCAGACCAATTGTAGCGGAACCAGCCTGCCCAACAAGCAGACTGAGCAATCTAATAGACAAATTATTACAACCTTCTTCTTCTTCTATGTGCCCTGTCCCTTCAGGACATAGGCTATCATGGCTCTCCACGTCTCCCTATCTCTTGTGGCTCTTAGTATGTTTGTTCCTGTTGCTCCTGGCAACCCCCGTTCCGTCATCCACCTGATCAGGCCCTGCAAATATGTTATCCGCTGCCTTCCTCTGTCTCTCCTTCCTTCTATCTGACCAGTCAGTATCAAGTTCTCCAGGTTCTCCTTCCTCATTGCATGTCCCAGAAACTTCAGTTGTCTCTTCCTGATGCTCAGCATCAGTTTCCTTTTTGTTGCCATTCTTTCTAACACTTCGTCGTTGCTTGTATGCTCAGTCCACGATATCCGTAGCATCCTTCTGTAGAACCACATTTTGGCCACTTCCAGTTTAGTCCTCATTTTTGATGATATTGTCCAGCATTCACTGCCGTATTGAAGAACTGACATCACGTAGTAGCAGTCTAGCACTCTTTTCTTCGTTTCTATTGAGATTTTCCTGTGTGTTAGTATTTTGCTCATCTTCTGAAATGCGTCCTTTGCCACGCCAATTCACCTTCGGATCTCCGTGTCGCACTTTCCATCTTCTGTTAGAACACTTCCTAGGTACTTAAATTCTTGTACTTGTTTGATTCTGTTATACACCTTGGTCAGATCGATGACAGTGATGTACAGGGGTCTCTGCTGTTCTCTGCAATTCTCCTTGAGCAGACGAAGCAAGCAACCTTACACCACTAAAATAAAAAGTTACATCAGAGACAGCATACATTTCTTAAATTTCCTACCAAAAGAAGTAAACCCAAATACACTCTTAGCAACTTTTGATGTTAACAGCCTGTACAAAAACATACCCCACGAACTAGAAAAACAAGCAATTTCATTTTGGATAGAAAAACACCCAGAAATACTTCCCACATGCTTCTCAAAGGAATTCATTCTACAAAGTATAGATCAAATTTTACATGACAATTCCTTCCAATTTGACAACAAAAATTATATACAAATGATAGGCACCGCAATGGGAACAAAAATGGCACCTACATACGCAACACTCACCCTAGCATATCTAGAAGAAGACCTACACACCCAAATAGGGCATAAATATGGGGAAAATATAAAAACAGAATTCACAAAATTGTGGAATGAATTGGATGACTCTTTTATTTTTTGGAAACCACCATGCGGAGATATTAACGAACTACACAACACACTGCAACAACTGCACCCCAAAATTAAGTTCACACTAGAATATAGCTACAAAGAATTAGCTTTTCTAGACATACTAATAAAAAACGAGAGCAACCACATCATCACAGACATTTACCACAAACCCACAGACACCCAACAATACCTCCACTTCAGGAGTCACCATCCAAAACATTGCCTAAAATCCATCCCTTATTCCCTAGCACGACGAATTTGCATGATAGTGAGTGACGAAACCCTACGCAAAATACGCCTAGAGGAATTACGAAAAACATTAAAAATGAGAGGATATCCCACACCACTAACAGACAAGGGTCTCCAACTAGCAAAAAATCTTCCTGCATAGGAATAGGATCTCATAATTAATATTTTGATCGAGTGGTTTGACTGAAAATAAGCCATCACTGCATTCATGTAGATGTTTAGAGACATATAATTTCCTGTTATGTGATAATCTGATATTGCTCTTATGAAGTGAGATACAATGATTTAAGCATTATGTTGCTCCGATGTATATTTTTGTGCATTATTTACTTTTTACATACTTCCTATTAACTTTAAACAGAATGATCAGATACTCAGAGAAGCCCAAACATAAAACAACGAATTTGTTAGCCTGAAGAGAGTCAATTTTAGACTCAAAACACATGTAGCACAAATCATGAACAATTAATACTTCATAACTTGTATAAATGCCAAAACAATAAACATATATTTTAAAGAAAACGTTCACGGCTTCTCACACTTTTTATTTTATATATATAGATATATATTTACAAAGAATTTATCTTTTTACTAGAGTTGATTCATGCTGACTTTGAAGTTTTGTAAGGATATAGTTATGATGCTCTCGTTTGTCAGGGCTATTTGTCCTTAAGGTTTTTTTTTTTTGTTTATTTAGAGTATCATGTAATATTGTGGAAATAATCTTGTCATTGATTAGTTATTCTTTCTCTTCTTATTAATGATTGGTTGATTTTTTTATTTTTGCTTTTTTATTGTGCAGTTGTTTAATTTATTTTTATTTTTTACTGTTTGCATGAATGAGTGTTTGTTTAGTTGTGATAGGTTTTTTGTTTTGTTGACTTTGGTTTGTTTTTTTTCTTAGTGTGTTGATGTTTTTCCACATGTTGGTTTTATTTATGTATTTTTTCATGGTTGGGTTTATTGCACCATTTTTTAAACTAAAAGACAGCAAAGATAACTTCTCATATGAACTAACATGCAGACTAATAAAACCCACAAATTCTAACATCAAAAATATAAGTAAACAAAATTTAGAAGAAATATGCTTAATAACAATGCACTAACTAGAAATAATCCAATGGCAAAATACTAAAGAAACAATCAATTTATTCAAGTAAATCCTTAACAAAGAGGAATGCTTATTTTTACAGTTCAACACAAAACATAATTATCCATCCATCAGTAAAAAAACATTAACTAATGCACTAAACTTAGCAAAACAATATACAGACATATCAGAACAAAATATAAACATTATCAAACATTGCATAAAGTCCATTCTATTTCATAATAACAAAACATGGCAAAAAATGCAACACCTCTAATGACAATGCCATTAATGACTGCAATTTTGACGTAACTGTGAAAAGTTAAGATGGTGCAGATATATGTGAAATCATAAGCACTTATAAAATCTACAAACTAGCAAAAATCATCAACAAAAATTATATTGGTTTATACAGAGATGACTGACTCGTAATTCTAAGATACTCTAAGAAAACTAATTACAAAGATCTTTAACACACTAGCATTCACTATAGACATAAAAGCAAATCTAAAAATAGTAAATCTTCTAGATATGACACTTAAATTAAACAACAGCACATACAAATCATACAAAAAAGAAAACAACAACCATATATATATATATCAACAAAAATTCCAATCACCTTCCAAACATATTCAGACACATACTCATATTTATAAACAAAAGACTACAAACTTTTCTCAACATGAAAACATTTAATAAAAACAAAGGAAGATATGCGTCATCACTAAAACTAGCAGATAGTCAAACAAACTTGAATACACAAAGGAAGAGAAACCAAACAAAAAAAGAAAAAGATACATAATCTGGTTTAATACACCCTACAGCAACAATATAAAAACAAAAATAATACAAATATTTTTCAACATAATAGAAAAACACTTTCCCAAACACAACAGACTATCAAACATTATTAACAAAAATACAGTCAAAATCAGCTACAACTGCATGGAAAATATTGATAAGATAATAACCAAACACAACAAGAAAATATTTAATCATACTTATAAACACAAACAAACAAGACACTACAAACAAATGTAACTGCCAAAAACATAATATACAAAACAGCCATAACAGATAACACCAATACAGATGAAAGATTTACATAGGAGCAACAGAAACATTTTTGAAGAGAGATTTACTAATCACAAATCATCATTCAACACAGAATAATTAAAAAGCAACATGTTATCAAAATAGATATGGAACCATAAAGAAAACAACATTGCCACCGGACAACAATAATAGCAAAAGTTGTTAATTATGCCTAGAAGGAAAGCTAGCAATAATTAGTTTTTAAAACCAAAGTAAAATTTTAAACAAAAACAAGATAATTGGAAAATCGCAGACATGCAAATAAATACCAACTTTGCGACACAAACAACAATAAATAACGGCATATAATATAAATAAAATAATAAAAAGAATAAAAATTAAAATTAAAAAATATAATTATAAACAAAACATACAAATAATATAAAAAGAGAAATAAAACTACGTACACATGCCCAGACCTGACAAAAATATAATACAACAACCACAAAACAAAACTAGAAATTAAAACAAAAAAACAAACACACCTGAAGCATACAAACACAAATACAATAATCCCAACCATGAAAAAAAAAACCTTCAAAACATATTAATACTAAGTAAAACATACTAAGACAAAGGTTAAACAGAAGTTAACTAAACAAAAGGTCCCATCTTAACTAAACAAACACCCCTTCACTGAAAAATAAAAATTTATCAAACAACTACACAATAAAAAACAATAAGAAATGAAGAAAATAAACAAGAAAATAAAGAATAACCAACCAATCATAAGACTATTTCCACAATATCACACCATACTCTATATAAACAAGAAAAAACATAACTTAATGACAAACAGCCCTGATGAGTGAGAGCATCACAATGGTGTTGGCATGAATCTACTCTATTAAAAGAGAAAACCTCTTTGTAACTATCAACACTCTCTCTACTCTATGATATCAAGCACTTTATGATAAAAATATGCTTACCAAAATACACTTTATCAGAAATAACTACTGAAAAATAACAAACTTGGTGCAAAATACTATCACAATTAAACACTATATATATATATATATATATATATATATATATATATATAATTAATAATAATTAATACAAATAAAAGTTTTGCCACTTCGCAGATTGATGTTATCTCCAACATCTTAACTTTAGATTTTTGGAGATTGACATTCCAGTAATCATTCCATCTACTTGTTGAGGGTATCAACAATTACTTATACTTCTCAATTTTTTTTTTATTTGTATTTTTCAATAGTACCTGTTTTTTTTTTAATTTTTTTAATTTTAAAAAAGTTTATGTGCATACCTCCATGATGAACATCATGGGTATTTTTTTTCACCCAATTTTTTACTGTATACTGACTTCTTAATTTTTTCTTATGTTTCTTTTTTATCCATTTTGTCTTCAGTTTTATAGACATATATATATATGACCAAACTGGTAGTAGCCTACTTCAATTACTAATAGAAAAAGTGATAGTTTTCATTCTAGGTGGAAGGCACAATTTTCCTTTGTAGAGTTTCTTGTTTTTAGATAGTTGTCATTAATTTCACAGTTGAAGAAAAATAAAATACAGAGATATGTGCTGTTTCTTATTTTATTTTCCACACACACACAATAAAAATTAATTCACACATGTGTATCTCAAAAAAATACAATTGCATGGGAATTCACTCCTTACCATACCCTGTGGGGTCAAAAACAAGGACGGTGCACCCAAAAGTTCAGACATAGTGGAAAGCACACCAAGTGGTCAAAAATATGATTTATTGACCAATCAGGGCTCGACATAAGAAACCTATTTTTTAATCTCCCTGGAGCCTCACCATTCAGATATAAGGAAGGTAGAAACTCACAACAGTCAGAGGAAGACCAGTGACAAGCTGACATCAAAGGGTACAGGGACAGATTCAAGCATACACACAGAGAGAATCCAGCAGTTCACACAACAGGCAGAATCCATATCAGTGAACCTTCTTTTACCCTCTCTTTTTCTCATCTTGCTCGCTACACACCGTCCTACCTTTCCCTCTCACATTCCCAGTTCCTTTCTTTCTCTTTTTTCTACAGCTGTATAGACAATCTCATATTTTGTACAAAAAAATAATTATTTTATTTTTTTTTATGAAAATAAACAAAAGTTTATTTTACTTTATTTGTAGTGCATGTTTTTTTTTTATTATTTGTTTGAGGGACTTCTTAGCCCCTCTACAAATATCAACTCAAACCAAACACGTCTACCTACTGAAAATAATGTTTATACTAAGTAATATATATATATATATATATTACTATACTAAATATACTATTTAAGCTCCCACACCCTGATTGAGCACTCTGGAAGAATAGTAGATTTTGAAAAACAGTAGCTACTGTGGCATCTACGCATCACTCATTCAGCAATGAATTAGAACACTCTCAGCTATTGGACATGTATAATGATAATATACATGCTTAAAAGTCTGCCTTCTTCTGAGCTTTATATTGTAATTGTTGTCACAATTACCAACCATAAATAAAACCCAACAAATATCCATTATACATCCACCCAAACTCAAATCACCTACCAAGTATAATCAAACATATACCCTCCTCCATAGTATATAGAATTAGTAAAAACTCTTCCAGTGAAGAAATATTTAACAAACATAAGTCCCTAAAAAATAGTGGCTACAAAAACAAAGACATCAATTATATAACAAACTATAACCATAAAAGGAAAAATAGAAATAGAAAAATCATTTGGTTAGGGCAGAAGTTTCTCAGTTTAATTAAAAAACACTTCCCCACTAATAACCCTCTAAGTAAATTATTTTACAAAAATACCATTAAACTAAGTTATAGTTGCACAAATTACCTTGAAAAAATCATTACAAATCATAATAAATATATCTTAAATCAGCATGTTGATTGAAATAAAAATAACTACCAAAATAATAAAGAGAACACCAATAAAAATATATGCAATTGGAGAAACCCCAATAATTGCCCACTTCAAAATAGGTGTAAAATAAATTCAATTGTCTTTCAATGCACTAACATCAATTGAAAACCCAACTGTAAATAAAGTCTACATCGGATCTACAAAGAACACCTTTAAGCAGTGCTGGTACATGCACTTAACATCATTCAAAAACAAAATGTATTGAAACCAAACATCCCTTTCTACATATTTTTGGAAATTAAAAGATACAAAAAAGAAACCCAAAGTAAAATGGAAAATCCTGAAAAAAACTAGAACCTGTTACTCATTTAACGACATCTGCCCTTTATGCTTGAGTGAAAAGCTGCACATTCTAAAGTACCCCAACAATGGCAAACTATTGAACCATAGGGATGAATTAGCAGTGTTATGTAACATCAAAAATATTTTTCATTAAAATTTAATTAACCAAAAGGGATTTGTCAAAACTTGTGTTCTAATATAAAATCAACTTACAGTTAAAATTATTTACCTATTTGAAGTATTATGTGGCCCAACTAAATACCTCATTCACATAAAATAATCCTCTCCAAAAGTTAATTAATATTCATGTTTAATCTACAAAATAAAAAAAAATGAATATTATATTAATAAAATAAAATAAACCCATACAACATTAAAAAGTCACCCTTTTCCATTCACTCATAGATAGTAGGAAAATAAAAAGTGTCTACCCTGTTTTATAAAAAACCTAACATTCCAATATAAGAATTACCTAGACAAAACTAAAAAGTGAACTATCCAAAACTAAACTACCCCGCCTCTCCTCTCCTAACCCAAAGCTGTATCTCTATGGTTACAAACTGCTCACAGACTAGCTTCTTCTTCTTCTATGTGCCCTGTCCCTTCAGGACGTAGGCGATCATGGTTCTCCATGTCTCCCTATCCCTTGTGGCTCTTAGTATGTTTGAGCCTGTTGCTTCTGGCAACCCCTGTTCCGTCATCCACCTGATCAGACCCTGCAAATATGTTATCCGCTGCCTTCCTCTGTCTCTCCTTCCTTCTATCTGACCAGTCAGTATCAGGTTCTCCAGGCTCTCTTTCCTCATTGCATGTCCCAGAAACTTCAGTTGTCTCTTCCTGATGCTCAGCATCAATTTCCTTTTTGTTGCCATTCTTTCCAACACCTCCTCGTTGCTTGCATGCTCAGTCCACGATATCCGTAGCATCCTTCTGTAGAACCACATTTCGGCCGCCTCCAGTTTTGTCTTCATTTTCGATGATATTCCCATCCCACACATCACTTACGTATCACATTCCCAAGAATGAATCGTTTTCACCATTTATTTTCATTTCCACTTATCACCTGAAGAAGGGCACTTGTGCTCTGAAACATGAGAATGTTTGTGTAGTGATACTATGCTTTTATAAACCATTGTAACAACCATTTCAATATATATATATATATATATATAAAATGTTGCAGATATGTAAATGACAAGATGGAATATCTCTTTCATGACATATTTAGTTGGGAGAAGTTATGTATTTATTAGTCTGAAATATGTCACAAAGGTGTGTCTCCTTTTTGTTTTTTTTTTCACTTATACCCACACAGACAAATGCCTGGATATAATTGTCTATATTCATGCAGAAAGAGTGGATATAAACAGTATAGACTTAGAAATCAACACTGTTAATGTATATATATAGAGAGAGTGAGATATAAACACATCAGTTAGTCTAGCAAAATGTTAATTTTACATACTTTTTAGCTAATTAAGAATTCTACCATGTTGTTAGAGTTATGCTTGAACAATACAATGGACAGACGAATGGATGAACTAGCTATGGATAGTCCTTTGAGGCCCACCATGGAAAAAAGATTTTGTGGGGCTTACGAAAAATCATTCTCTGTTACCTGCCAACCCAATTCCTATATGATATGTAGATGACATATACTGTGTATACATTGATGAGCTGGGGGGAAATTTTTTTTCTGGAATATTGAATAGTTAGCATCCTTTACTTTCAGCCCATATTTTCAAGTTTATATGCTGTTGAGGCTCTCATGATTTGTTCTCTTCATAAGATAGAACAAGAATTAAAACTTATTGGTTGTGGTAATGGCTATTATTTGGATATTGTGCAATCTCATATCAATGCAAATATTGCACAATTCCATTAATCTAAATGTTTTTGACCCAAAAAATAGCCAGTGTATTTAACAATTCTATAGATCTGGGAGACTGGAACAATTTTTGCTTAACAGATCTCATCTCGTATTTCACTGTGTTATTCTTTAGTGAATTCACTAGTAATGTTTTCATCTCAGCTGATCTTAAAATCTGTCTGTAAGGAAAGCTGCCTTTGTTCAAAATAAATCCTATTATTTAATAAAAAAATATTTCAGCATAACAATCTTTCTTGGTTTTGCTTTTAATTTGACGTTGATACACTGCACTGAAAATTTGAGATAAAAATCTTATTAATAGATACATGGTAGTGTATGGACATGATTATTTATACTAGTAAGAACTAATCAGAGCAGTTTTCTTAGATTCTACGGTTAGGAAGAAATTTGGTTACTTCCTTTTACTCAGATCTACCACTAACCCCAGATCTCATCATATATATAATCTCAATACTCTTATCAAATAACAGGCATATCTTTCATCCAATCTAAGTTCCTATTTATCCTCAAAAACATGTAAAACAATGGTATGACACAGAATCATATGAGGATAAGTTTGAAGCAGTTGGCCATGGTTAAGTGTCATTGCCAATTCCATTTGTTGGTCATGTTTTGCCAAACTTCTCAGTAAACAAAAAAAAACCCAGAGCTATCTGTTACTAAACAAACAATATACAGGATACTGTCAATATACAGGATATTGTCAATATACAGGATATTGTCAATATACAGGATACTGTCAATATACAGGATATTGTCATCTAAATAGTGAAAAAAAGAAGATAATTCAGATTAACAGATATAAAGAGTGTGATGGATAAATTGCCATCAAAATTATGCAAAAAAGTGAAAATAAAACTAAAGTCTTTTTTTAGCAGATATATTTAAAGTCTAAAGTGGAAGCTGCAATGGTCAAACAGAATAGAAACAAAGCAACTGGACCAAACAGCATTGTAATGGAGATGCTGAGAGCCCTGGGGAAATTTTATGTAGAGAAAATTACAGAAATAATAAATTAAATTTTAAACAGTGGTGTAATACTGGATGACCTAAGCAGGTAATTTTCATAGCACTACTTAAGAAGCCAGCTGCAAATGAGTGCAAACTCCACCAAACAGTCAGTTTAATGAGCCACATAACAAATTTCATCAAAGTCCTCATGAATAAAGTTTAAAGCAGAATAAGGCCAGAGATAGGACAAGAACAGTCTGGTTTCATCAAAGACATTGAAACAAGGAATGCAATATTTATGATTAGGATGCTATCAGAAGGGCAATACAAATGAAAAAGGATGTGTATCTATGTTTTATAGATTATGCAAAGGTGTTTGACAAAGTAAGCCACAAAGAATTGATAGAAATGCTCAGCAATCTTTACTTATTTGGGAAAGACATTAGATTAATCAAGAATCTCTACTGGCAGCAAACTGTCTGCATACAGACAGGAAGTGAATTCAGCAGATATACTAAGATAGAAAGGAGCATAAGACGAGGATATGTTTTTTCACTGGATCTTTTCAACTTGTACATTGAGACTATTCTGAGGACTCTAGAAGTTATGCCAGGATTCATCATCAAAGACCACAATCTGAACAGTAACATGGTATGCAGATAATACAGTGCTGATAACAGACATGAAAATGAAACAAGAAGACCTCCTACAGAAGGTAGCTGAAGAGAGTGACAAGAAATGACTACAAATAAACTACAAACAAAACCGAATACATGGTCATCATCAAAAAGGGCAGCCCAAAATGCCAAATACAGGTGGGAAATACTAAAATCAAGCAGGTACAAAAATTTAAATACCTGAGAAGTCTTCTAACAGAAGATGGTAAGTGTGACACAGAGATCCAAAAGCAAATTGGCATAGTGAAGGACACATTCCAGAAGCTTCGTAGAGTATTAAGAGACAGAAAAATTTTGCTAGAAACAAATAAAAGAGTACTGGATTACTATGTAATGTTATTTCTTCAATATGGCAATAAATGCTGGACAATTTCTTTGAAGACAAAGGAAAACTCTAATGTAGTTGTACTATCATGGTTTGAGCACATTATCAATGATGAGGTTTTGGAAAGGATGAAAATGAGAAGGAAATTAATACTGAGCATCAGGAAAAGACAGCTAAAGTTCCTGGGACATGCAATGAGGAAGGAGGGCTTGGAGAATCTGATACTCACAGGCTAGATAGAGGAAAGAGAGAAAGGGAAAAGCGTCATGTAACAAACTTGATTGGTCTGAGCAGGTAGATGACAGAGTGGGAGTTGCGTGGTATAACAGAATAAAGTGTGCTAAGAGCCACCAAGGATAGGGAGACATAGAAGGCCATGATTGCCTACCCCCCTCCTGAACAGACAAGGCACATAGAAGATTTACTTATATTTTGAAATACTAAAGAATTGTTCAATAACATCATCATTGGCTTCAACAGTGGCATCCAGATGACTTTGGAATCTTCTAGATGGTCTCCTTATTTAAGTTGGTGAATGCTGTCATAATTTTTGCCTTCAGTTTATTTTTGGCATTACAAGGAGTTTTATTGGTCTGTTGTGCACTTTCATTCCAAACATATTTAGCCAGGATGTTGCAGTTTGGATAGAAAGTTAGTCAGATGCAAGGGGTGATAGGTCACAGAAATTGTCTGACAGCCATACTGGGTTGTGCTGGTGTGGCATGGTGCAGAGTCCTGTTGCCAGACATCGGGTTTTCCAACAGCCACCTGCCTGATCCAGGGCTGAATTACCTCCTCAAGACACTTATTGTGGGTCTTTGTGTTGAGTCCCTTCCCAGCAAATTTGGGAAGTTCTTTTCTTATCAGAGTGACTTTTTTCAAGTGGCCATATCATCATAATCACCATTAGACTCATCCAACTCTTTCTGAA
This sequence comes from Ascarosepion bandense, assembly GCA_037127315.1. Taxonomy (NCBI): domain Eukaryota; kingdom Metazoa; phylum Mollusca; class Cephalopoda; order Sepiida; family Sepiidae; genus Ascarosepion; species Ascarosepion bandense. The sequence goes on along the minus strand of JBBBDQ010002011.1, from coordinate 1,017,911 downwards.
TTTTCTGCACTGTCTTCAAAATGACACTCAAATAATCTTAAACGTTTGTGTTGGAGTTTCCAGTGCAAATGTCAAGCAGTACAGCATACTGTTTTCAAATTTCTGGCTGTGTGATTTGCATTATAATGCTTTTTTACTGACAGTGCCCAACTGACCCTACTATACTGTGAAGTTAACAAAATCAAAGCAAGCAACATGTATATGTAAAGTTAAAAACATCACACCCTGCATATGCAATCAAAATTAGGCCAAATTTTACATAGTAAGAATGGTGTTCACATGCAAACACAATGCAATCAAGTGATTGTAGTGTTTTTACTTCAAGACATGAAAGAAAAAAATATAGTGGAAGAGATTGAGATGTCGTCCATTTTTATTAGTTTGGAAGTAACCTTACCATGTATCTAGAGGGTTTGTCGATCAATTTGTGGAGGGATAACAACAATAAACTATAACAAAATATATAAATCGGATCTTTTTATTGAATGCTGGGTGATTTATAAATTTTTATCTGGGTAAGTTTCATACAGAATTATGTCATCAAAGTATATAATTCTTTTTCTTTGCATAAAAGCAATAATGCTTTGTCATACATCAGTTTGGAAAGGCAGATCATAAAGTTAGGCATATCATATGTAAATGCTTCAGATTATTGATTTAGCACTGAATTGTCTTTTTGAGTTTTTGGTATTTTCTCAAGACTTAAATTCTTTGTTATAGAATTTATAACAAGAACATTGGGTACATATCAGGAAAAGATGGAACGAACATAGAGTGTTTGCAAAATTTTGACTTACACCTATACTTGCAGATAAGAGTAGATTCTTTTTAAAAGCCAAATGTTTATAAAGATGACTACTTTGTACTTTGACATCAATGGAAACAATAGAATACTTTTGTCATTTATATTCTGACATTTATGGTATATTGGTAGGCAAAAATTTTCTAGTTATACCGTTTTTTTCTATCTAAAATCTTTCTGTACCTGATTTAATTTTTGTAATTTTTTTCTTTCAAATACAAAATGAAAATAGTGAAATGAAAAGCTAAACCCCAGGGTCTTTGGTTTTCTTGTTTGATGTCCAAATCCTATAACGTATCTTTTTAGATGGTATTATAAAACTGGTATGAAAATGAAGTGAATTTATTTCTATTCAAAATTACAAGGATTGATAAAAAGTTTTCTTGAATGATAAAAATTTTAACCAGATAAAAGAATAAAATTAGTGTCAAAATGAATTTATTTCCTTTCAAAATTAGAAAGGCTAATGAACAAGAAAGGTCACTAATACCATTAAACAAGTTTTAAGATATATGGAATGTAAAAATGAAATGATTTTTTTTAGAATTATGAATTTGCTTCAACTTTGTCATCACTATGTGTTACACATTTTTGAGACATTCTGTCATAGTCCTCCACGGTTTCTTTTCATTTTTAACTCTTAGCAGTGTGTGTCTTTTTACTTTTTTACTCAAGCCCCATCCATGTAGGTTAAGCTTTTTCTGTTCTTCCTCTTTTAACAGTCCTGGGTATGACGGTAAACTGCATCAGGCAGCAAGGTCTCTAATTGAGAGGTTGTGAGGAGCATGGAACTACCTCTTAATTGCTGTTATTTCCAGGTTCACAGAGTGGTAGCACTAGTTAGAGTCCCAGATATGGGCAAATAATTAACCCCCAAACTGGGGTCAAAACACTATGAAAGTATAAAAGTAGACTTTTATAAAAATAAATACATAAAAATTGACTTTTATAGAAAAATTATACATTTTTGAAGAAAAAAAACTATTACCATGACTCATTTTTGAAAGAAAAAAAATTATAAATGGGTGGGACCTTTTTGCCAGTTTGGTTGCATGAGTAAATTCTTGTGGAGGAGGCACCAGTGACCTAAGTTTGTCGGAGCAGAAACCATGAAAATATTTATAGAAGAGACAGAGGAAAGCCATATCCTGCTGGTGAGAAAGTGGCTGGAGTTCAGCTGCCAATCACAGGACAGATTCTACTTTGTAGGATATAAAAAACAAATCATAAATGAATATTACAGAAATAAAAAATTATCTGTTTATAAAGCTTAATTCAAGCTTTGTATAATTGTAAATTTATTTGTGGTCGAATGGTATAAATATGTCAGATGAATTGACGGTTTCCCTAAGTTGAGTGGATGCAGGTTCAAATCCTCTCAGAGGACACATTTTTCTAACAAGATTTCTCATTTAATCAGGCTGGTAGATTTCGATAAATATACTGCTTAATTATAAAAAACAGAGTATCTACTCACATGCGAGTATCCATTAAAAAAATGTTTAAACAAATAAATTAAAAATTAATTATGATCTTTGACCAAAAGAGACATTTATTTGCAGTTGAGGTAAAGACAAATATAAAAGTAGAATGTTCCATGCTCACTTGTATCAACTAAAAACCTATGAACTTTCATTTCACAATCTATTGGTCACATCTGCATTGTGTATATTTTTGCCTTTTTAAAAATTTCTTAGCTGCTGACCTAGCAATGGATTCAATATAATCTTTCACTTTATGTTAGCTGAGAACGTTATCCCGAGATGGTGCAACAAATCACTTTACTCTGGGTTAGCATTAGCCATGTTGATGAAAGGCTGAGAAGGGCATCTCAGAGGATTAATAGAAAGAAGTTTAGTTTGGAGGTGTTAGCTATACATATATAAGCGTAAGAAAAATTAAGGCAGACACGTTATCTCATGGTGAATCAGAGGTATAGGCCTATTTCAGGCAAACCATCATCAGCTTCAGTCTTTATTTAACAAAGGATTTTGTGTAAAATCCTTTGTTAAATAAAGACTGAAGCTGATGATGGTTTGCCTGAAATAGGCCTATACCTCTGATTCACCATGAGATAACGTGTCTGCCTTAATTTTTCTTACATTTGCTCTATATTTATTTATATGCATATATGTTTAGAGCACTCTTAGAGAGTTATCCTCCCACTGTATGTACAGGATACTCCTTTGGATTCTGCTATACCTACACTGCATGCTGATATATATAAGTGTATATATTTTTCCATTTTGTTTTACAATTTCCTCCATACTGTTCACTGTCCTTGATATATAAAAAATATGTATTGTTATCTCATATATATATATATATATATAAATCATTATTAACAACTTAATGAGACATTGTTCTTTCAATGTCAAAAGAAAATTTACAATTTTGTAGTAGTTTGTAGTTTGCACATGTTTTTAAAGTAATAATTACTAATATATATACTACAAAATCTTACAGAAAGTTATGAAATGGTTTTAACTGTGATATTATTTAAATTTATTTCTTTGAACATTTTTTTTAATGGATACTCATATTTGAGTGGTTACTCAATTTTTCTATAATTAAACATTACATTTATATATATCCTGAATATTCAAAAAAATCTTGTTTAGAAAATATGCATCATTTGGCAGGATTCAAACCTGTAACTCCTCCAGACCTAATTGATCTGATGTGTATTGACCATGGAGGAATACATAGAAAAGATCAAATTAATTTGTGTATTTAAGGCTTAATTCAATTTTGTCTAACTATAAATTCCTTAAGATCGACACCCAAACACTATGAAACGTTTTGTAGTAGAGTTTCTGGTGTGAATGCCAAGCAGTACAACATGTCGTTTCAAAATTTCTGGTGGTGTGAATTGCGTCATGGTGATCTTTGTCTCCTTGTGAGTGCCCAACTGACCTTACTATTCTGTGTAGTCAACAGAATCAAGACAATGTGCATGCATGAAATTAATAAAGGTAAAATGGTGACAATTGCATCTTATATATGCTAGTCAAACTCAGGTCAAAAAAAAGTAATATGACAAAAATTTAACCAAGTAAAAATGGTGTTCACATGAACAGTGATACAGTCAAGTTATTGTAATGTTCTGACTTCAAGACAAGAAAGAAGAAAAATATGTCGGAAGAAATTGAGATGTGGTTAATTTTTATTGGTTTGGAGGAAATGCTCAGCAGACATCTACAGGATATTTCTATAAATTTGGGGAGGGAGTATGCTTATATAAGCGTATATAAATATGCAGACACAATTCATTTAATGAAATCTGACAAAATGACATCCTCATATTTAAGTGCATAGTCTTATGATGAAAAACTAATTTTTTATTTTTCAAAATTTTTGTTTTTAATTTATTTAATTGTTCATAAAATATTCATTGCATTTACTATTATGCAGTGGAAATTTCAAAAGAACCTTTGGTGAACTTTGTTATTTTATGTACACATTGATTCATACACATTTATAAAGGATTCCTAAGAGTATGCCTATTATCTTGTACTTCCTTACATAAGGGAATTACAAACTTATAAACATCATTCTCTTTGAAAATGATATATTTTCGGTTTTTGTTTTGAAACCAATCATTGCTGTCTAAGTCTGGGTTGAATAATGTTTTTGTATTAAATAATTGAACTCAATTCATCTTATTTACTTAGAAACTCTTAAATAAAAAAAAAACAGTTTTATCTTAATGGATCAATGAGGATGTCAGGTAAATCCATCAATTAAACATTTAAATTATTTCTCTGTATTTTTTCTAAATCAGAGTCTCTCTTTAACTTTGAGACCGAATCAGTGTTAGAAGATGTTGCATAATGATCACTTAGACATTGACAGTTTGACTTGATGTTTGTTAATTTGATTCAGGTAAATTAAAGAATACAAGCAGATAAAGTGCTGAGTAGTTTTATCTTGAAATAATGGTAAACGAATTACAAATCAATAAAACATGGGATAAAGTTCAACATTACCATATATATATATCTAAACTTATTTATAAATGGAACTTTGTCTCTGTGTGTGTGTGTCCGTGACCTATAGACTCCAAAACGGCTGAACCGATTTTCTTGAAAATTTACACAGTTGTATTATAAGTGCCGGCAAGTGTTCTTAGCTAGCTTTTGTGTTGAGGTACCTCTGATAAGTATCAATAATCGAAAAACTCATGTTATAGAAGGAGTGCTCCGATTTTAATCAAATTTGATACACTCATAGACAAAGACATAAGAAATGATATTCAGAAGTTTCAAGGTTGCAGTTCTTACAATAATTCAGAAAATCAATAATATAGATATATATATCCATATAAAAGGCAAGATGTTTGTGTGTGTGTGTGTCTGTTTATCTGCCTGTATGTCTGTATTTTTCAGTCCTTTTATTTTTGTTATTGCTTTTGCTTTGGGTTTGTCTCTAAGTAGGCATAATTGTAGTTCTTAGTCTCAGCCATGATACCATTTACTCATAGGACTTATTTAGCCTTCAAAATTCAGTTTACAACAAAAAAAACTTATTTGATATCGATACCAGGAAATCAAGATTTGACTTACATTTATTCATTTTTCTTTCAGTCTATGGTTTTGCTTTAACTGGAAACAACTATTGCTTTTTAGTCTTTTGTGCCGACATCCAAAGAGTCTGTGCTCCAGGACCATGGATTAGTTTTAAAGCTTTTTTACACCTGAGCAACGCCAGGCTATACTGCTAGTATATTAATATTTATAGTCACGTTATCCCAGTAGCACAATCCATTCAACAGATACATTTGTTGCCTGGAGATATGTGTTTGACCACATGTGTTGGCATTAATATTTTCTTTTTACATGAGAGAAAATAAGAATGAATAAGAGATGAAATTATTGACATGATGAAAATAAGACAAACAGCAAAAAATGTTAAGGGATGGCACAGAATACAGGATATTGCACATTGAAATTACATATAAATGCAGGCAGGCAAAAAAGAATGGCTCAGTGATGTTGAACAGAAATAGAATGAATGAATATTGTAGGTGACAATGACTCTCCTTGATTTTCTTTTTTATCTCATAGTAAAGCTTGTCTTTTTGCTATGTGTCCTACTCCTTGTTCTTACAGCCATTTATATAAGCAGATTAGGTAGGTTATGTTTTGTTTTCCTGTGTTGCTTTAGACTTCAATATTCCCTGGGAGTTGTCAAATTCTCCAAACCCTTTTTCCTCATTATATGTCATTGAAATTTTAACAGATACTGTCTGATGCTAATTATAAGTGTCCTTTTTGTTTCAGATTTCCTTGTTGCTCACATGTTCGATCTATGGTATTCTCAGTATCAATCTATAGAACCATATTTCTGTTGCCTTGAGTCATTTCTTCATCTGTGAGAAAACTGTTTGATATTCATTGTCAAATAGGTGGACTGGTATTATGTGCCTCTATGTCTGTATGTCAGTTCCTTTTCCTTTGTTTCTAAAAAAATCTTACCTGTTTCTTAATACTTTGCTTAGCTTTTGGAAGGCATCTTTCAAATATTGTTTTTACATTTTTGATCCTTCTTTGATGAATTAAATTTTTGTACTTGCTGTGTTTTGGTATTTCTAATTTGTAATTTGCATGCAGCACAGTTTCTTATGCTGACACCTATACATTGTCTTGTTAAAATTGATATTTAGTTCTTTATTCTTGCCTTCTTTTACTAACTTCTCTTGAAGATTCTGTATTTTCTTTTCTGTGTACGTTATTAGCATCATGCTTGTGATTGACTAATATGACTTATTTTTTAGTAATTTCTAGTTAGACTAATATGCAACTGGTGTAACAAAGCAGAAATTAAATTTCTCAGGCCATATTTAGAATATCACATACTCTGTTGCATCTATATTTAATAAAAATGCCTTTGGAAAAAGCATGAATCCATCTTTTCCCTTCCAATGATGTTTCAGATTTACAGAGTAAACTGGGAAAATATTGCAAATACTTTAGATAAATAAAATTGATCAAGAGGTATGGTTATGTTTGTTGTAACACAATAAGGTTACTGCATGAGCAATCAACAAAATGGAGGTTGGGATTGATAGTATATCAACAAATACAAGACTCACAAGCTGCATGAAGTACATACACTGCTTGTATACTTCTAGTCAGTATAATTCCTCTACTCTACTCCAGTAGTGTCTACGTATTTAAGAGGATAGGAAGATTCCATTCCTGTATACAGGTAGGTATACAACAATGTTGAATCAAGAGATTCAGGAAAAATGAAAAATGAGTTGACATTGTTAGATTTGATCATCTCTAAATCATTAAAGAATAAATTAAGTGATAGAAATACCTTAGCCAGAAACAACTATGAAAAGATTTCATTCTTGATCAATTTCGTTGAAACTTCTCGTTGCTTCATACTCTTGCTGAACACTTGTTGTCATTTTTTATTTATTTATTAATAGTCCTCAAATTGAATTGATTTCTACTCCAGAGGAGAACCACATTGACTAACATACAGACTGATTTTTTAATATTTTTAATTTTCTGTCTAGTATTTTCAGTTTGTTCCACAGGGGTTAATAACTACCTTTTTCTCTCCATACTTGTTCAGCCATGTTCAAATTCTTTCCCTAACCGCTAATTAGTGTGTTTCTCTATTCTTACTTCTAGGGAATATCTGGTTTCATATTTGCGTTCTCTATCTCACTTGAAAAGAATTAAATACAGTTTTTGAGTGTTATGTAATTTTTTGTTATGATCTTTTAAAAAATAATCATTTCACCCCAAGCAAGTCAATACTGCCATTGGTACACAGGGGGTTACATAAAAGGTGAGTGATGAGAAAGAGGAATAAGTTACAGTGGGTGTCAGAGAATGGATAAGAGAAGGATTAGAACACTGATGTGAAGAGGGCTGTGTGAGAGTAGAGTGGAAATGGAGAAGAATATGATACAAGTGTTGTCAGGGAAATGTGAATAAAAGAAATATATAGTAATTGACATTACATTTAAATTTTTGGAGATTGTAGCTGTCAGGGAAGCAAGTATACAAAAAAGAATTCCACAGGTGGGAAGTGTGAGAAAAGAAGCTACTAGAGTAGAAGTTGCAGTTACATTTGACTGGTTTCACTGTAAAAGAGTGTGACCTAGTTGCTAGTCTAGTAGCCCAAGTAAATTCATGAAGAGGGGGCACCAGGGAGCTAAGCTCACCGGAGCAGAAACCATGAAAGTATTTGTAGAAGAAACAGAGGGAAGTCACATTACAATTGTGAGAAAGTGACTGGAGTTGAACTACCAGGTCGGGATCAATTACATTGGAGATTCTTCCTTGGATTTTGTCGAGAACACCCAGATGAATGGCAGGGTCACCTGACCAGATGTAACAGCAGTATTCAATACATGGGTGTATGGTAGATTTATATATGTGCAGGATGGATTCAGGCAGGATAAACTTCATGGCCCTACACTGTGAACTGACTTTTTTAGCAGTAGATTTAGCTATGGATTTAATGTAGTCATTCGACTTAAGGTTGTCTGATAAAGTTAGGCGCAGTGTTTTACTTTCAGAAAGACTAGCCTGATCCATGCTGGCTTATGGCCATATCACATTGAATACATCGGTTCTTGCTCAATCACTGAAGTTAAGCAACGTTGAGCCTGGTCAGTACTTAGACAGGTGACCACTTGGGAATACCAGGTGCTGTAAGCGATTAGTAAGGGATGTGCGTTGTGGTGTAGTGGCTATCGGCTCGGAAAGTGAAATCGGTGAGACGAGTTCAAATTCCAGTTGAATACCCTGCATCCACTTAAGCACTGGTACCCTTGGGAAAGGTATTAATCTGCCCCTTCCCTCCGGTTATGGGTTAAATAACAGGGTAGGACTTTGGGACCCTGCCCTTAAAAACAAATTCCAATGAATCTTGATACTCGAAAAGAGAAAGTATTACTAGACACAAAACTTATATAAAAAAACAATAAATTGTTGAAAGAAATAGTTATTACTGGCAATAAATAAATAAAATTTAGTTGGCAATAAATAAATAAAATTTAGTTGGCAATAAATGACCCGCCAAGGTTGATATGCCATAAAACAAAAACAACCAACGAACAACTGATCCATGCTGATGGGGGAGTTAGGAGCAATTTCCTATGGTGGTTAAGAGATATCAGCTTTGTTTTGGAAGCATTAAAATTTATAAATCATTTCTAACCCCAGTCCACTACAGAATGGAGGTGCTTTTCAAGGTCAGCTGTGAGGTTTGCTATGTCAGCCTTGGCAAATTTCTTCTCAAGGCAGGAATAAATGGTGATAGTGTCAATGTATATGCCAACTTGGCATCTGAAAAATGAAGATCAGAAAAAACGTAGGACTTAGAATAGAGTCTTTAGGAACACCTGCATTCCTATGACAGTATCTGGAAGCATGCCCATTCAATACTACCTTCATTATGCAATTTGAAAGGAATACCCGGATTGGATCAAACAAGCCTCTACTTATACAACAGCTCTGTAGCTTGCATAGAAGGCCAACATGCCAGACTCTGTCAAATACTTTAGAGATATTTAGAGCAATAGCTCTAGCTTCACAATGCTTATCAAGAGCCTGGTATATATAGTCTGTGATGGTCGTTAGCATATTAGCAGTAGTACTGGTGAAACGAAAACCATACTGTTTATCAGAGAAGAGGCCATGGGCTATAAGATGTTCTACCACTGCAGCATTGATAATAGCCTCAAACACATTGCTAAAAAATGGTAGGAGGCTAATAGGATAATAATTATAGGGGTCTGAGGGTTTTCAAGAGTTCTTGAATACAGGAACTACAGAGGAGGAATTCCAACAGGCAGGAAAGCAAGAAGCAGAGAGGCTCTAATTATGGAGTTTGCAGAGGTCAGATAAGAGTTCAGGAGCACATTTTTTCAGAACATTGATCACATCTGCTTGACTTGTGGGGGTCAAGCTTTGAAATTATATTAGAGACCAGTGAGTGGGTAATGTGAACATCATTCAGTTGAGCCTCAGTTCTAGATGGGAAATCAGGTGTAGACATCCCAGGCAAATCAAATGTTGAGTTGATGGAGAATCTGTGAGCAAGGCATTTGGCCTTGTCTGCTGAAGATATGAGGACCTTAAATTTATTGATTAAATTGGAGATTAAAAGTTTGCTATTTTTTAACCCCTTTTTACAAAGCTGCCAGTAGTTTTTGAAGTCGAACTATGCTGCTTTATTCTTTCAGCAAACAACAACTTAGCATCATTTAGGATCCTCTTGCAATCATTAGGAGCAGAGGTAAAAAGGCAACTATTATGGTCAGGCACCTGGCTCTGACAAAGCCAGAAGAAGTGAATCCTTTGGGTAATAGCAGCCAAGCAAGCAGGGGAGAACCAGAGACATGAATGGGGTTTAAGTTATAACTTCCTGGCTGGGATGAAAGCATTAATGCCAACCTTAACCAAAGAGGTGCACAACCTTCAATGGGAAACTAAAAACTTTGTTTTAAGAGACATCACAGAGGAAATCACAGAACAACTCCCAGTCAGCTCTTTTATGGCAGTAAGATATTCTGCTCTTCAGAGGTTTCTAGAGGAAAGAGAAGTGGAAGGAGATATTAACAGAAACCACAGCAATATCAGAGTTGCCAAAGGAGAAAAGCTGCATGACATGGCAGGCATCAAGAATAGAAGTGAAACACAGATCTAGCAGTGAATCAATTCCATAAGGGTTATTAGAGAAATGCAAAGTGAAATCTACCATTTGCATAAGGGATTGAGCGATTGAAAAGTTCATGATATGCACACCAGCAAGATCTGTGACAGTTTTTCAACCACTTGGTGTGGTGGGCATTAAAGTCTCCAAATACAAATATGTAAGTCAACAGATGAGAGGAAATGGCCTTATCTATGTTGTTTAATATGCTGTCCAGTACGAAACAGTCAGGAGATGAAGGAGAGCAGTAGAGAAAGAAAAGATAGGTAACCAAACTTAGTAGGGAGAGACGAATATAGGAATAATCTAGAGATTCAAGATAAATCACCCTAGCTAGAGTAAGATGTTCACTGACATGTTACCATTATTAATATACTTTTAATATACTAGAAATTTCAAAGTGAATTTTATCTCTTCATCCGTGGGAATGCCTTGACATGGTGTAATGTATAGCAAGCTTGTCTCACTAGAACCTATAACACTGAGTAGTGAGTTCAGTTTTCACTGGGTACCCCATGCTTTCAGCTTTGTGCCACATCTAAGTGGTGCTTAGAGAATAAACTCTCTATCAATCCATAGATATAAAAGTTTTTGTTGTCCTCAATTAATGCTTTTTAGTGATGCTGCTGTATTCTATTTTTAGCATTGAATCAGAGTATATGAATTTCACTGTCTGACTGAAGGATTGAACTCACAACCACTATCCTACTACATATTTATAATCAACACATATATATATAAAAATTCTGGAAACAAACTTCATGACTTTTTTTTTTTGGCTGGATTAAAGAAGAAAAGCACACTTCCCTTATCAATTGAATAAAGTGTTTGATTTGAAATTTGAATGCCTGAGATGATACTAAATGGGAGGAGAAGGATACTAGTTTAAATAAATGGGAATGTACCATTTGAAAATTGTGACTGCCAGTAATGAATTATGGTAAGACTTCTAATTCTCTCATAATTGCTTCACTATTTACGTTTATTAAAACCAGTGAGAAAACACGGCCTTTTCTAATTTTGTATATTTACTGCATTCCCTTTTTATCTGTATGCAGGCACTCTGCTGCCAGTATTAGTTTGGAATTATTCTTATATCTTTTCCAAATATGTCATGGTTACCTATCAGTTCCAACAGTTCTTTGTGACCTGCTATCTCAAATGCTTTTGCCTGATTTATAAAATTCAGGTACGCATCCTTTTGCATTTGCATTACACTTGTTTAGGTCCTGTATATTTTTAGCAGAACTAACAAAAACAACTAAAGCTTATAGACATATCACATTAAAACAATAGTTCTGATACAATCCCTGAACTTAAGCTAGATGAGTGACCAGTTAGGAATATAATTTGATATAAGCTTAGATTTGCAGGTGGTGTCATGGATAACGGCCTGAGATTTTTAAGCCAAGTTTCAATTTGGTTTGTTATATTCACTTATGCACAAATATCTTAAGGAAAGATATGAATTCATGTCTTCTTTCCCTAGCTATGGGTTAATTAGTATGGCTTGTATCACTAAATCAATAACTGAAAAAAATTCTTAGGATCTAAAACACTTTTCTGGGTTTAAATAACCTGCAAACTGATTGATTCTGTCAATCAAAAAACAAATTTTTAAGATCTATAAGAAATAGGAAATTGTGAAGACTCCTCATCAACAACATGGTAAAAGGGTAGGACACATGGAAGAAGCAAAATAAAAAGAATAACTTTATGGATTGTACAAACTTGATCTTTGAGATATTTCAGAAGATAATTATCATAATTAAAAGTATTTAAAATTATCTTACTTAACCGTTTCAGATCAGTTGTTCATGAATATGGTGCAAGAATATTGTTGGGGCTGGATATTGATTTAAAAAATAGTGGTCATATTATTTAAATCAGAAAGCTTATTATTGCTTAATATTTTCGTGTGAGATTCATTCTCACCATTTTTCTTTGGTGTGGTCTAGTTCAGTATTTTCTTTGCTGCTTAAGGAGTTTACACTCTCTAAACACTGCACGTAATGTATCATCTTTTGACAGTAAATAGATTAAAACAAAAAGCAATATATTTGAAGACTGAATGATGATGAATTAGCTGATCATCTTTGACTAATCATCAAGATTACTTAATGTCTCTATTTCAAGATACAATTTTTTATTTAAAAAAAACTTGTTGATGTTTGGTACATTAAATCTTCAGAAATATTCCATCTTCAATATCTGTTTTTTAAAAATATTTTTTTGAAAAAGTGTTTCATTATTAAGTTAGATTTCTTCCTTGTCACATGAGCTTGGTTTATTATCTTTTTCTATGACTTGACTATTGTCACATTTTATTTATTTTTAGTCTGGCTACAATGGAAGACTAATAATTTGACAGAAAGTTTATTTGTATCATCAGTGCTAGAGAGTGTCCTTTTCAACCAGATTTACAATTCTAATTTTTCTTACTGAGACAGTAAGAATTTTGTTTTGAACTAAGCTCTGAGAATGTTTCTTTACCTTAATGAGGTATGCCATATCTATATTAATATATATATTAAGTTAGTTCTAAGCTTTCAATCACATAGCCATCTTCAGAGATATTACAAGGACATTAACATAAAAACATCCACCATCAAAGATGATTTTAACTTGTGTTAACATAAAACTTTGCTAAGCAACGATAACAGTGACCAAAAATAGCAAACACAGTTCATAAATTTGTAATGAAGTTCCATGACATCACACCATGTGAGATCTCGAAATAGTAACAGAACCATGTATTTAAATGCAATGTAATGTGCTATGACCAGATTTAAATGTGATTTTATCAGACAGATTTTAGTCAACAAAACAATAATCCTTACTGAAACACACAGTAAAAAGAACCTTCAGAAATTGTAGGCCATCTACATTAAATCCAAACAACCCACACTTAAAAAAATCATGCTTAAATCTGGTCATAACACATTACATTGCATTTAAATATGTAGTTCTGTTATCATTTTCAGCTCTCATGCAGTGTGACATCATTGAACCGCATTACAAATTTATGAACTGTGTTTGCTATTTTTGGTAACTGTTATCGTTGCTTAGCAAAGTTTTATGTCAACACAAGATAAAATCATCTTTGATGGTGGATGTTTTTATGTAAACGTCCTTGTAATATCTCTGAAGATGGCTCATGTGAACCGAAAGCTTAGAACCAACTTAAGAAAAAAATTTCCAAATGTTGGAAAATTTTTGTCTTTATTTTCACCTGGAATTAAAGCTAAAATACGATATTTAGAATGGTTCATGATTAAACATAATAGACATTCACTGTCTCTTATATTTAACAAGATATATATATATATATATATATATACTGCATACCTCATATATTATGCTCTCATTACAATTGAGCTCTCTAGAGAGAAAAAGTTTTAAATGACGAATATATATATATGTGTGTGTGTGTGTGTTTGATTGAAAATGACAGACAAGGTATTATTAAGTATTTTATATAGTTTTTTGTGTGTTCTTACAATTTTTCCTTTTCAGAACTTAAATTATATATGAATTGTCCAAAGGTGTTCTTTCTTGGAGTGTTTTGACTATACTTTTAGCAATTATCAAAGGTGAATTTTGTTTTACTTGTAACTAATTATGTGTAATGTTTACATGTAGAAAGACATATGTATGTTATGTTTTGAATATGGTAAGGACATTGTTACCATGTTCATAATTGATATTATTAAGTATAGGATTTCTCATTTTTAGTAATACCTCCATTATTTTTCACCTTTTTGTAGTTGGATGTTTCTATTAAGTGTGTTTTATACAAAAGAATATTAAATGTAATGGGGGCATCACTAATAAAAAATAAAGAAATTTTAAAGAATCCTCAATCATATCAATTATGAACATGGTAACTATGTGCTTACCATGTTTAGAATATAATATACACATGACTCTATATGCATAACCTTTATACATATATAGTTAGAAGTAAGACAAATTAATTCTTTATAATGGCTCAAGTATAGCCACAAGCACTCAGAAAAAGAAAACCTTTAAAAAATGCTTATATAATTTAAGTTGTAAAAAGAAAAAAATCATAAGAAAACATGAAAGACTATTTTTAAAAAATTCATGATATTATCTTGTCTGTTATTTTCAATAAAACCTATATAAAAAAGAGATTGCTTCCCAAATACACAATATATATAATTTTGGTAAAATATAGAATTTGGACAAAAATGGAGAAAACAGACAAAGTGGAAAAGCTTTTTATTCACAGAGTATTTTAAAACCTGTGGTACCTCAAGAAAAGATTATATGATCATTGCAGATAAATGCTGTATGTTAACTTTTTTTTTTTTTAATCAAATCACCCTGAGCAAGGCGGGAACACCACTGATGTGCAGGGGGCTACATAAGAGTAAAAGGATTAGAGGAGAATGAGGAGAAGGATGAACCAGTTAGAAAGGAGCAAGAGAAGGATGGGAATACAGGTGTGGTGACAGTTGCGAAGGTAGAAGAAAGGAAAGGATCTACAGGACAGTGTGGAAAGAAGCAGGGTCAGTAGTTAAGAGATGAGAATTGACCTTGCATTTAAATTCCTGGAGGTTGTAGTCGTCAGGAAAGCAAGAATAAGGAAGCGAGTTCTACAGGCAGGAAGTGTAGGAAAAGAACTTACATTGCATTAATAGTACCCCATAAAAAAAACTGGCCACTCAGACAGACACATGTGTACACATGCACATATGTGTATAGAATTAGTGTGAAGAGATTTTTCACTCAACTGAGTTGTGTTGTTTCAGTGTTGTTTTGGTAAAGCCAATTTGAAAGTTTCATGATGGCATTAATGTGATGTCTTCTCTATTTAGGGTTTAAATTTTCTGCTGATAAATAAACATCTTGGTATTATTGTAGCGAAAGAAGAAATTTACCTCATAGAGCAAAATGTGCAAGAACTCGTCTCGCATGTAGGTCCATAATTTAGGTGAGTGTTGTCAATGTGGCAGAGAAAGAAAAATGGCTGCCTCTCATGAGACAAGACGTGACAAAAAGAGGTTCATGGAGGCATGTTCCATCTATATGTGGTTGCTCATGCTGATTGGCTTGACCAGCCAATCAGAAACCAACCAATCAAAAATGCCTTTGTGCAATATAACTCATCATTGACAGCGGAGCGAGTGTGATTTGAAATCAAAACTGAAAGGAATTTTGCTGCGGCTCTTACAATTGCATATAATCCAGACAAAAATAAAGAAATCAGAAGAAACTGAAAACCTTTTTATCCATAATGCATTTCACAACCTCTAGGGATTTCAAAATATGACTCGATGATCATTGCAGATATATACTGTATGAAAACACTTAAAATGCATTAGTAGTTCCCTGTAACAAATCTGGTCACAATTTTGTCTTAAGAAATATCATTCTGAATAGGGGAGAAAAATATTCATAAAAAGAGAAAATGCATTGAGAGTTCGTCAATCTCATAGTTCCTGATGATAAACCTAAGACTAGGCTTATGCATAATATCACTGATCATTGCAAAAGCTATAGTGGCACAAGGCTGTTCAAGAAAAAACTAGAGAGTTATGAAGATCTGCTTGGAGGATACTAGTTTTGACTGTAGCAGAGATTAGTGGCTTTAATTTTAAAAAAAAAGAAGGAATCCAAACAAGTAGTTTTGTTGTTTATTTCTTACTAGAACACACCTACAAATTAAACAGACATTAGAAGATTTAATATAAAAAACAAACATAAATTGGTCTTTCATTCTGATCTAAAGACATCTACTTCAGTAATTTAGGAAACAAACCATTTTGTCAATATAAAAAATGTCCTCTTTGTCTAATTTTTCCATACACACACCCACACAGGCACATCCATCTATCTATTCTGCTTACATGAAGGATGCAAACTTTGATCTCAAAGTATTCTTGTTGTTGTGAAATTTGGTCAAAGCAAGAAAATATATAAAACCTCAAAAATTTGATTTCTTGCATTAAGTTTCCATTCAAGTATAAATTACTAAATATTTAATCCTACTGATAATTGTTTAACACATATCCACATGATTTCAAATTAAAATTGAATTTTTTTTATCCCTATGTAGCCCATCGCATCCCACTTCACGCAGAATAAACTTAGCACTCCTTCTGATAGCTGAGAAGCCAGATATAGAATTCATATGATCTGGCATCTGAGTCAAGACTCAGCTGATGACTGTGCCTCTGAGGTCTCGTCATGGGGGAAAGCTGGCATTGATGCCTTCATACCCACCAGGAAGTATTGCCTAAAACCTCATTCTTCTCCGTGGTTCTCTCCTGCCTGCTCAGCCGACATTGCCCACAGGAACCATTACTTCCGTCTATTCCGGAGACAGTCATCTGATCACAAAAGGCGCCTGTTCATGTCTGCTCGCAATGATTGCAAGAGAACCCTAAATGACGCCAAACAGTTGTTTGCTTAGAGAATGTGACTGCGCATAGCTGACCACAAGTTCGGCTCCAAGGACTATTGGAGGATTTGCAAATGAGTGCTGAACAATAGCAAATCCTCAATACCTCCTTTAATCCATGAATTTGAGGTTCTCACGTCATCTGCAGACAAAGCTGAGTGCTTTGCCCACAGATTCTCATCCAACTCCACGTTCGACTCATCTGGAGTACACCCACCTGACTTCCCTATTAGAACTGAGGCCAAACTGCATGACGTATATATTACCCCGACAGTAGTATCTCGAGTAATTTCAAAACTCGACCCATATAAGGTGAGTGGAGACGATGGAATCCCGGTGATAGTCCTTAAAAGGTGTGCTCCTGAACTTTCCCCTGTCCCCTCTAAACTGTTTAACTACTGCCTTTCTGCTTCTTGCTTTCCTGCATGCTGGAAGTTCTCTTCAGTCGTTCCTGTATTTAAGAAATGTGGTGAACCCTCGTACCCATCCAACTATCGTCCTATCAGTCTACTACCGATATTCGTGAAAGTATTCGAGGCAATAATCAATGCTGAAATAGTTCAACATCTTACTGCCCACAAACTCTTCTCTGACAGGCAATATGGCTTCCGCTTTGCCAGGTCCACGGCCGACATGCTAACAACCGTAATGGAATACATGCTCCAGGCTCTTGATGAGTCTGATGAGGCTTGTGTGATTGCTCTGGACATCTCCAAGGCTTTTGACAGGGTTTGGCACTCTGGTCTCCTATGCAAGCTATGGGGTTATGGTATCACTGGTTGCTTGCTTGACCTAATCCAATCTTTTTTAAATAACTGCAAAATGAAGGTCGTTTTGAATGGGCATCCTCTTCATCCTACAGCACAAATGCTGGTGTCCCACAGGGCTCTATCCTGGGCCCGACGCTCTTCCTTATTTTCATCAACGACCTCCCAGATGAGATCAGTTCCCAAGTAGGCATCTACGCAGACGACACCACAATATACTCCCACACCAGTAAGAAACCTGTTGTGGTGGACAGACATAATCTCACTGCTGACCTTAAACAGGATCTACACTCTGTGGTGAATTGGGGCAAGAAGTGGCTCATCAACTTCAATGCGTCTGTCAACCATCACAGGCAACCTCTCCTGCCTCCCATAAGCATAGACCAAGCGATTCTCCCTGAGAGCAACACACTATGCCTCCTCGGCATTACCCTCTCCTCAAAACTCAAATGGAACCACTATATTGAATCCATAGCTAAATCTACTGCTGAGAAGGTTGGGTCACTCTGTCGATCCAGGATGTTTTTTTCGCCTGAATCCATCCTGCATATATACAAGTCAACCATCCATCCATGCATGGAGTACTGCTGCCATTTATAGTCAGGCACTCTGCCTTTCCCCTCAGTGTTCTCGACAGGCTCCAAAGGAGAGTCTGCAATGTGATAGGTACTGATCTGGAGACTCGACTGCAGCCACTTCCCCACCATCAAAATGTGGCCTCCCTTTGTCTGTTCTATAAATATTTTCATGGCTTCTGCTTGGACGAACTTAAGTCACTGGTGCCTCCTCAACAAGTGTTTACTCGTGCAACCAGACTGGCAACTGGGTCCCACCCATTCACAGTCAGGTTAGCCAAATATAGACGATAATTCTACTCCTGCAGCTTCTTCTCTCGTACTTCCCACCTCTGGAACTCGCTTCCATATTCTTGCTTTCCTGACAGCCACAACCTCCAGAAATTTAAATGTAATGTCAATACTCATCTGTTAACCACTGGACTCTAGCTCTCTCCCCACACCCGTATATCCTTCCCTTTCTCTTCACCTATGTATCTGTCATCGCACCTGCATACTTAGCTTTCTATTGCTCTTTTCTAACTAGTTTGTACTCCTCACTCTTTTCTAATTAATCTTTTTACAGTTATGTAGCCACCCGCTCATCAGTGGCATTTTATAGCATGCAGTCTCTCTCAGACATAAGAAATGAGAATGTCAGCTTCAAGTCTAAATGAGGACTCTAGGACCGTGTGCACATCCACACAGATATACACCAGTCAAGTATAACTGAAAAAATCATGAGCTGAATAGAATGTAATGCTACTGATGAAAAAAAAAGGTTTTGTATTCTCAATTGTAATGGATGACACAGTGATACTATTAGACATGTCCCGGAAAGGGATATATATATTATTCAAAGTAGCTCAGTGATTTTGGCAAATATAACCAGCTAAGACAATATAGCAAGTAGACATAATGGACGGTACTTTTCATAGTTATATGCAGTATGCTGAGACATAGGTGTAGTCGATAGACGAAGACCCATAGCCATCCTCGCCTTAGTCTGTATTTATGGCAATCATATTACTGTGGTGGGAAACCAAGGTGTATGCATATTCATTACATCACCTCCCCCGAGTTAAATTTTTTCATGAAATTTAACTTCAATACTTTCTCTTTTTAGGGTCTGGACATAATCGATTGACTTTTTTCCTGAGTCTTTTTCACCTCAGTCCTCCCTGCTATAGTGGCGTTTGACAGATAGGTACCTCAGACATTGAGGCCAAGAATTCCTCCATTGGTGAATGTTAACTTGCTGGATTGGGAATTTCAAACGTGTCATACTGGATTTACGTTGGAATTTCTTTGGTATTTTCCATGATGTCTGTCATGTGTCTGAGTCTCAATTATATCCAATAACTTTTGCACTGAAATTTTTCCCCTTTTATGTCATATATGACCTGTTTTTTTGTTTTTTTTTATCATTTCACCCCAAGCAAGGCATTCCACTGCCACTATTGCGCATGGGGTTATGTAGGGGAAGGTAAAGAGAAAGAGTGGTTATATATAGGAAATGTCAGAAGGAGGGTGATGGATGGGTAAGGATACCGAGGCTGGGGCTTGGGTAGACGGGAAGAGTGTTTGAAAGAATGGATGCAAGTTAGTGTGTTAGGAGGTGTCTATTGACCTTACATTTAAACACCTAGCGATTGTAGCCATCTGTCCAATTCTTTTTATTATCATTCCTTCTTTCAAATACATTTTTCCAGCTGTAAAGTTCTTAAACAAAACTGTCACCTGGCTTATATGCTTTAGTCATTTGTTTTTCTTTTTCAGCAGTTTTCTTTGCTGGACTAGACAGCGTATTTTCCTTGCAAACATTAACTCAGCTGGCAATAATCCTGACATCGTATTCAGGTTTATTATGATTCTATATCCTGCTAAAATCTTTTGAATAGTTCTTTCATTCATGTCTACACCTTGACTTTTCTTCAACGCTTGTTTAAAGGTGTCCATGAATTTTTCCGTTTGTCCATTCAATCTTAGATAATATACTGGCATTGTTACATGATGAATGGACAATGATGAACAGAATTCCTTGAATTTTCTTCCTGTAAACTGCATTCTGTTGTTGCTAACTAAAGGTTGAGGGAGATCAAAAACTACTAAAATTTTCATTAAGTGCGTTTATTGTATTCGTTGCAGTTGGATATCTGCACTTAACAATTTTTGGCCACTTAGTGAAACTGTCCACAATAATTAGGTTATAAGATCTATTTATGGGCTCTGCATCATCAATTTGCAATCAAGTTGATGGGGCATCTGTGTTTGGCCATGGTTGAATCATTACTGATGGATCCCTTACTGCAAGTTGACACCTCCCGCACTGTTTCACCAAGTGTTCTATGTTTTGGTCCATCATTGGCCTATAATTATAGCTTCTCATTAGCGATTTCATTCTCAAAATCACTGGATGGCCAGTGTGAAATTCTTTTAGAATTTGTTTTTGCAGAGAACCTGGCATTACAACTCTATAGTATAGTAATACCTGATCGCAGATTGAAAACGGTGACACACTAATTTCTTTTTTAGATTTCTCGATCAACTAGACTTGCTTTTTCATTTTTTGATGAAATCATCATTCCCTGATGCTTTTTTCACATCTTCTAGTGCAATCAGTAGTTCTCTAATAATGTTGCATACCAGACTCGACAATTTGCTTTCATCTCTTAGTGCTGCTATTACTGTTTTTCCAATGGTTTTGTATATTCAGGTATCAATCTTGATAAACCATTGGCATGATCTAGCTTCTTTGAAGGCACATATTCTATTTGGAAATTATAATTCAATAGAATTACACCTCAATTCTGTATTCAATTTTCTGTGTGAGTTGGTATACCTTTTTTCAAATATTAATAACAGCGGTTTGTGATCTGTTTGTTGAATAAACTCTTCCATATAGAAACTTGTGAAATTTTGTCACAGTGTAGATTATTGCTAAACTCTTTTTCAATTTGTCTGTAACTTCATTTAGTGGGCAGTAACATTCTCGACACATGTGCTATTGGCTTCATAGATTTGTCCTCAAATTTATTAAGCAATACAGCACCTAGTCTCTCATTATTGGCATCTACTGCTACAAAACAGTTTTTGTTCGGATTGAAATGCACTAACAATAAGTCTGCTAATAGACAGCATTTTATTTTTTAAAAGCATGTTCACATTCTTTCCACCATATCCACTTCATGTCCTTTTTCACCAACTCATTTAAAGAAGCTCTCATATAATACATTTTTGTGATATAAATGCTATAGTAACTTACTAATCCCAAGAACGCCTGGAGTTTAGCCACATTATCAGGTGCTAGCATATTTTTTATAGCTTCAGCCATTTCTGGATCCAGTTTTCTTCCTTTAATGATCTGCCCTAAATAAGTAATCTTTTTTAAGAAGAACTTGCATTTTTCAGCACTCAGCTTGAACCCGTATTCCTCGATTCTCTGAAATACTGCTCTAATATACATTTTGTGTTGGGCCTCATCTTCACTTTTAATCAAAGTATCATCTAAATATTCAATTGAATACTTTATACCAGCCAACATTGTGTCCATTATTTGCTGGAATAGGCTTGGAGCTACCTTCAATCCAAACGGAAGACGATTTAGTTTAAACATCCTTCTATGCGTGTTTATTGTCAGGTACTTCGAACATTCTTCACTGACTTTAACCTGAAGGTAAACCTTTGACAAGTTCAACTTGGAAAACACTCTACCTCCGTTTAATTTAGTGAAAATATCCTCAGGAGACAGTAGAGGATAGGCATGGTCTTTCAAACAGTTATTTAAACTTGTTAAAAAATCAGCACACACTTTGATTTTTCATTTTTTTTTTTATATGCAGTTGGGGACACCCAATCTGAGTAATCAACTTTCAAAATTACTCCACTTTTCTGCAATTTTTCTAATTTCTCATTTATTGTGTCTAGTGTCAAAAATGGTACTTTTCTCTTTGGTCTAAAAATTGGTTTAACATTTTCTTTCAATTCAAAGTTGACTTCTGTTTTTGTGCAAAGACCTAGTTATTCTGAAAAGACATGAGGGAATTCACTTTTTAAATTTGTAATAAATCTTTCTGTTTTCTTTATCTTATCATTCTCTATGGCGTTAATTTTGTTATAGAAAGCATTTACTGGTAATTCTCATAAGTTAAAAAATACAATCCAGTCTAAACCAAAAATGTTGACTGAACCAGGGAGCACATACACTTTAAATTTCTGAATTTTTCTCATGAACAAAATGTTACATTTTAATTTACCTTTTAACTTAAGTCTTTTTCCTGACACTCCCATTCCAATTTTGTCTGTGTTAGTCAACGGTTGGTAACCATTTTTTTTCCATGTTTGCTTGTTTATTACCGAGATATCACTTGCTGAATTGAGTAATAATTTTACGGTCTGCCCATTTATTTTTACATTGAGATATTTTTCCTCTTTTACCCTCCTCAATTTTGTTTTTCAACAAAATTACGTTCATCTTTGTTTGCGACTTTGATTTTACTTTTCTTTGTTTTGCTCAACAACGAGAACTTTTATGGCTTACATGCATACAATTAAAACATATTTCATCCCTAAAGAAACAATGCTTTTTTTATATGCTGTTTTCCACATTAACTGCATATCATTTTTCTTTCTTTGTTCTGAATTCACTTCTGTTGTCTTACAAGTTGTACTATAGTGGGTTATCCATTCTTTTCCAGTTTATAGTGGAGAGTCCGTTCTAGTGAAGGGTAGTTGTGTATTGTTGCAGATTAACGGAATTTGACCTTGTTGTAGATAGCCCACTATAAGTCATGAAATGATTATAAGTCAAGAAAAGCAAATTAAGTTGAAAAATAACATTTTATATATACACATATCAATTAAGGTTTTTACAATTAAAGTAATACTTGTAGTATAGGTCCAACGGATGCTAAAATGTTCATGGCAATAAAATGCTGGAAGAGAATTAATGCTTAGGAATGTGGGAGTGTTGTAAGTAAGGAATGTCTTGGATGTATCCGCACCTTAGGTCAGTATGTAGTTTTGAGACAGCAAAAGATAAGATGAGAGGCGAGGTAAGGGAGGCTAGGATAGTAAGTCAAGGGGATACTGATTACACTCCTCTCTCTCTTGGGTCAGTCTGTGTGTGTTGGCCCGCATCTGTCTGTCTGGTGATGCTTTCTGTATCGGCTATTTATATCAACTTTTCGGATTGCAGCAGATCATTTGGGAATTCATATCCGTATTTGATTATGGGTTTCCCATTGTCGGATAAATAAAATTTGCGTAGGTTTGCGAACTGGAACTTTAATATTTAATTCATTTTTATTTTTCAACAGGAACATCTGTGCGAATCCAGATGCGCACGGACGACTTTTGGTCATTTGCTTTTTGGTTGTAAGTGTGCAAACATCTGGTCCATCTCTTTTGCTTGGTTGATATTGTTGTAGTATTAGTAATAACAGTCCTTCCCACCCCATCCTTCCGGTTGTGGACTGGCCGTTATTTTCAGTTCCGGTTTGTAAGCATAAGGGAATAAACGTATGCGACTTCATCCTATCTTATCGTACTCAATCTTACACAGAACCCTTAAGGGAATAACACAACAGATATCACCACAGTACTCCCGAAATGCTCTTCTCTTCAATCCGAGTATTATCTTTTTTTATGTTAATAACTCACTGACATTCTTCTGTTACTTTTTTTTGTTTCTTTTTTTCCTCGGAGCCTGTTCTGTGATAGTGAGGATTCTTGATTTAATTTCTTTTTGTCCTTCTGTTGCTAGCCTCTGGACAAAAATTAGTCATTAAAGCATGTCACTTGACAATTCCTTTAATTTAAATGCCTCACACTGTGCATCAACCATACTTGCATATGTGACAAAATCATCATCCTCTTGTTTTACGATATTTAAACACTTGTAACATGCATGACATAGACTCTCTCTTTTATTGAAAATTTTCAAAAAAATTTCTACTGTTTCACTAAATGTAATTTCTTCTGACTTTTTTGGGAGGATTAAATTTGCATATTTTGTATTTTCTTCTGTTCCCAACTTCTGCAGCAATAGAGTGATGTCTTCCTCGTCTGACCATTGTTCATGTCTTTTTGTAAATCTTGTTTCAAATCTACGAGAATAAGCTGGAAACGTTGCACCACTGTCAAGGTTGTATTTAAACTCAGAGAGTGAATTTGAAATTCCTTCTGTAGAAAAAATCTAGAACCCAGTTCTGTTGTTGTCCTTGATAATACGTCTTCCAATAATGTTTCAATATCTTTTGCCTGTTGTTTGAATAACTTCCCAAATGTTTCTTGTTGCTGCATAAACTGTTATTGTTGTTGGAATTCTTGCTGTATAAGTAGCTGTTGATTTTGCTGCTGCTGTAAAGTTGTTGTGGGGTTGTTGGAGGAAGTCAACCCTGCAAACTTTAATTTTTGATAAGTGTGAAATAGCCAAGACAATGAGGAGACAAAGGCAGGGATAAAAACAATAACAACCTTGGTTTTTATTGATGTAAGTTGGTACAATTGTAGTTTGGGTTCACTCCAGGTCCAAAGGGTAATAGCCTCTGTGGAGTTGGTGCGGCGAGCATTGAGAATTCGTCCAGTGCCAAGTCGAGATGAGGCGTTCGCAGCAGTAGCTGGTCAGCTGGAGATGCTGGATGTGAATGCCTGGCTGGTTGGGACGTGTCCATCTTTGGGTCTAGGTTGAAGTGACGAGCGTGGAAGTGAGCTCGTGCCAGTGGAAGATACTTGACGAAAGGCGAAGTCCCTAAATGGAAGATACTTGACGAGAGGCGAAGTCCCTAAACAGGGCCAAGTTGAGTTAAGGTGTGCACGGAAAGCGAGACCATACCGAGAGGTTACACTATTGTGGCGGAATCCCTAAACAGGTCCGAGTCGAGTTTAAGTCTGCGCAGATGTGAGACCATACTGAGGGGCTATGGACTGCAGTGGAATCCCTAAACAGGGTCGAGTAGAAATAGGGCCATCGCGGCTGCAACTTCGAGTGGCTGATTCGACTGCCAAAGCAGGATCAGCACCAGAAGCAGGTGTGGCGGCTTTGATGGTTGATCAATGCCAGAAGCAGGTGTAGCGGTGTCGATGCTGATCTACTTCTGGAAAGCAGGATCATTTCCAGAAGCAGGTATTGCAACTTTGATGGCCAATATGACCGCCTTGAGGCAGGATCAGTGCCGAAAGCGTGGGGTGTTATAACAAGATAACTCTGATATTTACGGCAAAACGAGGCTGGTGATAAGCGAACGTGTTTGGTCAACTAGTCCCAGATCGGTTGGAGTAGAAAAGCGCTAAATAATAATTGCTCCCCATGTTGTTTGATGTTTTGGGGAGTGCAGCCTAATTTGATGTGTATTACGACAGTTTTAAGCTCAGGCATATTCGCTAAATTGTTTTGTGTCGCACGTGTAGTTGGATTTTCTTTACGGCAGGTCTTAAAAGTCCGCCATTGTTTGTGAAGGTCAGAGGAAAGCTACTAGCTGCTGCTGCTGCTGTTATGGTCATTTAAGGTCAGGAGACAGCTAATAGCTGCTGCTGCTGTTATGGTCGTTTCTTTTTTTAGGAGCGGCTATTTGTGGCCACGACAAAGTGACTTGTAGCACCTTAGTTAATTCCACAATTTGTTCCTTTCTGCCAGTATATTCACAAAGATTTTGCTCAAATTTATATATACAATATATATACAAACAAGAGTGGGGCACTTTCTTACTTTCTGTAAGCATTGCCTAAGTTTTTCTTTTACTAATGTTCCTCGTTAATAAGCATTCAAACAAAAATTAGGAAAAACTTACTTTCTGTAAATGTCGAATGAATCTTTCTAACGTTCATTGTTAGTAAGTGTTGTCAGCTGTATTATTTTATTTTTAGTCTTGTTAAGTCATTCTGAATTCTTTGTCACCAACTGCTATGTCCCAGAAAGGGATATATATGATTTGAAGTAGCTAAGTGGTTTTGGCAACTGTAACCAAGTAGGACAGTCTTGCATGTAGACGTAATGGATGGTACTCATCGTAGTCATATGCTGAGACATAGGCATAGTCAATAGGCATAGACGTCTTTGCTTTTGTCTGTAGTTATGGCTGTTACCAGCCAATGATATTACTGTGAGAGGGAACCAAGGTGTATGCATATTCATTACATCAGACATATACTGTGATCATTTTGATTAATGTTCCTGTTTTCTCAAGTGCAGATCAAAACATGAACATTTCTCAGTATACTGCATGGAAAATTTTCACTTTGAAAAATTATAATTAAGTATAATTTACATATATGAAAAAAAATTATGATATGAATAAATCTAAAATGAAGGTTCCAAAAATTTAATACCGTACAAGGGTCATTCAATAAATAAGGTGAAGTTTTGTAAGACATGTTTCACCATACACAGTTGACATTCTCCTACGAATTTCAACTGATTTGCACCCTTCAGCAACCAAAAACTTGATAACTGACCTCTGTTCAATCCTGGAGCATGCTTCTTAGTCAGCCATCTTTGTTAATCTCCAAAACTCTTGAGATATTTTTGAATCTGCCAAAAAAATTAAATCCCATTGAAAAAGAAGTAAAGGAAAAAAACTAAAAAAAAAACGTAAGCTTCTATCTGTATTAGAAGTCCTTATACCAAAAAATTCACCTTATTTATTGAATGACTCTTGGATATATGGTTACATATACTTTAACTTTTCAAAATGGACTATAGATTAGGTGTATAATAGGTAAAGAGGTACTGATAAGGTATGAATGATATTAGGTGCAGATGATATCATAGGTAAAGAGGTATTGATAAGGTATGAATGATATTAGGTGTAGATGATATCATAAGTAAAGAGGTATTGATAAGGTATAAACGATATTAGGTGCAGATGATATCATAGGTAAAGAGGTATTGATAAGGTATGAATGATATTAAGTGTAGATGATATCATAGATAAAGAAATAACGTTTGTTATCAGTTTTAAATTTTCTCAAAACCATGTTCAGTATATTTCAAGTTAAGTGCATTTATATGTCAAAATTAATTAAACTATTATTATATGAAACTTATTTTAATTAGTGTAAGTGATGAAATAGAGGAAATAAGAAATTTGATTAAGGAAAAGACAAGTTCAAGAGGAAAAAAGATATTTTATATGATCCAAAAACTAATATATTTTTATAATAAGGTCTTTTGTTGAAATAAATGTGCAAAAATATTGTTGAAATTTCGATCTTGAAAAATTAAAAACTTCAGAAAAAAATAGATTGAAGTAGTTTAAATGAAGAGTAGCAAAGTAATTTTGAGAGAATGAGAAGTCCTATCAGGATTCATTATTGGTGTCAATGATTTTAAGAACATAAGATGTGCATATAACATAGTGTTCATAGTCGACCTGTGGTGGTTCATGGCTAAAATTATTTGGGGTACTGATTCAGAAAAATTTTAGTTATTGTTTTAATATTTTGTAAAACAAAACAAGCACACAAAAGAAGATTTATGCATAAACTTGATAAAATCCTTAATGTAAAAATAATCTTTTACATTCTTATAAATTGTTAGAGTTTAACATTGATCCATTCATTTAAGAATTAAATCCATTCTTTTTGCTCTACTTTGAGCAAGAAATGTTAAGATTTTTTCTTGATTCCTGAATGACACTTGAAGCTTTTCTTCATTAAAAGCATTGTGAGTGCATTTATCTTTTCAGGATTCACAGTGCTCCTTAGAAAAGCTTTTTCAGTATTAAAAACAATTTTCTGGTTCTGATGTTGTCATGGGAATCGTCTCATGAATTTTTATCAGTTTCATGATTTCAATAAAAACATTGTCTAGATTATTTCAACAGCTTAATAAATTTTCAAAATTCATGCTTATCAAATCTACAGTGGAATACTTTTGGCTTGGTTTCAAGCTTTTCTTTGTCAATCATGGAATATGCATCAGTAATCAGTACTATCTCTTTTGTAGGTAGTTCAGTCTTATGATTGTTGAAACATTTTCTTGTTGAACAATTTAGCAGCTACTCAGTGTTTAGCAGAAGAACATCTATCCATTATATCAACACATATGCTGTCACACACTTAATTTGCTCCTGCCATTAGTATCTTTGAAAGATTATCACAATACTTTGAATTTCTTATTTCTAAAATAACAGTGTTGAAATCTTATATATTAATTTACTTTAAACATGCTAATTTCTTAATTGCATTTGGTTATAAGTTAGTTCAATATGAGGCATAATTTGATGAAAAGCTTTTTTCAAAACATGAAATTATTATTCAGATATCATAAAATTCTTGTTGCTTCTGTAATGGTCTTATCTGCATTTGAAATTGAGTAAATTTCAGTAAGGCAGCTTTTTACAGGCTGGAAGTTTTCATGAACTCTGTTCATGGTCTATATGTTAAAATTCCATCTTATAGAGAATCAACATGGAAGGCTGACATTGATATGCTTCTTGAGAATGGATACATGTGATCTTGAGAAAAATGTTGAAATAGCCAAAATGTTATAAATATTCTAACATTTTAAGTAATACTTGCTGCATTTCTTCAAAGTAAATTGATGTGCATAACAGTGAATGTAATTTGCACTACAAAAAATGCTTTTATTTTTGCTTGAACTCTTTTTTGCACCATCAAATGCTTGAGCTATCAGTTTTTGTCTGTTTCCTTGAAGGATTATGTCTAATTGTTCTGAAATATATTTTGATATGCCATCTGTAGTTTGATTTTCTGGATTAAAGAGTCCTCACAAAATTCTCAAATATTTCCTCATTCAATATGGACTGTAGAACAATGAGCATTTAAGTGTATTCTAGAACATATGTTGTGTCATCAGCCATGATGGCTTCAAATGAAGTTACCCTAATTTCTGTCCTTATCTCTTCATTATATATTTGTAGCAGTCAGCCTGATTCTGAATGGTTTTAAAAACACTTATGAAAACCATGCTGTTTTCTAAGTGATTCTTCAGATCTAAATCTAATTTAGATGCAAAATTTATTAATCCTCTAAATATGCCTTTTTTCATCAGCACTATGATTTCAAAGTTTCCACAAAAAAAATATAGTTCATCATTTTGGATTAAATTTCATGGTTCTTTTTAACCTTCATGGTATGCCCATTGGTTGAAAGTTTGTATACCCTACTTAATTTCTCTTTAATATTTGCTTTTCCTAAAAGTGACAATGAAATTACTTTTTCAATATTCTTCTTTGACTTGTTGTGTTATTCAGTAATTTTCTTTCATTTGTTTTATATTTCTAAAACTATCTTTTGTCTATGTTTGATCAGCTCCAAACTATAAACACAGGAAGCAAAATCATACATTTTTCAGTTCACAACCACAGAGCCAACATTTTCTTTGGTATCATCCACAATTAAATGTATGAATATGCCTCTTATTGTTGCTTATTCCTGGCTGAGATATTTTAATATAGTTGTAAAATGGCCTTTTTTTCTTAATTGTATCTAACTGAAAATATAAGATCTCATACGGAAGGTTGTAAAATGAGAAAAAAGTGAAAAACATCAATTGCAAGAAGACAAAATATATTGTTGTCAGCAAAAGTGACAGACCAAAGTGTTAATTACAAATTGGTCATACCAAAATTAAGTTATAGTGGGTATCTTATCTTATTTATCCTTTTTCTAGTTGTAGTAGGATTCCGTTATAGTGAAGGGTAATTGTATACCGCCGCTAGTTAACGGAATTTGGCCTTGTGGGAAGATAGTCAACTATAATTCATAAAATGATTATAAAATCAAGAAAGGCAATTGGAGTATAAAATAACATTTATATATATATATATATATATATATATATACAAATCAATTAATGTTTTTACTATTAAAATAATACTTGACATAAAGGTCCAACGGAGGTTAGAATGTTCATGTAAAATATAATGCTAAAAATGATAAAAGGCTAAGGAGTGTGGAAGCGTCTAGTTGGTAAGGGGATGTTCATTTTGAAGTTGCTGCTTCTAAGGTCAGTAAGTACTTTTGAGGAATGTCTTTGAAGAGGTCAGTAAGTACTTATGAGACAGGGAGAAGGAAATGCTAACGATGCTTTTTGTCTCAGCTTTTTATATCTGTCTTTTGAATCAAACAGCTTGTTTTGGAATTTCATACTTGAATTTGATTCTGGGCTTCCCATTGGCTGGTAAATAAAATTCACCTAGACTGGCGAAATAGAAATTTGATATTTGATTAATTTTTATTTTTCAACCGGAACATCTGCGCAAACTTGGATACACACAATGAGTTTTATTCATGTGCTTTTTAGTTGTTGTAGAGCAAACATCCGGTCTCGCTTCTGCTCGGTCGGTCTCACCACAAAGTACAAAATTTTAGATATCTAGATAGTATTTTAAAAGATAGATGTGACACCAAAATTCAAAAGTGCATTGGAGTAGTGAAAGATGCCTTCCAAAAGCTAAGTAAAATAGATATTGAAATCAGGAAAATTTCATTAGAAACGAAGAGAAGAGTGCTAAATTGTTATTCAATAATACTCTTTCTATACGGCAGTAAATGCTGAACAAATGGAGACAGAAAGGACATTTTAACTTTAATCAGAAAGAGACAATTGAAATTCTAGAGCACATACTAAGGAAAGATTGCTTGGAGAACTTGAGACAGCGTATATTGAAGGCAAGAGGCTCAGAGAAGTAGTTAATAATGTCCATAATAAGCTTGTGTAATTGGTTGGAACAGGGAATTGAAAGAAAAGTGAAAAGTCAAAGCTTACTAAGAGCAAGGAGTTGTGGAAATCCATCAGTGCTCACATTCTGAATGGAAAGAGAAGAATACAAGAGTGAGATAAAAACAAAATAGATATTTTCTTAGAATGCCTTATACGTTAAGAATATAGGGAATCATGATTCTTTATTGGTTGTTTTTCTTTATCATCTATGAATTGCAATGTGCTCCCCAAAAAGAGAGAATAGTTTTCTTTTGATATTGCCAGAGTTTAGAATTCAGAGTTGTTCATGTCTGAGACAGATTACCATCCTAACTAAAGAATTCCATTCTACCATGTTATTAAACCCATAGATGGATTCATGGCTTCTCCATAGGTTTTTATATCAATTGGATCAAAACAACTAAATACAACTTTAGTTAACATACAGGATGCGACAGAAATGCATCCGCATATTGGTAAAACATTAGCGAGATAAAGACACTGTAGTGGATACCCCGGTATTCGCTAATGATATTTGCATTATGATTTGATTTGGTGTAAGATGGCATGGGAAATAGAATGATGACACCAGAGTAAATAACAGTTAAAACATGTATTATTAACAATAGGTTACATAGAGTTGATTAAGCATGCAAATAGTGATGGAAAGGTTGTTTCCCTTGTAACGTTAAGAAACATAAGAGAAAGTCACTTGTTGCATGTAATTAAAATGTTCATGAATGATGAAATTGAAAAAGTAGAAAAACATACAAATACTTGGAAAGTATAGTTGATGTCAGTTATGTAGAGTTGAAGCAAACTCCAATTAAAAAATGTATGTGTGTGCACATGTGTGTTAAAGAAATAAATTTCCACCTAATTGCGACCAAGAATTAAACCAATGTCCCTCTGCTATACTTGAGTTGGGAAACTGCTGCACATTCCTTCCACTATTGCCAGCCAATAGCTGAGGCCCTAACTGCCAGAAGGCATGTGTGTAGCTCCTTAAATAACCATGTCAAAATATGTGTGAAAGATGCACGTGATAGATAAATGAAATGGGCATGTCTCAAAGATGAGAAGATGCCAGACTGAAGTAAATGCATAGGGTATGAAATACACAATATTTAAATGCTTGAATGCATATATGGGTGTTAATGTAAAAATGTGTACATGAGTACCACAACACTATTGTCACTAACATCTTAACATTATATGGATCATATTTCAGGGAGGTGTTTCTGCTAACCCTTGTGTAATAAACACCTTCATGAGTAGAGAATGTTGTCAGATAGAAGTACACTCTTACTGACAATATGATAGCGAGCTTATTACCATTCAGTTATTGTGTAAGTTAAAATGTTTTGAACTCAAAAGCAGAATAGTGTTCAATGCAAATAACACTCTCAGTGTCAGATTCCTTAGAATAAAATGTCTGATTTTTCTTAAAGACTAAGTAGATGATTACTGCCAGAAAAATGTCAGGAACAAAAATCTGTAGATAGTCAATTCAAAAGCAGACATTGGTTGAATGTCACTTTATTAGTCCAAGTACCAAATATTGATATTGTTGACCTAAACATAACCAAAACATTTATACTTTGATTTTGTCATTTAACATACAATAGAATTCCACATATCTGAACTTCAGAGTAATTATGATATGAAGACGGGTTCAGATATAATGTGGTGTGGGTAATATAACCATAATTTAATAAAACACAAGAACTTATTGAAATATATGAAAAACAATGTCTCATGAAATTAAATATTAATTTATAATGATTAATACTAAATAAGTTTTATTTTCAATTGTCTTTCTTATTGCTTTCTCATTTTCATTTAGTTTATTCAAAATAAGGCATTTCTGCAAATTTCGTGCACTTGTAAATTCTACCTTTTTGAACAAAATTTTTTTCTCCATGAATTTGATGACCTCATCAATAGATTTTTCTACTTAATCCCATTCACAAATAAAGAAATCAGTAAAGGATTTCACTTTATACTTATGGATTTTCAGCCATAAAGAGCAATTTGTTTTTTTTTTCTTATTTCAAACAATGAAGAAAATCATTCAATGACTTGCAAAATTCTTTATTATCATTTAACAGAATTCTGAACCACTGATCTCCAGGAAGGACAGGGTGTGACACAAATACTTCTCAGATTTTAAACTGTCACCTGTTAGGTGCTAGTGAACTTAACCAAGTTGCAATGACATCTTCAGCTCTTGAATGTCATACAATTATGTGGAAAATATTTCTGGGAGTTACTTTTGCCATACTCTGCAAATAACAAAAAAACAACAGAATAGAAAGTATTCCAGACTAGAAATTCATCAACAAACCTTTGTGTTGATCATGTAATGCTTTAATTCTGAAATAATCTAAGTTCTGAAACAGCATAATGATTGAAAAATAAATAAAACTTTGTGGTTCTCTATTTTTATTTAAGAATAATGCATTATAACTGTTACTGCCTAAAAATATTGTTTGTTAAACTATTCATTATCAATGTAATGCATTCTAGGGAACTGTTTAATAAGAATTAAATTTTTTTGCCTTATATTTTATCAAGTGAATTATTTCCAGAAGGTTTAACAATGAAAGCTGATGAAAAAATCTTATACAATTTTGTGTTAGATAATCTGATTTTCTATCCATTTGATGAAATAATAGATCTAAAAATTGCTATCACACACTATAAAAAAAATTGCTTTTCCTATTTAACCAGTATATCTCTTCAACAGGATTTTAGTCCACAAGGTAAAATAACTTTACATTGAAGAAAAAAATTAAAAACTTGCTTTGTAATGTTGCTTCTCATTTGTATTTGTTTTCTCTGTCTTCTGCCAAATAAAAATACGCAGTTTCAGGAAAATACACATTCAGTAATCATAAAACTGTATGGAATCATTTGAACTTTCACAGCAGTTGACATGAAAAAAATGACAAAGAGCAAAATAAAAAAAAAGGAATTGTTGAAAGGGAGCAAGTAATTGTTCAGTACAGTGGAAAAGACATTAACAGTGCCTCAGTGCTTGTTCAATATCCATGTCAAGTTATACATCACTGAGCACCTCCTTTGAGAAAGCAGATTTTTCCCCCTTTATTTTTTTGTTAAATACTATAAATATTGGATATGCTTCCTGTTGTCCTACTGGTAAACACCACTGTCCATTGGTCAAATGATAGGGTTAAGCACCGGATAAACACTTCCTTTTCAGCAATGTTAGTCAAATGTTTACACAGCTTATGAAAGCTTAAGGATTTATCCTTTTGATCCTTGCATAAAGATAAAAGGCAAAACAAAGAGAGTATCCCTCAGAGAAAGCCTCTACACTGATGGAAAATACAATTGCAACCCTCTAAATATGTGTATCAATTTAACTGAGATTAAACATACAGGTAGTAATAGTTGGATTACTGTAAAAAGGTTACATATATGGGACATTACATGCAAAAGTTCCAAAATAAAAGGGTGTGTCACAGACCTTTTGACATTAATACACACCTGTACTCTCACATACGTATGAATATACATGTAGAAAATATACTGCAATAGAGCATTCAATGCATTTTGCACCTACTTATGCAGTAGATGATTTTTTAAAATAATTCCACTCAGATTTGTCAAAATTTTAAGCAACTCCTCTACTAATATTATAATGTCGACTAAGCAACTCTAAAATAAATTGTTAAACTTTATTCAAGAATTTTTACACTTTGAGTTTAGCTATATTAAAAAGCCTTTCCTTCTGTTTTATTAGACCTAAATGTTAAAACATTAAGCAAACAGTCTGAGAGCAACTTTTTACTAAAAAATTAAACAACTAGAGCACTGTTAAAAGTTCTAAGCTGCTTTTTTAAAAAAACAAAACAAAGTCAACAATGGAATACTGCTGCCATACATGGGCAGGAGCTATTAAACTTTACTTTGAAGTAGTGTTGAATGTTAACATCTTTGTTATGTTATTATTTTCCCTTTGAATTCCATTTTAACTGTGGCTGTGAATGAATGTCCTTAAGTGATGTGATTTCTGTTACTTGAAGCTCTTTCTTTAGTGATATTCTGTGAGTTTTGAAGAATGATGGTCCTAATTCAGAACTATATACTCAAAGTAAGCATTGATCTGATCTGAGAAAGTAGGGTCGATACAGCTGACAGTTTAGATATTTCCAAATGAGTTTAGTGTTGTACATAAAATCCAAATAAAAAATATTGTTCTTATAAAGAAATTGAACATAGGCTACATAAGGATTGATTCCAACCAACCTCATAAACTGATAAAAAACTGACATTAAAAATTTGAATCATGTTCTTAAATCACTTCATCAGATCAAAACTTTTATATAGATGTTATGCTGACCATAATCAGAAGTAAACTGGCAGCTCAAGTGATGTAATTTCTGTTACTTGAAGCTCTTTCTTTAGTGCTATTCTGTGAGTTTCGAAGAATGATGGTCCCTATTCAGATGACCACCCAGAAGTACTCTGTAGATATTTATTTCATCACTATTAATACCACTAATAAATTACATCTGCGGTAATTATTTGAAATGGCTTTCTAGTGTCTTGAAGGCTCCAGATATATTCTTTTTCTCACTGTTCTTATTGAACAAAAGGAGATCAAGTGTGTCACTCCTGTATGATACATGCTTGCATGAGACTTAGTCAACATTATTCAACAAACGACAGATGGGGCACTAGCATGAGTGCTATAAAATAGTGGAAAATTTCAAAAAGCTTAACTTTTACTTCTTTTGTACATATTGACTTCTTATTCTATGTGCAAAGGCTCTTCATGACATTAGTGATCATGGCTCTCCACATTTTCCTGCTATATTTAGTTCTTAATAAATTTTGTCTTTTAATTGTCTCTCCCTTTAACCATGTTCTTCCATCTATTTACTCCAACTTATTAGGTAGTATTTTCTTCTATCCTTCTTTCCTTTAAGCTATCCTGTGAGTATCAAATTTTTCAAATTCTTTTTCCTCATTATGTGCTTCAAAAGTGTCAACTATCTCTTTTTGATGTCAAGTTTCAGAGTCTGTTCTTGAAAACTTTGTCATGTCTTGCATGATCAGCATCTTTCTGTATAACCACATTTCTGTTACTTAAAGACTCTTCATCTATGAGGAGATTTTTTATCATTTGCTACCATATAAAAAGAGTTACATTATATCACAGTTCAGTATTCTTTCCTTTGTTTCTAACAAAAAAATGATATCAATTGAATGTCCCAGGAACTTCAGCTGTATCTCAAAATTGTCCTGTTTCTTAATACTTTACTCAACTTCTGGAATGCTACCTTTGCCTTTGGATCTCTGTGTTGCACTTTCCGTCTTCTGTTAGAACACTTTCCATTCAACCTTCAAAAGTTTAATTGCAATGTCAAATGCCATATTGAAGAATTAACATCACATAGCAATCCAGGACTTTTTTATTTGCTTCTAGTGAAATTTTCCTGTCTCTTAATACTCTAATCAACTTCTTCAATGTGTTTTTCACCACGCCAATTCACTTTTAGATTTCTGTGTTGCACATTGTTTTCTGTAAGAACACTTCCTAGGGATTTAAATTTTTTTAACTGCTTGATTTTAGTATTCCACACCTGTATTTGGCATTTTGGGCTGCTCTGTTTGCTGATGGCATAGTCTATTTAAAAGGAAACTGACAAAAAATGTTTTTGAAGTTGTCTAGCTGCAAGGTGAAATTAAGATTTTTCTGTTCCTATGATTATTTATTTAAAACGTTACATTTTTTGGAGAAACTAGAAATAGAAGAACATTGGTAAAGATATATTTTTATATTTTCAGTCTGAATTTTTAGGTTAACGAGTTTTCATTACATGAGCTACGTTCACACTAATATCTTTATCTTTGTTATTATTATCGTAACATTCCAGTCATTTTAGAATTACAGTCAGTGAGACTATGGTAAAACTCTGCACATAAGCACCTGACTCATCTGCCCCTGCTGCCATCTACTGTTATTTCACTTATTCTCATTTTATTGAATGGTTGAGGCTCGGAAATTTGCATAAGCCACAAGTACATCTCACAAATTCTCTGAGCTATATGATCAGGTTTTCCTTAAATTCTAGCCTTTGGATCAGTCATGTTTTCTTCTGAAGATTTTGCATGCAAGATATGTATGAAGGCTTACAGCCTATCAAGTTGAATACACCGATTCTCACTCAATCACCAAAGTTAAGCAACATTGAGCCTGGTCAGTACTTTGATGGGTGACCACTTGGGAATACGAAGTGCTGTAAGTGTTTAGTGGTGGATGTGCATTGTGGTGCAGTGGATATCAGCTCGGAAAGAGAAATCAGTGAGCCGAGTTTGAATTCAAGTTGAATACCTTGCATTCACTTAAGCACTGGTACCCTGGGGAAAGGTATTAATCCATCCCTTCCCTCCAGTTATGGGTTAAATAACAAGGGTAGGACTTGGGGACCCTGACCTTAAAGACAAATCCAAATGACTCTTGATACTTGAAAAGGAAAAAGTTTTACTCGACACAAAACTTATATAAAAAAACAACAATAAATTGTTGAAAGAAAAAGGTATTACCAGCTACAAATAAATAAAATTTAGTTGGCAAAAAATGACCCACCGAGGTTGATATGCCATAAAAAAAAACAACCAACAAAGATATGTACGAGCATGCTGCGTTCCGGAAGATAACCCATTTTTCTTTCTACTATCAAACCAGGTAACCGTCAAAGAATTTTGAACTGAATGCTTTATTCTGTTGTTGTCTACCAATATCAGTATCTCTTTTTATTGCACTCAGTTACTGCTAAGCCTCTTTCTACTGAGTCTGAGTTGTAAGAAAGTGAAGTGACAGATGAAGGAGTTCAAGCATAATAGTAAAGCAAGCAATAAGAATATTAGGTTCAAGGCTCTTAGTTCTCGATTCAGGACTGTCCCATGGAACAATTGCATAACCTACCTAGTGAGCTTCAGTACATGAATGGCAGAACAGGGTTTTGAAGAAATCATAAAAAGACATATTTTATTAAGAGCTATAAAGGACAGGAAATTGTAAACCTAATCATCAACACCCTGATAAAGATAAGTACCTAGAAGAACCATTGAGTTCTCTGGCCTTTAATGGTCATTAAGTAATGCTAAAAAAATGTTGGGTGTAAACGTTTTGCTTATTCTGTTTTGTAAACAAGCTGTTTCCTCTCAAACACCCTACTGCCTGCAAGAAGTGTAGCCTGTTTGATACCATTCTGGCTGTTGCCTTGTTTTGCCTATTTTTTTATCTCTTCATTCACAGTAGCTCATTACACTCCCCCCTGATCTCATGATCACAGCAAATGTGACCAGGGGTAGCCTCTTTTGCCAGGTAAACCTCTGAAGTGAAGCAGCATATGCTTTGTCTTTAAATGAAACACTACTGCATGAGTCATTATGTTTTCCTGCACCCAACTCCAGTACTGTACTTCCTCATTCATCAATGTGTATCTGTAGATATGCTTTCTCTAAATCTAACAGGAACACTTTCACTGCCAGCCACTGCCATTCTCTTAATTTCTGGATGTATACATACATGTCTTCAGTGAACAAAATTGTTCGATTCCGTGTTATCAAACACTAGCCAAACTTCTGTTTGGTCTCCTACACCACCACCATCAACAAAATCAGGCCCTTGGGTGGAACAAGATTACTCTCTGGATATGACAGCAGCCATTCATTATCCAGCCACAGCTACAGTTCTTTTTCGTATTCATCCCAGACAGTGTTGGGCATGATGTCTTCATACAGTTTATTTTTCAGTCTGTTGAGTGTTTGACCACAGGCCCATTTTACAAGGTAGTCTTAATTTCTTATCGGCTGTTAACACTTTCTCCTGATGTCATCAAAGGTGGCATCCAAATCTGCTTACTAGTATCTGAAAGTAGTCTTTGTCTACAAGGACTATGCACTTCTGTTCATCAACAGGCACTTCAGTGACTGGTAGTGCATCATTCTTTACTTGTTTTGGAAGGTGTTATGACCGAAGAGCCATAGAAAGATAACACAGACTCGGATATAAGGTTGAATATTATATTATCGGAAACGTAGTACAAAAGTAAACATGGACTGGAGAGTACTTTTTCTTGCAGGCGTCCTGACTTACTCATTAACTCACTCACTGGCTACTACTCAGTGACTTTTTACTCAGAGTTGGTAGCCATATTATAAAGGTATGGACAAGTCAATTTCTAGGTAGGTCCCCACAATAGAAGGAAAATGGCATTGACATCTACTCCCCTGAATTGTTTTCCTGGCACTCAGACAAGATGTGTCCAACATTGTTGAAAAGAAAGCAGTGCATTTCACAGCACAATCTGCACACACAGTTATCTGTCCACTTTGTTCATCTTTAGTTTGGGACAAGACCACTTGAAAAAAAATGATACCATTGTTGTGCATGACTGAAGGTGGCATCTCAGTGGGTGTTTGTTGAATAGCTGCAGCAACTGACTCTTCAGTTTTTTTGGTTATTGGTCATAATTGTCCTTTCCAGATTAGAAATTGCACTTTATTTTGAACACTGCTCTAAGAAGCCATCTAATATCCTGTGAGAGCCCTGGCATGACTGCACATACCATCCATCGCTAAAGCAACTGTGTGCCACCAGCTGAGTCAAGCACCGTAGCGTTGCTAAAAATTCATTGACAGTTTTCCCAGTATGAAGTTGCCTCACCATGAACTGGTCAAACATATTAATAGAATCCATTGTGTATGCACTCACAAGGGTTTGCTTAAGCTGCTCTGCATCT
This sequence comes from Ascarosepion bandense, assembly GCA_037127315.1. Classification (NCBI taxonomy): domain Eukaryota; kingdom Metazoa; phylum Mollusca; class Cephalopoda; order Sepiida; family Sepiidae; genus Ascarosepion; species Ascarosepion bandense. The sequence goes on along the minus strand of JBBBDQ010002011.1, from coordinate 978,224 downwards.
GAACATTAATCCTTACTTAGTTGGCAGGAAATGGCACAAGCCCTACCTTGAGAGCAAAAGCACGTGTTTGATCCTCTTCATGTCACTCGATTCAAATACCAACTCAACATTCTAAATCCACTTCATGATTGGTAAATTAGTGGTGATGCCACTAAATTCAGGGATCAGTCAGATATCAAATATCTTCTCTGCCAACTCATAGAAAAGTAAGCTTGTAATGAAAAGGTTGTAAACTTTTCAGCTCTTCTGACTTGTAAACAATTCCAGCAATCTGTTTTCTCTTAAACACTCTACAGACTGCTACAAGTATAGCCTGTTTTATACATCATTCTGCCAGTCACGTTGTTGTGTTCATGTTTTTCATTTCTTCATTCACAGTCAAAATTTACATATCTGAAAAGATAATCTCATGTGAATGTATCTGATACCAGGACCTGTTTTTTCTAAATGTGTCACCCAGAAGCCACCATGTCTTTTAACTTCTTGGATAGTTCAAACCTTGAGGCATGTTTTAATCTCTGTTTGCTCTGAAGTTAAGTCAGTTTCTTTCAGCATTGTAAAAGATACATTCAACCCTGGGTCTATTTGTCTTCTGCAGTATTTCTGTTCAATGGGCTATCCCTTGACATGGTGAGTAGAAGAAAAATATAAACTTCCACCATAGATTAAATCAAGGTTAAAGTTCAAAATTCCCTGAAGGTTAACTAAATTGACAGATACTTGACAAAATCTTGATGAATAAAGGAAGAAGACTGGCATTGACTAATAGTGGATAAAGGTTTTAACAAATAAAACTTTGTTATTACTGATTAATTGGATGATGCAGGAGTCTATATTTCTTGGGAGTGTTTTTGCTGCAGTTTTGTGTTTCAGACCAAACCATAATCAGTATTTGTGTATTTAAAGCTATTACAAAATGAAAATATGCCACTAATTTTAAGTAAGAGTATGTTATAAATCTAAATCTAAACTTACTTATAAATGAAACTTTGTCTGTGTGTGTCTGTTACCTATAAACCAATTTTCTTGAAAATTTACACAGTTGTACTATAAGTGTCTGCGAGTGTTCTTAGCTAGGTTTTGTGTTGAGGTACCTCTGACAAAATCAAAAAAATTGGGTAGTAGAAGGAGTGCTCCAATTTTAATCAAATTTGATACACTCATAGACAAAGACATAAGAAACAATATTCAGAAGTTTCAAGGTTGCAGTTCTTATAATAGTGCAGAAAATCGATGGTATATATATATATATATATATATATATATATATATATATATATAAGGCAAGATGTTTGTGTGTGTGTCTGTTTATCTGTCTGTATGTCCTTTATACAAATCCACAATTTTTATCCGATTTTCACCAAACTTCACACAAATATTCTTTAGGCTGAGTCTGGGCTCCAGGACCATGGATTAGTTTTAAAGCTTTCATTACACCTGAGCAATGCCGGGCTATACTGCTAGTTGACATATAGATAACAGGTAGATAGACAAAAAGACACACTGAGAGTGAGAGTGTTCAACAACAGACTGAAGTCGGTCAGGAGAATGAAAGATATTTTGAGAAATGATTCTATGTGAATGCCTGCTGAACAAAAGATTACAGAAAATTGCTCGCAGCAGAATGAAGATTCATTTCACAGTTGAAAATATCAGATATACTGATAAAATTATTTTTGGATGCAGAAATTAATGAAGACACAAAGATTGATTAAAATGTTATTGAGAAAATGCATACAAAAGAATAATATTGAAAAAAATATCATGAATGTTTGATATGCCCCAAGAAAATAACATGAAACAAAGTGATGAGTTTAAAGGCAGCCATGAGAACCAGTCAATTTATTAAGATTGGCAAACATACATGTCCACGCATGTATATATATATAGTGAGCGATTTACTAAGCATACCTTAGATGGACTATAAGGCCAAATGTATGGAGCACCCAGTGGGGATTGAACTCACTACTCAGTTGTAATTGATTTAGTGAGACAAACTTACTGATCATGACACACTGTCAAACTGCTCTTATATATATATATAGAACAGCACACCCACATTGCAACTGGATGTGAAACAAGGTTGTGGCTTCAAGTTGGTTTAATGGTCTTACCATGGAAAATTTCTCAATCCCCCTCCGCAATTCTTCATTTAGAGAAGCCTTAGGCACTGGGCAATGAACCCAACCCTCCTCTCAAGGTAAAGGTATTGCGTGGGAGTGGGGAAACCTCCCTGGGGCTTGGGTTTAATATTCAAAGAATATGAGACCCTATGAAAAGTTTTGAATTTTACATGCAGTTATTTATATATGTATATATACACACAGATGTGTATAATGTTATTTGTGTCGTATATGTTTGAGTATACATATTTTATTTATTTATTACTATAAATATTATTTTTAGTGGGTAGATTTATTTGAGTTGCTATCCCTGTTTTTTTATTATCTTAAACAGACAATTTAATAAAAACCAGCCTAGATTGGAAGTCCTTCAAAGAAAGATTTTCTTTAACATTAGGATTACACAGTCTAAGACAGTTGTTATTAATTTCACTATTAAAGAAAATAAAAAACAGGAATAGCGACTGTGATAATTTTGTCTAATAAGAATAATTCTTATTGAAATATATATAATGTCAGATAAAAAATCCATTTCAATGTATTTGTGGTATCATGGATATTGGCTTTGGAATAAGAGATCAGAGTTCCGAGTTCCAATACCAGTCAATTTTGTTTCATTTACTTACACGCAAATACCCTGGGGAAAAATATTAATCCATCTGTTCTCCCTCCAGCTATAGGCTGAATCGCAAACAAATTGGGTTCTATAGCCTTGGTTGGCAACTAGTCTACTGCAGAAAGTAATGGCAACCTAGTGTGGGAAAATCTTATGCCTAGTCAGTCATCTCAAAAAAGGCATGATCAGCCAATCTGACTGACTGATACATATATGTGCTTTTGATAAGAGGTCATGAATAGTTCCCAGTTTGATTTACTTTCTAAATATACCTAAATTACTCAATATCACAGTTTATTTGTAGACATATCAACTAAACTATGAAATTTTAGCTCTCCCTGAGATAAGCATACACAATAATAATGGTAACAGTTTCTTGATAATGTTTGGCATCTGTTCTTCTTTTTCATGTGCCGTGTCCTTTCAGAACATAGGTGAACATGGACTACTACTTGACTCTGTCTCTTGTTGCACTCAATAATTTTTCTCTTGGTATCTCTTCCAAGACACACCCTGTCAACTATTTGCTCAGACCTAACAAGTATGTCTCGCGCTGCTTTGTCCTGTCTCTTGTTCCATTTATCCGACCTGTGAGTATCAAGTTCTTCAGGCCTTCCTTCCTCATTACGTGTTCTTGGAACCCCATTTGTTTCTTCTGGATATTTATTATCGGTTTTCTTCTCATTTGCATTTTTTCCAACATCTCATCATTGCATACATGCTCTGTCCATGGTATCCTAAGCATCCTTCTGTAAAATCACATTTCTACTGCCTCAAGACTATCCTTCATCTTTGATGTGATTGTCTAGAATTCACTTCCATACAGAAGAACAGATATTAGCCAGCAGATAAAATGTTGTGATAATTGTTGTGGAGTAGTTTTTGCACTGAAAGTTATAATCATGCTATGTCAGTTGCTAATCGACTTAACACACCCAAAATGTTAGGAATTTGGTAATCTTCTACTGTAAGCTGACTTCTTAGTATTTAGCTAACTGCCGACTAATATCAACTGCCTAGTCCAACTGTGTCCAAACTTGAACTAACTAATAGTTCTACTGAACTCCAAAGAACTCTCTAGAACTTCTAAAAAATTCCTATGAACTTCCAGTTAACTCTTATTAATATAGGTGGGAGAGTCCATTATCTGAGGAATAGGTGTATTTCACTATAACAATAATAACAACAAAGATAAGGACAATATTCTGAATATAAATAGTGTAAGTAATAATGACTATTCATCCCAGACATTAAGATAGTAATGAGGAAACCTTACATTGCTTTTTGCCTGTTAGTGCAGTGGTTTTCAACTAATCATACTTTCATAGCACACTAGTATACAGTGGAAGTTGAATTTGAAATCTCTTCATAAATGTTCCTTTTTTAGAACTTCTGTAATGTGAAGAAGAAAAAGAATCGGCCACCATTTCTTGTGATCTAGGGCTTTAAACAAAACACCCGATGGTACCCACTGATATATTTTGGATTTTAATACAAAAGGAATATCCCACATTAGTTAAAAAGTTTTCATCAGTTTTATTGCAATTTTCTACTTCTCATTTATGTGAATTAGACTTCACAACCTTAAATAATATCAAAGATAAGAAGCGGGAAAGACTATGCTCAAAGGAAGAAGAAATATGGTTCTGCTTATCGCACATTCAACAAGACATTGAAGAAAAAACCCCAGGTACAGGCTTCCCACTAAATCATCTATGCGCCATGTCCCTTCAGGACATAAGTGATCATGACCTTCCACATCTCCTTATTTCTTGTAGCTCTTAACGTCCTTTCTCTTATTACCCCTTCCAAACCCTGCTTTGCTTTCTCCTATCTCTCTTTCCCACTATCTGTCCTTTGAGTGTCAGATTCTCTAAACCCTCCTTCCTCATTACACGTTGCAGAAAGTAAGCTGTGAAAATAGTTAAATGGAAACATTGGAATGAATTAAATATATATTTGTGTGTGTATTTAAAAAAAAAATCTATGGTTATATTTTGTAACATTAAAATATATACTCTTTATTTCATAACATTAAAATATATACCCTTTAAAGATTTTTGCTAAGTGGGCTGTGATATTTTAGTTTTCTGTTTGGTGTGCCATTGCTTAAAAAGATTGTTCAACACTTTTTTAGAGCTGCCCAAGAAGATGAGAGGTTACAATGATAGCAAACTCTCGATTACCATCTTCTGGGTTCTCAATTATTGTTTTTTTATTGTCTTTTCTCCTCACTAAAGTCTTCACATTCTCTTTCACTTGCACTGAATCCTAGCATCTTAGTGACTTAATCTCCTTGCTTTGGGTAAAATCATTAAAAAGATATTGCATAAAAAGGAACCTCTAGATTACTTTTTACCTGTTAGAGCAATAAAAATCTGTATTTCTTGATGTATGATAATAGATTTCATCAAATGAGCAATTGATTTTATATGCAAATAAAATAATTTAAATAAGAAAATACAAGATTTGTTTAAGATATTTCTGTTTTATCTGAGCAACTAAGGCCATGATAGCTTTTTGTTAGATCAATATCAAAACTGGGCTTTCATCATTGATTAAACATAAAATTGTTATGTTTTGATTGGTTATCTTTATTTTTTATCAGGTGAAAAAGGGTAGTGAAGAGCAGAGAATGAATAGTTATTGTGATTTAATTAGCAAAATGATTTTCTGTGGTGGCAAATTAATAATGGCCAAGTGGTTAATGTGGAATCTATGGAAAGACATTGCTAAATCAAAAAATACAGTTAATTTGTTAATCTTTTCAAAATAAATTTGATGGAAGTTTAAAAAAAAATGCTATTAAAAAACTTAATTTCAGATTTGACCTTACTGTTCTTGTCTTGATTGCTATAAATAGTATTTTTAAACCAGCATTTTAATCAAGTAGTCTCTGGCCATCATCATATGTCTATTGTTTGGTTTTTATGTAATATCTGATCATTGTGCTGTTTGTCTCTGTGTTACAATTTTGTTTGTTCCTGTAAAATTGAAGTATATTTCCAAAAACTGAACGTCTAATAATTGGATGATATCAACACTGGATTAACTAATTCTACCCCCACCCACCCACCCGTCACTTCCTCTCAATCCGTGTGTTACTCTTTATCTCTGACCAGTGTCTTTTTAAAGCATAGATAAACTGAAATTATCCAAATGAAAACAGAATTTCAGTCTTTGAGAAGCATGAAAAATTCAAAGACACTTATATCTTCTGTTTATGGGTAATGTAATCTATAGCTTTAAAACACGAGTCAGTTGCTCCATTTTGACTAATTTTGGAAAAAGAAGGAAAAAAATGTTCTCTCATTCTTTGCTTTGTTTTAATATTTTCCTTTCAGATTTAGTGAGTTATTATTATGTGTAATTTTAAATTTCAGGTATTTTGGACTTTAACTAAATTGAATCTTTTATTTTATTTTATTTTTTTTTTAAATTGGAGTAGATAGACCCTTCTATCACCCGATTTCACACTCCACACACATCCATTGAACCGGTGTAGAGGCTCATCTCTTGTTCCCTGTTCAGGAAGTGGTCTTTGGCACTCTTTTTCTCCTCAGACCTTAGTAATGGTTCTTGTGTGATTTTCCTGTGATTTGCATGGTTGGTGGCAACGTCTCTTCATTGTAAGGGTACCCGGTTGGTAGTTTTCTGGTTGTTGCTTCCGACTGGTAGTTAGGAGACCTACCTCTTGCGTAGTGTCAAGAGCAGCCACTCTGATCAACAATTGCATAATATCAGGGTTCTTGCAGTGCCATGTTGTGCATAGATAGGTGTCCCTGCAGGTGCTTTCAGTAGGCAACCCCGAGCCCATACTTTGCTGTAGCCCGCGCCAGTTCCCTTACAGTGCATGTCACAGCTAATGATCGTTTGCCTGCTCTACTTGAGGTCTCTCTACAACAACAACATTAAACATGAACACCCATATCTCCACTAAAAAAGCTAAATGATGCAAATTAAAATTACCTAAATTTCTTAACATTTCTTTTACTAACATCCGCAGTATCCGAACCAATTTCAGTAGCGTAGAATGTTTTCTCCATCAAAAGTCCTCTGATATCCTAGCTCTCTGTAAGACTAATCTCAACCCCTCAATTCCCTCTTCTGACTTCTCTATCCATGGCTACCTTTCCCTCTTCCGAAAGAACTCCAATGTCCACATGCATGGGCTTGGGGTTTACATCAGTGAATGTCTTCCACTAGCCAGGAGGATTTCTCTTGAATCCTCACATCATTCTTATATGTGTTTCCGTCTCTCCCTTCTAAGTTCAGTTAGCTATCTCTTCTTTCTCTACCACTCCCCATTATCTCCTGACTGCTGTGTTCTTGACAGTATCTCCAACAATATTGACAAAGCTATTTCCTCCCACTCATTTGCCCGTATATTTGTGTTTGGTGACTTTAACGCCCATCATGCTCAGTGACTGCATAACTTTGTCAAAGATCTTGCTGGTGTACACACCATGAATTTTTCTATCACTCAGTCCCTTACACAGGTGGTGGAGTTCCTCACATGTTTCTGTAATAACTCTAACACAATTCACTACTAGATCTGTGCTTTACCCCCACCCCTGACTCTTGCAATGTCAAGCAACTCTGCCCTCTCAGAAAATTTGTCCATGTGTTAGTTTCTGTCAATATCTCCTTCAACCTCCACCCCACCCAAGAACCAGCAGAATATCTTACTGCTACCAAAGAGCCGATTTCCTGAGTAATGTCCCTTGGAATAAAGTATTTAGCCTTCCTGTTGAAGACTGTGCAGCTGAGGGCTCCTCTTGGGTTAAGGCTGGCATCAATGCTTTTATCCCTGCCAGAAAGTTGAGACTTAAATTCCACTCATTCCCCTGGTTCTCCCTTGCCTGCTCAGCTGCCGAAATCACTTTTTTCGGCTTTACTTGAGTCACGTGTCAGACCATAACAGGTACCTTTTTGCCTCAGCTTGCAATGAATACAAGAAGGTACTTAAAGGAGCTAAGCTGATGTTTGCAGCCAGAACAAATCAGCACATAGCATCCCATAAGATTGGCTCCAAAGACTACTGGAGGCTCTGTAAAAGCATGCTGAACAACAGTAAGCTCTCAGTCCCCCTCTAATCAATGAATTTGAGGTTCTCACCTCTTCACAGACAAGGCTGAGTGCTTCGCTTGCAGATTCTCCACTAACTCATCACTGGACTCACCAGGAGTATCTGTACCCAACTTCCCTTTCCAAACCCAGGCCTAACTGACTGACCTACTAATTACTCCCTCGGTGGTCTCCAAAATAATTTCCAAGCTTGACCCCCATAAGGGGAGCGATGGCGACGGAATACCCATCATTGTCCTAAAGAAATGTGTTCCTGAACTCTCCTCTGTTCTCTCTAAACTCTATAACTACTGCCTTTCTGCTTCCTGCTTTCCTGCCTGCTGGAAATCCTCTTCTGTGGTTCCTATATATAAAAATATTGGAGAACTTTCTGACTCTGCTAATTATTGCCCTATCAGCCCCCTACCGATCTTTGGCAAAGTGTTCAAAGCCATCATCAACGCAGTGGTGGTACAACATTTCACAGCCCACAGTCTCTTCTCTGACAAACAGTATGGCTTCCACTTCACCAGGTCTACTGCTGATATGCTCCGACCATCACTGAGTATATACACCAGGCCCTCAACAAAAATGGCGATGCCTGAACTGTTGCCCTTGACATCTCCAAAGCGTTTGACAGAGTCTGGCATGCTGGCCTTCTATGCAAGCTGCAGGGCTATGGTATAACTGGACAATTGTTTGATTTCATCCAGTCCTGACTTTCAAACCTTACAATGAAGGTAATATTGAACACACAACCTCCCAATACTATCACATAAATGCAGGTGTCCCTCAAGGCTCTATTCTAGGTCCTATGCTTTTTCTTATCTATATTAACGATCTCCCTGACGTAATAAGATCCAAAGTGGACATATATGCTGATGACACTATGGTTTACTCTTGTCTCAATCAAAAATCTTCCAAGGCTGAAAAGGCAAACCTCGCTGCCAAGCTTGAAAAGGACCTCCAATCCATGGAGGACTGGGGTAAGAAATGGCTTGTAAATTTTATTGCTTCCAAAACGAAGCTGCTATCTAATAACCACCAAAGACAATTGTTCCTCCCACCCATAAACATGAATCGGGCTTCTCTCCCTGAAGGTGAAACACTGTGCCTCCTTGGATTAGCTCTCACATCAGACCTGAATTGAAATAACTATATAGAATCCATAGCTAAATCTGCTGCTAAAAAAGTCAGTTCTCTGTGTAGGGCCAGGAAGTTTTTCCTGTCCAAAACAATCCTGACATATACAAGTCTACCATCCAACCTTGCATTTAATATTGCTGCCCTATCTGGTCAGGTGCTCCTGCTATCCACTTAGGTGTCCTCGACCGAATCCAATGGAGAATCTGTAATGTGATCGATCCCAACTTGGCAGCTCAGATACAGTCAATTTCTCACCAATGCAGTGTGACTTCCCCATGTCTCTTCTACAAATACTTTCATGGCTTCTGCTCCAATGAACTTATCTCACTGGTGTCCCCTATATATGAATTTCCTCGAGCCACAAGATTAGCAACTAGGTTTCACTCTTTTACTGTGAAGCCAATAAATTGTAAACGCAAATTCTACTCCAGCAGCTTCTTTTCTTGCACTTCTTGCCTGTGGAATTCTCTTCTGCATACTTGCTTTCCTGACAGTTACAATCTCCAAGAATTTAAATGTAAAGTCAGTATTCATCTCTTGTCTCACTAATTTACATCCTCTCTCTCATGCTTTTTTCTTCATCCACCCCACTCTCATCAGTATTCCTTTCCTTCTTCTACTCCTTTCCTGACACCCTCTGCAACCTCTCACTCCTCATAACATTCCTCCTATGTAACACCCCTGCACAACAGTGGCAGTAAAATGCTTTGCTTGGGGTGACATGATTATAAAAGAAAAAAAATATCAACAGTAATTCAGTTAGTTTCTGCAGTTGAATTTTATCTTAAAATATAACATCTTGTTCTGGACAACCATTTCTATACCAAAATCAAGTGCTGCTAGTGATAACTAAAGAATTTTCTGAGCTGACTGAATGAGAAATGACACAGATGTTCTATAGTTATTTTGTAATGAACAAAACAAGTTCTAGATTTAAAAATTCAAATGCTAAGCACTGACTCATTCATTTTGTTAGAAATTAATGAATTTATTTGAATTTTCAAAACCTTGCTTAGCACTCACAAAATTTGGAAAATTTCACACCTTGATGCAAAATGTTTGTTGTCCAATGGACAGGCCAGAATCACATCTAGGAGTGAATTCCCAAATGAAATAAAAGACGAGCAAAGTTTGACTGTCGTCTGAGGTTTAAGATGATAAGCATAATTAATATGTCTCTTAACTAATGTCAAGCGATTGCTATTATTACCTCTCTCTTTTTCTCTCACCTTCATCATTCACCCGTCTATTTGATATCTACATGGAACTCTTTAAGGCTGAGAGAATACTTCAAAGACACTTTTAACAACAAACTCATAGATACATACATACATACATACGATCCTGCCCATGTACACATAAACTCACTCTTGCAAGGACTACTCGTACTGTTTCTAATTAAATGTTAAACTTCCACCAGTTCATGTTATTTTTTTTCTATCAATAAATTCCTTTTTTAAACATGCAAAAGGTATACTTTTATTCTTCCACCAATCTCCAACCTGCTGATAACCTTCTGATGATAGAGAATAATCCTAAGTTCTAGGGAGGTCGGTTATGTATCACAGATGTCTAATTTGATAAAAGTAACTATCTCCCTATAGCTTCACTGGTGACACCTGACATCCAAAGAATATGCACCCTACTGCTTCACTGGCAACCCCTAATGCCCAACAAACATGCAATGGAAGAATCACTTCTTCAATTCCATCAACCGTTATTCTATAGTCATTCCAACACTAATACCCTATAGTTTATAACAGCAACCATTATTGACCTCCATGATTGCAGTGAAATATTATATGAAAGATTCTTGATAAAATCAGGGACTTAGTGTCTGTTCATCACTAAGGTCAAAACTGTAATAAAAAGTAAACTATTTATATTCATATTCAATGAATAGAACAATGGTTATAACAAAAAAAAAATGCTAGTGTTTGTCTCAAATCCAGGATTAGCCTCAAAAAGTCAATATTCTACATTAGGTGGGATATAAGGTGATGAATTTTAATGTAATAATGCTGAGAGATAATGTTCCCAACCAGAAGAACTGCACTAGTCTTTGTTGACAAAATAGGATTCAATGATCTTTCAGAATGGTGTGTAGTCTTGTATGACAACGCAAGATGGCATGCTGTAAAATGCACATGAGAAAATTTTGCCATTAATCCATTCAACACTTGACTTGTTTTGCCTGATTATCACCTTTTCAAATATTTGTGGCATTTCCTGACAGGGAGCAAGAAATCAATTATAAAGATGAAAAAATGTGAAAGGGTTTTTTTTAGGAAAAAAAAATGTTATGCTTAAAGCATTGATAACTAAATGGAATTATATCAGTGAAAACAAAGGAAACTATATTCTTGACTAAATATGTAAATTAACCATTAACTATAAGTTAATTAGACATATCAAAGAAAACGTGATAGAATTTTTTACTAACAAAATATAAAGCAATTATACAGCCTGCTATATCTGTTGGCTTTCTTTGTTCTTTCCTTTGATGAAAGACAAACCAAAAGATTTATAGTTCAAGCAGATATGCACCTGTTATTAACTTTGACCTTATCTTATAGTATTTTCATCAAATTCAAACAAAACAAGTATATAAATGTACAGCATTGAGAATCATCTTTGGATTAGCAGTGAACATTTTTTGTTAACTTAAGATCCAAAAATAATTACTGTCATGGAGCTAACAGAAAATGTTAACTTGGCATCTACTTTTATCATTAACTACTTAGAATGTGTTATTTTTGTTCAAGTGAACATGAAGCTGATATCTTGAAATTATGTAATACTGAGATCTTCATGGTACATCTTTCAATTCTTCTTTTTCTATATGCCTTGCCCTTTCAGGTTCTCCAATCCCCCTTCCTCATTGCATATGCCAAGAACTTTTGCTGTCTCTTTCTGATACTCAGAATTAATTTCCTTTTCATTTCCATCATTTCCAAAACCTTGCTCACATGCTTGACCCATGATATTCGCAGCATTTTTCTGTAGAACCACATTTTCATTTCATTTGTTTTAAATTTTTCATTCATCTTTGATGATATTGTCCAGCATTAAATGCCATATTGAAAAACCGACATCACATAGCAATCTAGTACTCTTTTCTTTGTTTCTAGCAAAATCTTCCTGTCTTTTTATACACCACTCAGCTTCTGGAATGCGTCCTTTGCCATGCCAGTTTGCCTTTGGATCTCCGTGTTGCACTTTCCGTCTTCTGTTAAAAGACTTCCAAGGTATCAAAATTTTTGGACTTGCTTGAGTTTAGTATCCCTAATTGGCATTTTGGGCTGCAAGATCATGGCTTTTTGAAGTATCTTTCAATACTTCTACAGTGACGCAGATTCTGAAAATCAAGCTTTTTTCAATATTTTTCAAAACTGATTAGTGAAGATCTTTAAAATTAAATCTTATAAATTCCTGATACTGTTCACTTTAGCTCAGTGATAAAAGTGAAGGCTGAAAAAAACCCATTATAGCTTCAGCTTTGAAACAATTTCTTGCAAAGAATATATTGGGACTGATGATATTAATTATACACTGATTATATTGTTGAATTTTTAATAGATTTTTATGACAGCAGAAATAAAGTTCAGTCATTCATTTTGAAACGTGTTAAAAAAAATAACCTTCATTATTTTTAATTAATTTATCTGGTTTAATCCTATTATTGCTAATTTAATTTGTTGAGTTGTGCCCATAGCTTGTTGGGCTGCAGAGGTACATTGACATATTATAATGACATGAAGTCAGTATTAAATAAGAATGGAATGAGAGGTCTACAATGTATTGATTTTATTTATCAACTGAATAAACAGCAGAAAAAATTATGGATGTATTAAATTGTCCCTTTTTTTTTAGAAAATTCTTTAGAAAATAGATAACTATATCCACAGTTTAATCTAACATACTGAAATTAAAAAAGATTGCTGTTAATTTAAAATTATAAGATTTAATATCCACTATTTTTTCAAATTGTTTAGCATTGGGCTTCTAGTTTTTTCTAACTTCTCATTTACTTCCAGTAACACATTGCAGCTTGTGACATTATCATCTAGCTTACAGTCAATTGATTAAAAAAGTACTGAACAATCAGTTAATATCATTTTCTTATTTTTATCAATTTTGTTGTAAATTTTTTGCTATATAGATTCAGAAAATATGTTTTTATTTTTTATCTACAAAATTTTAATCGTGAACTTATTACCATAAGTCTCTGTTGGGTCTGCAAAAAGTGAGTTTGACTCCAATAATTAAATGAGGAGTTTATTTCTTAATTCACATAACTCATGGCACTATAGCAGGTTATCTTATCTATTTTTTTCTAGTTGTAATGGGATTCCATTCTAGTAAAGGGTAACTGTAAACTGATGCAGGTTAATGAAATTGGGCCTTGTGGTAGATAGCCCACTATAAGTCATAAAATGATTATAAAATCAAGAAAAGCAATTGGAGTAGAAAAATGACTTTATATATACACATATCAATTAATGTTTTTACAATTACAGTAATACTTGAATATAAGTCCAACGGAGGTTAAATGTTCATGGCAAATAATAAGCTGAAAGAGAATAAATGCTTAGGAATGTGGGAGCGTCGTGAGTAAGGAATGTCTTTGATGTAGTTGCTCCTTAGGTCAGTAAGTACTTTTGAGACAGAGAAGAAAGTAAGGAGAGGTGAAGGGAGGTGAACATAGTAGCCACTTGACTTGGTCAAGGGAGGTACTAATCACGCTCGTCTGTCCGTCTCCTTTGATCTGTCTGTCTGCTGGGTGCTTTCTGTCTCGGCTTTTTAATCTGCTTTTTGGATCAAAAGCAGCTCTTTGGGATTTCACACTTGTATTTGATTCTGGGCTTCCCAATGGCTGATAAATAAAATTCGCATAGGCTCGCGAAATGGAAATTTGATATTTGATTAATTTTTATTTTTCAACCGGAACATCTGCGTGGACCCGGATGCGCAACAATGACTTTTGGTCATTTGCTTTTTTGTCGTGAGAGAGCAAACATCCAGTCTATCGCTTTTGCTCGGTATCACCACAGCACAACACAGCTGTGAATTTCTTTTCTAAGCAAGTACAAGAAAACATGAAGACTGATTATATCGAGAGATTTTCTTAAATGAAACAATCTTAATTTAGATAACTTGTACTAAATTTATCTTCAAATATTCAGGATGTAAATGTTCATTATTATCGTTAGAAAGCAGATAGGAAATCTGATGTTAGATTAAATAGCGCTAAATAAAATTCTGAAAATGACATTGGGCAATTATTTTTACTTTTTGTCAATCATTATTATTAATGTTTGACCGCTATTTATTTTTATCTTCATTCCTTTTTGTTGTAACTTGTGTTTGTCAGAATTTCTGGGATAAGGCCTTATTATTATTCACATTTCATTTTTTTTTTTAATCATTTCACCCCAAACAAAGCATTAATGACACTGATGTGCAAGGGGTTGCATAAGAGAGTTGAGGTATTAGGCAGGAGGAAAGTGAACCCTTTGTCTGTTCTATAAATATTTTCATGGCTTCTGCTCAGACGAACTTAAGTCACTGATGCCTCCTCAACAGGTGTTTACTCGTGCAACCAGACTGGCAACTGGGTCCCACCCATTCACAGTCAGGTTAGCCAAATGCAGATGACAATTCTACTCCTGCAGCTTCTTCTCTCGCACTTCCCGCCTGTGGAACTCGCTCCCGTATTCTTGCTTTCCTGACGGCTACAAAATCCAGAAATTTAAATGCAAAGTCAATACTCATCTACTAACCACTGTACTCTAGCTCTCTCCCCACCCCTGTATAACCTTCCCTTTCTCTCCACCTATGTATCTGTCATCGCACCTGCTTTCTCAGCTTTCTATTGTTCCTTTCTAACTAATTTGTACTCCTCACTCTTTTCTAATTAATCTTTTTACATTTATGTAGCCCCCCTGCACATCAGTGGCATTTCCGCCTTGCTCTGGGTGAAATGATTAAAAAAAAAAAAATCAGCTAAAGGGGATGAAAGAGAAGGGGCAAGAGAAGGATGTGAAGACAGTTGCAAAGGTAGAGAGAAAGGAAAAGAACAATACATGGGGTGATGTAGAAAGTGTTACAGTTTTTGGGTACCCTTGTATACTAGTGAGCCAGCCTTGAGCCGACTCATTTGATAGTTCACCAATTGAAGGGTTAATCAATCAGGAAACTCAAAATATTCAATACAACGTGTATAAAGGTGACCATATTTGCTGATCTAGACAGATTCAGTAGAGTGTCTGACTCTTGAGTGTTAATCTTTGACATTGTTTCATTGCCCAGATTACGTACTGCACTGTATTCTATATGCATAAACTATGGCGGACATGGTCAACAGAAAGAGCTGAAGTTAAGTGAATAAGACATGGGAATTGACTTTGCATTTAAATTTCTGGAGGTTATATCCATCAGGAAAGCAAGTATATGGAAGGGAATTTCACAGGCGGGAAGCACGAGAAAAGAAGCTGCTGGAATAGAATTGTTACTTGTATTTTTCTTATGATCCAAAGTTTTAACTGTTGTGTTCCCCCGCCTTCTTCAGGTGTTAGTTGATTTATGGAATTTTAAAGTGAACAGTTGATTTAATCTACTAGTTTAGATTGTTCTCTTTCTGTTATTCATGTCTAGGGATATCTCATCATTTTTCATATCATATCTCTGTTATTCATGTCTAGGGATATCTCATCATTTTTCATATCATATCTCTGTTATTCATGTCTAGGGATATCTCATCATTTTTCATATCATATCTCTGTTATTCATGTCTAGGGATATCTCATCATTTTTCATATCATATCTCTGTTATTCATGTCTAGGGATATCTCATCATTTTTTATATCATATTTCTGTTATTCATGTCTAGGGATATCTCATCATTTTTCATATCATATCTCTGTTATTCATGTCTAGGGATATCTCATCATTTTTCATATCATATCTCTGTTATTCATGTCTAGGGATATCTCATCATTTTTCATATCATATCTCTGTTATTCATGTCTAGGGATATCTCATCATTTTTCATATCATATCTCTGTTATTCATGTCTAGGGATATCTCATCATTTTTCATATCATATCTCTGTTATTCATGTCTAAGGATATCTCATCATTTTTCATAACATATCTCTGTTATTGTTCACCCTGTTTAGATTGTTCTCTTTCTGTTATTCATGTCTAGGGATATCTCATCATTTTTCATAACATATCTCTGTTATTGTTCACCCTGTTTACAATGTGGTGAGTATGTACTACCCATCTAATAACTGAACTTAGAATTTCTGTGCCATTAAATTCAGAAACCAGCATTTTAATCAACTAGCCTTGAGTCATCAGTTCTCTGTCAATGAATATTCAGTACAGATCTGAAAGAAAAAACACGATCTTGGTGATATTCAAAACCACATCTTGTTTGCTTAAATGATGAATTGATGACTTCATGGAAGATAAAATCTAACCCAAAACTCATCTATTCTACAGCTTTCACATTTGTTTTCAATATTTATGTGTTTACTTTCATGAGATGAAGCTTTTTTGATCATTTTCAACTATCCTGAAAATAAATACCAGTCAGAAAGTTAATAGTAATGCTTGACAATCTAATACAAAATAAAAACAAAATACCGATACTACTATTACAAAATATAAGGTTGATTAATGGAGTGAAAAGTTAAGGTTTATATTTTTCATTTCTTGAAAGCTATAATTTCTCATAATTTAGCAGTCAAACATGGCACAGACAGAGATCATGGAATGCAATGATTAGTTTGAGGTTAGAGTTGATGTTCTGCAAAATCATCTCATATATTTGAAACTTCTTAAAACTTTTCTTCATGCAAGATAGTACTAAATTGGTACTCTGTGAAAGAGAGGATTTGACCCTTGTCTAATGTAGAGGGAGATACAAATTTTATTGGAAAGAGCTTTACTTTATCTGATGACGGTTAGGATTAACATCAGGGCCATTTATGATAGCAGACACTGACACATCCCTTTTATTGAGAATTTGGAGATTTTCCAGAACACACGGAATCTAAGATTAGTAATTTTGACCGTGGTTTTGACTGCTTGTGTACATGTACTCTTGGCATGGTTTAAAAATTTCTTGGAATGATTGTAAGTAGTTCTGAATGCAAGGAGGGTTCTAATTGACTGTTTCTTGTGATATTGTAGGAGTGCTTATGGTGAGCTATCACTGCAGCACATTCAGGTGTGAACCAGAGTGGGCTTGGATTTAAATTTTCCATGCCAAAAATGATACATTCAGAGAAGAGGGTAACAGTTCTAGAGGCTTTATATTTGAAGAATAGAAATGCCTTTGCTTTGACATCAACTTCAAGAGTGATGAATGAATGGTCTGAAGAACCAAAGAGAGGTAATCTTTCATTAGAGCATGATGTGCTATTGGGAGCATGATTAAGATTATTATTGATGTGTGTCATAAATGATAGTGAAATCTTGGTTGTATCTTCCTTCTTCTCTGCTATTAGGTGGGACACATACTCTTTATTGCTTAATATTGAAGTCAAAACAAATATGAATCCTAGCAGAGATGCTCAGAGAGGATATTATCAGTCTTCTTAGCTAATTGGTCAATTATTACAGTTCTATTACCTTGTAAACAGGTTTACGGCCATGTCACACTGGTTCTCGCTTGATCACCGAAGTTAAGCAACTTAGATGGGTGACTGCTTGGAAATACCAGATGCTGTAAGCGCTTAGTGATGGATGTACATTGTGGTGCAGTGGATATCGGCTAGGAAAGAGAAATCAGTAAGCCGAGTTCAAATTCCAGTTGAATTCACTGCATTCACTTAAGCACTGGTACCCTTGGGAAAGGTATTAATCCATCCCTTCCCTCCAGTTATGGGTTAAATAACAGGTTAGGACTTGGGGACCCTGCCCTTAAAAACAAATCCCAATGAATCTTGATACTCGAAAAGAAAAATGTATTACTAGACACAAAACTTATATAAAAAACAACAATTGTTGAAAGAAAAAAGTATTACCAGCAATAAACAGACAAAAAAATTTAGTTGGCAATAAATGACCCACCGAGGTTGATATGCCATAAAACAAAACAACCAACAACCTTGTAAACAATAGATAGTAAATATGAAGAAGGTACTGTGAACAAGATCCATGTGTAAGCACTTGAAAGGGAAATCAGGTCTTCATTTTGGAGGTTTCTTTATGTTAATACTGAGTCTGTGGCCATTTTGAGCTTCATGTTACACTATTAAAAGTTCCTATTAAAATTGCTGTGAGTAAAAACACTGTACAGGAACAATTTGTCAGGCTGGGGAGTTTAACCCTCTAGGGTCATTCGTATCATATTTGATACAGTATGAAAACAAGCCTTGAAAGAAATATTTTCCTGAAAAATTTTTTAAGAGAAATATTTTATAAATTTCAAATAAAAGCAGTACTGACTGCTCAGTCAATGAATACCAAATGTTTCCTTATAGGGAAATACCAAATGTTTCCTTATAGGGAAATACTGTATCAAATATGATACGAATGGCCCTAGTGGGTTAAGTAGTAATTAGTGGGGGATCTGTTTATTACTTCATAACAATATAGAACTGATCCCCCACTTTATGACAAGTAGAAGCCTTAATCATATTATATTATTAACCCTCTAGGGCCATTCGTATCATATTTGATACAGTATGAAAACAAGCCTTGAAAGAAATATTTTCCTGAAAAATTTTTTAAGAGAAATATTTTATAAATTTCAAATGAAAGCAGTACTGACTGCTCAGTCAATGAATACCAAATGTTTCCTTATAGGGAAATACCAAATGTTTCCTTATAGGGAAATACTGTATCAAATATGATACGAATGGCCCTAGAGGGTTAATTAAAATCAATTGTTTGACAATCTAATAAAAAAAGTAATACAGATATTACAATTGGAGGAACAGGATAGAGTAATAGAATGAATAGTTAAATTTTATATTTTTTCTTCTTGAAAGTCATCTATTTCTTGGAGTTTTTGTCTATACTGCTAAGATGAGGGAATAATTACATTATTTACATAGTTTAGATTATTGTCCTCATCTTTATTGCCATGTTTATGATGTTTCGGCCATTGTATGCTCCAGTTCTATCAGGTGCTAGGAATTTTTAACCAAACCCTTTATTTCAATCACTTGAGTAAATCATTCTCATTCTACACTTCTGGTAGCCATGTAGTTATCTCCCCTTCACTTAACTCTCTAAGTTATTTATTCACCACTGCTATAGCCTGGTATTGAACTCAGAACTCTTTGGATCAAATCACTGGACTAAATCAACATCTCTATTTACTATTCTTCAAGGACTTTGGTGTATGAATTTCTAGAACTTATAAACCTAATGTCTCAGTATTTATTCTTGTAGTTCAGCAGTAAAACATAGCATGGACAGAGATTATGGAATGGAAGGATAAGGTAGAGTTTGATTTAATCCTCTGCAAAATTGGTGTGGGAGGCTAATTTTGTTTTTATAGGACTGGGTTTGTTTCTATTTTTTTCAGTTTGTTGTGATCATGGAAACATATCAGATAATGTTAAAGGTGAGGATGAGATAACAAAATGTCACACCCACAAAGTTTTGGGCAGCAACAACCTGCATTGAAAAGGCTGGAAATACAACTGTAACTATATATTTCATTATGACATTGAGAGGTGCCACTAGATACCATTCGTAAAATAGCAGTACAGCAGCCCTAATATTATACCTCTGCTGATAGGACAGCCTCTTCAGAAGATACGATAAGGTTCAGATCACTGACTAGAAGGTGGATAACATCAACCCTGAAAATATTTACCCCCAGAACCCTTAATGAAATAAAATATACAGTCGTGATATGGAACAGTGGAAATCAACTTGGAATGAAAAATCAGAGAGCCAAGTTCAAATTCCAATTGAATTCACTGCATTCATTTACATGCAAATAATTTTTGGGAAAAATATGAATTAATCTCCTCTCCCTTCAGTTATGGCTTAAATAGCAAGACAACTTGGTTCTAGAGCCTTGGTTGGCAACCAGTTTACTGAAGGAAGAAATGGCAACCTACAATGGGAAAATCTTCTGCCAAGTCAGAGACATGATTGCCCAAGCATAGGTTACATATGGCACTTAACTGACTGACTGGCTGACTGACAGTCATAACTGGAATGCTTATGTTTTTTTTATCCAGAATTTTAAAAAAAAATTTTCGACCCAAACTTAGAATCTGAAACATTGTATTATTGGCACTTCAGTTCATAGCAAGATTATTACAACCTTAACTTTATCCAAGGTTAGGGTCATTATCTATCCTACATAAGCTGCATTTATTACTTCCTTCTATTACGTTAATTTTTTTTTTTTTTAATCATTTCACCCCGAGCAAGGCAGAAACGCCACTGATGTGCAGGGGGTTACATAAATGTAAAAAGATTAATTAGAAAAGAGTGAGGAGTACAAGCTAGTTAGAAAGGAACAATAGAAAGCTGAGAAAGCAGGTGCAATGACAGGTACATGGGCGGAGAGAAAGGGAAGGTTATACAGGGGAGGGGAGAGAGCTAGAGGCCAGTGGTTAGTAGGTGAGTATTAACTTTGCTTTTAAATTTCTGGAGGTCGTAGCCGTCAGGAAAGCAAGAATACGGGAGTGAGTTCCACAGGCGGGAAGTGCGAGAGAGGAAGCTGCAGGAGTAGAATTGTCATCTGCGTTTGGCTAACCTGACTGTGAATGGGTGGGACCCAGTTGCCAGTCTGGTTGAACGGGTAAACACCTGTTGAGGAGGCATCAGTGACTTAAGCTCATCCGAGCAGAAGCCATACTACAAGCATTGAGTAACTTCCTTACTTGAATGGCTCTTAAACCTTGTATTGGAAAAACAAATAATTAGTAAAAGAAAACAGCCATTACCATCAATTAGACAATTTAGGAACAAGTTATTTGGAAAAGTAAATAATATTTAAGTTCAGAAAGAAGAAAAATTAGAGTTAGGGCAAAGTGTTTGATAAACCAGTAGTTTTCAAATGGTGTGACACACCTCATAGGTGCAGATGAAGTGGAATGATTGAAAAACAAACATTAAGACATGGTTTCAAAAAATTCATATGCCAAAAATAAATATGACTTCAAAAATTAAAATATTATTATGGATTATTTGTGTTGCATGCATGAGTCTCAGTATAAATAATTAAAAATAATTATTGATTGATTTTATCATTGTGATAATTTTGCATTATATCAAGTATTAAGAATATAGCAAACAGGATCTGCAAATTGAGGGAGAGAGTTACCTATGATAATGTTTTGATTTTGAATCTGCAGTTATCTCCCTTGAACTATTTCTATGCATTTATTGCTGAATGTATTTTTTATCACATAAAATATGTTGAGGTGAGAGCAACTTTACATTTTGAAAATGTGCACCGGAGAAAAAAGATTTGGAGCCATTAGATTGGTTTGATAATGGCCAGTCAATAATTTGAATAAAATGTTTAACAGCTAACTTCTGATGTTAGGCACAAACTTAATTTCGTTTACTAATAACATTTTTGTCAAGAATATTCTCATTATTTACTTGTAATTTCTGGTTTTAAAATTCTACAGGGTTTGATGGCTAAATTGTTGCCGTTTCATATTTTAATATTATGTATGCGTATTTGCTTTTTATTTTTTTAATGGCACAGTACTATATGGGGTATCTTATTTATTCTTTTTCTAGTTGTAGTAGGATTCTGTTCTAGTGAAGGGTAATTGTATACAGTTGCAGTAATTTCTTGTAATTTCTGGTTTTAAAATTCTACAGGGTTTGATGGCTAAATTGTTGCCATTTCATATTTTAATATTATGTATGTGTATTTGTTTTTTATTTTTTTAATGGCACAGTACTATAGGGGGTATCTTATTTATTCTTTTTCTAGTTGTAGTAGGATTCCGTTCTAGTGAAGGGTAATTGTATACAGTTGCAGGTTAAAGAAATTTGGCCTTGTGGAAGATAGCCCACTAAAAGTCATAAAATGATTATAAAATCAAGAAAGGTAATTTAAGTATAAAATAACATTTATATATATATACACATGTCAATTAATGTTTTACAATTAAAGCAATACTTGAAATAAAGGTCCAACGGAGGTTAGAATGTTCGTGGAAAATAATAATGAGCTGAAAAAGGAGTGTGTTAATGTTCATTTTGAAGTTGCCACTTCTAAGGTCAGTGAGTCAGTAAGTTGGTTTGTGTGGAATGTCTTTGAAGAGGTTACTCCTAAGGTCAATAAGTGCTTTTGAGACAGGGAGGAGGAAAGAGGTCAGCATAGTAGCCACTTGACTTACAAGGGGAGACACTGAAAACTCTAGCCTATCGGTTCTTCTGCCTTTCTGTCTGATGATGCTTTTTGTCTCCACTTTTTATATCTGCTTTTTAGATCAAAAGCTCCTTTTGAATTTCATGCTTGTATTTGATTCCGGGCTTCCTGTTGGCTGGTAAATAAAATTTGCCTAGTCTCGCGAAATGGAAATTTGATATTTGATTAATTTTTATTTTTTCAACCGGAACATCTGTGCGAACTCGGATGCACACGACGAGTTTTATTCATTTTCCTTTTTGTTGTGAGAGAGCCAACATCCGGTTTCTCGCTTTTGTTTGGTCGGTATCACCACAGTACAATAGGGTCAGTGGAGCAGTGTCTGTGAGAAAAAGAGTGCCATGATGCAAATCAATTTGTCAGGAATTTGGAAACAACATGCTGTACTTCTTAGATTTGTGTTAAAATCTCCAATACAAACATTTCAGAGTGTTTGGATGTCAATCTGAAGATCGTGTAGAGGATTCAGGAAAAATTTAGATGATATGTCCAGACAATTGAAGTTGATGTTATACCATCATTCATCTTCCCACAAGACCTCAGACTCAACACAGAGGCCTACATAAAGTGTTTTGAGAAGCTAATTATGCTCTGAATCAATAGAGTGTCTGCTGGAAAACCCTATGTCTTGCAACAGGTGTCTACACAAGGAGGATAACCTAGTCATGGATGTAAGAGGGCCTAGTGAATCTAATACTCACAGGATGGATAGAGGGAAAGATAAACAGGGGAAAGATGTGCAAGACATATTTGATAGGCTTGCGTAAATGGATGATTAAACAGGTTTTGGGAGAGATACCAAGAGGAAAAATATTGAGAGCGACAAGGGGCAAGTAAAAGTCCATGATCACTTACATGTTGAAGGAATACAGCACATGAAAACAAATTATTAACATCTAAATGCATTCTTAGGATACATTTTGTAAAATATACGGATATCTGAGAAAAGAACTTATAAATATATGATCATGTCCACACCAGCTTGAAGTAGCTATTGGGGTGAGTTATGAATAATTTCCTATTTCTTATGTTAACTTTATTCTTCAAAAGATAAGGTACAATTATATTTTTTTTAAGTGACATGATCACCAGTGATGTGTTTGCAGTAAAGTTCTGATGTGAAAAGTTTCCCTCAAACATAAGAATCTTGTTTACCTTGGAGTAATATTTTCCTTTTCAAAGTATTTTGCAGTAATCAAAAATGACAATACTCACTTGGCACAAGGTAAGATGATTATGGCAGGTGGAGTAAAACAGACCAGCAGCGTTTCGTATTTTTTCTCAATTATTCTTGATGTAGGCAGTTTTGAAACATTATAGAAGAGAAGTAACTTTTTCAAAATCCAAATGTGGCTCTGCAACATAGTATTCTGGCTTGGAAGCTCGCCTTCAGTTGCTTTCTCACTGATGGGATGTGACTTTCCTCTGTTTTTTCTACAAATATCTTCATGGATGTTTCTTTGATGGGGTCCTGGGGATGACCATAAACTTATTCTGGCAGCAAGGTTTCTGATTGGGAGGTTGTGAGGAGCATGGAAGTACCTCTTAACTGCTGTTGTTCCCAGGTCTACCCTAACCAAGAGTGGTAGCACCTGTTAGGATCCCAGCTATGGGTAAATAGTTAGCCCCCAAACTGGTGTCAAAATGCTATTTTTTGGATGAAAAATATTACCAACAAAACTTTTTTGAATGAAAAATGTTACCAACAAAACATTTTTGAATGAAAAATGTTTTTAAAATGAAAATACATTTCCAGCCTTAAATGACCCTTTAGATGTTGATAGGCCATTAAACAGAAACAAACAAACAAACAAAAAAACAAACATCTCCTTTGATGAGATTCTTTCCTTGGTGCCCTGACCAAATGAATTGACTTGTGCTACTCAATTGGCATCAAGGTTCCACCATTTTACTGTCAAAATAGTCAAATGTGACTGCCACTATTACTGCAACAGCTTAATTTTTCACAATACCACTCTGTGAAACTCACTTCTGTATGTTTGCTTCCTTGATAGCTACCATCTTCAAAAGTTTAAATGCAATGTCAGTTTTCATCTTCTACCTCCCTAAATCCCATCCACCTCCCCAAATTCCATCAATCTCCCATCTTTTTGTAGGCATCTCCTGTACTTTATTTATTCTCTCTCTGTCAACCCCTACACACCAGTAGTATTCCTGGCTTATTAAAGTTAAATGATTCATAAGAAAAAGTTTCACTGTGTACACTGCCATTCCTGTGAAAAGTTTAAAATATGTTAATAGCTTTCAAATTTATTCTTAATTGCTGCATATGATTATTAGTTAGGATGATTGAATTGTCATTACAATTTGTTTCCACAAATAAAAATACCTTATGACTCAATCTTAAAGTTTAGCACATGCTTTCTTTTTTAAAATTTTTTACTGCAAATTTTTTTTATTAGCAGCAATATCTTGAGTAAACCTGTAGATTTACAGTTTTATTCTACTCAGAAAAATATATTTGTTGCATTTTTTAAATATATTGCAGAACAACTGCCTGAATTCACTTTATTATGAATGAAGCTGACAGTGTCATATTCTACAATTTCAAAAGTGCACAGATTTCTTTTTCTATTAATGGTTCTGTGGTTTGTTCCTGCCATGTTGACTAGTTGACCTCATTTTTTACCTTTTGTTGATTCCCAGTCATGTTTGATCTTTTTGTTTTATTATAATGTCTGTCAGCACTCTGAAACACAAGTTCCTGATTTCTGCAATTTGTCATTTTTATATATATATACAGTCATCTGCAGACAGATCTGTTTTGCTGTATCACAGCTCATCAGTACGGTTAGACTCCAATTGCTTTTTAACCCAGGATTGAAACCCGACTGAACTGGTGTCAGTCAGTGATTCTACCTCTGGGCTATATGATTAAAACAAAAGGTTGTCCATGTGTGCTTCTTATAATAAGTGAGTTTAATAGGCTGATTAATGAAATTTAAAGAGTAAAGGAACAATTTTAATTGTTTCCACAGGGAGCCTTCTAACCAACAACAATATTCTCCAGAAGAGTGAGTCCCACTTATTTGTTTATTTCTCATCTTGGTAAAAAAGAACATACACATGTCTAAAAATTCCAACTTTAAAATTTTATTGTTTAAAATTTCATTAACATCACTCTTCAATCACCATATATAGCGATACATACACATACAGCATATGTAAACTGTCACCATTTTATATTTCTAACATTGTGCATGTGCATAGTTTGTTTTTGATTTTGATGACAATGCAGAATAGTCGAGTCTGTTGGTTACTGTCTGATAGAAAAAGAGCACCATGACACAATTCACTCTGCTAGAAATTTGGAAACAACATTCTGTCCTGCTTGGCATTTCTGCTGGAAGCTTCAATACAAACATTTCAGAGGGTCAAAGGAGAGTGCAAAGGATTTAGAGAGAGTTGGGTGAGTCTAATGGTGATTACGAAGGAATGGCATCTTGAAAAGCATACTCTAATTGTTTTGTTAAGAAAGGAACTCCTGAATTTGTTAGTGACATGCTCTGACTCAACACCAAGTGCTTTGAGGAGTTAATTCTGCCCTGGATTGAGAGGATGGCTGCAGGAAGATCCTATGTCTGGCAGCCAGAGTCTGTTCTATGCTACATAAGCAGGATAATCTAATCATGGTTATCAGAAAATTTCATCCAACACTTCCCCCTTTACATCTGGCTACCTAACTTCTCAGACTGCTACCTCTTTGGTTATTATGTGTGAGACGCAGTTGAGCAAAAGACTGACAAAACTTCTTGTGATACTAAACATGAACTGAAAGCATGGATTATGGCGGCATTCACCAATTTAAACAAGAAGACTATCCAGAAGAAATGCAGGAAATTCTGAAGTTGTCTGGAGGCCTTGGTTGATGCTAATGGCAATATTATTGAATAAATTTACTCTTTTGCATTTCAAGATATTTTTGGTTCATTTTGGTCAATATATTTGCTGAAATGAGACATCAGTGTTATTTTCCTTTTTGCACAATTTAGCCAACAATTTATCAACCATCCCATGTATATTGCAACAAATGCTGGACAATCTTCTCACAGATGAAGAAATTTTAAAACGACAGAAGTGTAGTTCTACTAATGAAATAATAAAGATAAAATTAATTCAGATGTATAAAAAAAGTCCTCTGGATTAATAGAATTATTCTGAGGGAATTTTTTATACAAAACAGAAAATAATTTTAGGTTAGCAACATAAGTTCTTGAGTTTTTTATTTTTGCTTATATATCTTATAAGAAAAGTATCACAAAGAATTATTACATAGGCAAACATTAGTCTGGTTTACGTGCGAGTGGAACATGTCGGTTTGGTTTGTGAATTTTTGGTAAATATATCTAATAAAATAAGATGTCAGTATTATTTTCACTTTTGCGTAACTTAGATAACATTTTATCCATCAAATTCTTTTATATATATATATATATATATATATATATATATATATCATAAGATTATAATAAATACATATTTTACTGTAACACAAGAGCTGTTGTGTTTTAGTATGATCTTATTAGCACCACATCAAGCAGTGAAATATTTTTCTAGTAAGAATTATTTTATATAGAAGCTTGAAAACAGCACAATTTTTTACCAAATCCAGATAATTAGGTTGGGGGTTTCTCAGAGGGTTTGTTTCGGTGAACTAATAGAAAACCAGGTCATAATGTATCGGAGAAATTTAATAGTAAAAGTAAAGGAGGTTAGAAACTGAAAATGACTTAAGACCCAGACATTTTTTATGTCAGTAATAAAATCAATTGAATGATACATAAGTAGCAATTTAGCAAGTCTGGAAAGTTATGGCATGTCATCGTAAAAAAGTTATAGAATTTTCTTTAAGTTATTATTCAACTTAAAGAAGTGGACAAGACGGAAAGGTTTTTTCATCTTTTTAAGAAATACACTGCACATTCAAACATATATAATTGACATAGTAGGTTAGCCATCTGTTAAACCATAACAAAGTAATTATCAGAAGATGAGAAAATCAATCAATATATGATAGGGGATAGATTATAGATGTCTAGTTATATTAGGAAAAATTAACTATACTTTCGGGTATGTTTTAGACAATGATGACAAATGGACAAATGTGACGACCTATTTGGAATCACCATGGGATCTCTAGACTCAATTGAGTCCCAAAACTTATTTATTCTGTACAACTGAACAGCATATAACAACATAAATATTGAGAACTAGCAGTATAGCGCGGCATGCTCGGATGTAATCAAAGCTTTAAAACTAATCCATGGTCCTGGAGCTCAGACTCTTTGGACGTTGGCATGAAAGATTAAAAAGCAATGGTGGTTTCCAGTTAAAGCGAACCTGTAGACTGAAAGAAAAATGAATGGATGTAAGCCAAATCTTGATTTCCTGGTATCAATATCAAATAAGTTTGTTTCATCATAAACTGAATTTTGAAGGCTAAATAAGTCCTTTGAGTAAATGGTATCATGGCTGAGACTAAGAACTACAATTATACCTACTTAGAGACAAACCCAAAGCAAAAACTAAAATAAAAGGGCTGAAAAACTGATTTTGATTAAACCCAATAGGATATCGGGGTATCGATCTCCAATATCAAAGTCAAATAAGTCATCCAAGGATAAACTCACTGAAGTAAGTCCATGAAAACTTATTGTACCCATTGGGAGTAAAACTGGAGAAAATGAGCCATTTGATAGCTGGATATTGGTTTTTGATCAGATTCGATAGAATATTGGGAGTATCGATTTTCAATGTTGGGGATATTATAGATTTTCTGCACTATTGTAAGAACTGCAACCTTGAAACTTCTGAATATCGTTTCTTATATCTTTGTCTATGAGTGTATCAAATTTGATTAAAATTGGACCACTCCTTTTATAACCCGATTTTTTCGATTATCGATTTTCGATATTTATTGGGAGTACCTCGACACAAAACCTATCTAAGAACACTCGCAGATGCTTATAGTACAACTGTGTAAATTTTCGAGAAAATCGGTTGAGTCGTTTCAGAGTCTATAGGTAACAGACACACAGACACACAGTTCTATTTATAAATAAGTTTAGATTAGATGTAGGGTTATATCGGAATGATGATCTTATGGTGATAAAAATTCTAGTAATCTTAAAACCAACAGAATTAGAAAATTAATACATAGATAACTGAAAAGTCTTAACCTTTTTTGTTGACTATATAAATTAATCTAAAATAAATGAAGATTACCAGGATGTAACACTTAATCTAGTTGATGACACTCTTTCTTTTTAAAATCTAAAGCTAACCCTATATACATCCACCCTAAATCTAACCATCCTTGATTAATAATCAAGTATATACCCTTCTTTATTGAATACAGAATAAGTAACAATTCTTCTAATGAAAACATTTTTAACAAACATAGCAAATTTTATGACACTGTCCTTAAAAACAGCGGCTATAAATGACCTGACCTAAAATCTAACAAAAATAATAACAACAACAACAATAAAAATAGAAAAAGAAATATCATTTGGTATACACCCTTATTTACCCAAATGATAAGTAATAAGTTAGGGCATTAATTCCTAAAATTAGTTGAAAAACACTTCCCTGCAAAAGTTTTAAAAGAAATATTCTGAAATTAAGCTATAGCTGTTGTGATCTCCTTGAGATAATCAAAACGCATAATAGAATTTTAAACATATATAATAACCTAAACAATCAACAACATCCTAAAAATTCAAAGATCACAACCATAGTTGCAATTGCTGAACACCTATTGATTGTCCATTTGCAAATAAATGTCTAACTGACTCTATAGTCTATCTATGCTCTATTTCCACAGTAGAAAATCCCACAGTAATAAAATATTATATCTGTTGTACCAAGAATACTTTTACAACCTGCCATTATTTCCACACCTTATCTTTTAATAATAAAACTTAGCACAATAACACATCATTTTTTACATATTATTGGCAATTAAATGACGCCAATAAAACTTTTGATGTAAAATGGAAAATATTAAAATAAATCAGAACTTGTAAATGTTTACATGAGCCATGTTTTCTATGTTTACAAGAAAAATTACAAATTATCAAATTCTCAAAACTAATCTTAAACTTACTTTCATTTGTCATCATCATTTAAAATATACCCTAAAGTATAGTTAATTTTTCTTAATATAATATAATGAGACATTTATAATATATCCTCTAGTATATATTGATTGATTCTTCCATCTTCTGATAATTAATTTGCTATGGCTTAATGGGTAAATCAACCACTAATTCAACTACATATGTTTGAACGTGCAGTGTATTTTTTAGAAAGATGAAAAAAAACTTTCCCATCTTGTGCACTACTTTAAATTGAATAATAACTTAAAGCAAATCCTGTAACTGTTTTATGATGACATGCTTCTGACTTGTGTAATGCTGTATATGTATCATTCAATTTATTTCATTACTGGCATGGAAAATATCTGGTCTTAAGTTATCTTAAGTTTGTATCCCCCTGTACTCTTACAATCAAATTTCTCCTATACATCATGATCTGATTTTCTGTTGGATCACTGAGACAAAGTCTTCGAAAATCCCCCACCTTAATTGTTTGGGATTGGTAAAAATTGCATTGTTGTTAAGCTTCGATATATAATGATTACTACTAGAAAAATATTTCAGTCTGATGAGGTGTTAATAAGATAGTACTGAAACAAAATCTCTTGTTTTGCAGTGAACTATCGTTTTATTATAAACTTATAAAAATATGACCATATACAATGCTCTACTAAGTATCAAGCACTCTTAATAAAGTAAATCACTACAAACAGTGGACTGCTAACCCATTAGTTTGTACTACTTCTATGATTATATATATGTATATATACCCTTTTGCAATTAATTAAAACTGGTGTAGTTTCTTTTCTTTCACAATATTGACAGTTTTAGAATGTGTGTTGTGGCGCAATGGATATCGAATTGGAACGAGAAATCGGAGAGCCGAGTTTGAATTCCAGTTGAATTCCTTGCATTCACTTATGTGCAAATACCCCTGGAGAAGGTATTAATCCATCTATTCCTTCCAGTTATGGGTTAAATAACAGGACAGATTGGGTTCTATAGCCTTGGGCGGCAACCAGTCTACCGCAGAAAGCAATGGCAACCTACTGCGAGATAAGCTTCTGCCCAGTCAGTCATGACTCTTTCAAGACATGATCGCCCAAGCGTGTATCACGTATGGCACTTAACTGACTGACTGAAGTCACAGGGTGTAATCAATTTCTACTTTTTCCTCAGATTAGGTCATTTGCAGTGGTTTACAGTAATCTGAATTTTTTCAGGATATTTTAATGGTTCCAAAACAAAGCTGCTATCTATTAACCATCATAGACTATCACTCCTACCCACCATTAGCATGAAACAGGCCAGCCTCCCTGAGTGTAAAACACTATGCCTCCTTGACCTCACACTCTCAGTAGATGGAATGACTATATCGAATCCATTGCTAAATTCGTTGCTAAAAAGGTCGTTTCACTGTGCAGGGCCAGAAAGTTTTTCCCATCTGAGTCTCTCCTGCACACATATAAATCTACCATCTGCTCGTGTATTGAGTACTGCTGCCACATCTGGTTGGGTGCCCCTGCTATTCACCTCGAGGTTTCTGACAAAATATAATGAAGAATCTGTAATGTGATCGATACCGACCTGGCAGTTCGACTGCAGTCGCTATCTCACCGACGTGACATGGCTTTCCTGTGCCACTTCTATAAATACTTTCATGGTTTCTGCTCCGATGAATTTAGATCAGTGGTGCCCCCTAGGTATGTATTTACATGAGCTACTAGATTAGCAACTAGGTCCCACCCTTTTACAGTGAAACCGATAAAAGTTAACCAGAATTTCTACTCTAAAATTTTTTTTCACACACTTCCCGCCTGTGGAATTCCCTTCTATATACTTGCTTCCCCACAGCTACAATCTCCAGGAATTTAAATTTAAGGTCAATAGGCATCTCCTATTTCACTAACTTGCATCCATTCTTTAAAGCTCTTTTTTCGATCTATTCCACCCCCATTCTTGGTATTCTCATCCATCTATTACCCTCCTCCTGATATTTCCAATAACCCCTCTTTCTCATCACTTTCCCCGATGTAACTCCCTGTGTAACAATGGCAGTAGAATGCTTTGCTTGGGGTGAAATGATAAAAAAAAAACATCTAATTAAATTTTTTGGCTTAGAAAAATATTGCATCATCTGTGACTGCATCAGATTTTTATCATACCCTGACACTATTGTCTCAACTGTCAACTAGTTGTCCTACATGTGATGGACATTACTCAAAGGAAGCATATGAAAATGGTAGCACTGCACTAACACACTGGTAAACCTTAGAGGGAGACCATGGATATTGTTGGTGTCAGCCTTTCAACTGTCAGTTGTGTCATCAAGACAGAGAAACAAACTGCAATCGAAAGAGAAAAACATTGCCAAGTGTTGACATACACATGATCAGTGAGAGTGTGAAAGATTCTTGGAAGACAGTATTTGTTTTGATTCAATTAATTTGTGCAAGGATTTATATATATATATATATATATAAGACAATATAGAACAGACAAAGGGAGGCCACATTTTGACGGCGGGGAAGTGGCTGCAGTTGAGCTGCCAGATCAGTACCTATATATATATATATAAGGGGTGCAATGGACAAATATTCTAAATATAAATTTATCTATTTATATCTATAGACAACAGGAAAGCTTTAACCAATGTTTTATTAATTTTTTCAGCTTCCTAACCTTTTCCCATTTTGTAGGATTTAAGGAATATAAAAAAAAATCTGTAATTTTTATTGTATCAAGTGCTTTTGGCCATTTTTATAGCCATTGTAAATGTGTTTTTTGTCTGTTGGTTATTTCTTATTTTGACATTGAAAGATACTGACAAGTATTCAAGTTATATGCAGCTTAGAATAAATGCTCTTTCTAAAAATAACACAAAAATAATTTGTTAAACAAGAAGAAAAATAACAAAAAAGATAATTACAAGAATATTAAGGTCTCATAAAGTTTTAATATTGAAGTACAAAGCAGAAGTAACAACAAAACAACTTAACTGGTTTATCTTTCATCAAAGTTTCGTTCAAGGACATTGTCCACAGTGACTAAAATGAACATCAAAATTCAAATGTTATATAATACATAACAAAGGTTAATCACATTAAAGCTACCTCTTCTACTTACAGAGAGATAATTGGTAGAGCTTAGTAGAAATAAATTAAAACATCTAATATAATGTAAATTTAGTCTTCAGTACTGTGAACATGTATTGGTCAAAAGACCAGTTACATCATTGTTTTTTAATAGATTTTTAAATATACAGTCAGGTAAGTGCCATACGTGATACATGCTTTGGGCAATCATGTCTCAAAAAAGAGATGACTGATTGGACAGAAAATTATCCTGCAGTAGGTTGCCATTGCTTTCTGTGGTAGACTGGTTGCCAGCCAAGGCTATAGAACCCAATCTGTTTTGTTATTTAACCCATAACTCGATGGAAGAGACTGATAAATACCTTTTCTAAGTGTATCTGTGCATAAGTAAATGCAAGGAATTCAACTGGATTTCGAACTTGGCTCCTAGATTTGTCATTCTGAACCGATATCCACTGCACCACAATGCATATTACTAACCCAAATTCTCCACTTTATCTTTGCAATATTGTTTGCTACATCTTTCTATGTACAATGAATTCTCTGTTCCAGGCTATCTTAGTCTTTGTCAAAATGATTCTGGGATATATGGGTGTGGTTTTGATGGTTACATTTAAGAAAATCTTTAAATTGCAAGGAAATTATATCTTGTGTTTTCAGACAATTCTTTTATGTGCTTTCGATTTTCTTTATTGCACTATTTCATTTTATTTTATCACTTTCCTTCTTCTCAGAAATGTAGATGTTAAACAAAATATAGAAATGTATTAATCTGTAAACGTTTCTGTATTTGTTTAGTTTTATGCTCATTATGTCAAAAGGCTTAATCATTCTAATTTTACAGATTTTGCCATTATTGTAACTTAGTGAGGATTTAAGGATGCAAAAAGGTTGTGTTTTTGTAATATTATGCACTCTAACTTCTCTTTTAATTATTGCATCTAAACTTATTTATAAATGCAACTTTGTATGTGTGTCTGTGTGTGTGTGTATCCGTTACCTATAGACTCCGAAACGGCTGAACCGATTTTCTTGAAAATTTACACAGTTGTACTATAAGCGTCTGTGAGTGTTCTTAGCTAGGTTTTGTGTCGAGGTACCCCCGATAAATATCAAAAATTGATAATCAAAAAAATCGTGTTATAGAAGGAGTGGTCTGATTTTAATCAAATTTGATACACTCATAGACAAAGCCATAAGAAATGATATTCAGAAGTTTCAATGTTGCAGTTCTTAGTGCAGAAAATTTGATATCAATACCAGGAAATCAAAATTTGACTAACATCCATTCATTTTTCTTTCAGTCTACGGTTTCGCTTTAACTGGAAACAACTATTGCTTTTTAGTCTTTCATGCCAACGTCCAAAGAGTCTGAGCTCCAGGATCATGGATTAGTTTTAAAGCTTCCATTACACCCGATACTATTACACTATACTGCTAGTTCTCAATAGTTATGATTAACTTGGTAGTTCTTGGTCTGTAATGAACTTGTCAAAATAAATCAGGTTTGGAGATAGTAGCGGGGGTCAATGAGATACACAAATAATATTTGTCTGATTTTTTCCTTCAAAATATAGGGAGGTTTAATGTCTTAGCAGCAAAATATGGTAAAGTAAAGAGAGATTCCTTTGAATTTTCTAATGTCGTTTCTTGCAATTTCAAAACCTCTACTTCTGCCTGAATCAGATTTTGGCTTGAATGCTGCATTTTTGTCATTTTTTCTTCTTATTTTAAGAGTTAAGAACATTTTTTTTACTGAAATACTTCATTATATAATATGATCCTGTCAATATGATCGCAGTTATGTTCTTAAGGTCGTTTATGACTGCATCTTTTCTATTTGCATGTATGTTGCATTCAGAATATATGTTGAAATCCCAGTGCAAAATAAGACCATTATAATCTCAAATTCGTTGTTTTGCTCATATCATTTTTCTCTGTTTGGTAGGTTATGTTTGCTGGCATATCTTTCATTGCCTTACTTTATGCCAGTTATTAAATTCCTTTCTTGCATGAGTAAAGCAGCTGAACTATTCCTGTATGCATGCCGAGCAACGTATTGTCTCCTCAGTGTGTATTCAGAAACGATACTTCAGATTGGCTTCATTCCTTGACACTGTACAGGCAATATTAAGGTCTTGGGCTCACAATCGGTATCAATCATTTCTTTCCCACTTGGTTTTCAAATTGATTGTGTTCACAATCTTTACTTTGTTATATTTTCATTTTTTTTGTTTTTTTTGCCGGTACTTCTTCTATTTCAACTTGTTCTTTAGTTTCAGGTTTTTCTTTTTTGGCGATTTTGGTTTTCATTATATAAAGAAAGTAGTTTTTTAGTAGACTAATGCTGGCTAACAAAGTTTAAGATAGATTAATGTTTGTGTAATATGGGCTCAAAAATTTTTCAGCTCAAACAGATACATTCCAAAAGCATATGATGCTCATCAACACAGATTCCAATCTGATTCTTCTTCTATGTGCCCTGTCCTTTAGGACGTAGGCGATCATGGCTTTCTATATCTTCCTATCCCTGGTAGCTCTTAGCATGCCTTCTCCTATTGCACCATGCAACCCTTGTTCCATTATCTATCTGATTAGGTCTTTCAGATATGTTATCCGTTGCTTTCCCCTGTCTCTTTTACCTTTTATCTGGCCTGTTAGTATCGGTTTCCCCAAGCCCTCCTTCCTCATTGCATGTCCCAGTAATTTCAGATGTCTCTTCCTGATGCTCAGTATTAATTTCCTTTTCACTTCCATAATTTCCAAAACCTCAACATTGCTCACATACTCAGTGCATGATATCCGCAGCTTTCTTCTGTAGAACCACATTTCAGTTGTTTCAAGTTTTTCTTTCATCTTTTATGATATTGTCCAGTGTTCACTGCCATATTGAAGAACTGACATCACATTGCAATCCAGTACTCTCTTCTTTGTTTCTAACAAAATTGTCCTGTTTCTTAATACTTTACTCAACTTCTGGAATGCTTCTTTTGCCATGCCAATTTGCCTTCAGATCTCTGTGTCACAATTTCCATCTTCTGTTATGACAGATCCTGGGTATTTAAATTTTTGTACCTGTTTGATTCTAGTATCTCCAACCTGTATTTAGCATTTTGGGTTGCCCTTTTATACTGATGACTATGCATTCGGTTTTCTTGCAGTTTATTTGTAGTTTTTCTTGTCACTCTCTTCAGCTACCTTCTGTAGGAGGTCTTGTAGTTTCATATTTGTGTCTGTTATCAGCACTGAATCATCAAAATGAAAATAATTGCACCTAAAATTTAACCAGTTAACTTGCATGCTTTTTTAACAACTATTTGAAATTATTAAAAGATCTAGTACAGGGTTTGCTAAAGACATACTTGAAGGTATGGTGACTGAAAAAAGTGCAGGAAGACAGAAACAAAAGTGGAGCGATAACTCTGTTCTGCAGTCACTAACTAAAGAGTAACAAACATTAAACAAACTTATTTGTTTCTAATCATTTCAACTTAAAGAAGACAATAAATTCTCTAAGACTCAATGAGTTATTGACAGTGTAAAGAAAATAAGAAAAAAGTCATAATTATAGAAAATTATAAGATTGACGTTGCATTTAAATTTTTAAAGATCAAACCGGAAAGCAAGAAGCAAGAAAAAAGTTTGACAAATGATAAGTATGAGACAAGAAACTATTGGCATAGAGCTTATGGTTACATCTAGCAATTTCAATTGTAAAATGATGAGACCTTGGTCCCAATTTAGTCCTGCACTTAAATTCATAAAGTTTAGGTAGCAAAAAGAAAAGATTGTCACATCAATTACTATGGAATTATATATACATGTAAAACAGTAACAAAGAGCTGTTTAGACCAGTAAACACTTATTTTTAAAAAAGTGCTAAATGCACAACAAAAAAAAAAAATGAATATGCAGAGCAAAATATTAAATAAGAAAACTTTTACTATTTACTATTTACCTAGATTTCAACCAGATCGGTCTTATCAGGATTATTCGAGGAGACCAATATGGTTGAAAACTTACATAAGCACACACATTCACAAATACGTTGACTGCTGATTACTATAAAAATCTCGTCTGCTTTTGACAAGTCTTGATTTTCATTCAGATTAGAGACATGTCAATCTTCTCACCAGCAGTTTAGCTTTTGGGGGAATGTGTTTACATGCTAACTTCCCATTCATTTAGCAAGCCTAAACTTGGTCTGACCTGAAAATATTAAATTTGACAGCAGTAAAATCTGTAATAATATGATACACATTTTAAATTTCATTTATCAATACAAGAATTAAAGTAAAAGCAGCATTGAAAAAAAAAACATTAATTTTGAAAGATCAAAGAAGCCAGGAAAGAGTTCCATGAGTGACAAGTATGAGAGAAAGAAACTATTGGAATAGAACTTATGGTTACTTTTAACCATTTGAACTGAAAAACAGTGAAACCAACCTGATGATCTAGTCCTGTACTTAAATTATTAAAAAGAGGGAGGTTTATGAAAAACATAACCTTAAAAATATTTATAGATAAGTAACAGGGAAGCTACATTATGGGGTTGGGAAAGTAATAGGAACTAAGGTGCCATGTCAAGAATAACAACCTTACAGATTCTTTTTTGTATTTTATCAATAATCTCTAAATAAATAGCAGAAGCACCAGAGTAGATTTAGTAGACTTTTCAATTTTTGGTGAGAAAGTTTGTCAAGGAAGACACAGAGAACCAAATTTCATTCCAGCAAACCTGCCACAATGAGTCACTTTTTTTGGAGATTAGTATCAGCTATGATGATGGAACAGTAAATGGGTTCTCCAAAACAATTAAAAGAAAGAAGTATAATTTTTGATGCATTAATATTAACAATCCAATTCTTGTCCTGTTGGTCAATTTTTAGATCAACATGACCTCCAATTTGTTGCTAATTAAGACAAAACATTTGCTTGTTAATTTCAGCTAAGATTAAATATAAATAGAAAAATGAAAAGAATAGCACATCACTCAATAAATCCCCGGCCTCTCTAATAAAACAACAAGTTTTAGGCAAAATTCAACTTTATTCATCAACATAGTCTTCTTCTTGGGTGATATCCTTATTCTAACACTTCTCTGACAATTTGATGCTTTTTTTGTAGAACGATTCATCCTTGGCCTCAAAATACGTCTCAGTTTTTGATATGACTTCTTCACTGGAGCCAAATCTCTTTCCCTGAACATACTCTTGAGGTTTGCAAACAGCCAGTAGTTTTTCCTTCTTCATTTGTGGCCATGTTTTGGAAATTTCTTCTTTCAAATGCACCAATAATGCTATTTAATAGTTGCTATTGGTGGTTCTTCCTTTTTCAAGAAAATCAATGAAGAAAATACATTGCACATTCCAAAACCCGGAGGCCAAAACCTTGCCTGCTGATGTTTATGTCTTTGGTCACTTTGGATGGCTTTCACCTGCTGCTATCCACTCAGCTGACTGCCAATTTAATTCTGAAGTGAAGTGGTGGATCCATGTTTTATCTATTGTCACATATTTATGCAAACACTTCTCTTGTTGCATCGAAACAGTTTCAACAATGCATTATCAACTATGACCAAATGCAGCACCCACTTTGGACACAGCTTTCTCATTGATAAATGTTCATGCAAAATGGTGAATACACTGCCTTCTGGTATGTTCAACTCCTCTGCTATCTTACACAACTTGTTGTTGGTGCATTTCTTTGGTGTTTTTCAGGACAACTGCTGATTTTAGTTGACCTGAACATTTAGCATCATTTGTGTTTGTTGGACCACATTTAAAGTTAGCATACCACCTCTTAACCATTGTTTCTGACAGAGCAGAGTTCAAATAACACGTATCAAGCCATTGCTTTGCTTGAACAATATTTTTCCTATCAGAAAGCAATGCTTTATCAACACACGAAATTCATAATTTTCCATTGTTTTCAAAATTTTCAACAGTAGCTTCATGTAAATAACTGTAATTTGTATTCTAATAATCCAACTGAGCCTAAATTCTAACATGTGCCAGGTTAGTTCATGAAAATTATATTAATTTTTTATTAGTGGTGCCATCTATATGTCAGGCCCAGGACTTATTTAGTGATGTGTTAATATCCTTCGCAAGCATGATAATATTTTAATTTTCTTTTTCTCAAATCCATTGCTCAAGATCATAATGAATATTGGGCAATAAGTCAAGTTTGTTTGCAGAAACTGTAACTACTGATATTTCGGTCAATAATTTTGGTCTTATATTTGAATTTTCATTGGATCAGTCCACTCACATCATCTGTTCTAAATCATCTAGAAATAGTTTAGGATAATTAATTTAATAGATACTTAAAAGCTCTGTAAACTTTCTGTGTGACAATGAGATGTGAATGTGTATTGGTATGTTTGAGGATGCATTCCAAAGGCTAAGAGTATTGAGAGACAGAAACATTTTGTTCTTATGTGATGTTTGTTCTTCAATATGGCAGCAAATACTGAACAATATCATCAAAGATGTAGGAAAGACTTGAAGAAACTGAAATGTGGGTTTAGAGAAGGATGTTGGGGATACGATTGACCAAACATGTTAGCAACTACAAGGTTTTGGAGAGGATGGAAATGACCTTATATTTAATATCAGCAAAAGAGAGCTAAAGTTTTTGGGATATGTAATGAGGAAGGAGGATTTGAAGAATCTAATACTCACAGGACAGAGGAATAGAGAGACAAGAGAAAGCAATGCATGACAATCTTGACAGGCTTAAGCAAGTGAATGGTGGAGACAGGTTTGGGAACGGTAACAAGAGAAATGTGTTAAAAGCTACAAAGGAATAGGGAGATGTAGAAGCCCATGATCAGCTACATCCTGAAGGGACATGGCACATAGAAGAATCAGCAGCAGTAACTTTCTCTCTATTCTTTGCAGCTTTTTATGATGCCAATTTATCCTGCTAAAAGAATAAGTTACAACAGATATTGGTAATTTGTTAATAGTTCCAAACTCATGCTAAATGTCATTTATCAATCTGGCTCAACTGAAACAGGTGCCTCAAAATGGAGTAATATTTAGAAAGATTAGTCTGACTAGGGATTTTTCTATTTTCACAGGATGCCCAATTGAAAAATCAACAGTAAATAATCTAATACAGTTTGTGGGGTTTCATACATTGACACCCACACACACACACACACACGCATGGTCACTCGCCGTCCACGTGATGACTGGTTCCCGCCAAAACGATGCTAATAAAAGCGGAAAACATCACGTGGTACAGCAGTTAGGATTTTGTCCCGGGGCAAGAGCAGACATGTCTCCTTAACTCACACAAACACACGCGCACTAATTGCGGGTAGCAATTAGTGGCGCAACTTTTTTTTATTTTTCTTCTCACCGACATTAACACTATGCACATTAACTTTCATTCAAACTGGACCTTACATAAAATAACTTCCTGCACATAAATTTACAATTTTTCCAACCTTCGTCAGTAGAAATCCACAGACTGCCTAAGACTGCTACATTCGCATGTAAGTCTCTCTCTCTCTCTACTCAACGCACACACAGACACAGAACTTCTGTCTTCTGTCTGACTTTCTTCATCAAGGATTTGAACTTTGAACTCTTTACGATAATCTTAACGATTGTACAAACCTTTCTTTCAGCTAGAGAAAAAACTTCATACATCGTATTTTGTTTCTACGAACAGACGAAGGGGAATGACTCTTTCCTTTTCACTTTCTTATGCATGCTCTCTCAACCCCATGTAACCTTTGTCAATATATTGTTTTTCTGGTTACTTTTGCCTTTTCGTTCTTTCTTAAATCCTGCTTTAAGATATGACCAAGGTTGCATCGAGTCGACTCATAAAACTTAAATTAGTAAGTGGACGCATCGTCCACTTCAAGTTTGATGTTGTAAAATTTGCCTACAGTTTCTTAAGGAACACTTTAACTGCAGCCATGAGGAAATGCATACATTTGCACTCTTTGCAATTGCATTTTTTATGTGACAATTATATGCAGAAAATGTTTGAATGCATCTAATCTTTCATGGAAGAATATCCCATCTGACTGCTATTAAATAATGTATTTTAGTAACAAAAATAAAGTTTCCATTTCTTGTTCAGCATCAAAGAAGAAGATTTAAAATTTGAAACATTGTGCAATTTGAAACATTGTGCAATTTGAAAACATTGTGCAATTTGAAAACATTGTGCAATTTGAAAACATTGTGCAATTTGAAAACATTGTGCAATTTGAAACATTGTGCAATTTGAAAACATTGTGCAATTTGAAAACATTGTGCAATTTGAAAACATTGTGCAATTTGAAACATTGTGCAATTTGAAAACATTGTGCAATTTGAAAACATTGTGCAATTTGAAAATGACATTTTAAAAGATCAAACAAACGTAATGCAACATGGGTAATCTTGTCGTTGGTGCATGCATATTTTTTTAACCATTAATCAGCTGCATATAAAGCTGACAATGATTTGATTGTAATAAATAAAATTCTGAATATGGTACACAAGGCCACATTTTCAGGAAGTGACTGAAGAGAATGCTTTTATTTTTACATTTTTAAATAAATCTACCGGATTCAAAACTCGTTTTGTAAATTGTACAATAAAAATGATCAAAACCAATATAGGAGGAACATAAGAAATAGGAAAATATGTATGAAGATAAGTGGTCAACTCAGAAAAATATTAGAATCAATTTAATTTCAATGCAAAAACAAAAAAAGACAGCTATAGAAAAATTCTTCATCTGCGGAGTTTCTGTATTTGATGAAAAATTGTTTTATATTGTTTTGACAAAACCATTTATTCATATAGATTCATTACTTCATTATTCACCAAAGTATTATCCCTTGTTTTTAAGTTGTCTTCTTTTTCTATATGCCCTCTTTGTTCAGGATGTAGGTGATCATGGCTTTCATGGTCTCCATATCCCTGGTTGCTCTTAGCATGCTTTCTTTTGTTAAACCACACAATCCTCGTTCTGTCATTCACCTGCTCAGGCCTTTCAAATATGTTATCCGCTGCTTTCCCCTGTCTCTCTTTCCAACTATCTGGCCTGTTAGTATCAGGTTCTCCAAGCCCTCCTTCATCATTGCATGTCTCATAAACTTTAGCTGTTTCTTCCTGGTGCTCAGTTGTCTATTTCCTCATAAAATAAAATTCAGATGTGCCAATAGCATTGCAGTTATTGCAATAGAATGTGGAACTGGCAAGTCAAGTTCAAATTCTGGTCCACTTTGTTACATTTACTTTTATAGTTAAGATTTTTTCTTCCTATATATAGAATAAATAACAGAGCATACTTGGATTTCTAGCCTTGAATGTCAGCCAGTCTAAGAGAAAGTAGACACTGAATTCAAAATCATGATCAAAACAACATTCTTATGTTTCTAAAGAGGTCATAACATTTCACAGGTAATAAACAAAATCATGTTAATCTATGGAAAGCCAGAGTTGCCTCTATCCTGAAGGAAGTTTGCATTTAAAAAATTAATTATTCAATAATTTCTTGAAAAAAAATTTATATGTTCAACTTATTAGAATCTCTGAAAAGATGGAATGGTG
Organism: Ascarosepion bandense; assembly: GCA_037127315.1. Classification (NCBI taxonomy): domain Eukaryota; kingdom Metazoa; phylum Mollusca; class Cephalopoda; order Sepiida; family Sepiidae; genus Ascarosepion; species Ascarosepion bandense. Next base: position 936,110 of record JBBBDQ010002011.1, on the reverse strand, counting down.
GAGTGAAAAAAAATTATCACCTGGAGAAAATGTTGCATGTGGAAGAATTTCCAATCCAATCTGCTGTAATAGTAAATTGTGTTGATTTGATGAATTTCTGACAGAAATTCTCTATATCTTTTGTTAAAATCACTGACCAGACATAAAATATTGATGTGAAACATTTAACAGACTGAATTTGAGAGTTATAAAAATGATGCCTCATCTGAAAGAACTTCCCATTGAAGCTCCATTACAATTGCTGTGTTGTATTGACAAAATTTATCCTGTCACAAGACCACTTTTTTGCCCAGAAACATAACTTTTCCAGTGTACCATTCAAATGAACTAATTGTTCAGTGTATAGTGTGTTCCATTAAAACAGATCAAAGCTAGCAGTAAATAAAACAGTTTTATCAGTGAAATTATATTGATTTCTCTATTGGATCATGTTATTTGAGTCTGGGCTATTATATGTGAAATATAACATTGCTCAAATATCTATGGAATATTCTGGTTATTACTGCTGGGTTTGTTCTTTTGCCTAAACAGCCAAAACTTGTTGAATGGCTTTCGCCACTGAAATAAATAGGCAAAGAGAAAAGGAAAGATACAGAGACACTAGAGGGACAGTTTGGACACTGATTTTATTTTTGATTCCAACGACCTCTTGTTGGGGAAATTCCTTCCCAAACAGTTTGGCAAGTTATTTGAGTCTGGGCTATTATATATGAAATATAACATTACTTAAATATCTGCCAAAGCTTTAGCAGCACACCTCCACTTGATGGCCAACCTTTTTTATGACGTCCCTGCATAGTTGCTTGTTGAGCTCCTTGATCTCACTAATATGCCTTATTATATCATCCTATAGGTGTTGAATTGTTGTTGGCTTGTTGGCATAGAGTTTACTTTCAAGATGACCCCCAAGGAAGAAATCTAAAGGCATCAAGTTGCTAAATCATGGTAGGGAATTGACATGACTGTTTTAAGAGATAATGCAACATGGGAACTTCTCTTGTTTGAATGTCCATTTTTGTAATAGGCTTTGATAATTTTAACACGGTGTTTGATTGTTATTTTTTCCATAGTTGAAATTGCCATAAACTGAAGTTATTAAATCTGAAATAAATTGAAAAAAATCATTCAGTTCTAAACTTAATTCACATTTAAAATCTGTCAAATTATTAGAACACTCTGTAGCATTGAAAACTAAAAATGTATCTAGATTCCAGCAGTAATTTTGTTAATAATCAATTCCCTCTGGATACTATTAGATAGAAAGATCTTTTTTTCTCAGATTCCACTTCACTTGAAAAGGATATCATGGCACAAGATAAAGTTTTTGGTTTCGGTGTTGAAGTAAAACATATCAAAACATTGTTAAGTTATATAATATGCTGTATTACCATTCTGTGATGATAATCACAGGTGACATGATAATTGAAAGGCTCTTTGTCTTTTCTCTTTCAGAATTGCAAAAATCATTTTCTTTCACTCCAATGGAGACAAGACGTGTAAGTATTTCAGAAACGAAAACTAAAGATTCTATTGAATTGTTCATAACTTCAACTTCTTTTTTTCTTCATTCTTTAGTAACAAGCTTTCTTTATTTATTAATTGTGGTTTGTTTGAATTTCATGTTTGTTGTAACCCTGTTTTAAGGGGTCAAAAATGCAAAAAGGAACATGGGATTAGTATAAACAATTTGTATTACAAAATATGGTAAAGGTACAAGATACCTGCTTGTTTGTCTAGCTGACGAGCAAGCGGTGTTGGATATCACAAAGTCTCTCTACGATTGTTTGACTTGTACCAGATTGGTGCTACTCCTGACTACTAGTCACATGGTATATATGTGCAGGTCAGGTTAATCCATTACCATGTTAATGGGTAGATCCGCTACAACAATGTTATGTATGTCTTTTTCTTTTACCAGATTCAAATGAGTCCACCAAATATTGTTTGCCAGAGAAATGTATTAGGAGTCCTAAAATGATAATACTTTCTATTCCCTCAATAAATATCAAAATCGTTTTTTTAACACATTACTCAATATGTCCCAGGCCTGACATATAGATTCTTCTTCTATGTGCCTTGTCCTTTCAGGATGTACGTGATCATGGCTTTCCCGGTCTCTATTCCTGGTGGCTATTAGTACGCTTTCTCCCATTACATCACGCAACACCCGTTCTGTCATCCACCTGCTCAGCCCTTCAAATATGTTATCCACTGCTTTCTCCTGTCTCCTTATTCTCCTCTATCTGGCCTGTTAGTATCTGGTTCTCCACGCTTTCCTTCTTCATTGCATGTCCCAGGAACTTTAACTGTCTTTTTCTGATGCTCAGTATCAATTTCCTTTTCGTTTCCATCATTTCCAAAACCTCGTCATTGCTCACATGCTGGATCCATGATATTCACAGCATTCTTCTGTAGAACCACATTTCAGTTGCTTCAAGTTTTTCCTTCATCTTTGATGATATTGTTCAGCATTTACTGCCATATTGAAGAACTGATGTCACATAGCAATCCAGTACTCTTTTCTTTGTTTCTAGCAAAATTTTTATGTCTCAGTACTCTACTAAGCTTCCGGAATGCATCATTTACCATGCCAATTCATCTTCAGACCTCTGTGTCACACTTTCCATCTTCTGTTAGAAGACTTCCCAGGTATTTGAATTTTTGTACCTGGTTGATTTTTGTACCCCTCCCCATCTGTATTTGGCATTTTGGGTTGCTGTTTTTGCTGATGATCATGCATTCAGTTTTCTTGCAGTTTATTTGTAATCCTTTCTTCTCACACTCTTCAGCTACCTTCTGTAGGATGTCTTGTAGTTTCCTTTCCATGTCTGCTATCAGCACTGTATCATCTGCATAACTTGTGTTGTTCAAAATAGCCTCCGATGATGAATCCTGGCATGATGTCTAGGGTCCTCAGAATAGTTTCACTGTACAAGTTGAATAAATCTGGTGAAAAGACACATCCTTGTCTTACACCTCATTCTATCTCTGTATATATGCTGAATTTGTTACTTGTTCATATGTAGGCATTTTGCTACCAGTAGAGATTCTTCATTACTCTTATGTCTTTCCCAAATATATCGAGGCTGCTGAGCATCTCCATCAATTCCTTGTCGCGTATTTTGTCAAACGCCATTGCATAATCAATAAAACATAGGTACAAGTCCTTCTGCATTTGTATTGTCTTTTTGGAGAGCATCCTAATCATAAATATGGTGTTTCTTGTTCCAGTATTTTTGACAAACCCACACTGTTCTTGTCCTGTCTCTGTCTTGTTTCTGCTTCTTGCTCTATTCATCAGGATCCGAATGATCAGTTTTGTAATGTGGCTCATTAAACTGATTGTTCAGTGGAGATCACACTCGTTTGCACCTGACTTCATAGGCAGTGCTATGAAAGTCGATTTGCTTAGCTCTTCTGATATTTCACTACTATTATAAATTTAATTTATTATTTCTGTAATTTTCTCTATGACAAATTCATCTAGGGCTATCAGTCTGGACCAGCTGCTTTGTTTCTGCTCAGTTTGGCCATTGCAGCTTCCACTTCAGATATTAATATTTCCAGTTTTCATTTTTGTGTATTATCGGTTGCGATCTCTTGTCATGGAAAAGATCTTTAATAAGTTCTATCCATCGCTGTAGTATTTCCTCTTTCTCCAATATGATCCTTCTATCCTTGGATTTTATACATCCTGTTAAGGAGCAGGTTTTTGTCCTGTCAGTTTTCTTATTTCTTTATGCATGTTTGCTTTAAAAGTTCTGCTCAATCTCTCTATTTCTGCACATTTGTTGTTGAACCATTCCCTCTTTGGCCTGTCTGCATTTTCTCCTTATTTCTTTATATAGTTTCCTGTATTTCATTCTATGTCTTTGCATCATTTTCTGTCTCCTTTGTATCATGTCAAGAATCTCTTCAGTCATCCACTTGTTTTTCTTCTACATCTGATTTCTTTTGGAGCAATGTTGTTTGCTGATGTTACTATTGCTTGCTTTAGTGAGTCCTATTCCAAGTTTCCTTTTCAAATTTGTTCTTTGTATTTGTTTTTCATGCTGTTAGTGTATTCTTTCTGCAGGTAAAGGTCATTCACTAGCATGCTGTATTGCAGTCTTAGTGCTGCACTTGGCTTCTTCATTCTCCAAACTTTCACTTTTAGTTTGCAGATGTCTGGGACATGGTTGCTTCCACAGTTGACACCTGGATAGGTTTTACATTGAACCACTGCATTTCTGAATCTTGTTTATGGTTATGTAGTCTATTTAGTGTTTTGTGTTGCCTCCTGGGCTTCTTCATGTCCATAGATGTCGTAGGTGTGGCGTGACTAATAAAAAATCATATAATTTTTATGAACTACTCACCTTCAAATAGAATGTGACAAAATTTAAGTCCAACTGGATGATTGGTTTACAAGTTACAGTTATTTAAGTAAAGCTCTAGTCAAATAGACAGCTGAGTAGACAGCAGCAGGTGAAAGCTGTCCAAAGTAACAAAAGAAAGCAAACATCATCAGACAAGGCTTTGATTCCATATTTTGGAATGTGCCCGGTATTTTGTTCATTGATTACTCTTGAGAAAGGAAGAACCATCAATAGCAAATATTATATAGCATTATTGGTGCATTTGAAGGAAAAAAATTGCCCCAAAATGGCCATAATGAAGAAGGAAAATGTGATCTTTCACTAAGAATATGCACTGTGTCACAAGTCGATTGCAATGATGGCAAAACTAAATGCATTGCACTTTAAATTGTTTCTGCATCAATGCTATTGTCCAGATCTGTCACCCATAAACAACTGGCTGTTTGCAGACATCAAAAGTATGCTCCAGGGAAAGAGATTTGGCTCCAGTGAAGTAGTGATATCAGAAACTGAGGCATATTTTGAGGTCAAAGACAAATCATTCTACAAAAAAGCATCAAATTGTTAGTAAAGCATTGGAATCAGTATAGTATTACCCTAGAAGGAGACTATGTTGATAAAAAACGTTGAATTCTGCCAAAACTTTGTTGTTTTATTAGTTAGGCCTGAGAATTTATTGAGTGATGTGCTGTTATTCTTGAGTGAAAAGATAAACAGTTCTTAAGTTTATACTTGAGTCAAAAGGAAGACACAAGTCTAGTTTATACTTAAGTCAAAGATAAATATGGATTTGGTTTAAACTTATGTCTACAATCATCCATGCTCAAATTGTTTCCTTTTGTCTTAAGTAGAAGTTTGTCGCATTTGCAAGATCTATTCAAAAATTTACTGACATAGGAACTTCATTTTGAATCCTTATATTCAAGAGCTGATTTTGAATTCCACTTGAAATTGTTACATTCACTTATGCGCGAATACACTTGGGAAAGGTAATAATCCATCTCTTCCACTCCAGCTATGGATTCAACAACAGGAGAGATTGGTTGGCAACCAGTCTACTGTAAAGTAATGGCAACTAACTACAAGGAAATCTTCTGGCTAGCCAGTCATGTCTCTCTCAAGATATGATTGCCAAAGTGTGTATTACATATAGCACTTAACTGACTGATATTAAAGCCATTTTTTTGCCAAGAATAGAATTTGTCTTTATTAAGGAATTACTTAAATTTTTACTATTGTACAGGTGAAGAGGCTCATCCCTTGTTTCCTGTTTAGGATGTGGTTTCCGGCTTTTTCTTTCAAATCTTTTCCTCTTTTTTTTTTTTCAATTGGAGTAGATAGACTAAACTATCGCCCGGTTCACACTCCACCCACGTCTATTGAACGGGTGAAGAGGCTCGTCCCTGGTTTCCTGTTTAGGATGTGGTTTCTGGCTTTCTCTTTTCCAATCTTTTCACTCTTACGTAGCCCCCTGCACATCAGTGGTGTTACCGCCTTGCTCAGGGTGATATGATTAAAAATAAAACAAAAAAAATAAAAATAATTGATATACTGCAGACGAGTTGTACAAGTCAAATAAATCTCAATAATTTTCTATAAAACTGATTTCCCCAGCTTTGAATGCAGGTTGGTCATGGGAATTTTGCATCAGCCTCAAATTGTTTCTATTTTCTTTGGTGAAAGACAGATTCTTCAGATTTCATGTCAATAACAGATCTTTATTATAGTCAGCATCTATTTATCAGAAGCCATGGATAATCAGCCTTTATTCCATGATATTTTCTTTAGTGTGATAATTAGATACATTATTTATTTTGAGCAAAACATGTTTCTTCTGGGTAGAAAAGTTCAACTTTCTTAAAAAGCTCTAAAACAATACAATTATTAAGTTTCTGTAAAAATTTTCCAATCCAATATTTCCAGTTTTCCACCTTGGCTTCAAATTTCAAAATTTTTAGTTGGGGACTTTTGTTTACATATAATACTTGAATTGTTTGAATAGCCAAAGCTTTAACTTAGAAATAATTAGCATCTATATTTTAATAAGCTGAATTATTTCATTTATGTTTAAATTCCAAAGGAGGTCAGGCTGAATAATTGCAGCTTCATTCAAATAAAATTAAAAGAAAAAATTAATTATAATAAACATAATTGTATTAATTTTTTTAATTCCTTTCACACCAAACAAAGCAACAGAGCCACTCAAACACCAGGGGTTACAGCGTGTGAAAGTATATGAGAAAAGCATTAATTAGAGAGATAAATAAAAACAAAAATTACAAAAACAGATCATGATTTACAATGAATTTGGAAAGCAAGAAGATGGAGTTTGAGTTTTGTTTAATGGCATATCAACCTTTGTCAATTATTTAATGCCAAAAAAATGCTTTTTTGTTTTTTTTAGTGTTTGGTTATAGTGAGAAGGTTGATATTTTTATGAAATAGTTGTTTTTATTTTTTTTTATTTTAGAAAATCAAATGTCTTCTAGTTTTGTATTCAAATATATTTGCTGAGATTTTTTTTTCCTTCAAAAACGTGTTATGGTAATAATTTTTTTTTATTGTAATTTTTTTCCTTCAAAAATTTATATTCTTCTATAAATGTCTATTTTTATGTATATATCTCTATAAAAGTGGATTTTATACTTTCATAGTGTTTTGACCCCAGTTTGGGGGTTAACTATTTACCCATTGCTGGGATCTTAACAGGTACAACCACTCTGGGTCAGGGTGAACCTGAGAACAACAGCAATTAAGAGATGGTTTCATGCTTCTCACAACCTCCCAATCAGTGGCCTTGCTGCTGGATGCAATTTACCATCATGCTCAGGACCAGCAAGAAGATAGAAGAGAGTTTCACAAGTGAGAAGAGTGACAGAAGAAACTGTTAGCACAGAAGTTCCAGTTACATCTCGCTGTTTTGACTGTAAAATGGTGGCATCTTGTACTGCACTTAAATGCATAGAATCTTGCTACCATAGACATGAGTTCACCAGAACAATTGCCATGAAAGTATTTACAGAAAAGGTACAAGAACGCTACATTATCAAAGTGAGAAATTGATTGAAGCTGAGATGCTAAGTCAGAACCAATAGTATTGCAGATTGATTTTTGAATTTTATCAAGAATTAGTAAATATACAGTAGGAGCACCAGACCATATGTGAAAGCAATATTCAAATTATGGATGAATGGTCAACTTGTAAATATGTAAGATAAATTTGGGCATGGAAAATTGTTTAACTTAATACAAAGAACAAAATTTTTTAGCAGCAGAACGAGCAATTGATTCAGTATAATCTTTCCACTTTAAGTCAGCGGGAAACATTAGCCTGAAAAATTACATGATATCATTTTTTTAGAAAAAGCATTAGCCATTCTGATGGAGATCAGAAAGGATTCTCTGAGAAGATTAGGGCAGCTTTGTTTTTGAGGCATTTAAACTAGCACGCTATTCCACTTAACAATAGAATGCAATTTTCTTTTTCTCAATTCCAGTCACTTTCACGTCAACATGATATGGCTTCTCTCTGTCTCTTCTATAAATACTTTCACAGCTTCTGCTTCGATGAGCTTAGCTTTTTGGTGCCCTCTCATGAATTTACTTAAGCTATGAGACTAGTGACTGTGTCCCACCCATTCAAAGTAAAATCAATCAAATGTAACCACAACTTTTACTCTATCACCTTCTTTTCTTGCACTTTCTGTCTGTGGAACTCTCTTCCATTATACTTGCTTCCCTGACATCTACAATCTCCAAGAATTTAAACATAAGGTCAGTCGCCATCTCCCATCTCTTTGAATTGCATTCTTTCTCTGACAACCCTTCTACTCAACTCTCATACAGCTCTCTTCACATCAGTGTTCTCACCTTTCTCTTATCTATTCTCTGACACCTTCCCTGTAACTTGTTCCTCTTTCTTATCACTCACCTCTTATGTAATCCTCTGCACACCAGTGGTAGTACTGCCTTGCTTGGGGTGAAAGGATTATAAAAAAAATCAGTAGCCAATTTGCCTTTATTGAATCGAATTGGTTTTATAAATTCTCATATTGTCAAATATGACCATTTTATCCTTAGGATTTACAGGAACGGACATGGACTGGATTATCTAAGTTCACCTGTCCATCATGTTCTACTTATTAATTACCAAAGAAAACAGAGGAATAGTTAAAAGAATGGAAATGACCTGATTGTGATGATAGATGTGAAAGTTCAAACTTATCACTTAATTCTGATATCATGGGTTATGGCTCTACTATCTAAGTAATACCAAATAGAATGTCAACAGCTCGAGAAAAATTAATATTCACGCAGGGGATTGTTTGGTTACCTGATCTTTTAGCATAATCCTAAAAATTCAAAAAACAATTTTGCTTGTACTTTGCAATGGTTATTGAATATTTTAGCTCTCCTTTTCACATCACTAGGGAATGTTTTTTTGCAGCAAAGGAGAAAAATATTTTTATAAAATATGATTTAAGAAATCTACAGAACAGTTGCCTTTGAGACTCAAAAATCCATTTTCTTTGTTAGCATTTCTTATTGTTTCAAATGTACTCATGAATATTTAAATCCCTTTTTCCTGTTGGCTTCTGTTTGAAAAATTCAAATATGTAAATAGATAAAATCTATAACCATTCTTTTAGCAGAAAAAGTTTCATTAGTCTTTGATTTTAGGAATCCATGAAAGGCATTTATATTGTCTACATAGATAGAATTTTGATTTTTATGTCTTGCAGTTAGAAAACATTATAAACCTACCATGTTTAGATATGTTACAAAGTGGTTAGGACATAAAATTCAGTGAGGGTCTAAGAAATGTTTCTTTTTTATTTGCTATAATCTCTCAGGACATGGGAAAAATAAGTCTCTCCAAATGAGATTTACTGTTGCCAAATTTGGTCTAGACCAGATTTAGCAGCAGAAAATATGTTGCTTCTGCTATGTTCACGGCATGATGGTTAAATTGTTGCCATCTTATATTTTTGTTTGCATTGTTTGTTTTTGATTTTGTCAAATGAATAGTAAAGTAGAGTCACTTGAACATTGTTTGTGAGAGAAAGAACACCACAAGGAAATTTAATTCACCAGAAATTTGGGAATAAGATGTGTGCAGCCCAGGCATTTGTGTGAGGAGCTCTAATATAAACATTTCAGTGTGTTTGGAGGTAAATCTGAAGACAGTGCAGAGGATTCAGAAAAAGTTGGATGAGTCTAATGGTGATTACAAAGGTACAGCAGCTTGGAAAGCTCATTCTGATCAGAAAAACTCCCAAATCTTTTAGTGAGGACCTTGGACTCAACACAGAGGGTTACATAAAGTGCTTTAAGGAAGTATAGCTGACCTAGGCCAAGAGAATGGGTGCTGAAAGGCAACAAGATTCTGTAACAGCCATACAAGCAGGAGAGCCTTGTCAAAAATTTCTTTGACCGCATTACCTTCTCAGACTGCAACTTCCACAATTATTATGTTAGTTGCTGTTAGTTGAGAGGCAAATAAATCTCCTTGCAATATCAAAGACGAACTGGAATACAGGAGAATTCCAAAGTTGTCTGGAGACCATGTTTGAAGCCAATGGTAATTTTATTGAAAAAATTTATTTTTTAGTATTTTGGTAAATGTATCTGTTAAAATAATATTATTATTATTATTTTCATTTTTGTGTAATTTAGATGAAAATTTATCCATCTCACCCTGTATATTGAGGTTTGAAAAATTCAAACAAAAATCTGTTATCTTATCAGTCCTGATGTGGCATCACCAGTTCAATAACTCTCACTCTGCCATAACTTAGCTTCTCCATATGTTCTCCTTAAATACTTTCATGGCAATTGTTCTGATGACCAGGAATTAGACATAGTACTAGATTTGCAACTCATCTCATCATTTTACTGTTGAAATTGCCAATGTAACTCTAAATACGATCTTCAAAAATTTATATTCTAAGTCTGTTATGATTTACCTTAATAAGCTTTTCCCTGTTTATTTCCTTATCAGTAATTCATTGTATTTTAGTTGCTTTATTGCTTTGTTTAAATCATTTTTATAAAAAAAAGAGTCTTTTCTGTTTCCACTTTCCTTAAAATTTCCTCATTTCTCACATGTTCTGTCCGTGGTATTCACATCATCTTTCTCGAGAGTCACATCTCCCTTACCTCAGATTTTCATTTGTCTATGAGATTGTTTCTGTCATTTTGATGCAATAATTGCAAGCTCAAAATCTGAATTATGAATTGGCAATATCAAAATCAAGAACAAAAATTTATTAAAAGAAAATGAAAAATGTGATACTGAAATCTGAAGACACATAAAAATTGGGTTATAGAAGGAGTGGTCTGATTTTAATCAAATTTGATACTCTCATAGACAAAGACATAAGAAACGATATTCAGAAGTTTCAAGGTTGCAGTTCTTACAATAGTGCAGGAAATCGATAATATATATATATAAATCAATACCAGGAAATCAAAATTTGACTTACATTCATTCATTTTTCTTTCAGTCTACAGTTTCGCTTTAACTGGAAACTTTTTAGTCTTTCGTGCCAATGTCCAATGAGTCTGAGCTCCAGATCCATGGATTAGTTTTAAAGCTTTCATTATACCCGAGCACCACCAGGCTATATTGCTAGTTTGTCTGAATTTTTGAGATGAGGTACTATTGACACTATTTATATTATTTGAACTATTGTCCTCATTTTGGTTGTCATTTGTACATCATTTTGGCTGTTGTATGCTCTGGCCTTCTTCATGTGCTAGGAATTTTGAATAAAGGATTTGGTTTAAAATTTCAAGCACCTAAAGAATGTCAGAGCATACAACAGCCAAAACATCATATAAATGACAACAAAGATGAGGACAAGAGTCCAAATAATGTAAATAGTGCCTTTAAAAGATGTTGTTTGTGTATAGTGATGATAGAAATCTAAATCTAATCTAAACTTATTTACAAATAGAACTTTGTCTGTGTGTGTGTGTCTGTTACATATAGACTCCGAAACGGCTGAACCGATTTTCTTGAAAATTTACACAGTTGTACTATAAGCGTCTGCGAGAATTCGTAGCTAGGTTTGTGTCGAGGTACTCCTGATAAATATTGAAAATCGATAATTGAAAAAATCAGGTTATAGAAGGAGTCGTTCAGTTTTAATCAAATTTGATACACTCATAGACAAAGACATAAGAACCAATATTCAGAAGTTTCAAGGTTGCAGTTCTTACAGTAGTGCAGAAAATCGATTATATATATATATATATATATATATATATCAAAGGCAAGATGTTTGTGTGTGTCTGTTTATCTGCCTGTATGTCTGTACTTTTTCAGCCCTTTTATTTTAGTTTTTGCTTTGGATTTGGCTCTAAGTAGGTATAATTGTAGTTCTTAGTCTCAGCCATGATACCATTTACTCAGAGGACTTATTTCGCCTTCAAAATAACGAAAAAAACTTATTTGATATTGATACCAGGAAATCAAAATTTGACTTGCATCCATTCATTTTTCTTTCAGTCTACGGTATTGCTTTTTAATCCTTCGTGCCAATGTCCAAAGAGTCTGAGCTCCAGGACCATGGATTAGTTTTAAAGCTGTCATTACACCCAAGCAACACCGGGCTATACTGCTAGTTAGTTTATGAAAATGTCCTGTCTGTTGGAAATGTTAAAAAGCTTTTGACAAAGTTTGAACTAATGAGTAAATAATTGTGGTGGACTTAGAAATCAGAGATTGGGGAGGACAAGATATAATGGTGCAAGAATTGTGGAAATTCATGATGACATCTTTTTATTTTCTCATTTGTGGTAAAACAAAGCATTCACTGGTTTATGGTTTCATATGGAACCATGAATCTACAGTTACTGCAATTACAAGTTCAAAGATAACAAAGTAGATATTAATCCCTTTAAATGGTATGATATTATAAACAATCAGATGATTACAAGAAAAATACTTTTGGGAAAGAAATTCATGTGTGAGTTGATGCACACTGTTTAGTGAGTGAAATCTTATTGGAAGTAGATCTGTAATTAAGGATGTGTGCTGACTGCATCCAGCAATCAATGTTCTGCATATTAACATGGAGGAACAAGGTCTCCCATTTCAATAGCAGGCAAAGATGATGCATCAGAAGATTGTCTCTCTTGGTATATTATCAAATATCAAAAAACATCTTGAGTTTTATGATAAAATACATTAAGAAGTAAGGCCTCTAATCAGGATGTTTTGAGAAGCCTCTTCATTCTTATTATCCCAAGGGCCATCCTGACCCAGAGTGGAAACACTAGTTAGGATCCCTATAATAGTTAACTGGGGTCAAAACACTATGAAAGTATAAAAAGGGATTTTTATAGTGAAGTTACCAGCTATATATTTTTAAGAAATTGAGGGTGATATGCCAAAAAATAAAATAAACCAAACCAAATAGTGAATACCCTGACTAGGAAGGCAAGTTTGAAAAGGGAGTCTGGCTCCCACTCTTACTATACTAATTTAATATAATCTTTCTGTTGAGGTCTCACTGATGAAGTCTAATAAGAACTTAGCAAATATACTAACATGAATGATAAAGAGATACTTCAGCATGATGAATAAAGAAAGGTGAAGTTAGATGCGGAGCCTTAGAAAGTTTATGGTAATATTAGTTGTTTTCCTACAAGGAAACATTTGTCATTCAGAGTCATTTATTTATTGAGCAGCCAGTATTGCTTTTGGTTGAAAATTATAAAATATTTCTCTTAAAACAGTTTTTTAGGAATATAAGTTTCAGAAGTCCAGTAGCTTTTATTGCTCTTTTCAGTATTTATGTGGTTTTCCTTCCTAATGATTTATTTGAAATCATGTGGAATATTAGCATATTGATTATCTCATCTTCCTGTTACATGTGCAATCCATTTCAGTTGTTGCCGCTGTTGGTACTCCTCAAGTTATGTGATTTGTGTTATTTGCTGCAGTTCTTTATGATTTTGTAGTTTGAGTGCATAATGTTTAAAGAGGGATATTCTTTGCCAAGACCCTCAGGCTTTCCTTACTCAAAGCTTTTTTTACCATTAATCTTAGAAAATATGGATGTCATGTAATATGGTACTTTTCAGGGGACTTTTCTTTAAATCCACTAAGTAACCTTGTATTAAACAATACAAAAGAAAAACACTGAAAGCCCTTTTCTTTTTGTTCTCTCAACCATGCAGTACAGATATGATTTGTTTCCCCTCTAAGGTGAGTTTTGAGGCACACTTGATGTTTTGCTTCAACTGAACCACATCAAGAAAGGACTACAAATAAACTGCAAGAAAATCTAATGCATAGCCATCAGTAAAAATGGCAGCCCAAAATGCCAAATACAAGTCAGTGATACTAAAATCAAGCAGGTACAAAAATTTAAATGCCCGGGAAGTGTTCTAACAGAAGCTGGAAAGTGTGACACAGAGATCAGAAGGTGAATTGGCATGGTGAAGGAAGCATTACAGAAGTTGAATAAAGTATTAAGAAATAGGACAATTTTGCTAGAAACAAAGAAGAGAGTACTAGATTGCTATGTGTTGTCACTTCTTCAATATGGCAGTAAATCCTGGACAGTATCATCAAAAATGAAGAAAAAACTTGAAGCAACTGAAATGTGGTTCTACAGAAGGATGCTGTAAATATCATGGATTGAGCAGGTGAGCAATGATGATGTTTTGGAAAGGATGGAAATGAAAAGAAAAGTAATAGTGAGCATCAGGAAAAGACAGCTGAAAATCCGTAGACATGCAATGAGGAAGGAGGGCTTGGAGAACCTGATGCTAACAGGCCAGATAGAGGGAAAAAGAGATGGGGGAAAGCAGCGGATAACAAATTTGAAGGACCTGATCTGGTTGATGATGAAACAATGGTTGTGTGGTGTAACAGGAGAAAGCATGCTAAGAGCCACCAGGGATAGGGAAACATGGAAAGCCATCTTAGCCTATGTCCTGAAAGAACAGGGCATATAGAAGAAGAAGAACCACATGATCTAATCTCTCTCTCATGTTAGAGATAAATAATTACATAAATATATATTTCTCGTCTTTTTTAGAGCTGTGTTTTTCTGCATGTAAATATATCAAGTTCATTGTGTTGAATTCATTTATTTTGAAAGAATTAATTGTCATTACAATTTTTAACCCAAAGCAATATTACTTAACGCTAATTGTGGTACTGAATGTTTGAGAAATCTTTATCTGGTCAGGAATCTAAAAGTGGCATACACCAACATGAAGCTATTTTGAGATGATTTATGCAGCTCACAATAAGTAAATTCTTGATAGAATAGAAGAAGCCCTCCATGTCAAGTACTACTTTCCACAATGAGGCACTATAGATGATATTCTATCATTGTTAATGTGATCAGGGAACATGTTGCTGATATCATGCCACTTGCCAATAAAAAAAAATTGCAACCTAGCACAGACAGAAAAATTCAAGTTGCCTATTTTGTGTATAAAACAAGAAAGATAGCACGGCTTCATGCTTCTTCATGAGCTGAAATTTTCAGTTAGGGAATTAATCTGCTTTAGGACTTTTGTGCATTTCAAAAAAGTGGATGTTTAGTTTAAACAATTTAGCAGCAGTGGACATTTGTGGTTCTCTCTGGATTGTTAGTTTTGTTTATAAAATTGATCTTGGCTGAACCAACTACACTACAAAAATGGCATCTATAATGATTATCTATGCATAGATCAATCAATTCTGTCATTATTTTGACATTTTGATATATATTCTGTTAACAGTTCTAAATAACATATCATCATAAAAGAAATATATGACAGAGTTTCATTTCTTGAGATCATGTGCAGATGTTTATGGTTTTATAGTGAGGAATGTAAGTTCTTTTTACTCTTTGGTATTAATGTGAAAGGTTGTTTATAAAATATTACAAGTACTTCAAATGCTTATATCTCAAATTTCTTTAAAGAAAAACATCTTATATATATCTCCAAGTATAGGGTAAATATGGATGGATTAAAACTGCGGATCCAAAAAAACACTATTCTTAAAAAAGTGCTCAATACAAAGTAGAGCAAATAATATTTATTTAAAATTTATAGCATAAATATGTCCTAATCTCACTACAAAAGTGCCTATTTTTTCAACACTTCTTGTGTCTTATCAAGTAATGGTGCTGATTTCGAGTTGAAGATTTTTAAAAGTTTCCGAAGTAGCCAAACAATCAGACAGACGTTGCTGGCAACTAATCAAAAATACAATATATATATATATATATCTAAACAAGTAAGAATTTATTGAAATCAGATGGAGCATACATGTTAAACCAAAAAGTAAAAGAATTTTAAATGAAAAAATTTGTTTCAAATTTTGTTAAAAACATATTTCTAAAAATTCTTATTTCCTAACACGATAATTATTTCATGCATGACATAAATATATAATTTTCTAACTGTTAGACATATTGTTAAACAGATCATTAGTATTTGTTGTGGATTCCAGGAATGGGAACCACACAAAATAAAGGAACAACAACTAGAATTTGAGATAGAAAAATAAGTATATTAAACGTAAAGATACAAACTTGAACAAGGGTTAGTACTCCAAGAATACAGTCAGTGAGAAGTATATATAAAAGTCTCTGAAGTGAAGCCGTAGTATGTTTAGTATGTCCACATCGGATGCTGATGGGTACTGTGTAATAATATTCTCACTGAGTGGAATCCAGAGCTACTATGAACTACTGATGCTGTATTCTCCATGTAATCTCGGTATCTTTGGTATTGGTTGGTATCTCACATCTTGCTTCTATGGCCGGAGTATATGTATACTCTAGACAAGTCTATTATCCTGGAAAAAGGGAAGACATCACAACAGTAATTTAATGTAAATAAAAATCTCTCATTTTAAATCAATTTTTCATTTGTTCCTGATTTAATTTGTTAGTATTATTTTTTTTTATTACATAAGCACATTTCGGGAGTACCCAACTTACTTACCAAAGAACTTCTTCTAATGACCACCAGATGGTATTGTCAAAGTAATATGTATTCACTTATGCATAAATACCCTTGGGAAAGGTATTAATCTATCTCTTCTCTCCAGTTATGGGTTAAATAGCAGGACAGGTTGTTTTCTATAGCCTTGGATGGCAACCAATCTACTGCAGAAAGCAATGGCAACCTACTGTGGGATAATCTTCTGCCCAGTCAGTCATGTCTTGAAAGAGGCATGATCACCCAAGCATGTATCATGTATGGCACTTAACTGACTGATGGAATATGTAAGAAAAGAGAGTCAAGGTCCCATTCTCTTTTCTTTTTTTACTCACAATATAACATAGAAATATTTTGTTCACCTCTGGAAAACTTTCATTCTCTAGTTAATCTAATGTTTCATTGAACACAAAATATTAAAGATGCTTTTGTTCACTTCTTTTATATGCTTTAGATTGATTTTTGTGCAGAGAATAAAATTTGTCAGTTGTACACAACATTTGTACGCTCATGTCTGCATAAACTTCATTACATACATGATACAGAGTGTGATGCTTAAATTTTGGCCATTTTATATTTCCAATTTTGTGCATGTGCATTATTTGCTTATGGCTTTTTAACTACACAGGGTCACTAGGTCATCATATGCGAGGAATACCAGGATGTAATTTACTTCCCCAGATATTTGGAAATGGTATGCTGTACTAATTGTAATTCACACCTGAAGCTCCAACACTGACATTTTAATCTGAGAACAGTGCAGAGGATTCAAAAAGAGTTAGATGAGCCTCATGGTCATTATGAAGGGATGACAGCTTGGAAAACTCACTCTGATAAGAAATGTTGATGCTGGCTGTAGAATTATTAGATAGCAACAGGCAGTAATCAACAATAGTTAAAATTGAATCTGACAGCTCCTGTCTACCCAGCAAATTGGTAAGTGGTTTATATAACAGCCTGGGAGATTCCACTCTGCTATCTATGCAAGTCTATTCTGTAGGTTCTGATTGGCTGATGATTTTGGTGTGGATATTTTGCTCAATAAATATCAGCATAATATTCATCATATGGTGAGAGGAGAGAGGGACATGTATTGAGTTACAACCCTGTATATTTTTGTCTGCCAACTGGATGCTAGTTTGCAAAGGTGAGTCTCATATTCTTAATTGTTCAATGGCCTCAGACTCAACACTGAGGTTTACATTGAGAAGATAGTGCTGCCATGGGTCAAGAGGGTGGCTACTGGAAAAACCTATGTCTGGCAACAAGACTCTGCACCATGCCACACAAGTAGGAGAACCTGGCTATCTGACAATTTCTTTGACCATATCATCTCTTATATCTGGTCACCTAACTCCCCAGACTGCAACTTTCTTCATTATTATATGAGGTGTGCAGTTGATTGAGAAGCCAACAAAATACATTTACCTTAATTTAGATGACAATATATCTATCATAGCCTGCATGTAGGTTTACTCCTCTTGCTTGCCAACGAATTTCAGCTACCAACTTGCTGTAGCATGGTTGACATCCCTGCAGCACTCTCATTGATGAAATGACCTATGCCCTAAAATCATATTTAAGAATAGTAGCATTTGAGACATAATATTTGAGTTTCATTCAAGTAATACTTCGATTGATTACTTTTATGACTATTTTGATCTAAACCCCACTTTTCTGTGTCGTAATTTCTACCTTGTCTGTTATTAGACTGTTGTACTTTTCTGTGTATATCCGTTTATCACCAAATATTGTGCTGAATATTACCACAGCATACTTCCTTTGTGTACCATATCCTCCTTGGTGATACAAATCAACTACTAGGTGACATTGTATTAGGCAGTATATGAAAAAATAGCATTTGGTGTCTCACTCTTTATCAAGTCTTTGCAATGTTTCTTTTTGCAAGATAACCTGAAACTTTAGACAAGAAAAAATTTCAAGTAAGCAATGAAAGAAAACAGACAGACCGACCAAAAGAGAAACACCTAACTACACAGTAAAGTGCACAATACCCAGACTACACAGGCAAAGCAAAAAATGCTTTCTAACAGCAGTACTTAACAAAGAACAGCTTGAGTTGTTACTCAAGTTTCATGTTTTTGCAATCTTTAAACAACTAAAACACAACTAAAATAAGGAAAGAACTTAACATCTTATACCCATAACCATAAAATCTTTTCTCATGTGACACTATTTGAAAGATGCTAGTAAATTAAAGAAAAACTAGAAGACAGAAAAACACTAATTTTCGATAGACTGAAATATATACTGATGATCTGATGAAGGAAAATATGGAAGGAAATGATAATCAAAGTTTCTAAAACAAAGAGGCCGTCTGGTTTTTGTCAAGATTGAAGTTACTTGAAGATATATTCTGAAGATCTCTAAAAAGAATAGATATTTTTCTGGCCATTAAAAACAAGCAGGCCAGCGTAGATAATATTTTTAAGATCATTGAAAACAACTGACTTAAATACAAATTTTTACAGCCCTTGAATACAAGAGCTTGAAATTTGGTTGACAGATAAGAATTGAATATTGAAAGCAGACATGTTTCCAGAAGAAAATAAAAAGAAAATAGTAATTAAATTTTTTGTTGAGTGAAATGTCGTATAACGTCTCAATTCAAGGCATTGTCCCCTCTTTTGTCACTTGTTAGTAAAAAGGTAAAAATGATAAATCTCAGGTACAAAAAAGACCATACACAAGGGCAGGATAAAAAGGATTCTAGATGATAATTAATATTTAGCTGTTATGGTTAGACCACGCCCCTTGGGCTGTTATGATGAGAGGCCTCCACACAAAACAGGTAGGAGAGGGATTTGATCAGGTAATTGAAAGAAGGAGAGGACTGATTGGTTATTGAGGGAAATGCTAGCATACCCAGAGAATGTCATACCCACTTCTGCTGGGTGCAGGACTCCATATAATTTTGCAATGTAAATTCAACCAGCCACAGTGACAGATTCAATGGTGAGCTCGGCCAGTGTTCATTGCACTCAGGCCCAAGATGGCTATCTTTTGCAAGAAAGATTAGTGTAAAGGTGAAGTCAGAGACCAGAAAACAGTGTGCCTGAACTGAAGAGACCTGGTAAAGATGACACAGAAAGTGCAGACCAGAAGACAATGTGTACAGACTGGACAGACCTGGTAGAGACATGACACACAAGTGACATTTGATGGCAGACCAGAAGACAGTGGGCACAAATCAGAGAGATACAGTAGCAATGACAGGTAGAGGGTGCAGACCAGAATACATTGTGTGCAGACTGCAGAGACATGACACATGAGTAGATTTGATGGCAGATATGAAGAGACACCAGAGACTGGGTAAACCAGAGAGAGTGTGCAGAGATGAAAAAAATGCAGTCAAGACAAAGACTGCTGCCAACCAGAGGACAGAGACAGAAAAGAGATTAGACCACCACTACACCTGATCTAATGTAATTTGCTCCTCTGTAAAAAGAACCAAATACATCCAACTTAAAACCCTTATTTCAGAAGTCATTAAAAATCAAGACAAGAAACACTGTGTTACAATAAATGGGATCGGTCAGTAGTTATTGTATGGAGATTATAGGCAAGTTTGTGCCATCAATAATAGTGCTAACAACTTTATATCCCGGAATTGTATATAAATACTTTACTTTTATCAAAGTTATTTTTTCATGTGACTTTACTCTGACCAGACTAGCTCAAGTCATCAATTCCAGTTGATCATTCGAAGCAAGTGTTGTGATCAGTCAGTACAATGTGAGTCGAGACAAGTTTTGAGCTGAAGTGATCAACTCCATGAACAGCAGAGGGGACTGAGCTTGAATACAGACCAACCATGGGGTGGACATCATAGCTAGAATTCTGAAGGTAGTTATTAATGGCCAGTTTTGTAAGGCCCTGGTTTTCAGATACACTTCTCAAACTAACCTTCTTTCAGATTGTCATAAATGATCTGCCTAATAATATACTCTGATTATTTGTAAACATCTATGTTGATGATTCAATGATATACAGGTGTACCTCTAAACTCTTGAAGATCAGAGATTGTCAGCAGACCTCTCTTCTGATCTAGCACTAATTTTCAAATAGAGAAAAAACTGGCAGTTTACATTCAATGCCTCAAAAATCAAACTAGTTACATTCCATAATTGCTGATCTGTTACTAAACTACCATCAGTCATAATGAACAGATATCCCCTTGAGGAGGCACTATGCCTTGAGGGAATATTGAGTCTTGACTCATTCTTGAACTCAAATGATATTCTCATATACAATTCAATGCTAAAGCATAAGGTAAAATAATCAGCTCCTAGTATCACTGCAGTAAATTGCTGACCCCTCATACCATCCTCTACCGTTTTCATATTTAAGCAGGAGCTGCCAAGTCCACACTTTTCAGTTTTGATAATGTTTTCTGAATCTTTTTCAGTGATAAATTATTTTCTAACCATTCAACTTCTCTCTCACAGGTGGAATATAGCAGGCTTCTTGCTGCTTTATTGCTACTTCCATGAACAGTGCTCAGATAAACTACATTTCTTAGTAACACCAGGTTTAACATTCATGGCTAAGACCTGTCATGTCACTTTTATTGTAGCAAACCATTTACATTCCCTCCATATTCCATTTTTGAGAAGTAAGTTCCACTCAGACAATGAACTTCTTCCTTTAAACTGTTGCTCTGTAGAACAAATACACAAGAAGATATTTTTTGAGAAGTAAGTTCCACTCAGGCAATGAACTTCTTCCTTTGAACTATTGCTCTGTAGAACAAATACACAAGAGGATGTTTTTTGAGAAGTAAGTTCCACTCAGACAATGAACTTCTTCCTTTGAACTGTTGCTCTGTAGAACAAATACACAAGAGGATGTTTCTCCAACCCTTACAATCCTGATATGTTCATGTCTAAAGTTAGTGGCTATCTCCCCCATCCGATCCATATAAACTACTTTTTAATGTAACCCTTTACCTCAAGTACCAGTGTGAAACTTACTGTAAAAATATTTCTAAAAACCTAAGCTATTGCATTGTAGAAAAACAATTTGAAAAACCTATGTATACTGCCCCCATCTTTATTGGGGGAGGGAAGAAAATAAGCAAAGAAAAATCTGTGGATAGGCAACTAAACTGATGGCAGTGGGTGGGGAGAAAAACACAGAAACAAAAAAGGACAAGACGTTGCACAATAGGTATATAGGTAAATTTATGCCTGCACCTTCTGATTAATTCTGACTTTTTATTTAACATCTTGTTATCGCTGCTTGGACTTAATAATACAAAATTTTCTTTACGCAAAACTTACACCTCACACTAGTATTTTTTACATGTACTGCTTTTCTTAAAGACTCAAGTAATTTTTGTTGATTTACCTACTTCACTTAAGCTTATTTGTTCAACTTTTTGGATGTGAAGAAGTTTGTGGGTTTTGTATGTATTTTTAGGTGGTGAATTTTAGAGAAACATTCTTACCTACCATTAGTATATATGATGCTAGATTCTGAGAGAGCAATACACGGTGCTTCCTTGGTCTTAATCTCTCAACCAACCTCAAATACAACAACTACATCAAATCTATAGCTGCATCTACTGCTAGGAAGGTTGAGTCACAGTGTCAGACCAGAAAGTTTTTTCTTGTCAGAATTCATTTTGCACATTTATAAACTTACCATTAGTCCATGCATTGAGTACTGTTGCCATATTTGGTCTGGTGCTTCTGTTTTTCATCTTGTGGTTTTCAACAAAATTCAAAGGGAATCTGCAGTATAATAGATCCTGACTTGCAGCCTGTCTTTAGTAACTTTTTCACCAATTTGATGTGGATTCACTGTTTTTTCTACAAGCATTTTCATGGCTACTTCTCTGACAAGCTTTTTTCCCGGCTACTTCAACCACATGTATTTACTTGTGCTTCTAAATTGGCATCTAGTTCCCACCCTTTGTATTGTTTAAAAAATTATGAATTTTCCTAGTATTTATCATTAACTTTACCACTGCTGCTTTTACAATCATAGGCCAATAATCTCTATAGGAAACTAACATCTTTTTATTGTAATTATATGACATCTTTGATTACAGAAAATTTTCTGCTAACTCCAATATCTCTGTACTGTCATAACTCCCAATAGTCACATTAAAGTCTCTATAGTTTCCTTTTCATATTTTCTGAAGCAGCAGGAATGTTTGACAATGGTCTATTAATACTCTTCTATTCTTTGCTCATATTTACAAACTCCTGCTATAGCCATGTCTAGCAGACTTTCTAAAAATAGAAGATTAAAACTTCTTAATATCAAATTCAACTCGGAATGACAAATTGGGGAGTTGAGTCTGAATTCCAGTTGAATTCCTTGCATTCATTTCTGCACAAATACCCTATGTAAAGGTATTAATCTGTCTCTTCCCTCCAGTTATGGGTTAAATAATAGGACGGATTGGGTTCTATAGCCTTGGCTGGTAACCAGTCTACCACAGAAAGCAATGGCTGCCTACCGCAGGATAATATTCTGCCCAGTCAGTCACATCTCTTTCGAGACATGCGTATATCAAAGCGTATATCACGTATGGCATTTAACTGACTGAATATCAAATTGCAAGATTCTGCATTTTTTCTCTTCTGTCAAACCATACCATTCATTTATCTGGTATTACATTTAAAATGTCTAACATTCTGTCTCTACAAATAAGCTGCAAGAAAACTGAAAGCATGGTCATCAGTAAAAACGGCAACCCAATATGCCAAATACAGGTTGGGGATACAAGAATCAAGCAGGTACAAAAATGTAAATACCTGGTAAGTGTTTTCACAGAAAGTGTGACACTGAGAACCAAAGGCAAAATAGCAGGGCAAAAGAAGCATTCCAGAAGTTGAGTAAAGTATTAAGAAATAGGACAATTTTGCTAGAAACAAAGAAGAGAGTACTGGATTGCTATGTGATGTCAGCTCTTGAATATGGCAGTGAATGCTAGACAAGATGAAGGAAAAACTTGAAGCAGCTGAAATGTGGTTCTACAGAAGGATGCTGTGAATATCATGGATCAATGATGAGGTCTTGGAAATGATGGAAATGAAAAGGAAATTAAACCTGATCATCAGGAAGAGACAGCTGAAGTTCCTGGAACATGCAATGAAGAAGGAGGGCTTGGAGAACCTGATACTAACAGGTCAGATAGTGGGGAAAAGGAGACAGGGGAAAGCAACAGATAACATATTTGAAGGACCTAATCAGGTGGAAGACAGAATGAGGACCGCATGGTCTGACAGGAGAAGGCATGCTCAGAGCCACCAGGGAAGGTTTTCTTCATCAGGCTGCTAACTTTTCAACATTATTTCCTTATCTGTTGTTGTTTGTTTATATAGATAGATACAAACACATGTAATAAAAGTTAAGATATTTGGCACTGTTGTTATTGTTATTTATTTATCTGTATCCCACATTTATTAAGTAATAGACTTTTTCTCCCGTGTTAGTTTATGATCATGTGTATTTCCACACAACTACATTCACTCATTGTACATATACACACGTGACAATCACGTCATCATCTTGTTTTCCACTTCTTTACGGGATGTATATATAGCAGACACGTGGTACACCCAGGGACAGTTGCAGCAGAATCAGAGAACACAAAGGAAGGCAGTTCACAGCTGCCTCCTACCCCAAAAGCAGCATGCTATTGCGGGGTTTGCACTCTTCAATATCAAGCATTTATCTCACACATGCACTAATTGCAAGATGCAAGTAGATGCCTTTTATTTCTTTAAATAACATGTGTACGAATTATTACAGTTGGCACAAGAATATTAACATGCACAACATGTAAGACCAACTCACCTTCTCTTACTAATCATTCTTCTAAACTTTACAAAGATGAACTTATCAACAGACTCAGAAATTTTCACCAATCTTCTAGCAATATCATTTCTAACACAACTTATATGTGACACTGATAAATCTTCCAGTGACAAAGAACTTTACAACTTACCTCAATTGCTGTAACACAATCCTATGCACAGAATGAAAGACATTTTTAATCAGACACATTCAATATCTGTACAAAGTATATAATTCTTGTTATTTGTTAATACACTTTTATAAATACAAATAATGCTTTGACCATTTTATTCTCTGTTCAATTTGTTAATTTCATAAATGATTCCAACCGTATTAAATAATTGTTGGAATGCAAAAATTTAGTTAGAAAGTTCTTTGGAAAATAGCCTTGTGCCATGTATAAATTCAAACCTAAATTTTTATGCATATTATTCTCCAACAAGCTCTTTATAAAAAAGAAAGAAATATACTTGATTTTGAAAGGATAGATTTTTTTAATCTTATTTAAGGGATGAATGGCCAAATCACCTGTTCTATCACCAGGTCACACCATTTATCTATCCATTCCTTGCTTAATAATGATCATTATTTAAGGGTGCATAAGGAAAAGAAAAGGTAATGATACATGATACAAGCTTTAAGCTTTCTTTTTTCTTCTTCCTCTTCTCCTTTTTCTGTACTCTATTCTACTAATTCACTGATATGTATATCTACCTCTTCTCCGATTTTTTCTAGTGTTTCCTTTATCGATTTCTACTGTGAAAGATTTTTGTCATTTTCTTTTGCCTGCTTATTACATTGTTTTTAACTAAGGCCCATATCACACTGAAACCACTGCTTCCATCTGATCACTAAAGTTAAGGTTGGTCAGTATGTGGATAGATAACCTCTTAGGAATATCAGGTTCTGTAAGTTTGGACATACAAGGATGTGTCTTTTCACCGGATCTGTTCAACCTATACAGTGAGAATATTTTGAGGACCCTAGATGACACGCCAGGATTTGTTATTGGAGGCCACAACCTGAACAACATAAGGTATGCGGACGATACAATGCTGATTGCGGACATGGAAAGGAAACTACAAGACCTCATACAGAAAGTAGCAGTGGAGAGTGACAAGAAGGGACTACAAATAAACTTTAAGAAAACTGAGTGCATGGTCATCAGCAAAAGATACAACCCAAAATGCCAAATACCGGTGGGGGATAACAGAATCAAACAAGTACAAGAATTTAAGTACCTAGGAAGTGTTCTAACAGGAGATGGAAAGTGCAACATGGAGATCCGAAGGCGAATTGGCATGGCAAAGGACGCGTTCCAGAAGATGAGCAAAATACAAACACACAGGAAAATCTCAATAGAAACAAAGAAAAGAGTGCTAGACTGCTATGTGATGTCAGTTCTTCAATACGGCAGTGAATGCTGGACAATATCATCGAAAATGAGGACAAAACTGGAAGCGGCCGAAATGTGGTTCTACAGAAGGATGCTACGGATATCGTGGACTTAGCATACAAGCAACGACAAGGTGTTAGAAAGAATGACAACAAAAAGGAAATTGATGCTGAGCATCAGGAAGAGACAACTGAAGTTCCTGGGACATGCAATGAGGAAGGAGAGCCTGGAGAACCTGATACTGACTGGTCAGATCGAAGGAAGGAGAGACAGAGGAAGGCAGCGGATAACATATTTGCAGGGCCTGATCAGGTGGATGATAGAACGGGGGTTGCCAGGAGCAACAGGAGCAAACATACTGAGAGCCACAAGGGATAGGGAGATGTGGAGAGCCATGATCTCCTACGTCATGAAGGGACAGGGCACATAGAAGAAGAAGAAGAATAGATGATAACTTGGAATTGTTAATCAGAGGATAGAATTCCAATGCCATTTGGGTTTCTTACAATCAGTTACACACAAATACCTTTAAGAAAGCTATGAATCGAGTCCTTCTCCTTCACATAAGGGTTAATTAGTAAGATTTATATTAGTCAATTATTATTCCTTCAAAAAAAATTATTGCATTCTAAAAATATTTGCCAGTTTATATAATTGACAAAAGGTTGATAAAAACAAATTGGTTAGTCATTTTTTTACTGTTTTTCTTTTTTTCTAATATTTTTACCTTCATTTCTTACACTTCGCATTTTTTTTTGTTTTTATTCTTATTCTTCAAAATTTCTTTGTTGCCTTCTTCTGTCTTGCTGATTGAAAAAAATTTATTTACATTTCATTTCTTTTAGTAGAAATCTTCAGTAACTGATGTACCATTAGTAAACTAGCCCTGAGGCACTACTCACTTGATTAGTGATTTGTATCCGATTGCCAAGATTCCAATGAAGTCTGTCTCTTAAATTTAAATAAACTTATCTGGATATGCGAATATGTTTATCACAACACTTTCATTTCAGTGTTTAAAGATATTATCATAATCCTCTTGATTGTCTTCTCAGATAAATTAGGTTGAAAAAGGTTTCCAGCAAAAAATGAAAAAAATAAAACAGAAATTTGTAATTCAGTCTATGACTGGAGGTAACAGAAATAATGTCATACAGAAGGATGCTGAGAATATCATGGACAAAACACAAAAGTAACAAACAAATCTAAAGGTAAATAGATACAGAAAGACACTTTTACACAAAATCAGAGAGACAGTTGAAATTTATTGAACCCAAAATGAAGGAGAAGGGTTTGAAGAATTTGACACTCACTAGACATATTCAAAGCAAAAGTGAAGCAGTGGGCTTCCTACCTAAAAAAAGAGTTCAAATATATAGAAAAACAGTGATGTAGGAGGGATGGCAAAAAAGACAAAAATTAATCAAAGCTATAAATATCAGGAAGTTGTGGAGAGCCATGATCATCAACATTCCTGAATGAACAGGGTACATAGAAGCTGATGATTTATTTTCTAGTTTTCACTGAGAACATTTACACACATCTGAGATGCTGAAAAGTTCTGGTCTATTGAAAAATAATTCTAACCAAATTAACAATTTTTTTTTCTTTTAAAGAACTTCATAGGCTGGGAACATTAATTATTTTTTCATAACATAAGTAACTTGGCTGCATTTTGTAAATCTTTCATCTTAATCATTTTAATTTTCAGATTTTAAATGATAATCAAAGTGACATAATCTCTTTGCCTTATAATTAATAATTTAACTCTTTTGAAACATCTGAGGTTAAATTTCATCACATATCTGAAGAGTGATGCATTCAGTTATTTTTTGTAATATTCTTGAAAACCTTGTGAAGAACAAGTTAAATAGTAATCAGTTGTGTAAAACAGCTATGTTTTATATCTTTTTGCATGAATGTGGATGTTCATCAGAGCTCCATCTTTAGACCTACATTATTTGCTTGTCTTCATCAGTGATCTTCCAGAGGTCATCAGTTCTCAACTTGATATTTATGTTGAAGACACAATTATTTACTGACATTTTAACTGTAGTTCAGTAGGTTCAATGATGTAAAACTGGCAGCTACTTAGAAAAATGATTTCTAATCAGTTGTTAACTGGAATAAGAAATGGCTTGTCAATTTGAACACCTCCAAATGAAAATGCTATATTCTAATCTTTATAGAGAACAATTTTCACTTTCTGTTAGTAAGGCTGATGCTAAATTTTCTGCAAAGCAACCCATTGCACTTTCTTGGATTCACATTTATTTACTGTCATTAAGAGAAGTGATTGATATTGAATCAATTATTAACTCTGATGCCAGGAAAATTGATTCAGTGTGTCATGCCAGACAGTTTTTCTTAACAGAATTCATCTTGCACATTTACAAATCTGTTTTCAGAATTGAATGTTCAACTCTAATAAGAGGAACTAGAAGTTGACGCTTTTAATCTCTTAATGCTAAATAAACACTATTACATTACTTATGAGGAATAAACTTAACCTTTCAGGCAAGGCTAATCTTTGAATGTTTCTTTATTAATTGTATTGTCTTTTTATACATTTTTAATCTATGCATATATTAATATATTCATAGAGTAATGTTGCAAAGGCTATTTTACATAGCAAATATTTAGTCTTTAATATAATATCTTTCTTTGTCAATACACTTGAATTGTTATTATCAATCACATAGATTAAACATTCTTCTTCTATATGCTCTGTCCCTTCAGGACGTAGGCAATCATGGCTTTCCACGTCTCCCTATCCCTGGTGCCTCTTAGCATACCTTCTCCTGCTACACTATCCAACCCTCATTCCATCATCCACCTGATTAGTGACTTCAAATATGTTATCCGTTGTTTTCTATGTCTCTTTTTGCCTCTATCTGACCTGCTAGTATCAGGTTCTCCAAGCCTTCTTTCCTCATTGCATGTGCCAGGAACTTCAGCTCTCTCTTTCTGATGCTCAGTATTAATTTCTTTTTGTTTCCATCATTTCTAGGACCTAATCATTGCTCACATGCTCGATCCATGATATTGGCAGCATCCTTCTGTAGAACCATAATAAATATTTCTGATAAAACTCAATAACTGTAGATCAGGCTATGAACTTAAGTGTCCATTTTGAGTGCAGAATATATAAAGAGTTACCAAAAGTTTGACAGGTCCCAGACAGTCACCTAAGTTAAGCAATGTTGAGCTTGGTTAGTACGTAGATGCATGAGTGCTTGGATGTGCAATAATATAATGGAAAATGAGTTGAAATTGTTATTCTGATAGCTGAGTTCCAATTTCAGTTGGGGTTGTTACATTCACTTAAATACAAATACCCTCTACTCCAACTATGAGTTAAGAAGTAAGTTCATATTTTTATAAAGTATGTAAGATTTGTCTGAATGTGCTTAATTTTTTTTATTTTCATAGAAATAGTAATGTATAAATTATGGAACACAGTCAGCCCATTCTGACCATCTTCACAATTGATAATAGTGAGTGTTTTATTGTTAATGCTTTCATTATTTTTAAGCATTTTCTGCATTTAGATGAGTGTGTGTGTATATATATATATATATATATATATATATATATATATATTTATTCAGATACTTTAATCCAAGCGGAAAAAGCAGGAAGGTAAATTCCAAAAACCCGATCCTAATTAATATTAAAAATTTTATTTTAATATTAAAGAATGATACAGGAAGAGAGCTCCATGTAATAAAATATTACAGAGCAAATATAAATTAAAATAGGATTAATTCAAGGATGTTGAATGACCATTTTGATATGAAAATCCCCATGGGGGATAACACATCACCTCAGCAATAAAAAAAAAATCCTTTCAGAAACTGGAGAAAAATCAGTTTAATTTTCCTTTTTAAATAGATTTGCAAAGAAATTAAAAAAAGAAAAAGAAAAAGATAAAACAAAATAAAATCAAATAAAGAAGAAAAGAAAAATTGGCATCGTCTGGGTTCACAAAAAAGGAAAGAGAATTGTAACTTAAAAGGAATGGACAGCATGTTGGATTGATATAAGGTTAAGCAAAACGGAAAAAAGGTGGGAGATAAGAGAGATGAAGGAAGGGAGGAAAAAAGAAAAGAAAGAAAAAAATTTTATATATTACAGACGCTGGACATATTCAAAAACCTAACTTCCCAAAAACGTTGATGTATTAGAAAAAGGCCTTTACTTAAAAAGGTATAATTATTTTTAAAGGGAATAAAAAGATAGAGGATTTAAAATAAATTTTTTTAAAAAAAATTAGGTCATTTAATTTAAACTAAATAAAGATACCGCTAGGTATAAAAAGTTTAATTTACAATTATACATACATACACATACACACAATTCTTCAATTATGAATACATATATACATACATACACTTACAACACACACACAACACACATACATTCAATTCCATACACACTTATATATGTATATACACATATATGTGCATACACATATACAAAAAAGTACAGCTCATTTTACATATTATAATTTATATATATATATATATATTATAATACATATTATAATTTATATATATATTTATAAATTATAATATATGTATAATTTATATATATATATATATATATATATATAAATTATAATATGTATTTTAATATATATATATATATATATAAATTATAATATGTAAAATGAGCTGTACTTTTGGAAGGTGACAAGACACCAAATATGAAAAATCCACTTAATAACCAAAAGCATTTTAATTTTTTTCTTTTTCAAATATATAAGAAATTTTTTTTTTAATAAATTGTAAAATACTAGTTTATATCAGATTTCACATCAGTCTGCTACTCTTAATATGAATCTAAAGGTCTATTACATAACACTCAAAGGTTCATGAAATAACCAGATACTTTATGTAATTTTTTGCCAAGTTTTATATTCCTTAGTTCTCTGTCTTTGTTTCTATAATATAAAATCATGTTTTCATATGTTAGATAAATCATATATCTAAGATTTATATGACTATTTAACATTTAGATCCTCATTTATCAAAAAGTTATACAACCATTTAAATTTGTTTTTCCACCTCCTTAAATGTAGAAACTGGTGTTACTACATTGCTTCCTGTTCAGTTAATATGAAAAAATTGTAAGTAAGAAAATTCTTTAAAAATATAGAAATATGTTCTGAAGGAAACACGCCCAGCATCAGATGAGGCTGCAAGAGATCATGATTGATGACATCTTTAAATTGTTTTTGCTTTTAGAGTACTTCTCTTGTATTTCATTTCTTATCTAATTAAATATAAATGTATTCTGAAGACATTATAATTTAAGAAAATGTTTTTCATGGTGAAGTGAAGTCAGTATCTTTTTATTGTACTCCCTAAAGCTAAAAATGATTAAAGAATGTTTTGGATGATTAGCAGCAGGCGTTCAAGAAAATTTATCCAATATTATATCTATAGATTTTGAAGTCTGCTTCTTGAAATAGAAGACTTTAGTATGAAACCTTTCTTTTCAATAAACATTGCCTTACTTATAGAATCTGAAAGTCCTTATTTAAATTCCAATTAGCATCCTCATTTTTGTTGTTATTACCACAAAGTTTTTGTTATTTTACCTTCCAAGAAAACACATCCTGTTACACTGTCTCTGCCTGCAGCTGATTGTGCACTAACATGAGTAGGTTACATCTCAAAGGTTTCTATCTTGTGTGGTGATATCGAGGATAAGATGGGCAGGGTTCAGCCGAGATCATTCATAGATAATATTGCACCACCTCTTTGGGGGTTTGCCTCTATTCTTTCTTTTTTCAACCATACCTTCC
Organism: Ascarosepion bandense; assembly: GCA_037127315.1. Taxonomy (NCBI): domain Eukaryota; kingdom Metazoa; phylum Mollusca; class Cephalopoda; order Sepiida; family Sepiidae; genus Ascarosepion; species Ascarosepion bandense. Next base: position 904,750 of record JBBBDQ010002011.1, on the reverse strand, counting down.
AGGCAGAGTTTTGATAGATCAGACTGAGAATGTTTAATGTGACTGTTTAGTCTCAGGGCCTTGTTCTTCTTGGTGGTCATTATGTAGCTGAGACTGGTTGTTCTTTGAAGATCTGTGATCTTGGTCTGATCTATCAACCAGTGGTCAGTTATGAACCTCATAATGTTATTTTGGAATATCTCAATATCTCTACAAAGCTCTAAAATTCAATTTCTTTTATATTTTATAATCATATTGCCCCAAGCAAGGCATTTTATTACCACTGTTTTGCAGGGGGTTACATATGAGGAAAGTTATAAGAAAGAGTGACAGGTTATAGGGAGTGTCAGGAAGTGAGTAAGAGAATGATGAAGATACTGATGAGAGTAAAGTGGACAGAGAAATGAGTATGAGAGAGAGGATGCAGGTTAGTGAGATAAGAGATGACTATTGACTTTACATTTAAATTCTTGGAGATTATAGCTGTCGGTAAAGCAAGTAAATGGAAGGAAATTCCACAGGCAGGAAGTGCAAGAAAAGAAACATTAACATTAATCAACATTAACACATTCTAGTTTGTACAGAATAACAGGCAATATGAATGTATTGTAAACTCATATTTTGATGAATTAGGGTGCTTGTTTAGATATCCAAAGTTCTTTATTTTTATTAAAGGCTGCCCAAATTAGTCCTCTGTGTTTGATTGCTGTTGTATCATCATTTGTAGCAGACAGCCAGTATACAGATTCTGTGACTTGTTTGATTTCTTTACTATGAATTGTCAGGTAGTGTTGTCAGCTAATTTTACTAGTTATCATCCATTTACTTTCGAAACCATTTACAAAAGGACCGACATCAGCAGAATACTTAGTAAGAAGCTCAAGGAATTATTACAGTTCATGTTGGGATATACTAACTGCATCTATGTCATCAGCATCACTAAGGTTAGTGATAAGTTGATGGATGGAGTAGCCTGAGTCCCTTCTGATTTGGTTCTGAAACTAACTGCTACTATCACAATACAGAAAAGTAAAGCAGAGGGAACATCACCTTGTTTTATACCTCTAAGTGTTTTATAAGGTCTATACACCTCAACATTAGTTTTTATGTCTGCTGTAGAGTTATTGTATGTTAGTTTTAAGTGGTTGATGTATTTTGTGTTCAAACTAATTTTTTAAGGAGTTTCTAAAGGCAGCTGAGTTTGATGCTGTCGAAAGCTCTCCTTCCAGTTCTGCCATTTATCTTAAGGAAATCTTCTTTTTTAGTACTACTACTTGCTCCTTTCATTTTGCACTGAGTTTGAATTAGCTGTTATATTCTGCTTCAGATCAATCTTTTTTTGATTCATACCATATATCAGCTAGATGCGAACACTAAGAAAGTAAATTATGAAGTAAAAAAAAATTATTTTCTGCACATAGGCTCTGAGCATCACATCCTGTCCACAAAATGAATTATTGCAATAATAGAAATTGAATCCTTCTCCTCTATGCAAGACAATGCCAAGGCACAGTGCAGATCACAAGAAACCAGAATTATCATGGGAGATCTGAATGCCAAAGTCGGCCAAAAGAGAGAAGGTGAAACAGTTGGCAATTTTGAACTAGGACACTGCAATGGTTGTGGTGAGAAATGGCTCCAATGGTGCAGAGTGAATGACCAGATAATAACCAACACTTTGTTCCAAAAGCACCCAAGACAACTGTGGACATAGAGAAGTCCAGGAGAAGAAACTAAGAACCAAATTGATTATATTACTCTCAACAAGAGATTTAGGGACACAGTCCTTCACTGCAAAACCTACCCAGAAGTGACCAACTGCCAGTTATATGCTAATTAGGGAGAAAACTGCAGAAATTAAAGAAACCTAATGCAGTCCTAACACTGCAGTAGAGCAGACTTTTTGATGACCCAAACCTGTAGGAAATGTTCACAAACTGCATGAAAAAAGAATACAAAGGACAAATTGGAAACAAAAGCTTAAAATAGGGTAGACTAAAGAAAGCTCTAGTGATATCAGCAAACATCATCCTAAAGGAAAAAGCATGTCAGAAGAAAAATGAGCAGATCACTGAAGAGATTTTTGACAGGATGTAAAAGATACAGAAAACGACCAATATATATATTTTTTATAATCATCTCACCCCAAGCAAGGCAGAATTGCCACTGAATAGTGAAGAGAAATGAAAACAGGTCACAGTAGGTGTCAAAGAATGGGTAAGAGAAGAACAGGTACATTGGTGTAAAGAGCTGTGTGAGAGCAAAATGTAAAGTGAGAAGAAGGATGAAAATCAAGGCAATAAGAGATGACAGTTGACATTGCATTTAAACTCTTGGGAATTGCAGCTATCAGGGAAACAAGAATACAGAAGGAAGTTACACAGGTGGGTAGTGCGAGAAAGGAAGCTGCTAGAGTATAAGTCGTGGTTACACTTGATTATTTTCACAGTAAAAGAGTGGGGCCTTGTTGCCAGTCTATTAGCTCAAGTAAATTCATGTGGAGGGCACCAAGGAGCTAAGATCGTCAGAGCAGAATCCATGAAAGTATTTGTAGAAGAGACAGAGTGAAGCCATATCTTGTCATGAGAGAGAGAGAGAGAGAGAGAGAGAGAGAGACTAGAGTTGAGCCACCTGGTCATGATTGACTACATTGCAGATTCTTCTTTGGATCTTGTCAAGAGACGCAAGGTGAACAGCAGGGGTGCCTAACCAGATATGACAGCAGTATTCAGTGCACAGGTGGATGATAGATTTGTAAATGAGAATAATGGATTCAGAAGAGAAGAACTTCCTGGCCTGACACAAGGACTCAACCTTCTTAGCAGTAGATTTAGATTTTAATTCAATGTAGTCATTCTACTTAAGGTCAACTGAGAGAGTGAGGCTGAGAAAGTGCAACATATTGCTCTCAGGGAGACTAGCGTGATCCATGCTGATGGTGAGTAGAAAAGATCTTCTATGGTGGTTAAAAAATAACAGCTTTGTTTTGGAAGTATTAAGTTTTGAGCCATTTCTTACCCCAGTCTTGGCAGATTTCTTAGCAAAGCAGGAGTAAATGGTGGTGTCATCAGCATAGATGCCTACTTAGGATCTGATCACATCAGAGAGATAGTCAATTGATATATTAATGCATCTACTTGTCTTAATGGTGATAAATGACTTGTAAATATTAAATGCATTTTTATTTTCAGAAATGGAAAGCTATCTTTTGGGTTGTCAAAATATTAAAGTTGTATCAACTAAATACTGTATGTACTTATGTATTATGGAAGTTTTTATGATCAGTTTTTGCACAAAAAGGGGCCATATTATACACAAGCAATTTTTTCAAGAGGTGCCTGATTGAACTATACACAGATAAATTTAATTCATGGCAAAAAAAAAAAAACATGGGTTGTACTACACATGAAGCCTGCTTATATAAAAGCATATACAGTAATCATTTCATTTGTAAATATATTTTAATTCTACGGCCAGCAATTATATATCATACTGTGTAATTCATGTGGAGATAAGTACATTTACCCAAACATTAAAAGTAAAAAAAATGCCTTTAGAGAATCAGAAGATATAAACAAAATGATTATATTTTGTACTAGGAAAACATGCCACAAATATTCAGAAATATGTTGCATGTCTTCTCTCTTAGTCTCCCCTCAAAAAGGCTAAAAAATATTATAAAGTCTGTCTTTACTCAGTTTCAGCATATCATTTTTGTAAAAAAGGCTATGCCTTTTCTGCATGGAAAAGACTCAATTTGAGTTGGCCTTAAAACTTCAAACTGAACTCAGTGACTGTTCTCTTCTATTTAGCCAAGCTTAATGTGTACCAATTAGGGAAACTGATGAAAAATTAACCCAACATTTTGAATTATTTTTCTCCCAAATACAAATATCTACACTATCGATACAAATTAGTAGAAGGGAGAATTTATTGTAATATTTTAATTAAGAAATCAATTTTTTATTTGACATGATTTATTGCTATAAGCATTATGTTTTGGAAGCACATATGTTTCAATAGACATAACTGTTCTGTAAACAGAGAAATAAATGCCTATTAGCCTTGATATTGAAAGTTTTAATAAAGATAATGTTGTGAACAAATGGTTAAACTAGAATACTTAGCCTGAAGTAATGCAATCTGTAGCTAAATTCATGCTTGATTTCTTTAAGATTTTTGATCTCAAGACATTAATTTCACTGATTGAAAAAATGGATATCTATTCAAACACATGTACCCATTAAATATATTTTTATTGTAAATGCACCTTCTTGGCCTCATGTTTTCAACTGAATTGAAGCAGAGTGACTACATTTAATCAATAACTGTATTGTATGTATGTTACAAGGAAAGTTGGGTCATTGTGCTGTGCCAGAAACCTTTTAGCCAAAGTCCATCTTGTACATTTACAAATCTATCCTTCATTTGTGCATTGAATACTGTTGCCATAGTTGGTCTAATGCTCTTGCTATTCATCTCGAGTTGTTTGATAAAATCCAAACAAAGCTCTGCAATGCAATCAATCTCAACTTGGGATTTTGAATTCAGTCACTTTTTCACTGACACGACATGGCTTCCCTCTGTCTTTTCTTAAAAGCTTTTGATGACAATTGTTCTGACAAGCTTTACAGTGCTGATTGCAGACACCAAAAGGAAACTACCAGACCTCCTACAGAAGGTATCGGTGGAGAGTGACAAAAAAGGACTACAAATAAACTTTAAGAAAACTGAATGCATGGTCATCAGCAAAAGGTGCAACCCAAAATGCCAAATACAGGTGGTAGATACCAGAATCAAGCAAGTACAAAAATTTAAATACCTAGGAAGTATTCTAACAGAAGATATAAAGTGCGACACAGAGATCCGGAGGTGAATTGGCATGGCAAAGGATGCATTCCAGAAGCTGAGCAAAGTACTAAGACACAGGAAAATTTCACTAGAAACAAAGAAGAGTGCTGGTTTGCTATGTGATGTCAGTTCTTCAATACGGCAGTGAATGCTGGACAATATCATTGAAAATGAGGACAAAACTTGAAGCAGTGGAAATGTGGTTCTACAGAAGGATGCTGCAGAGATCATAGACTGAGAATGCAAGCAACTATGAGGTGTTGGCAACAAAAAAGAAATTAAAACTGAGCATCAATAAGAGACAACTGAAGTTCCTGGGACATGCAATGAGGAAGAAGAGCTTTGAGAACCTGATACTGACAGGCCAGATAAAAGGAAAAAGAGACAGAGGAAGGTAGTGGATAACATATTTGCGGGGCCTGATCAGGTGGATGACGGAACAGGGGTTGCGAGGTATAACAGGAGCAAACATGCTAAGAGTCAATAGGGAGAGGGAGACGTGGAGAACCATGATTGCCTACGTTCTGAAGGGAAAGGGCACATAGAAGAAGAAGAATTTCAAAAGCTAAGCAGTTTATCGAGAGACAAGAAGATTTTATTGGAAAGACAGAAAAGAATATGAGACTAATTTGATATCAGTCCTATATGGCAGCAATTACTGAACAACCTCATCAAAGATAAAAAAGAGACTTGAAGCAACAGAAATGTGGTTCTGCAGAAGGATGCTGAGGATACCATGAACCAAACATGTGGGCAATAACAAAGTTTTGGAGAGGATGAAAATGTAAAGGAAACTTATACTTAACATCAGTAAGAGAGACAGATAAAGTTTCTTGGACATGTAATAATGAAGGTGGGCTTGGAGAACCTAATATTCATAGGATGGATAGAGGGAGAGAGAAACAAGGAAAAACCATGTGAGAAATACTTTATGGGCTTAAGAAAGTAGATGGCGGAGTAGGGTTTGGAATAGAAACCAAGATAAAATGTGTTAAGAGTGATAAGGGATAGGGATAAGTAGAAGTCTTCATCCTGAAGAGAGATAACATGTAAAAGAAGAAGAATAGATTGGCATCCAGGTCTCACCTGTTTACTGCTAAAAGCTAAATGCAACCTCCCTTCTACAACAAAAATTGTTTTTCTTTCTCACACTTCCTGTCTGTGGAACTCACTTTAGTTTATGTGCTTCTAGGATAACTTCTTCTTCTATTTGCCCTCTCCTTTCAGGATGTAGGCGATCATGGCTTTCCACATCTCCCTATCCCTGTTGGCTTTTAACATACTTTCTTCTGTTACACCATGCAACCCTTGTTCCATCATCCACCTGATCAGGACCTTCAAATATGTTATCCACTGTTTTCCCCTGTCACTTTTTCCCTCTATCTGGCCTGTTAGTTTCAGGTATCTCCAAGCCCTCTTTCCTCATTGCATGTCTCAGGAACTTTAGTTGTCTCTTCCTGATGATCAGTATTAATTTTTTTTTTATTTCTGCCCTTTCCAAAACGTCATCATTGCTCACATGCTCGATCCATGATATCAGCAGCATCCTTATGTAGAACCACATTTCAGTTACTTCAATTTTTTCATTCATCTTCAATGATATTGTCCCGCATTCACTGCCATATCGAAGAACTGACATCACATAGCAATCCAGTGCTCTCTTCTTTGCTTCTTGCAAAATTATCCTGTTTCTTAATAATTTACTCAACTTCTGGAATGCTTCCTTCACCATTCCAATTTGCCTTCAGATATCTGTGTTGCACTTTCCGTCTTCTGTTGGAACACTTCTCAGACAACCTTCAAATTTTAATTGCAATGTCAAATGCCATCTTTTGTCTTCTTAAATTCTATTCTTTTTTTGTTCTTTACTCAATATTTTCTATACTCAGTTTTTTCTCTCATTTCTATTCCCAGTTATTCCAGTAGCATTTTCACCTTGCTTGGAGTAAAATAATTAAAAACAAATATGCATATAACTTAGTAAATATAAGATTTATTATGCTAAGAATTTCAGTTATACAGTTTTTTCTTCCTGTTTTGCCTTCAGTATGTCTTGTGAGTGTTAAATTCTCCAAATCTACTTTCCTTACTATGTGCCCTAGAAATTTAAGTTGTTTCTTTCTGATTCTATAAATAAATATCTTTTTTGTTTTCATTTTCTCTAACTCCTTACCATGTTCAGTCTATGGTGTTTTGAGTATCCTTCTGCAAAAACCATATTTTTATCATCTCAAGTCTCTTTTACATATGTGGGAAAATCATCCAATACTCAATGCCATAAAGAAGGAATGATATTGCATAACAGTCAACTAAGCTTTTCTTTGTTTCTAATGACATTTTCCCGTTTCTTAATAATTTGCTTAGCTTAAAAAGAACCTAAAATGTGAATAATATTCATGCTTAAGAATCTACAGTAATTTTTTTAATTACCAAAGAAAAATTAAAACTTTTCAAAGTTTCTTAATTTTCATTCATTTTTACATGGGAGTGTATAAGTTTATTAGTAGAAGCAGATAGAAATTTTTTGTGAATTATGTTCGGTGTCTAGATGAATTATTTACTTATTGAAATGTTGTATGAACTTTTATATAGAGTAGGAACTTTAAGCTTTACACAAGAAAATCTAAACTTATTTATAAATAGAACTTTGTCTATGTGTGTGTGTGTCTGTTACCTAGAGACTTTGAAACGGCTGAACCGATTTTCTTGAAAATTTACACAGTTGTACTATAAGTGTTCTTAGCTAGGATTTGTGTCAAGGTACCCCTGATAAATATTGAAAATCAATAATTGAAAAAATCGGGTTATAGAAGGAGTGGTTCGACTTTAATCAGATTTGATACACTCATAGACAAAGACATAAGAAACAATATTCAGAATTTTCAAGGTTGCAGTTCTTATAATAGTGCAGAAAATCGATAATATATGTATATAAAAGCTTTCATTACACCCAAGCAACACCAGGCTATACTGCTAGTATTTTATAATTTGTACATATATTTGATATGAACAGCAACAGCAAATATTTAAAATATGATCAAAGATCTGCTATGATCCTTAAAAAAGTATATATTGAAAATAAAGTTTCTAGGTTGGGTTCTTACATTTTTTTCTTGGTTCTTGGAAATAATTCTATGATAAAGACGAAAGAAATCTTCAAATACATATTTTATTTGATTTTGTTGGAAATTGATATTTTTTAATTCTTAAAAGAATATACCTGTGCCGAACATTTTTATGATGTAATGAGCTGCAGAAAAGTATGTATGAAATCAAAATAATAAAGTCGAATGGTCATGTGATATTTCCTTGTTTCAAAATTATCTAATAACCGTTGAGTTTCAAATAGATAGGCTGGGATGATTATTCTTTTTCAGTGAAAAATCTACTCAAACATCTTTATGATAAACACCTTTTTATAAAATATTCAGGAAATTTCTTTTCCTTAATTAAGAATGAGAGCATTTTAAAACACTGTTTTGTTATTGAAAATTAATGTCATCATTAGTCCATGACTGATGATGACATTAATTCATTAAAATTATTAAAGCTAATTTTAATCCAATTTTAATCTAATTTAATTGCTACAAATTAATTTATAGTTAATAAATGAAAATCATTCTAAAACACTGTTTTGTTACTGAAAATTAATGTCATCATTAATCCCATGTTTAGTTGTGGTGAAAGGGTCACTGATCACCTGAAAATTTCTCCTATTACACCTCACTTGTGTGCTAATGTCTGAGTCTCTTTGAATGATCTTCCAGTTCACTCAGTGACTTTTCTCAGTCTGTCTCTTCTTCATTTGTCTCAGGTGGTACAATGTAGGATGATGATAGATTTTTTTCCAATTCATATTTATATAAAGTTACTAGCAGTATAGCCCAGCATGAATGAAAGCTTTAAAACTAATCCATGGTCCTGGAGCTCAGACTCTTTAGACATAGGCATGAAAGACTAAAAAGCAATAGTTGTTTCCAGTTAAAGCAAAACCGTAGATTGAAAGAATAATGAATAGATGTAAGTTAAATTTTGATTTCCTGGTATCGATATCAAATAAGTTTTTTCGTCATAAACTGAATTTTGAAGGTTAAATAAGTCCTCTGAGTAAATGGTATCATGGCTGCGACTAAGAACTACAATTATACCTATTTCGAGCCAAACCCGAATCAAAAACTAAAATAAAAGGGCTGAAAAAATACAGACATACAGACAGATAAACACACACACACACACACACACACACAAACATCTTGCTTTTATATATATATTATTGATTTTCTGCACTATTGTAAGAACTGCAACCTTGAAACTTCTCAATATTGTTTATTATGTCTTTGTCTATGAGTGTATCAAATTTGATTAAAATCAGACCAATTTTTTCGATTATCGATTTTGGTATTTATTGGGGGGTACCTCGACACAAAGCCTAGCTAAGAACACTTGCAGACGCTTATAGTACAACTGTGTAAATTTTTAAGAAAATCTGTTCAGCCATTTTGGAGTCTATAGGTAATGGACACACACACACACACACAAAGTTCCATTTATAAATAAGTTTAGATCATTGGCATGAGCATTGATGTTTGTAAATAAAAACAAACTAAAGATAACTCTTTAAAAAGTTAGGGATCAGTTTGGCATTTTCTATTATGCCTTTTAAAATGATTAACAAATCAATATTTTTTATTCTGACAAATGCTGCAGCTTGAGAAATGTCTAAAGAATTCTAGTCTACAAAAATTATTTTCCATTCCAATTTTGTAATCATTTCACCTCAAACAAATAAAAGCCTTGAAGATGCAAGAGGTTACAGAGAGTGAAAAAAATACTGGTCTATGCCAACTTTCTCTCTATTTCATGCCTTTTGCTTGCGGAGCTCTCTTCTGGTGGTCTTGGGCATGATGGTAAACTGCATCCAGCAGCATGGACTCTGATTGGGGAGGTTGTGAGGAGCATGGAACCACTTCTTAATTGCTGTTGTTCCCATATCCACCCTGATCCGGAGTGGTAGCACCAGTTAGGGTTCTAGCTATGGGCAAATATTTAACCCCCAAACTGGTGCCAAAACATTATGAAAGTATAAAAATACACTTTAATAGAATATATACATAAAAATAGACATTTATAGAAATATATACATTTTTGAAGGAAAAATATTACCAACAATACATTTTTGGAGAAAAAAATTATTACCATAACACATTTTTTAAAACAAAACTAGAAGACATTTTCAGTTTTCTAAAATAAAAAAAAATAAAAACAAAAAATTTTCATTAAAATCTGACTAAATCAACCTTCTAACTATAATCTAACATTTCAAAAAACTCCTTAAAGCTCCACCTTTCTGACATTAAATAACCCACAGAGGTTGATATGCCATTAAACAAAACTCAAACTCTCTTCTGGTTTCCTGCTTTCCAGTCAAGTTTTATCTTCAAAAATTTAAATACAATTCCCAATTGTCATCTTCGGACTTCTTAATTTCCTGTTCTTTAATTGTTTTCTCCACTTCATAATGTTTTCTGTCATCATATTCTCTCACATGTAGTAACCCCTTCCATCTTAATGGCTTTATTGCTTTTTTAAGGATGAACTGAACAAAAGAATTCAATTTTTATCTATTCTTTTTATCAATGGACCAATCAATTTAAATCAAATTGAGTAACACTTTTTATTCTGATTATAAACACTGAATCAAATCAGGGAATATTTTTTTATACAAAAGAGGTGCTGAAATTCTCTTAACCTGACCATTTTCAAAGAAAAAACACCAAAAATTAGTTTTAAGGGTTTCTTAGTTGGACTGGTAACATTTTGTTCTTGTATTTTTAATGTTGAGTTCATTAGCAGTCTAGAATTTCAGTGGATAATTTTGTTTCTTTTCAAACAAAAGCATCTTGTAGAAAACATCCTTCTCAGAAATTAATCTACCTAGACTGTTATTTTCAGGGTATTAGAAAATTTGTAATTATCTAACAGCCTATTCCTGGCAGAGCAAAAATAAGAAAATAACTTTTTATGTCTTTTTGCTGTTGGTTCAGACTAAAAGAAAATTCCACTCTTCTAGCTTAGAGCTGACAATGTTAAAGTAAGCAGTGTTCTTTGATACAGAAATCTGAAGGTGCATTGGGATGGTGAAAAATAACTTCCAAAAGCTAAATAAAGTTTTAAGAAACAGGAAATTTGTATTAAAAACAAAGAAAAGACATCTGAACTGTTGTATAATATCAGTTTTCCTATTAAGCAGTGAATGCTGTACGGTCTTTTCACATTAGGAGGAGAGACTTGTAGCAACAGAAGTGTGTTGCTATAGAGGGATACCATGAAATGGAAATATAAAAGACACTTTTATTTACCATCAAGAAGACAAAATTGAAATTTCTAGAGCACATATTGAGAAAAGAGGGTTTGGAAAATTTGATGCTCCCAAAACCAGATGGCAAGAAGGTAAGATTGACTGATGAAAGCAATCCATCACCTCTCTAGAAAGTTTGTGTAAATGAACGGAAGAACAGAGTATAGGAAAGATTAAAAAAAGAGAAAATTTGTTAAGAGCTACTAAGAACAGGAAATTGTGAAGAAACATAATCACCAACACCCTGAAGTGGCATGGCACAGAGAAGAAGAATATTGTGTAAGATTTAAGATGCATGTACTCCCAGGTCACCAAAAGTAGTTTAAGTCTGCAGCTATCTTATTTCCATATTGGGTTGAAAACAAAGTTCTCACTCAGCTTTTATTGATATAGAATGATACAATGCAGTAAAAAGTAAGTATCAAATATCAGTATAATTGTTTTTGTTTTTTTTCAATCACTTACTTCCAATGATAAGCTAGGTCATGAATACTCTTGTAAAATTCAGCTGACTTGCTATCAAAGAAGTCACAAACTGCAATTTTTAGTTCCTCATCTGTTGCAAAAATTTTCCATTTAAGATGTTCTGCAGTGTCCAGAAGAGATGGTAGTCTGTTGATGCATGGTCAGGCAAGTGCAGTAGGTGAGAGAGAACCTCCCATTTCATGTCCAAAAATTTTTCATAGGTAAGCTTTGGAACGAGGCTGGGCATTATCATGAAGGAACAGGACATAAGTCAGTTCTTGACATTATTGTTTTATTGTGTCAGTCACACATTGCAGTTGTTGTCAGTTGAGTTGAGCATTGACAGACTGATTGTATTCCATCACTTTCCAGTGAGCGGTGCCCTTCATATTTAACCAGACACAAACCATGACCTTCTTTTGATTCAGGTCAGACTTTGCTTTATGGTGTGCAGCTTCAGCCTTGTCTATTCAGCTTCTTTTGCATTTTACATTTGAACCCAGACACCAGTCGTGTTGTGCAGGCACCTCTGCAACTTTAGTCAAAATTGATAAGTTTATGTGGGAACCATACTTCCAGTTTGCTGACTTTGCTCTTTCTAGTGATGCAAAATGACTGTATATCTGATGCTAAACTTCTCAAACAGTTCATGTGCTGTCAGGTGTAGATCAGCTTTGACACATAGACACAAATTTTTATGGTCAATGTGAGTTTGGATTGACCACTTTTTGGCTAATCTTGGTGATTGAACTGATCATGCTGGAACTTCTTGAACCACTTGTAGGCCATGTGAAAACAAATTGTGTCTTCTGCAAATGCTTGGTTCATATGATGTTTTGAATGGCCAGCATTTAGGCTGATCTTGTAATCAAGCGGCAAGAATATGGATTGCTGTTCACAAGAAAGGGCTATTTTTGGAACATATAACAAGCACTGAAATGATGAAAATAATTAAAAAAATATGACACTTATTTACATATAAGTAAATATATAAATCAACAAATATATATAAAGTTATGCATGACCATTGTTTCTAACTCAGTATTTATATTTTAACTCTATAGCTCCCATTAGAGAATAAGGCATGAACAACTCTTTGCCATTGACAAGGGGGTTGTTGCTTCTGTAACTTGTCTTTTTTTTCAGGTGGGGTAGTTGACCCTATGCTATGGGTGAGGTAGACTGTTTGCAAACCAAGGTTGTAGAACTTAATTTGTCTGGCCATTTAACTCATATCTGAAGATATGTTAAGAGCTTTCCCAAGGGTATTTGCATGTAAGTGAATGCAGCAAATTTAACTGGAAACCAAACTTAGTTTTTCAATTTTTCACTCCAAGCTGATATTCACTGCACAACAGTGCATATCAATTAGTATATGGTTTATGTATTTCTTTGCATAACTGGAGCATTGGCTTTATTGGCTTAAATGCCATAAGGTTCCCTGTGCAAGAGTAAAGGGTGTATTAATGACAGGGACTGAGTGATATGAATACACTCTTTATTTCGATCTTTAGACATGTTTTTAAATTTATTTTTCATTGTTTACTCTCAATCATGTATATTGCTGTTATGTTTGTCTTCCTCTATGACAATTACCTCAAAGATGAAGAAGAGACTTGAAATGTGGTTCTACAGAAAGATGTTGATGAAACCATGAACCAAACATGTGAGCAACAATGAAGTGTTGGAGAAAGCAGAAATAAAAAGGAAACTTATACTTAACATCAAGAAGAAGCAGTTGAAATTTCTAGGACATGTAATGGAGAAGAAGGATTTGGGAATTTTGATACTTACAAGACAGATTGAAGGAAAGAGGGATAAAGAAAAAGCGTGAATAACAAACTTGATGAGCCGAAATAAATGGATGGTAGAACAGCGTTTGTAAGAAATAATAAGACAAAACTTATTAAGAACGACACGAGACAGGAAAATGTGGCAGGCTGCGTATCCATTTTCTATGTGTCTATGTCCTGAAGGGACATGGCACATAAAAGAAGAAAGTGAAGCACACATTAAAGATAAGATAATTTTATGAGTGTGTATAATGTCATCAAATGTAGTAAGGAAAATAAATTACATCTCTGGAGTTAAACAGACCACAAAGAAAATATCCAAAGTAGTTTTATTTTAGCGAAAATAGATGGATTTATATTTTTAATTCTTTCCACTATTGTTATATATTTAAAAATCGTTTCTAAGTACATTAGTATGAAGAAAACTCTCAAATAGAATTTTAATTTGATTCATAATAATGGAGTTTCTTGCCAGCATTTGAGATGTATATCTAAATCTAAACTTATTTATAAATGGAACTTTGTCTGTGTGTGTGTCTGTCCGTTACCTAAAGACTGTGAAATGGCTGAACTGATTTCCTTGAAAATTTACACAGTTGTACTATAAGTGTCTGCAAGTGTTCTTAGCTAGGTTTTGTGTTGTGGTACCCCCGATCAAAAATCGATAATCAAAAAAATCAGGTTATAGAAGGAGTGGTTTGATTTTAATCAAATCTGATATACTCATAGACAAAGAGATAAGAAACAATATTCAGAAGGTTCAAGGTTGCAGTTCTTACAATAGTGCAGAAAATTGATAATATATATATATATATATATGAAAGGCAAGATGTTTGTGTGTGTGTCTGTTTATCTGTCTGTATGTCTGTATTTTTTCAACCCTTTTATTTTAGTTTTTGCTTTGGGTTTGGCTCTAAGTAGCTATAATTGTAGTTCTTAGTCTCAGCCATGATACCATTTACTCAGAGGACATATTTAGTCTTCAAAATTCAGTTTACAAGGAAAAAACTTATGTGATATCGATACCAGGAAATCAAAATTTAACTTACATCCATTCATTTTTCTTTCAGTGTATGGTTTTGCTTTAACTGGAAACAACTATTGATTTTTAGTCTTTCGTGACAACGTCCAAAGAGTCTGAGCTCCAGGACCATGGATTAGTTTTAAAGCTTTCATTCCACCCGAGTAACGTCGGGCTATACTGCTAGTTATCACATAAATATGTTAAAATATACTTCCTGTCAGCCATCTTTACATTTGAAGTGATCACTGCAGAATTTGGCAGCAAAATTTACAGACTTGTCAAAGGAAAATCAAAATCAAGCAACTTGCCAGAGAGCAAATAAATATTTTGGTTGTCTCTTAAATTGTCATGTAGTAATGGCTTCATTATTCTAAAATGTCATTAACTAAAAGGTTTATGTTATTTAAGGTTAAGTTTGCAATTGAATCTTGTCATCTCTTCTATGAAATATTGAAAATGTAAATGATTGATTTTAACATACATAGAAATTCTAGAATAAGGCTTTAGAAATCTGTTTGTTTTAGTGATTTAAATTCAACTCTATTACTTTTGTTTTACGAGCTGCTGTTGAGAATATAAATAAAGATGTGAACTAAAAGATGTAAGTGTAATTTTTATTTATTTAAATGAATTTTTGCTTCAGCTGCCACAAAATGGCAAATGTGAGAAAATCACGAAGAATAAAAGATAAAATTTTTAACAAGATGATTTTTTTTTTAATCATATCACCCCAAGCAAGGCAATAACGCCACTGATGTGCAGGGGGCTACGTAAGGGTAAAAAGAATGGAAAAGAGAAAGCCGGAAACCACATCCTAAACAGGGAACAAGGGATGAGCCTCTTCACCTGTTCAATAGACGTGGGTGGAGTGTGAACCGGGCAATAGTTGAATCTATCTACTCCAATGCAAACAATTCCACTCAAGATGTCTAATATACAAATGTTAATCATTATTAAATTTAGCTAGATGATTTTTTACCATTTCTTTTAATGCATTTGATCCTTATTAAATCAAGAATCATATCCAGGAAAAAATAGATATTATAAAAAATTATTTTTGTTTCTCACGCAAAAAATCTAGTTTGACAGCTGAAATTAATTTAACTGGTGTTTGCATTGGTTGTGTTGACAATTGTTATTTGTAATAACTGAGCAGTCATTTTAAAAAATCTTGTATCCTGAACAAGGGTACAATTTAACAAAGTGTAAATCTGAGTGCAAAGATTACCAAGTCAGGTGTAATAGAATAAAAGTTTTATTCAGCATGAGAATTATTTTAGACGAGAATAGTACTACCAGATTCTAATCCATAAGTCAGACTCAATAGTGAAAATGCTCTTCCTCATTTATTCATGACAGACGTAGCCCACGATAGTTGTTTATTGAGGGTTCTGGAGATATTCCATTATAACTGTAATGAGGACAGAGGCTCAGGTTTAACTTCTAATAAGTTTTATTCTGCATTAATTGAACATAAAAGAATAAAAATATAATTTCTAAATAGCTTTTATGTTAGTATGCAGGACTTTCCATTACTGTTGAGATAGGGGTGCTGGGTGTAGTGATCATTTACTACAGTCAGTTGAGTGATACATGCTTTGGGCGATCATGCCTCGAAAGAGACATGACTGACTGGGCAGAAGATTATCCTACAGTAGGTTGCCATTGCTTTCTGTGGTACACTGGTTGTCGACCAAGGCTATAGAACCCAATCTGTCCTATTATTTAACCCATAACTGGAGGGAAGAGATGGATTAATATCTTTCCCAAGGGTATTTGTGCATAAGTGAATGCATAGAATTCAACTGGAATTTGAACTCGGCATCCTGATTGGTCATTCCAAGTCGATATCCACTGTACTGCAGTGCACATTACAACAATAACAAAAACAGTTTTTAAGTTAGTTTTGTTTGATAGCACATCCTTTCCTTATGATACATTTGCCTTATAAACTTAAAAGTAAAATTTTAAAATAAACAGTTGCTTTTGTACTAAATTCAAAGTATATTGACTCTGTTTAGCCAAAGCTCTTGACTAAAACTTTATCAAACACAAACAGATAATAACAATTAGAGAGAAATAGAACTTTCCCCTTTTATTTTATTCAGTTTAAGATTTTGAAAACCCAGGAGCTTATTACTAAACAGCTTTTCTAATTTTTTATTGTAAAATCATATAGATTTTTATATTTTTCTTTTAAATAATATAAATTTAAATATTTTTCACATGAATTACTTTATTTAAATATTTATAAGTAATTTTTTAATTATGACTTATTATCCAAAATTATTACTTAAAGAGAAAATTTTTAAATAGCTTAAAATTTCTTTTGAGAATTTACATAACTATGTTGGTTTTCAGTATTGAAGTCAAATAATCAAATATTGGATTTTTGTCTTCATATTTTATGTGAAAAAGTTTTTGTTACTACATGTTTATGTGATATTTGTAATTATCAAAACAACTGTAAAAAATTAAAATAAGAAAAAATATCCTGTAGCTTTAAATACTTCTCAATGAGATAGAATAAAAATTGAATCATTCATAATGAAAACTTTATTAAGTATATTTAATTATTTTCTGGAATAAGAACACAGATTTTGAAAAGGGAGAATTTGAATCACAATGAGAAGATCTTGTGTTGGTCTTTTAGCATTAACTGTTGCACCTGATACAATATGATATTGCTTTGACCAATATGCTGTGTCATGAAAAATTTCTTATTAAAAAGCAAGTACTTCTGATGATTTCCTCCCCTTACAATGATAATGTATTGTGTCAAATAAAAAATTAATATTTATACTGGTGCTGCCTTTCTATAATGTGTGAATTTGTTTCAGATCTGCTAATAATTTTTAAATGTCATTTAAATCTATAAAAGTTTTTGATTGCCATAGTGATTACTGCTATCCAAAAATTATGAATGAAACAAGAAATTTTGTTTAAAGCTCTTTAAGAATGTAAGACGGAGATATCACTGACATAATGATTAATGACATGGAGTATATAATTCATGTAACTGATACTATTGAGAAAGGCTTAAGTCCACTTTTCCCTGCATATATAAAATAAGTAGGGTAATAGAAACCTTTTTATTTTTATGAGAATCTATTTTTGTAATTTAATAATAGGACATGTCAGGTACCCTTGTTATTGGTACCATGCAATCCAGTGCAACCTGCAATGTATATTACTTGGAGAGGAGCCATATAATCTCTGCTGCCCAGAGAGATTCCAGAAAGGGAAATGTTACTCCAATGATTTAAAGATCACTACAAAGATGTCATGCATACTACTAAGTGCTTAATAGATGAGTGGCAGTGGAACTGTTTGTTATTTTCAGAAAATTTCCTAAGATTCTGAGCTTTTTAAGACCACTTGATGCTTATTTCTTAGAAAGAATATGTATTCTATTCACACACATATATTGTGAACAACATCAAATCACCCACTCAGGTTTATATGCCATAAAACAAAAGAAACCAATGAAATAATCACCTTATTAGTCATTTACCTATTTTAGAAAAGAATACATGGTCCTAATCAATACCGAATGTGTTAAGCATTTTAGTTTATACAACCTCCTTTTTCACAAATAATATGCATTCCAGTTCACTAGGCCTACCACTGACATGTTAATGACCATCTCTGAAGTTATCTGTCAGGCTTTAAATAAGAATGGCTAAGCACCAGTCATGGCTCTGGATATCTCAATGGTGCTTGACAGGGTTTGGTATGCTTGCCTTCTATGCAAACCTGAGTGTCATGGGACATACATTTAGCTTAGTCCAGTCATTCTTAACCAGTCATGTAATTAAGGCTGTATTGAATGGGTGCACTTGTAGATTATTTTGTACTAATGCAGGTGACTCTCCTTGGGTTTATGTTGGTTTTGGTCTTCATCAATGAACTCACTGATGTGATTAGTTCCCAACTAAATATTTATGTAGATAGCACTAACATTTACTCTTGCCTTAGTAGAAAATCTAACAGATCCAACAAAGTAAACCTCAAAACTACTCTTGAAAAGAATCTCTAATCAGTGGTTAACTGGGGCAAGAAATGGCTTGTAAATTTCAACACTTCCAAAACAAAACTGTTTTCATTTAATCACCACAGAGAATTTCTTCTGTCTATCATCAACATGACTAATACTGAACTCCAGGAGAGCAATACTTAAATTCTTCTTGACTTTGAGTTTTCTAATGGCATGAAGCAGAGTGATTATGTTGAGCCCATTACTACATTTGCTGTGAAAAAGATTGTTTCATTGAGTGATGCAAAAAGATGTTTTTCATCAGAATCCACTTTGCACATTTATAAATCTACTATGTATTCATGTAGGAAATACTGTTGCTATATCTGGTCGGTTGCTCTCAATGTACATCTTTTTTTTTTTTTTTTTACTCTTGAACTAGCTATATACAAATCCTGCTTCTCCTCTAAAAGCTTTATTCTTGCACTTCCCACCTGTGAGATCTTTCTTCTAATTTCTTGCTACCTTAATAATTGTGATCTTCAAAACTTAAGATGAAATATGTCACCGTCTTCAGCTTGAACTCTGTTCTGTTTTGTCCTTTCCTCATTCCTCCCTATCTCCATCTCTGATTCTCTTTCACTTTTACTCCCTGTAACTCTTCTCATTTTCTAGTTTTAATGTCACCCTGCTTTGGGTGAGACAATTAGAAAAACACATTAAAAAATGAGCTGCTTTAATATTTTAGAAAAATGATTGTACATATTTAAGAACATATATATATCCAGAAACTATGAAGTTTATCTTATCTGTTAGTAGCCACAATTTTTATCCCAGACTGTCCTGTATGTGTGCCCTCTGTGACAGTTTAAAGACAATGAGAGAGAAAGTTTGAATTTTGTTTGTTTTGGTGATAAAATACTTGTTCTGAGATATCATTAGAGTATTTGATATTTTATTTTATTTTTTATGAGCTAACTTTACCTCTCTTTATAGTAAATAACCAATCATATCTGTACAGTTAATGTAATTTTTATCAATTAATGTTTATCTTCTATTATTATTTTGGTTCCAGAGTATTACATAGTCTAGCAGTAGTTGTTAGGGATAATTTAGTAATTTATTTATTGCTATCACTACAGATGAACATCTCTGAGTATGTAGTCATATTTGAAACTAGACATTGCTGGTAGTATTCTATGTTTGCAAATAGTCTTATTCTGTAAACAGTGTTCAGATTCACTTGAGTAAAAAAGGAAATAAAATAAAAAGTAGCACTGCTTTCTGTTTTACATAAATGACACGTAGCAAACAAAGTACATGACAAAATATTGATTGTTCATAAAAGACCAAAAAAACAAATTGGTAGGATTAGTGAATTGCTTAGAAAGAGTCAAGCCATTAACAGTCATACATAACATAACAGGCAATCTTGAAATCAGTCACAGATTTTGTGATATTGGGTCAATAATAGTAAAAACATATCAGGTTGCCAAAGCAATAGAAAGGTTCCCAAAACAAGAACACATTTCTCAAGTTTAATGCATTGATCCTAACCAAGTCAATAGTTTTTAGAGTCATTTGACACTGTGTTCAACTGGCACGCTACAAGAAAAATTGGTAGCTGTCTCTTGAGATTCACAGAGAGAGCAATATTTATTTGATTTCCCAGAGAGGCTTCCAAAAAGTATACACCTGATTCTGATTGGATAGCACTTCAAGTGGGAAAAACTTCACCTAGACCCTGTTTGATAACAGTGCCAGAGGTTTCATACTGGGTTTATTTTACACTGTTTTATGTAATCATTTTCATTGAAAAGAAACCAATGTTATTTGCAAATATAGAGTTTATATGAAGCAACAGGATATGAGGTAAATGTAACAATTTTTTTCAAAGCACTTGAGAATTTCTGTATCAGAAATTTGAAATAAACTATAATAATTACCTTCCTTTGTTTAATTCTAATTGCAAACAGAGGCATTAAGTTTTCTTCACTTGATGTAAAATCATTTCTCTTTATAAAAATAAAGAATGTGCAAGTGGTGTAATGGTTAGTGACTCAAAAAAAAAAATTGGCAAGCTGAGTTCTAATTTCAGTCGAGTTCATTATACTCATTTTCATGTAGATATCCTTAGGGAAGGCATGTATCCATCTCCTCTCCAACCATCTAGAATATGAAAATAGACTACTGACATTGTCAGACTTCATTGGCAACCGGTTTTGAAGGTCAACAGCATGAAATTAAAAACTACTTGGATATGGGGCTAACAATTCCATCCTGCAAGAATGTATTTATGAAAAAAACCACAGCAGCAATGCCCAACATGTTCAAAGTTTTAACAGGATAATATTCAGGGGAGCCAGCAAGACTTGAGTCAGTTGAGTGAGAAAAATAAAATGAAGTTGAAATGAAGTCAGTTATATGTTATCTGTGATACATTCCTAGATGATCATGTCTCATTCAAGACATGATTGACTGGGTATAAAATTTTCATGCCATAGGTTGCCATTACTTTCTGCAGTAGACTGGTTGCCAACTAAGCCTATGGAATCCAGTCAGTCCTGCTATTCAACCCATAGCTGGAAAGAGAAGAGATGGATTTGTACCTTTCTCAAGGGTATTTGTGCATATGTAAATGCAACAAATTCAAATGGAATTCGAACTCGGCTCTCCGATTTCTTATTCTGAGCTGAAATCCACTGCACCCCAGTGCAATGAGGTACCTAATTTTTTTTTCTTGCAATATATTTAAAATAAAATAAGTTCTTGAACTTTCAAACATCCTCTTGTTATACTTTGCTTCTAAGTAGATTAATTTCCAATTCACTCCAAGATCAAACCTGCAAAAACCTGTCAGCCAGATGTGAAAGCTATGAAAATAAAATAAAAACAAAAAAGGGAGTCCACTCATTGCATCTGGCTCACAATACAAATCTCTCCAATATATTCAATAAAATTTAAGCATTGGAGCAAATCACACATGTTAGCACTAATACGAAAGCATGGCAAAAATGCTAAGTTACTTATATACCTTGACCAGATAAAAGGACCCACTTGGTAACATTCCGAAGCAGTCTCAGAGTCCACCAGTGGCCACCCTGTCAACCTAGCTGATATATGTTTTAGCACCATGCCCAGACACAACTAACTCTCCTAACTTCGAGGTCACTTTCCTTGTTCACAAAAGAGACATTCTGCCTTAATCCACATCTATTACATCAGCAATCCAGGCAGTTTTGTTTTAACATAACTTATTTTATTTTCTTTCTGCCTCATTAGCAACACTTTTTGTTTTTGTTTCATACTTTTGCAACCATATGCAGTATTTAACACCACACACACACACATATATATATTCTATGCTTATGAGTTGTGTATATATATATATATATATATATATATGGTTTTGTAGATATGTATTTTGATTTTTTTCGCTGACATGTTTCCCCTATCACTACATTTGACAGATGTATTATCAAACTTTCATCCTATGCAATTCATGTCAGCAATTTTTTAACACCTAGTTACATTTTTTCTGGATCATGCCACTTAACGTCTTATTTTGTGAATGTTCTGATAAAATTAGCCATTTGAAATTTGCATTCAAATGAGATGAGTACGAAAAACTTACCAGTTGAAATAAATTATAGTTTATAGCACCTTAAATGATGAGCTTTCTTTTTTTTATATATATATATATATATATATATATATATATATATGTTTGTATGTGTGTGAAGAGAAAAGAAAAACTTATCTTTTTTTAATATGTATATATGTAGTATTTAAATTATTTTGGATCATGATTGATTCATGTGTTCTATATTTAGAATAAAATGACATTATAGATTTAGCTATTTTCTTTCAGGTTTTTAGTCATATATCTTGTAGCTATTTTCTTTCAGGTTTTTAGTCATATATCTTGTAGCTATTTTCTTTCAGGTTTTTAGTCATATATCTTGTAGCTATTTTCTTTCAGGTTTTTAGTCATATATCTTGTAGCTATTTTCTTTCAGGTTTTTAGTCATATATCTTGTAGCTATTTTCTTTCAGGTTTTTAGTCATATATCTTGGCTTGGGAAGAAGTAGTAATTCTCCCAGGAAAGAAGATATTGGGAAGAATCCAGAGCACAGATTTATATTCTGATTAGATTCAATATTAACACTTTTAAGAATTTTCCTTCTAAGTAATTTACTTTATTTATTAAAAAGTATGTCATTTGCAATCAAAGTTGTGGATTTATTTGTTTGCATTTGATAAATTGTTGTGTGTAAGATCTTTTTTTTGGTTCATATATTTGTTGTTTTAGATTTCTGCAATTCCCCCAGTGAGGAACAGTTCTGGCAGTTTATTTTGTATATACCTGCTTCAGAATTATTATTGTTGTGGATATTTTTTTGTTTTGATCACAACTATAGTTGTGGTTATTTTCATGTTGTTCTGATTAGTGTTTTTTGAGTTTGAGTTTTGTTTAATGGCATATCAACCTCTGTAGGTTATTTAATGCCAAAATGGTGAGATTTTAAGGTATTTTTTATGTTTGGTTTTAGTGAGAAGGTTGATTTAGTCAGATTTTAATTAAATTTTTTGTTTTTATTATTTTTTGGTTTAGAAAACTGAAAATTTGTTTTAGTTTTGCATTCAAAAATGTTTTGCTGAGAATAATGTTTTGTTTCAAAAATGTTATGGTAAAAATTTTCTTTTCAATTATGTATTGTTGGTAATATTTTTTTTCAAAAATGTATATTTTTCCATGAAAATCTATTTTTATGTATATATTTTTATAAAAGTCTATTTTTATACTTTCATCATGTTTTGATCCCAAGTTTGGGGGTTAAATATTTGCCCATAGCTGGGACCCTAACAGGTGCTACCACTCTGGATCAGAGTAGACCTGGGAATAACAACAATGAAGAGGCAGTTCCATGCACCTCACAACCTCCCAATCTCCCAGTCAGAGGCCTTGCTGCTGGATGCAGTTTATCATCATGCCCAGGACCATGTTCTGATTGGATAGTGGATATTATATAGTTTGTAGGCAGTATTATGTTTCTCTTCTTAAGAAGTTTATCGTTGTTAATTGCATTAGGTTTTTTTTTTTGTGGTCATATATTTTGCGTGCCTTGCTTTTGGTGTTGTGTATGTAGTGAGGAGGTTATATATTTTATTTATATAGCATTTGGGGAAACAAGTAATATATAATTGATGAAGAAAGTGACTTATCTATCTCTGCAGTTGATAAGGAATCTGACATATATATCCTTGGAGATTTTAAAATCAGCTATGAATCTGCTAGATTTGTAATTTCTTGATAATATCAATCGGGTATGCAGGAAGAAAAAACTCAAACAAATCTGCATTTGTGACTTGTCTGTCTTCTTTACTAGAAACTATCATTTTCTAGGATGTTTCGAAGCAATTTTGATTATCAGTTTAGTTGTAAAACGGAACAAATAATTCATTAAAATGACAAATTAAACCAAAACAAAAAATACTTAACCCATATCCTCCTGACATGATAAACTTGTGCTTATTTCATTTCCATATATTTTAGCCATTTTGCTTAAAGTTATTAATTTCTTGATTTCAAATGAAAACTTGATATATTTCGGTGAAATTTTTACTTAACAAAATTATAGTTTCTGATTAGGACTCAGATGTATGAAAAAGAAAAGATCTAAATTTAAACTGAAGCCAGGAGGATATAGGTTTAATAAACAGTTGTTGGAAATGCATTGAAAAAATTATGATACTGTAAACTGTGAGTAGTGACTAAGCTGTTCACAAAAACCACTTTTACTGCAAGTTTTTATTTTACATCTAAATAAATTGCAAATTCTGCCTGTCCATCCATATGTCTGAAACTCCTCTCATTCACACCACACTTGCTCTACGTAGACAAATTAGAACTTTGTGTATTGAGGGAACTCAGTTTTATTTCTCCAAAATGCCAAGAAATCGGAGTTGAAGTGCGAAGTTTTGTGACATGATATTTTGAAATTCTGCAGAATTTGTGATTTAAGAAATCAACTAATTTGAATTTCCATGGAATTAGTGATTTGAAGAAATCATTTTTCAGTCTGAATTGGAATTTTGTTCAAATTGTTTGTTTGGCTAGAAAAAGGCTTATGTCCCAAATCAGAGTTAAAGTGAGGTTTTGAAGTTCCATGGAGTGAATTGAGGAATTCAAACTTATTTCTTCAAAATTATCTTTGCTTCTTTCTCTGCTGGACTAGAGGTACCTTTACTTTTGGGTCACTGGCATGGATTGTGGCTTTCAACTTTGTGCAAGATTTTTATTCACTAGCTACAAGTGAAGAGCATTCAACATGTCTTTCTGAATAGGGATCTAACTATAGAAAATGAAGTTACTGTCTAGAAAGGGATTTGATGCTATTAGATGACCACAAATGCTGGACTTTATACCTTCATATTTGTGAACTTTGAATGATTTCATAAAATAATACTTAGATTATATTAGGGATAAGTTAGCATATTTTAAACATGTAGGAGCCATCCACATAGCTTGTAATGTCCAATTAGAAAAGTTGGATTTAAATTAAGCTCAATAATGACATGTCTTCATAAGTATGATCAATCCAGAAGACAGTAGAATGCTGAGTTTGAGTTTTGTTCAACAGCATATCAACCGCTGTGGGTTTTTTCATGCCAAAAAGGTAGAGTTTTTAGGTAATTTCTTTTAATGTTCAATTATAGTAAAAAGGTCAGATTTTGATAAATTTGTTTTTTATTTTAGAAAACTGACGATGTTTTCTAGTTTTGTATTCAAAAAATGTTTTTCTTGTAATAATTGTTTTTCATTAAAAATGTATTATGGTGATATTTTTTTTCCTCAAAAATGTGTTTGTATATTTTTGAAGGAAAAATATTACATTCTTCTATAAAAGTTAATTTTTATGTATATATTTCTATAAAAGTCTATTTTTATACTTTCATAGAGTTTTAGCTCCAGTTTGAGTTTTAGCTCCAGTTTGCCCATAGCTGAGACTCTAACAGGTCCCAAATAGTGAACTCAAACTGCTATGAAAGTATGAAAATAGATTTTTATAGTGAAAATGCCAGCAATACTATTTTTGAAGAAGGAAATATTACCACCAATACAATTTTGAAGGGAAAAAATATTACCTGCAATATATTTATGTAAAAAAATATAACCAACAATATATTTTTGAAGAAAAAAATATCAATAGTGATATATGAAGAGAAGTATACATACCAGTAATACATCTGACTCTGGACAAAACCATCTTTATGAAAATACGTCAGTGAAACCTGATCTACAAACTGATTTCTTAAAAGAATAAATATTCAATTCATATAAATCTTGATGTTGATATGCTGTAAACAAAACAAAACAAACTTTCTTTTTTTTTTATTCAAAGATACAAAATCAGAAGACATCTTTCTAAAAAGAAAAAGAACAAAAATTTAATCAAAATTTGACTAAATCAACCTTCTCACTATAAGGAAACATTTAAAAGAAATGCCCAAAAAACCAACCTTTTTGGCATGAAATAAACCACAGAATTTGATCTGCCATTAAAGAAAACTCAAACTTGTAAGTACTGATAAGATCAATAACTGTCAGCTATTTTTCAAATCTATTTTCCAAAAAATTTGTCTTAAAAGAAAGATATATAATTAAACCAATAGTAACTATGGCAGCTGGATCAATGAATGCTTGATGTTTCCTTATAAGGAAGCAGCTAATATTAACATTATTTGTTGAAAAGTGTGCCTTTGCCATGTTGGCCTAATCAGTCACAAATAAACACATCCACTCTCAGGGGAAGTAGTTGATTTCATCTGAAAAGATGGTTCACAGCGACAACAATGTAGATAAAATGTAAAAACTAATGGTTTATCTCTGTTGTGAGTTCAAAGTATTTCACTGTTTATATATTATTTTGATGGTCATTTGATGGTCATTTTGATGGTCATTTATCTCTCTTAAACCTTGCTTTCCCATCTTATTTACTCAAGCTCTCTAGCTAGGTTGTGAAAGCTTTTACTCGATCACCTTTTTTCTGTCCTGTGAGTATCAACTTTTTCAAGTGCTGCTTCCTAATAATGTACTATTATCATCCTTATTAATATTAATCAAATACAGACATAAGCAAGATGCTTGCAAATTAAAATACTTTTGATGGTATGTGCATGTATCTATAATCTTACACAATATTCTTCTTTTATGTGACATGTCCATTCAAGATGTTGGTGATTGTGACTCTCTATAATTTCCTGCCTTTTTTGGCTCTTAATAAATTTTGTCTTTTCCTTATTTTTCCTAAGCTATGATCCATCTTTCATTTATATTAGCACACTAAGTAAGTTATTGTTGTGGCCTGTTGTGGCCAGTAAGAAATATATATATATATATATAGAAAATTAGAAATTAATCTGCAGATAGAAGTGTCCATCCAAACTGTCAAGTTACACTGCATCTTGACTGTCTCCCCTATGAAGTCTTGCAGGTTAGTATTTATGAAGGAGGAAGTGTTCATTCCAATGTAGATAGGGCACCATAACAGTTATATGTTGTTTTTATTTTTCCTATTTGCATTCAATCTGTCCTGTGAGTATCAAATGTTCCAAGTCCTCCTTCCTTATTATGTGCCATTTCTGATGTGAAGTATAAATTGCCTTTGCTCACATGTCTGGTTCATGGTATTCTCTGCATTCCCCTATTGAAACAAATATCAGTTGCTTCAAATTTCTTCTTCACCTTTGAGGAGATTTTTCTGATTAAATTGCAAGGTAGGTTGTTTTGTTTTATTCAGTTTCACTTGTTATCAAGATGTCCTGGAAGTATCAAATTTTCAAAGGTTTCTTTCCTCAGTAAGTGCCCTAGAAATGTCAACTATCTGCTTTCATGTGTCTTTTATCTATAATTGGATGTTTGCCATCACGTTCTTTCATTTTTGACTTTGAGAAGATGTTTTTTTACTTTTAGAAATTTCTCTTGTGTTTCAACTAAACTCTGTTCTTTCACTCTCTCTTTCATTTTCTCTCTCAATATATATCTGGTATCCCCCTACCTGGATGAAAACCCCACCCTCCCAGCCAGCAGGTTATATATAGGGTAGCTGATACTAATTTGAACTGTTCGATTTGGTCTCTGCCAAAATGGTAAATCTGTTTAAAAATTGTCATCATTTTTATCTTACTGGCTGTCCCAATTGTGGGCTGTGAGATTATTTTCTTTTCTTTATTTATTTTCTCTCCTCTTTACTAAAATCCTACCATTTAGTTTGTGTCCAGTCTGCACTGGTGTTAGATTTCATCTATACATGAATTTTTTTTAAATGTAAGTCATTTTCATGTATTTCTTAATTAGTTTTTTTTTCTCCACTTGAATCTGCTTTTATGTGTCTGTTAACCATAATTGAGCGTTTCTTTTTTTAACTTTTAGAAATTTCTCTTGCATTTAGACTAAATTCTGTTCTTTCTCTCTCTCTCTTTCTTTTTCTCTCTCGATACCTGTCTGGTATCCCCCTACTCAGATGAAAACCCCACTCTCCCAGACAGTAGGTTATATATAGGGTAGCTGGTACTAATTTGAACTGTCTGATTTGGTCTATGACAAAATGGTAAATCTGTTTCAAAATTGTCATCATTTTTATCTTACTGGCTGTACCAATTTATGGTCTGTGCAATTATTGTTTTTTCTTTATTTATTTTCTCTCCTTCTTACTAAAATCCTACCATTTTGTTTGTGTCCAGTCTGCACTGGTGTTAGATATCATCTATGCTTGAATCTTTTTTAAATGTACATAATTTTCATGTATTTTTAAATTTTTTCTTCCTTTAAATCTGCTATCATGTGTCTGTTAACATTTGCCATGACATGTTTTTTTTAACTTTCAGAAATTTCTCTTGTGTCTGGACTTAAACTAAGTGAAAACTTAGTAAAGATTTTTTCTTTTTTGTTTTAAAATTGGAATAAATAGACTCTATTATTGCCCGGATTACACTCCTCCCATTCTGTTGAACAAGAATAGAGGCTCATCCCTTGTTCCCTGTTCAGGAAGTGGTCTCCATCTCTCAAACCTCAGTATTGGTGCTTCCGCAATTTTCCAACAATGTGTGTGGTCATTGGCAATGTCTCTTCATTGTGAGGGTACCAGGTTGGCAGGTGGTTACGAGCTCTAACTCTTGCATAGTGTTGAAAATGGCTGTGCTGATCAACAGTTGCATAATATCAGGATTCTTGCAGTGCCATGTCACACATAGATCGGTGTTCCTGCAAGCAGTTCTGGTGGGCAACCTTGAGAAGACACTTTGCTGCAGTCTGTACCAGCTCCCTTCTAGTGCATGTCATGGTCAAAGACCATCTGCTACCTCTACTCTAGGTATCTCCTCACCAACAATGAACATGAACAATCTAAACATAAACAAAACTAAACCAATCAAAGTAAAATCTCCTAAACCTTTGAACTTTTCCATAACGAACATCCGTGGCATTTGTACCAACTTTTGTAGTGTGGAATTTTTACTTCACAAAAACTCTCCTGGTATCCTCACACTCTCAACCCCTCAATTTCCTCCTTTGATCTCTCAATTTCTGGTTACCTTCTTTCTTACAGAAGAACTCCTCTATACATATGCATGATCTGAGGGTTTATGTCAGTGAACACCTCCCTCTAGCTAGAATGCTATCTCTCAAATCCTCTGAACACCCATACATGTGTCTACGTCTTACACTTCTCAAATCAATTAGCTATCTTTTCTTTCTGCGTTGCTCCCCTTCCTGTTCACTGCTTGACAGTATCTCTGACAAGATAGATAAGGCTACTTCCTCCCACCCATTCGCTAACATATTTATGTTGGGAGATCTTAACGCCCACCGTGCCAAGTGGCTAGAAAACTCTGTCACTGATTCTGCTGGCATTCAGGCCATGAACTTTGCTATTTCTCAATCTCTTATGCAATTGATGGATATCCCCACGTGCTTCCCCAGTATCCCTTCAGGACATGCTCCTTTACTAGATCTCTGCTTCACCTCTGTCCCTGACTCCTGCCAAGCCTTGCAGCTTTACGCTTTCTGTAACTCTGATCATGCTGTTATTTCTATTAATATCTCTCTTCACTCTCACTCTTTCTGTCAACATAATTTCTTACTGTTACCAAAGAGCACACTGGGATTCATTCCATGATTTCCTATTTAACATCCGTTGGGAAAAAGTGTTTAATCTCCCTATTGAGAACTATGCCTCTGAGGTTTCTTCTCAGGTGAAAGCTGGCAACAATGCTTTCTTACCAGTCAGGAAGTTCCGTCCTTAATCTCATTCATTCCCCTGGTTCTCTCCTGCCTACTCAGTTGTCATTGCCCACATGTCTTCCAACCATTTCAAAGCCATGCATCAGACTATAATAGGTGCATATTTGCCTCTGCTCATAATGAGGGTAAGAGAAACTTGAATGAGGCTAAGCTACTGAAAGAATGAGGCAGTGCATAGTTGCTCGCAAGTTAATCTCCAAAGATTATCGGCAGCTCTGCAATTGTGTGCTGAACAACAGCAAATCCTCCTTCCCTCCCTTAATAACTTTGAGGTTTTCTCGGCTTCTGTGGACAAGGCTGAGTGCTTTGCTTGCAGATTTTCCTCCAACTCCACATTTGACGTATCTGGAGTATCTGCACCCAGCTTTCAACTTAGAACTGAGGCTCAACTAAGAGATGCTCTTATAACCCCCGCTCTGGTATCTAAGATAATTTCAAAACTTAGCCCCCATAAGTCAAGTTAAGTTGATAGAATCCTGGTCATTGTCTTGAAGAAATGTACCCCTGAACTCTCATCTGTCCCTTTTAAACTCTATAATTACTGCCTTTCTGCTTCCTGTTTTTCTGCCTGCTGGAAGTTCTCGTGTGCTTCCTGTATTTAAAACTTGGGGGAACCCTCAGACCCATCCAATTATCGCCCTGTAAGCCTCCTACTAATTTTTGGCAAAGTGTTTGATGCTATCATCAGTACTGAAATAGTTCAACATTTCAGCGCCCATAAATTATTCTTAGACAGACAGTACGGCTTCTGCTTTGCCAGGTCTACTGCTGATATACTAATGACCATCACCAAGTACATATACCAGGTCCTTGATAAGTCTGGGGAATCTTGAGCTGTTGCCCTAGTATCTCCAAAACATTTGATAGGGTCTGGCATGCGGGTCTTCTGCACAAGCTATGGTATCACTAGACAATTGCTTAGTTTGAGACCACATAAAGAAGGTCATCTTGAATGGACTTGCCTCCACATCCTACCCCAGGGCTCTATTCTGGACTCGAAGCTCTTTCTGATCTTCATAAATGATCTCCCTGATATGATCAAATCCCAAGTAAGCATCTATGCTGATTACACCACCATTTACTCCCACCTAGTAAGAATTCTGGTGAAATTGGTAAACATAACCTTGCTGCTGATCTTGAGAAGGACCTCCACTCTGTGGTAGACTGGAGTAAGAAATGGCTTGTAAATTTTAATACTTCTAAAACGAAGTTGCTATCTGTCAACCACCACAGGCAGTTTCTCCTACTCCACATAAGCATAGATCAAGAGAGTCTCCCTGCACTTCCTCAGCCTCACCCTCTCTTTTGACCTCAAGTGGAATCATTACATTGAATCAATAGCTAAATCTACTACTAGAAAGGTTGGGTCACTGTATTAGGCTAGGAAGTTTTTTTCACTTGAGTCCCTCTTGCAGATCTACAAATCAACCATCTGAATATGCATTGAATGCTGTTGTCATATCTGGTTGGATGCCCCTGCTAACCATCTCAGTATTCTCGACAGACTCCAAAGAAGAATCGGTAATGGAATCGGTCCTTACCTGGCAGCTTGATTCCAGTCATTTTCTCACCACTGGGATGTGGCTTCCCCCTGTCTCTTCTACAAATATTTTCATGGCTTCTTCTCTGACGTGCTTAGCTAACTGACACCCTCTCCACAAGAATTTACTTGAGCAACCAGACTGGCAACAAGGTCCCACCCTTTTTAAAGTTAAATTTACCAAATGCAGCTTCCACTTCTACTTCATCAGCTTCTTTTCTCACACTTCTTGCTTGTGAAATGCCCTTCCATATACTTGCTTCCCTGATGGCTACAATCTCCAGGAATTTAAATGCAATGTCAAATCCCATCACTTATCCACTTGACTCCAGTTTTTTTTCTTTCCACATGACCCCATGTAATTTGTTTTTTTTTTCTCACTCTACCTTCCCAAATGTCATCACACCAGTATTCGCATCCTTCTCTTTCTTTTTCTCTGGTTTTTGTTTTTCTTTGCTCTCCTCCTGTTTATCACTTGTCTCCTATGTAGCCCCCTGCACACCAGTTTTGGTACAGCCTTGAAATGATTAAAAAAAAATGTATATTTGTCCTTTTTGTTTCAATTTCCTCACATGTTTATTCCATGGAATTCACTGTATCCTCCTGTAGAAACATGTTTCAAGTCTCTTCTTGATCAGTGAGGAGAATGTACCAGCATTCACTGCTATTTAGGATGAGTGAGATTACATCACAAAAAAATTGAAAGGAACTATAAAATAATATTTTTGTCTATATTTCTGAGATTAAATTTTTACCGTTGTATGCTCTAGCTCTATTCAGGTGGTTGAAATTTTGGTTTAAAAGAAGCAGAAATCTGAAGCATACAACGGTAAAAAATTCATGAATATGTGAAAGATGTGGACAACAGCCCAAACAATGTAAATACTGTAAACAGAAATTATAAGCTGTGTTTTTAAAATTTTTGTGGGCCATATTCAAGAAGGAAATAAATCTACCTGCAAGCAGTTTGTCATGCATAATTTCTAGGAGAATTTTTTTTAAAAGTACCACAAAGATTAAAACCTCTTTGAGATAAATCTATGCTTTTTTTCTGTTGCATCTAATCAGAACCTTCCAAAGTAAACATTACCTGTAATATATTGAAACAAGATTAATAAATTTGTTTTCTTACATTAAGTGAGATAGTAGCTTATAATCCTGATGCTTTTACTTATTCTCGCCTCTTTTTTTTGGTTATTTAATATTAGCCATTTTTTAAGTGAAATAAATAAGTAAAACTAATAATAATCATGAATATGCCATGTTTTAGTGCTGCATTACTGAAATCATTCACATTGATTTCATGTCATTTTGACCTGAAAGTAATTATTATATTCCACAAAACAATCTTAATTAAGGTGATCAGCTGTAGGTTTTGACCTATCAAATGACACAATGGAGAGTTTTTACCCTAAGGATGAAATTTCTCTTGAAGTGGCTTCTAATTTGAATGGTTACTAGCATGGAAGCTCAAAGAAGGTAATTAATGAAGGATGGATTATAATTAGTTTTTTATTCAATAATCATTATTTTTTTTAATTTTGTAGTCAATAAAAAAGAAACTCTTTCTTTGCAAATTTATAAGAAAAAAATGTGGAAATGTCATAAAAAGCATTTTAAAATATTAGCAAAATATTTTACATAAAAAAGAAAGAAAATTAAAGAAAGGTAAAAAAGAAAAGCTTTTTTAAGAAGGCATATGAATGGTAAAGTAAATAATTTGAAAGACGGAAGAGAGTAGTAAAAATAATTTGCAGGAAGAATGGAAGGATAGACGAAGAAAAAGAATAACCATAAATCTCTGAAGATGATATTGAAGTAATGTCTAAATCGAAATAGTGAATATGACGTAATGAAAAATATGTGGGAAAAAATCATTCTGCATCATCATTTCAAACATTTTTGAAAATGTGTCTTAATCAGTCAGACAGAGTTATAAGCTGAATTTTTAGATGAAATTTATACTGTATAATATTTGATCAATGCAACCAGTCAAAAATAATTGATGTGAAGGCACTGACAAAGAAAATTATGTTGAAAAATATTTGTTATATGACATTAACCAATTGATTTATTAACTTTCACATTGAAGGATATTTATGGCTGTTTTGTTACATTATTAGTAGGCATCTAGCAAGATAATGGTAGCATGATATTTGATCAAAAATATGTCATTTGGTGGTAAGACTAGAGTAACTTCTCCTGGGTGGAGATCTTAGCAATGGTATATGGAGTCCATAGACTGCTCAGACCATTTGGCTTTCCTCTCACCCATACAGAAAAAATTCAAAGGAATACAGGTTATTTCATTTTGTGCCAGATTGACTGTAGGAGTTGCCAGAAGGTTATCCGTGTTGATTCCTAAATGCCTTCAGGGATCCATTCTTGATTATCTGTTTAGATTTATTTCCATAGCCTTTTGTGTTTGGATAGAGCTGCAGGGCAACAGAGGTTAAAACCTTTTTCTTTCCCTAAATCTAGTGATAATGTTTATTAAACACACTAATTGTAAATATATTAGCCTTGACCCTCACTTGATGACACACACTGCACTGAATGGCTCAGTTTAGTAAATATATCTGATGTATACTGAGGTTAGTAAGATTGTTGCATAGAAATTTGCATTGTTTATTCAATTCTTTATGATTTACCCCAAGTATTTTAGGATGTGCATTATGGTGCAGTGAATATCAACTCAGAATGACAAACTGGGGAGCCAAGTTCAAATTCCAGTTGAATTCCTTGTATTCACTTATGCACAAATACCCTTGGGAAAGGTATTAACCTGTCTCTTTCCTCCAGTTATGGGTTAAATAATAGAACAGCAACCTACTGTAGGATAATCTTTTGTCCAGTCAGTCATGTCTCTTTCGAGACATGATCGCCCAAGCGTGTATCTTAACTGACTGATATGTCACTTTATCAGAATCAACTTTTTTTTTCTTTTTTTTTTAATCATCTCACCCCAAGCAAGGCATTCCACTGCCACTATTGCGCATGGGGCTACATAGGGGAAGGTAAAGAGAAGGAATGGTTAGACATAGGGAATGTCAGGAGGAAGGTGACAGATGAATAAGGATAGCGAGGATGAGGGTTGGGAAGAGTGCTTGATAGAATGGGAGCAGGTTAGTGTGTTAGGAGGTGTCTATTGACCTTACATTTAAACTCCTGGAGATTGTAGCCGTTGAGGAAGCAATCGTTTGGAAGAGAATTCCACAATTCAACTGAGTTGAGAAAAAATATATCAAATAAACATTTACATTCTTTTGATATCTTTTATCTTTAAACAAAGTGAATTTCATACAAATTAATTTTAATACCTAATTTAATGCTGAATCTTTTTTTAAAATCTCTCAAATGACAGTCAGAAGAAAACTTGAAAGAACTCTAAAACAAAGAAGTAAAAGAAAGCAAGAAGAAAGAACTATTATTTGTAAGAAGTCATGATACATGGCTGTTACCAAAAGCAACAGCCTAAGGTGTGAACTATGGACATCAAAAACTAAGTACGAATACATATAGATAATGACAAAAAAATGTGATGTGGACATTCAAAGGTGCATATGAATAATAATGAAAATGTCTTGCAAAAACTAGGCAAGGTATCAGAGTAGGAAAATTTTATTTGATACAAAGAAAATAGTGTGAACTACTATGCAGCATCTCATTTCTGATGTAGATTAAATATTGAACAATCTAAGATTAAAGAATAAACTTGTGATGACTCTGATATGGGTCTAATGACTGATACTGAGTAGACTATGGAGAAAACATGTTAGCAATGAGGAAGTCTTATTCACAATCAAAAGAGTTGAAATTTCTGCAGTGCATAATAAGGACAGAAGGCCTGGAGAATCAAACATGCATGGGACATTGTAAAAATTTGGGGAAAATGGCAAACTACTAAAATTTTTTTTCAGCAGATGGCCAAACAAAACTAAAAAGGGATGATAAAATATTTGCTTAGCATGTAAAGCTACTGCAGTTAAAATGAAGGAGAAATAAAAAGCGCTTACCACTCTACCGTAACCTGTCCTCAGCCAGATAATGTAAAAGAATGAGGGGGGGACTTGCATTGAATTTTTATACACTAAAAGATGCAATGCATTATGGGATCACAGGAAGACGAAAAAGAATTATGGGTACATGTACAAATACAAAAGCAAGGAATTTTTCCCAGTGGGCAGTCATGGAACAACGTTCACAGTTGGCTGCTGAAACGTCTGTTAGTGAGATTTTGAGACAGAACTCAAGAAGGAACGACTGGATTGGAATACCAGCTAGGAGAGCCACAATTCACTCGCTGGTTGCTGTTTTAAGTTTATTTTTCCACAACACTTCAATCTTCTTCAGGTGTTTGGAAGTTTGAATTGAAACCTTTATTTTGTTAACTGGGACAATTGTTCTAATTCCACAAGTCATGATCTTAAAGATGCTTCGGTATCAGTTATCTCCCTTTAATTTCTAAGGTTTTCTTCCTCTCTTCTGTAGCCAAGTATTGAACTCATGTGGCTCAATGGATAAAAATTTTGGTTGGATCCAGGGACTTGACCTAAAAAGAAACCTTGTGAATATGGCAACAAATATGAGGACAGCAGTCTAAACAATATAAATAGTGTAAATAATTGCAATACTCCATCTCAGAAATATAGACAAATTATAGAGATATTTAATATTTCAAGTAAATACACTAAATATTCATCAAGGTCTAACACATTATTTCTTCAGATTATAAAAAAATATTTTTTTTATAATAGCTATAGAAGTAAATTAGTATTGTAATGAGCAAAATATTTGACAACAAATATTTCTATTTATACTATTTTTCATTGTTTTAGATGTTGTCCTCAGTTTTATTGGCGCATGCACAACATTTCGATGATTGTACATCTGAGCTTCTTCAATTGGAATTTCAAATTTTTTAGTCCACAGAAGAAGATTGTTCTGGTTCTACATGCCATGCTTTTTCAGGATATCTCAATTTGAAGAAGGTCAGAGTGTACAATGACTGAAGTGTCATGTTTATAACATCCCAACAAATATTTTTTGCTGTAATCACCTCCTTTGCCAGTCCACATTATTCAGTGATGAACATTAACCAAAGAAACAATATTTCAGTGAAAATATAGGTTCAAATTTCATTTCATATCCTTTATTTTTTGCTGTAGGCTTATTGTTTTCTCTTTGCTTTCAGTCATGCTCATGTTTCTAATTATTTTTAATATTTCCTGTTCATGATTTTAAGATAAAAAATGACTCACAAGAAATTGTTAAACAAATAATTCATAACTCAATCTGTTTCAGTTTGTTAAAGAATAGAATCTCTTGTTTATTATTAATTAAAAGATTCTAGCTCAATTAAATTTTGAAGACACAGACCTCTTAACCTTAATTAACAGTTCAATTATGTCCAGTGACTGACAGCCAATCAAATGCAGTTGCCTAATGAACTGAGAGAAATTCAATTTAACATTTGTCAGGAGGTAAGTTGTGGCTTTCAAACCAAAAAATGAACTAATTATATAAAAATTAATGAAGTCTTCTGAAACTGCTTTGTTACCTCTCTTCATAGATTCTAATTTTTGTATTGGTTTCTAAGGAAAAAAAAAGCCTACAAATTTCTGTTATTTTTAATTCTTTTCGATTTTCTTTTCTGCATTCATTTTATTTTTATGCACATGCTTATTTTAAAACAATGGCATGACTATAGGTGTGTATTTTCTAATTATTGAAAGGGAATCTGTACAAGAAATTGGGGTGATAAAAATAAGAATTTATAAAACATATTTTAAGTAAATTACATTGCCATCTATTTTTTTTTTGTATTGGAAATAAATATAATAACTGACATTTCAATTCCAAATTAACATTACAATTTTCTTTCCTTATATTGAAGATCTTTTCTAGTTTTCTTGTTATTATAATACTTTCGCCAATTCAAACTTGATTTATATAATGCTAAACTCATTAATGAGCACTTCTCATTTTGGGGACAGTAAATATTGATTCATTAAAGCTAGAAACATATAAAAGTTATTGAATTTTATTTTTCTTTAGAAATCTATAATTAATAAATGGATGGTAGAATAGGGTTTGGAAGGATTAACAAAAAGACAAAACTTATTAAGAACTACAACAAAC
Organism: Ascarosepion bandense; assembly: GCA_037127315.1. Classification (NCBI taxonomy): domain Eukaryota; kingdom Metazoa; phylum Mollusca; class Cephalopoda; order Sepiida; family Sepiidae; genus Ascarosepion; species Ascarosepion bandense. The sequence goes on along the minus strand of JBBBDQ010002011.1, from coordinate 867,317 downwards.
AGGAAGATATGGAAGGCCATAATCACCTGCTTGTACCTTTTCACTACCATTATTTCATGTATTTGAAAATATTTTTATAAGAAACCTTGTTAATTATAGAAGTAGCCAACACACTAAACTTGTTTTGTATTGCCAGCTTTCATAGTTTTTTGTCACTTTTAATTATCTCTGTTAGTATTGCTTTAAATACGTTTTATTTTTGTATTTGTCTATACTTATGATATGAGGTAGTATTTATATTATTTACAATGTTAGGACTGTTGTTCTCATCTTTATTGCTGTGTTTATGATGTTTCGGTCATTGTACACTATGGTCTTCTTCAGGTGCTAAGAATTTTGAACCACACCTTTCATTTCGATCACTGGAGTATACGTTTCTCATTTCATATGCAATGCCACTTTTGGATACTATGTAATTATCTCCCTTTAACTAAATTCTTTAACTGATTTGTTTACCACTGAACTCAAAACTCTTTAGGTCAAGTTAGTGGAACTAACCAATGCTTAATTCCACGAGGTCATGTGTCTTTTTAGTTTTAGAATTAATAGCAGATGTTAATTTGGGCATTAAGGAATTATGAAAAGAAAATAGACTAAATGTAAAAAAGCAAAGTTTATGATAATATACCAAATAAATGAGTCTGTTTAAACAATATGAACAATATCAATAGCATACAAATGTAAAATGAATTTAGTAAATACACACAAACAGAAAGTGGAATATGACAAGAATATGTCTTCTTGCCAGACCTATTTAAACTTTACTGTGAAGCAATACTGAAGTCCTATCAGGATCCATTATTGGTGGCCACAGTCTAAACAACATAAGATATAGAAATGACAAAGTGTTAATAGCAAACATAGAAATAAAACTATAGGGAGTCCTATGGAAGTTATTAAAGGAAATAAAAAAGAAAAGAACCAAACTTCAATTGTAAATGTTCATACGAATATAGGTGTTCCTCAAGGCTCTATTCTAGGTACTACGCTATTTCTGATCTTCATCAATGATCTCCCAAGTAGGCATTTATGCTGATGAGATGACAATTTGCTCCCACCTTGATAAGAAATCTGATGAGGCTGGCAAAGTAAACTTTGTTGCTGATCTTGAAAAGGACCTCCAATCTGTGGTGGAACTGATTCATAAATTTTAATGCTTCCAAAACAAAACTGCTATCATTTAGCCACCATAGATAACCGCTTCTGCCCACCATCAGACTGGATCAGGCTAGTCTCCCTGAAATAAAAAAAACTACGCTTCTTAGGTCTAAGTCTATCAGCTGACCTCAAGTGGAATGACAACATTGAATTCATAGCTAAATCTACAACTCGAAAATTTGGTTCCCTTTGTAGGGCTAGGAAATTTTTCTCATCTAAATCAATCTTACACATATATAAATCTACCATCTGCCTGTGCATTGAATACTGCTGTCATATCTCGTCAGGTGCCCCTGCTATTCATCTCAAGCTTTTTGACAAAATCTAACAAAAAGAATCTGTAATGTAATTGGTCCTGATCTAGTAGCTCAACTTCAGTCACTTTCTCACTGACGTAATGTGGCTTCCCTCTGTTTCTTCTACAAATACTTACACAGCTTCTGCTCTGATAAGCTTAGCTCCCTGGTGCCCCCTATATATGAATTTACTCAAGCTACTGTACTAGCAACTAGGTCTCACTCATTTACAGTGAAATCAATCAAATGTTTTGGCACCAAAGACTACTGGCGTCTCTGTAAAAGCATGCTTAACAAGAGTAAGTCCTCAATACCCCCACTAATCAATGAATTTGAGGTCCTCACCTCCTCAGCAAACTAGGCTGAATGCTTTGCTCATAGATTATCAACCAATTCGAGTCTGGATTCATCTGGAGTTTATGCACCCGGCTTCCCACCTAGAACTGAGGCTCAATTGAATGATGTCCACATCATGCCCTTGCTGATTTCTAACATAATCTCAAAACTTGACCGTCACAAAGCAGCGGTGGGGATGGAATCCCAATCATAGTCTTGAAGAAATGTGCCCCTGAACTCTCCTCTGTCCTTTCTAAGTTCTACAATTTCTGCCTATCTTCTTCCTGTTTCTTGCCTGTTGGAAGTCTTCTTCTGTAGTTCCTATATTTAAGAACACTGGAGAACCCTCAGACGCCACAAATTACCACCATATCAGCCTTCTTCGGATCTTCGGCAAAGTGTTCAAAGCCATTATCAATGCCGAGGTTGTTCAGCATCTCACACAGCCCACAGGCTCCTCTTGGACAAACAGTATGGCTTCCGCTTCACCAGGTCTACTGTTGGTATGCTAACGACCATCACCGAGTATATATACCAGGCTCTCGACAAGAATGGTGAAGCCCGAACTGTTGCCTTGGATATCTCTAAAGTGTTCGACAGAAACTGGCATGCTGGCCTTCTATGGAAACTGCGAAGCTATGGTATAACTGGACTTTTGTTGGACCTAATCCAGTCATTCCTCTCTAACCGCACATTGAAGGTGGTATTAGACAGACATGCCTACCAGAACTACCCTATGAATGTGGGTGTCCCTCAAGGCTCTATCCGAGGTCCTACGATCTTTCTGATGTACATCAATGATCTCCCCAATGCAATAACATCCCAAGTAGGCATGTACGCCGATGACACCACAGTTTACTCTCACTTCGATCAAAAATCTGGTGTGGGCGACAAGGCAAACCTTGCTGCCAAGCTTGGAAAGAACCTCCAATCCGGAGAGGACTGGGGTAAGAAATGGCTCGTAAATTTCAATTCTTCCAAAACGAAGCTGCTATCAATTAACCACCATAGACAACCGCACATACCTCCCATTAGCATGAACAGGCTTGCCTCCCAGAGAGTAAAAAACACAATGCCTGCTTGGCCTGACACTCTCAGTGGACCTCAAGTGGAATGACTACTTCGAATCCATTGCTAAATTCGCTGCTATGAAAGTCGATTCTCTGTTCAGGGCCCAGAAGTTCTTTCTGTTTGAATCTATCTTGCACATATATAAATCTACCATCCGCCCATGTATTTAATACTGCTGCCACATCTGATCGGGTTCCCCTGCTATTCTCCTTGGGGTTCTTGACAAAATACAATGGAGAATCTGTAATGTGATCGATACCGACTTGGCTGACCGGCTGCAGTCACTCTCTCACCGGCATGATGTGGCTTCCCTGTGCCTCTTCTATAAATACTTTCACGGCTTCTGCTCCGATGAACTTAGATCACTGGTGCCTCCTAGGTATGAATTTGCACGAGATACTAGATTAACAACTAGGTCCCACCCTTTTACAGTGAAACCGATGAAATGTAACTACAATTTCTACTCCAACAGTTTCTTTTCTCACACTTCCCGCCTGTGGAATTCCCTTCTGCATACTTGCTTCCCTGACGGCTACAATCTCCAGGAGTTTAAATGTAGGTCAATAGACACCTCCTAACACACTAACTCACACCCATTCTCTCAAACACTCTTCCTATGTACCTCCTTACTTGTCTATCACCCTCCTTCTGATATTTCCTATATTCAATCACTCTATGTAACCCCCTGCACTATAGTGGCAGTGGAATGCCTTGCTTGGGGTGAAATGATTAAAAAAAAAATTTCTACTATATCCGCTTCTTTGCTTGCATTTACCACCTGTAGAATTCTCTTCTGTATACTTGCTTCCCTGAAAGCTACAATCTCCAAGAATTTAAATGCAGTGTCAACTGCTATCTCTTATCTTCTTGACTCGCATCCTTTCCCGGACGACCCTTGTATCATGTTCTTCTTCCTTTCCGCTCCATTCTCATGCAGCTCTCTTCACACCTGTATTCTCATTCTTTTCTTTCTCATTCTCTGACTTCCCTATAACTTGTTCCTCTTTCTCATCACTCACCTCTTCTGTAACACCCTTGTTTGGGGTAAATTCATTAAAAAAATAAAATAAGATTATATGGTTAATAGCAAAATGAACAGCCAAACATGTGAATTACAAATTGGAGATGAGAAAATCAAGAAAGTACAAAAATTTAATCTAAGAAATATTTTAACAGAGAATGAAAAATGTAACACCAAAATGAAGGCACTTTGCAAAAGATAAACAAAGAATTAAAAAATAGAAAAATTTCACTAGAAACAAGAAAGAGAGTACTGAACTGGAATGTTATAACAGTCCTCCTACATTACAATGAATACTGGACAACCTCCTTATAAATGAAAAAGAGACTTGAGGCAAGAGAAATGTGGTTTTATGAAATGATGCTGAGAATACCATAGGCTGAACATGTGACCAATGACAATTTTTAGAAAAAATGAAAACAGAAAAGGATGTTTACATTAACATTATAAACTCAGTAAGTCAGTTAAGAGCCATACAAGATACATGCTAAGGCAATCATGTCTCAAAAGAGACATGATTGATTGGGTAGAAGATTTTCCTGCAGTAGGTTGCCATTATCTTCTGCAGTAGACTGGCTGCCATCCAAGGCTATAGAACCCAATCTGCACTGCTATTAAACCCTTAGCTGGAGGGAGAAGATACAGATTAATACCTTTCACATGGGTACTTGTGTGTAAGTAAATGCAATGAATTCAGCTGGAATTTGAACTCTGCTTTAACGATTCCTCATTCTGAGCCAATATCCACTGCACCACAAAACACATTTCATGTGCACATTATAAAGACGCTATGAAATTTCAAGGACATAAAATTAGAAATTGCTGGTATTATTTGACACTCCCCAAACATATTGAAAGCAAGAGGGTCAGAGGGAAACAGTATATCTTGTTCTTCTATTGGTGCTGTTCTTTCAGGACATAGGCGATCATGGTTTTCCACGTCCGCTATCTCTGGTGGCTCTTAGTATGCTTTCTCCTGTTACACCTCACAACCCTCGTTTCATCATCCACCTGATCAGGCCCCTCAAATATGTTATCTGCTGCCTTCCTCTGTCTCTTTTTCCTTCTATCTGCCCTGTCAGTATCAAGTTCTCCAAGCCCTTCTTCCTCATTGCCTGTCCCAGCAACTTTAGTTGTCTCTTTTTGATGCTCAGTATTAATTTCCTTTTCGTTGTCATTCTTTATAACAGCTCATCATTGCTCGCATACTCGGTCTATGGTATCCACAGCATCCTTCTGTAGAACAACATTTCAGCTGATTCAAGTTTTTTCCTCATCTTCGATGATATTGTCCAGCATTCACTGCCGTATTGAAGAACTGACATCACATAGCAATCTAGCACTCTCTTCTTTGTTTCTAGTGAAATTTTCCTGTGTCTTAGTACTCTTCTCAATTTTTAGAATGCTTCCTTTGCTATGTCAATTCACCTTCGAACCTCTGTGTTGCACATTCCATCTCCTGTTAGAACACTTCTGTTAATAACCTCCAAAACAAGCTTGTGTAAAAGGTTGGCACAACAAAAATTAGAAGAGATAACAAAAAATGAAACTTTATTAAGACTTACAAAGAACACAAAATTGAATAAAGACATGATTGTCCTTCTCTTGAAAGAATACAAAATATAGAAATCCCCATCATCTTTTGTGTTGTGTTCCTTCAGGAGGTAGGCTTTCTTGGCCCTCTACATCTTCTCGTACCTTGTAGCTCTTAATATATTTAGTCTTGTTATTTTACCCATACCCAGCTCTGCCATCAATTTGCTTAAGCCTATCCATTATGCCACCTAATGTTTTCGCCATCTCTTTTTCTTTCTATATGCCCTGTAAGTATCAGATTTTCCAAGCCTTTCTTTTTTTCATTACATGTACCAGAAGCTTCAGCTGTTTCTTCCTGATATTAAGTATAAGTTTTCTTTTTGTTCCCATTCTCTCCAAAACCTCATCTTTGCTCACATGTTTAATCCATGGTATCCTCAGCATCCTTGTGCAGAACCACATCACTGATGAGATTGTGCAGCATTCACTGATATATAGGATGATAAATATTACATTACAGTCCTGTACTCTTTCCTTTGTTTCCAATGAAATTTCCTTCCCTCTCTACTCAGGTTTTAAAATGTGTCCTTTGGCCCTGTCAATACCCCTTTAGATCATTCCATCACAATGCATATACCTAACCATTTTATTGTATTTCTCTGTCCTTGAACTTACAGTAATATCAAGTTGAAACACTGAAGTTAAAACATTTTAAATTTGGTCAGTACCAAACAGGCTGACCACTTCAGAATCATAAGTGCTGTAAACTTGGATGTGCAGGTCGTGTCATGGGTAATGGTCAGTTAGGTTTGTTATATTCATTTATGTGACAGTACCCTCGAGAAAGGTGTAAATTCACCTTTAACCCCACCAGCCATGGATTAATTAGTAGGTCTCGTGTCAGTCAATCATTACTATCTCAAAAAAAAATCTTACAATCTAAGAATATTTTCTATCTTTGAATAATTTGCAAAAGGTTGATAAACTATAAAAACAAACCAATCAATAATGACCTAATATTCTTTTTCTTCTTTTCTTCTTTATTTTCATTGTCTAGAAGAAATAAAACAAGCAAATTTCTGTATCTAATTAAAGTCAAAACAAACATGAAATGTCCCATTTAAAAAAAAATCCCCATTTTTTTTTTACTTGTTTCATATGCAAATTCATGTAAATTTTCTCCATTGTTTAAGAATACATCTAAAAGCTGGGGAGGAAATAGATGAATTTATACTTTTTGCAATTCAATTTTTTCTATGTAGAATCTGCAATGCATCTAACATGATGAATATCACATATATAAAATTCCTGACTGTTTATACACGTAACAAACAAGAAATAACATCAAATTCTAGGTAAAAATTTTATGACTACTCTTAATAAAACCAAGAGAGTCTTCAAATATTTCAAATTATTGAGAGTTTTTCAACTTTGAATGTCATTAAAAGTGGACATTTGCTGTATCGTGTTAACTTAGCAGATGTTTCTGGCTTGAAATGATGACTCTAAGCATATGAATAACACCTTAGTATGTGTCATAAAATGTCAGTTTTGCAAAGAAGAAAAAATGCATATTTTCTCAATGAGGAACTTGGAGAGACAAAAATAAATGGTTTGCAATACAAGCATCAACTATATTGTCACCATCTTTTGTCTATATATAGGTAGCAGTGCATATTTACACTACTTAAAATGTCAGCTCCAGAAAGTTGGAATTTTTACCAAGTTTTTATATTTCTGAGTCTATATGTTTGCCAAGAACTTTCATTTTTGTTTAATTATTTCATCTGAAACAAGGCAATAAAGCAAATAAGATGTACAGGGTGACTCAAAGTGAAAGAAACATTTTTGAGAAAGTATGAATTATAAAGGAACAGGCTTCAAAAAGACATATTTGATGTTGTATTTAAATATTTCAAGATGAGTTTGACTAGAAAGTAAGAAGCAAGAAAAGAGTTTCACAGGCAACAAGTGCAAGAGAAGAAACTATAAGCATGTAACTTAGAAATTCCAACAATAAAAGAATGAGACCTACCTACCAATCTAGTAGTATTTTTAAATTCATGAAGTTGATTAAAGAGGAAAGCACAACTGAACAAAAATGCCATGAAAATAATTATACAAAAAAGACAGGGAAGCTTCATAACAGAAGTGTGAAAGTAACTGAATCTAAAATACCAGTTCAGGACTGATAACATTGTAGATTCTTGTTTAGATTTTGCCAAGAATTTTTAGCTATATAGCAGAAGCACCAAAGCAAAGTGGCAGCAATTTTGATTTTAAAGGGAGCAAATAGTTTTGAGATAGTCCAAGATACATTGTGTTGACTGCGAATCTTACTGTTAGTCAGAATATTTATTTGGAACGTTCTTATCAGGCTTTCTTTTAGGAACATACCTTTTTAAATAATAATAAATTTCATCAAACTGAAAAATTGCTTTGTATTTGGGACAATGGAGTGTATGCAAATATTTTTCTGAATTCTTTTTAGCTATAGCTTTTAGATTTTCATACAAAATAACTAAAAGTATTTAAAAGGTATCAGCTATGAATATTGTCAACATAGATAAAACACTGGTTGAAACTGCTACTGCTAACTAGACAAAGTATCAAGAAAAATCTACGAAGTTGTTATACAATTAGCAACAAAACTTTTTAGATTTTCCTTTGAGATATATATTACTCTTTATTCTGATTTTTTTTAACTAAGCCAAATCAAGTTCATTTAGACGCTATTCATTTTTTGATTTAATTTGATTAATAAATAATTAATAATTTAAGGAAGGTTAAAATATCAATAGAACTTTTAACTGGGTCTTATACTGAGAAATTGTTGATAAGCTTCTTTCACTCTGTAAATAAACAAGTTAAATAAACCACTCTCAAAAGAACTTGAAAAAATAATATAGTGGGAAAGTAGTTTGAGTTAGAATTTTCATTCCAAATAATATTTTCAATATTTAATTATTAAATCACAAGTGCACATGAATGTGTGCGGATGGATGGATAGTTGGAGGTCATATGAAAAAATAACTTTTTACCAAGTACACTTAAATATGTAAATGTGTCTTTTTATAAATTTTAGTCTGATTAAATTCTATATTTAATTTCCATATAAAATTGAGTCATCCATGAAATATATAAAAATAGGTGTATGTTAAGATCATGTAAATATGAATGTATATCTGTGGATAAACAGTTATTTTGTATAAAATAGTCTGGCACTAAAACAAATGAATTCTTTTGATTTGTTTGTTGACTCATACATTTTGTATTTTGTATAAATTCAGTGCTATATATTTACTTAAACTAAAAAGGGTTGTAATTTTAATCTTTGACATTGAATAAAAATATATTTTTGCAATGTAAATTTTTATAATGTATTTTTTAAGTGATTTTTATTTTGAACATTCTGACCAGTTCAATCAATCTCATTTTCCTCGGAGGTCATTAAAAGTTCTTTTCCGATTAACTTCTCAAAATCTGGGCAAATGATCAATGGTTAAAATTTAGCAGAATAGGTTTTCATGGCCAAGTTGAAAACTTTTCAGTATAACTGATGCGATGGATATATTGTCATTTAAATTTTGCAAAAAATGAATATAACACTGACATCTCATTTTAACAGATATATATATATAGAAAAATTATACAAAATTATCTTGAAAGAGTAAAGAGTATATTTATTTAATAAAATCTCCATTAGCTTCAACCACGGCCTCCACATGACTTTGTATTATCCTACAGCTCTTCAAAATGGCCTTCTTGTTAAAGTTAAGGAATGTTGACATAATCCTTGCCTTCATTTCATCTTTGGTATTACAAAGAGTTTTGCTGGTCTCTTGCTCAACTGTGCCCCACACATAATAATCAAGAGGGTTGTCGTCTGGGGAATTAGGTGGCCAGATGTAAAGGAAGATGTGGCTGCAGAAATTGTCTGATAGCCATGAGTGGGTTTTCCTAATTGTGTGCCATGGTGCAGCATCTTGTTGCCAGACATAGAGTCTTCCAGCAGCCACAATCTTAGCACTAACCTCCTCAAGGTAATTGATGTAGGCCTGTGTGTTAAGTCTGAGCCCATCACCAACAGTTTCTGGAGTTCTTTTCTTATTAGAATGAATAGAGTTAGTTTTCTGAGATGCCATACTTCAATAATAAATAATTTTAATACAATCAACTTAATCATTTGCAATAATAATTAATTATCAGTCTCCCACCCCAAAACTTATGGGAAGAGTTGATATAATTTTTGCATAATATGACAAATATGTAATCCTTTGTTTTATATTTTTTGGTAAAGGTATGCACAGATATTTTTTAAGGCTATATCCTTTGGTCACTCTCTACTCATTCCTGTGACCTGCCATGATTTCTTGTGCCTTCTCCATTGTTTTGAATTCAGAATTGTTCTTTGAGCCAAGTTACTTCAACCATTACTTGGGAGAGAGTAGAGCGGATGGAGTCATGAAAATGAAAGGAAACCACTATCTACACAGGAAAGAGCAATAACAGCTACTGGAATTAAGAAAGCTGTTTTACAAAAAAATTGTTTGCAGAGAAAGATTTTATAAATTTCTACCCAAACTTGGTTAGTCAATGAATGCTGAATGTTTCTTTATAAGGTCTCAGTTAATATTCATTTAATATATACCAGCTCAATGGCCAAGGAATCAAGAAAAATGTAACTCAAGTAGCACTGGCTTCTTGATCAGTGAATACCGCATGTTTTCTTATAGAGTAGGAGCTAATATTACCATTGGAGATGTAGAGAACAGTTTGTATACTTTGTGCCCTTCCTAGTTTTTTTTTGATCATATCACCCTAAGCAAGGTGGTAATGGCACTAATGTGCAGGGGGCTACATAAGAGTAAAAGCACTAGATAGAAGAGAGTGAAGAGAAGGACAAACCATTTAGAAAGAAACAAGAGAAGGGAGGAAATACAGGTATGATAACAGTTGCAGAAGTGGAGAGAAAGGAAAGAATATACAAGGTGGTGAGGAAAGAACTAGGGTCAAGTGGTTAAGAGATGAGTATTGACCTTGCATTTGAATTCCTGGAGGTTTTAGCTGTCAGGAAAGCAAGAATAAGGAAGTGAGTTCCACAGGCGGGAAGTGCGAGGAAAGGAGCTGCAGGAGTAGAATTGCCGTTTGCATTTGGTTGATCTCACTGTGAATGGGTGAGACCCAGTTGCCAGTCTGGTTGCATGAGTAAACACCTGTTGCTGAGGCACCAGTGACTTAAGTTCATTGGAGAAGAAGCCATGGAAGTATTTATAGAACAGACAAAGGGAAGCCACATGTTCAACAAGTGAAGAAAAGTGTAACTTAAGTAGCATTGTCAGCTTAGTCAATGAATGCTACTTGTTTCATATTTGAATCAGTTCATGCAGGATGCAGCAGAAATACTTCTTACATGTACCACGCAGAATTAACTTCTGCATAACAATATAACATTAATGGCAATTGTTTCTTTATCTTGTTAAGGTCTTACCATTATGTGTGAGCAATTTTCAGAAGGTATATCTACCTTTATTACTATTAACACAAAGTGAATTTAACATTTTCAACTGGGATTTGAATTCAATCTGCAGGTTTCACATTACATTCTATGCACATACATAGTGGATATATTATTTATGTTAAATTATTTATGTTAAAATATAATTATCTTGTTTGGTTATATTTTTTTTTCATAATCATATTGCCCCAAGCAAGGCAGTTTACTGCCACTGTTTTGCAGGGGATTACATCAGAGGAAAGTTGTGAGAAAGAGTGACAGGTTATAATGGGTGTCAGAAAGTGGGTAAGAAGGGTGAGAAAACTGGTGAGAGTGGAGCAGACGTAGAAAGGAGCATGAGAGAGAGGATGCAGGACAGTGATATAGGAGATGACTATTGACTTTACATTTAAATTCTTGGAGATTGTAGCAGTTAAATGGAAGGGAATTCCACAGGTGGAAGTATGAGAAAAGAAGCTGCTGGGGTAGAATTTGCATTGACATTTTATTTGTTTCACAGTAAAATGTGGGACCTAGTTACTAATATTGTGGCTCGAGTAAATTCATATATAGAGGGCAGCAGTGAGCTAAGTTCATCAGAGCAGCAGTCGTGAAAGTATTTGTAGAAGAGACACAGGGAAGCCACATTGTGCCAATGAGAAAGTGACTGTATATACATTATAAGTTAAGAGGAAGAATTATAATCCAAAATAGTTTCTGTGTTACCTGTATCAAACTGCTGAGGCTTTCTCATAATCTATAATTGATATTATCTTGCCCTTTTATGAAATCTAGCAGTATAGCCCGGCGTTGCTCAGGTGTAATGAAAGCTTTAAAACTAATCTATTGTTCTGGAGCTTAGACTCTTTGGACGTAGGCACGAAAGTCTAAAAAGCAATAGTTGTTTCCAGTTAATGCAAAACCGTAGACTGAAAGAAAAATAAATGGTTGTCAGTCAAATTTTGATTTCCTGATATCGATATCAAATAAGTTTTTTCATTGTAAACTGAATTTTGCAGGTTAAATAAGTCCTCTGAGTAAATGGTCTCATGGCTGAGACTAAGAACTACAATTATAGCTACTTAGAGCCAAACCCGAAGCTAAAACTAAAATAAAAGGGCTGAAAAAATACAGACATACAGGCAGATAAACAAATACACACACAAACATCTTGCCTTTGATATATATATATATATATATATTATTGATTTTCTGCACTATTGTAAGAACTGCAACCTTAAAACTTCTGAATATCGTTTCTTATGTATTTGTCTATGAGTGTATGAAATTTGATTAAAATCATACCACTTCTTCTATAACCCAATTTTTTCGATTATCGATTTTTGATATCTATTGGGGTTACCTCAACACAAAACCAAGCTAAGAACACTCGCAGACGCTTATAGTACAACTGTGTAAATTTTCAAGAAAATCTGTTCAGCCATTTTGGAGTCTATAGGTAATGGACACACACACACAGACAAAGTTCCATTTACAAATAAGTTTAGATATACTCTTTAGTATTAACTGGAGCTATGTAATATCTTTCAGAACTTCATTATTACTCATTATTCTTAATAACTAATGATATAACCTTTATTAAAATATTTTCTATTAAATAATCTTTAATTCGATTATGGCTCTTTCTGTCAGGTTACATAAACATTTTGTATATGACTATACACAAAGCATTCATCAAATATACTCACTTAGGAAATAAAATGTATTTTAAAACCTCAAGGAAATATATATCATTTTATTTAATGTTAATTGATTAATTGGATATTCATAAATCTAAGATCATTCTAACATAGCAGTACGAGAGGGGAACACTTAATATCTATCAAATTTGTTATCAGTTTCAAGATTATTAAATCCTTATGAGATTCAGATTTTTAACTCTTTTTTAGAGATGTTGTTTTCCATCTTAGAAATATGACATTCTCTGTTTTAGTTTTTGTAGGGTCAGATTTTATTGAAAATTTATGAGCGCAATGACATCAATGCACGGTTGGTGAGTTGATAGGATTGGATATTTTGCTAGAGATGAACCTGTACTGGCAGCAACCCATGCATATGAATAGAACATGAATTCAGTAAATATACAAAACAGAAAGGGGTGTAAAAGAATCATATCTCTTCTGAAATGATTTATTCAAACTTCACAGTGAGGCAATTCTCAGAGAATTAGAAGTCCTCCCAGGAATCCTTATAGCTGGCTGCAAATTTAACAACATGAGATATGCAGATACTGAAGAGAAACAAGAACTCCTATAGGAGGTAGTGAATAACAGTTGGAAGAAACGACTAAACAGTCATTGCAAAAAGTATAATGCATAGTGATCAACAAAAGGAACAAATCAACATACAAATCATTGTAATAGCAAAAGATGTCTTCCAAAAGTTAAGCAATATATTAGATTGTCCCAAAACTTTGTAAACACTTGCAAAATGGGTCTATCTGGTCCAGCACAATCGAGACAAGCGATGGGTTCAGAAAGGGCAAGAGATACTGTCGGTTCCAAAACAAGATTGATTCAGCAAGAAAGTCATGTTGTGCATTTGGTGGAACTTTGGAGGAATCGTGCATTTTGAGTTGGTTCCGAATGGTCATGCCATCAGTGCCAAACATTATTGTCAGTAATTTGAGCAGGTCTACGAAAAGTTGAAGCAAAAATACCCAGCTCTGATCAACCGAAAGTGCGCTTTGATGCAGCAGGACAATACCAAACCACACACCGCCAGGAAGACCAAAGACAAGTTTGAAGAACTGGACGGCATTAAGGTTCTGCCACATCCAGCCTATAGTTCTGACTGTGCTCCATCAGATTATGGCCTTTTCTGCTCAATGCAACACTTTCTGAGGGTCCGCTGATTTGACTCGTTTGATGAAGTTGAGGAAGCGTGTCAAGAATTCTTTGATTCGAAGCCGGCTGAATTGTACTTTGACCCAATCTGAAAGCTTGCAGATTCATGGCAGAAAGTCTTGGAAAATGATGGTCTTTATTTTGAGAAATAATTTTGTTGTTTTTGCAAGTAAAATTTCAATTTTTTGCAAGTGTTTTCTGGTAACCTTAGATTACTTGGTGAGTAAAATTTCAATTTTTTGCAAATGTTGACAAACTTGTGGGACAACCTAATATTAAGAAACTCAAAATTTTAATAAGAAACAACGAAAAAGTACAGAACTTTCATGTAATACCACTCCTTTTATATATATTTTTTTTTAATCATATCCCCCCGAGCAAGGTGGTAACGCCACTGAAGCGCAGGGGGCTACGTAAGAGTGAAAAGAATGGAAAAGAGAAAGCTGGAGACCACATCCTAAACAATGAACCAGGGATGAGCCTCTTCACCTGTTTAATAGATGTGGGTGGAGTGTGAACCGGGCGATATATCTACTTCAATTGAAAAAAAAAGAAAAGAGTGAAAAGATTGGAAAAGAGAAAGCTGGAGATCACATCCTAAACAAGGAACAAGGGATGAGCCTCTTCACCTGTTCAATAGACGTGGGTAGTAAACATTGAACAATCTCTTCACAGATGAAGAAGAGAAATGTTGTTCTACAGAAGGATGCTGAAAATACTATGGATCAAACATATGAACAACAATGAAGTTTAGAGAAAATAGAAACAAAAAGGACACTTATACATAAAAATTTACTGAGAGCTATAAAGGAAAGGAAATTGTAGAGAGCCATGGTTGCCAGCATCATAAAAGAACACAGGACATTGATTAGACATTCAATATGGAAATAAGAACCCACCCAGCTCTCATCATGTCCAGATGAAGCCCAACTGATTGGTGTCAGTTTTTAATTTATGCTTCTAAATTAAATGAATAAAAAACTAACTGAAGAATGGATCATAGAAAATGAACTGTATTTCTAATTATTTCAATATAGTGGATGCTGAACCATCTCTTGAGACAGTAGAAATGTGAAACTCTTGAGGTGATAGAAATGCGATTCTACAGATAAATTCTGAGATTACCATAGACTGAACATGTGAGCAAGTTTTTAGAGAAAATGGTAAAAAAGGACATTTATAATTAACAACAGAAAAAGATAGTCTAAATTTCTTGGACACATAAGGCAAGAGAACTTAGAAAATTTGAAAGCGACTGGTCTTATTGAAGGCCAGAAGGGCAGGTGAAAACAGTGCATAACTTACTTAATGAGCTTGTGCAAATTGACTGGAGAACAGGGTTTAGAAGAGATAAGAAAAGACAAAAGTCTTTAGAGAAAACAGAAATAAAAAGGACACTTATACTCCATATCAGATAGACATAGTTTAAATTTCTACTGCATATAATGAAGAAAGAGGGCTTAGAAAATTTGACACTAACAGCACAGGTTGAAAGAAAGAGGAACAGAAAAAAACAATGCATAACTTACCTAGTGACCCTGAATAAATGAATGGCAGAACAAGTTTTAGTAGAGATAACAGAAAGATAAAATTTATTAAGATTTAAAAAGAAACAGGAAATTGTGGAGAGCCATGATTGCTAACAGTCTGAAGGGACATAACACCCAAAAGAAGAAATAAACTGGGCTTTAGAGAATAATTTTTGTAAATTTATAAACTGCTGAAAAAGGTCTGTTAATAAGTGGTGGTAATTTTTCTTTATACCTATCCAGAACAAAAACGAAGAAATAAGACAAATGAAATTTACATCTCTGGTTTTTATTTTCTTTACCATAAAAAAACTTTTTACATTGGTGTGAACTACCCTCATACTATTTGTAGTCCATTAGTAAGAAATAATTTTGCCTCTGATGGCTTTTTCCCAAGAACAGAATCCTGTGAGGTTGCTTTTCCAATCTCTACAATTTTAACCTTTTGTAGTCTTGGGCTCACTGTTATCTTTCACATCTTCTACCCATATAAAATGTGTGTCCCTTACTCTTAGCACCCACACAAGAACCACTTCCAGTGACTTTCTATTGTAATATAGCAATCTAGCCCCCACCCGAAGAAGGTTGATGCAATCGATGATATTTCCCGTCGATGAAGGGGTCAGCGAACGACAAGACAGGTGTTTGAGAAATACATCCTGTCGGAGTCTGGAGCGGATGTCGCAGGGTTATGAGTCGGGCTCGTTTGACCTTATTTCCGACAGCAGCGGAAATGACTACAGAAGTAAACAAAACAGGTGTCTCTTGGAATTACGTGGGCGTTGCGTAGGCGAGACAAAACCGGAAGGAAAGTCCCGGTTCTAGAATACTATAAAAAGAAATCGACACACAGATTCGCCAGCAGAGAACGGCCAGTGGAAGCAGAGAGACACCACAGGCAAGACTTACACTCCCGTCGACTCATTCTATGCGCGCTCTCACTCTTCCATTCTCTGTTCCACACAGGCTCGTCGTCAGGAATAGAAATATAATCTTATATTTTTATATATGCGTGTTCTCGTTGTTTGTCGTCGTACAGTGATATATAACATACACAATTTGGTGCATAGTGACTTGCTGTTTTTAAGACAACAACAACAACAACAACAAAACAGATAGATGCGAACTTGGTTACCACGGCGACAATTTGAAATTCTACGAAATTAAAACCACTAGATAGAGGAAGAAAAAGAAAAAAGAAGACGAAAATAGAAAGCAACCGGACGACCATAGACGACATCAACGAAAGGTAGGTGACTTTTGATTCGATCTTGTGTGTGTTCTGCTCTTGTTCATAATAAGTTTATAATAAGCCTAATTAAAAAAAAAAAAAAATGGAACAGCATACTTTTGCCGGTTTTGTTCAAGGTCTGACCCTAGAATTGAGAAATGTGGCTTGTTTGGTGTCGAACACTTTAAGGGGAGAATCTTTTTTAAAGAATATACAGCCATTAGCGTGCAAAGAAGATGGTGGTTATAGTGCTTGGTTGGAGGATATGGAGAGGTATTTTAAAGTTGTGCGCGTGGCAGAAGACAAGTGTCAGGCAGCTCTTCTCACAACAAGAAGAGCTGTTGAACACTATGTATATAGACTAATCTCTAATAACCCACAACTCACATGGAAGGAGTTCAAAACTTCTTTAAAGGAATACTACGGATTGGTTTTAGACCCCGACGCACGGTTAGTTGAATTAGTGAACATTAAGCAGGGTAGAACGGAGGGGGTGCAGGACATCATGCAGAGAGTAGTACGCCTAGCGGAGAGCGCATATGTTGGGGTTGACGGGAGGAATGAAGTTGTGATAAAACAAGTTCTAGGATTTTTCATAAAAGGTCTAAGAGATCGGGACATAAAGATGGCAGTTATGAAGGATGAGCCACAAACACTAGAGGCTGCCTATCAGAAAGCGTTATCTGAGTTGAGATGGAAAATTCGACTCGGTGCAAACTCTGAATACGAAGAGGAGCCTATGGAAATTTGCCACTCTCGGAGACGGGTACCGATAGAAGCCGTAAGCCCCGCTAAATCTAATAATAATAATAATAATAATAGGAATAAGAACAATAGAAAAGGTGGTAATAGGGGAACTGAATACAAGACTCGCGAGCGGGAGAGGAACGAGAGCGTTGTTAGGTGTTGGAATTGTGGGAAAGAAGGCCACATAGCGAAATTTTGTAGACGCGCCCCGGGAAACGGCAGAGGTCCGTTCGTGCGACGCCCAACGAACGGAACAAGACGGTACCAACGCACATAGTTGGTAATATGGGCGCGCCAAATTCCATCTTTATTAGAATAGAACGTAGACCTTATAGGGCATTGGTAGATACAGGAGCAGAGGTATCGGTTATAAGCTGTAGGCTATTTAAAAAATTGCGACTGGGACTTGAACTGCAAAAGAGGGACATTAAACTTCGAACTGCGAATGGATCCCCGTTATACGTTGAAGGCCTTTGTCGTCTACAGGTCCAGATAGGAAGTAAGTCCATACCCCATGATTTTTTAGTCCTGAAAAATCTCAATAGAAATGTTATACTTGGCCGAGATTGGCTGATGCAGAACGGGGTGAGAATGTATTTCGATTTGGGGGCATTGAAGATTGGTGAAGAATACGTGGCATTAGAGGAGGGTGTTCATATTTCCTCTATTGTTAGGTTAGCTCAAAAAGTAACATTAAGACCTCAACACCTGCATGCTTGTCTGGGATTAACCAGGCTGAGAAATGGACGTGGCAAAGAATATGAAATCGAACAGCTGAGTAGTGGATATGTTAGCAACTTATGTGGTATATCAGTAGCCAACGCAGTTGTAAAAATGCCAAAGTCTCGTAAGTTTCAGTTGCTGATAATGAATAACACTAACCAGACAATCACTTTGAGACGGGGGTGTTCGCTGGCTAAATTGGAAAGGGCAGGTAATATTACTGAAATTACTATGCCCGATAAACAAAATAATAAAAGTCCTGATGTGGATTTGGAACAGGTACATGTACCGGAGGAATTCAAGCCTGAAATTAACAAATTGCTAAAAAGAAATAGGGACATGTTCGTTAGTGACGACAAAAACCTGGGCAGAACCGATACTGTGGAGATGCGTATCGATACTGGAACGCATGAGCCCATAAGAAAACGCCCATATCGCACACCCCTCAAACAAAGAAAGACAATGGATTCAGCAATCGACGAAATGATGCAGGCAGGTGTAATTGAGAGATCCAATAGCCCGTGGGGTTTTCCAGTAGTTTTAGTAGAGAAGAAAGACGGTGGTAAGAGATTTTGTGTAGACTTTAGAGCACTTAATAAGATTACAAAGAAATATGCTCGACCTCTTCCTGTCATCGATGATATACTGGCATCACTTGGTTCGGCAAGGTACTTTTCGAAGCTTGATTTAAAATCAGGGTACTGGCAAGTTAAGCTTCATGATGATGACAAAGAAAAAAGTGCATTCACCTGCCACAAGGGTCTGTTTCATTTTAATGTTATGCCATTTGGACTTGCAAACGCACCCGGCATCTTCTAGGAATTAATGTCAGTTGTTTTACAGGGACGGGAAGATTTTGCTCTGGCATATTTAGATGATATTCTGATATTTTCAAATACGGTGGAAGATCATTTAAAACATATAGACACAGTCTTGAGTAGTCTACGTAAGCACAACCTTAAACTGAAGCCAGCTAAGTGTGAGTTCTTTAAGAAAGAGACCCAATACCTGGGGTTCAAGATAAGTGAAGAGGGAATACAACCAGACCTCAATAAAGTCAAGGCTATAAAGTCAGTTTCTACTCCAACCACTGTTAGGCAAGTAAGAGCTTTTATCGGGATGACCTCATACTATCGCCGCTTTATTAGAAATTTCTCTGATATAGCCGAACCGCTAGTCAATTTGACAAGGAAATATGCACGATTCCAATGGGACGATGCTTGCCAAACCGCTTTCGATACACTAAAAACGAAGCTCGCGGAGATGGTAACACTAGCCTATCCCAACCCAAATAAGGCGTATAGGTTATATACTGACGCATCCGATCAATAGATTGGCGCATGCCTATCCCAGGTGGTGTACGATAAGGAAAATAGGAAGGATGTAGAAAAACCAATTTATTTATTGTCCCATAAATTAAGTGACACACAAACGAGGTGGTCAACTATAGAGAAAGAGGCTTATGCCATACACTATGCTCTTCAAAAACTGAATCACTACCTGCATGGCGCAACATTCACAATGTACACTGATCATAGGCCCCTGGAGCACTTACTTAACTCGCCCATACAAAATAAGAAGATACAGACTTGGGCTCTGAGCATGTCTGGCTACAATTGCAGCATACAGTATCTTAAGGGTAAGGATAATGTTTGCGCGGATCTCTTATCACGCGCTGTTGATGTGAACGAAGACCATATTGCTTCTCCAGTAGATATAGATGATAGAAATTACTTGGTTAGTGTTATAAACTCCAACCTAATGGAGCCGGAAGAATTAGCAGCCCATAAAAATGTCGGAAATTCATCAGAGGCACCCGAACGGCCCACATTGAAAGGAATAGACATAATCAGGGAGCAAGAATCAGACAAAAACATCTTAGACCTGAAGATTAGATTACGAAATGGTAGGGCTACCAAAGCAGAACAGAAGAGATATATAGAAATGGATGAGGTGGTGTACTATTTGTCTCAGCCTGATGATGAACCCCTCATCAGGCTGTATGTACCATCTCACCTTAGAAAAAGGGTGCTAGTTCAATACCATGATGACAGTGGCCATATGGGGGTAGATAAGACATTCCACTCAATAAAACAAAAGTATTTCTGGCCTTGTTTACTTAGAGAAATAAATGATTTCGTAGGTAAATGTATCCCGTGTCAGACAAGAAACCTAAAGAAGCAGCAACCCCACATACAGGAATGTGATTTCCCTCCTTTTCCTTTCGCAAAGGTTGCTTTAGATGTCTCAGGACCCTACCCAAAGACCCATTCAGGTAACCAATACATAGTTACATTCATAGATATGTACAGTGGTTGGCCGGAGGCATTTGCGGTTCCTAACAAGAAGGCAGAAACAGTGGTGCATCTCTTAGTTGACGAAATTTTCCCCAGATTTGGGACACCACTTCAGCTTTTAACTGATAATGGGCCAGAAAATGTCAACAGAGTAATGAAAAAGACATTAGAAGACCTAAATGTACACCATGTGACAACTTCTTTTTATCACCCCCAGAGCAACGGTAAGGTTGAGAGGTTTCACAGAACAATGCATGATGTTCTAGCAAAAAAAAATCGGCAACAACGAACAGTCGTGGGATGTTTACATTAACCAAATGTTGGCGGCTATCCGGTTTCATGTGAGCGAAACCACTAAGTTTTCACCGTATTACTTGCTCTATAACAGGGATGTTATTTTGCCCTTGGACAATATACTGAGGCCTCGTCGCATATATTATGGTGATGAGCATCACCAAATTGCACTACAGGAAATGCATCGTAGCTTCACTTTAGTTAGGAATAATATAAGAAAAGCGAGGAGAGCCGCGATAGATAAGTCGCGTGGTAAGACGAAAAATACAACTTTTGAGGTTGGTGATTTGATGTAAGAATCACCAAAAGAAAGGGAAGTTAGATGTGCGCTGGCGGCCATATTATGTGATCGTTGAAAAGACTGGCCCGGTCTCTTATAGAATTAGAGATCAGTTAACCGGCTCGGTCATTAAGACGCATGCTGTGTCAATATATGAGTTATCTCCCATAGAAGTCCTCTCGAATAAAAAGATAAATATTTTAGGTACTTCCGCCCCACGTGGACTTCAGCAATAAAATGGCTAGGTTAAGAACCTTACCCTGTCTTCTGTGTCAGTTCTTAATGTTCCATCCGTTTTAATCCAAGTTCAAAGAATACTATTTCATGGTGGCAGCGACGGGATTTAAAAGGAATACCCACAAACAAAATGAACGCAAGGAAAACGGAGAATTAAAAAAAAAAAAAAAAAAAAAACATCGTCACACAACAAGTCGTGTCTCTAAACGCACATGGTGACCACAAGTGCCATATTGAAAAATAAACAAATAAACAAAAGTGGATACACAAGGAAGTGCGGAAACCCCAACAAAGTAAGTTCGCCAATTTAATTGCTATATCATTATTCAAAAAAAAAAAAAATTGTTATTAGAATAATAATAATACAAAAAAAAAAAAAAATGAATACAAACACATGCGAGAAACCCCTCATGCACTGGGACTCGGAAAATCTCGTCGACTCGTTCAGATTTTTCAAGCAGCGGTGTTCACTATATTTCTCTGTAAACAGTGTTCCCGTCGAGAAGCAGGTAGACTATATACTACTGCTATCCGGCGAGGAAGGACTCAGGCGATATAATGCTTGGACGTTCGATAATGACTCCGACCGGACGGACCCGGAAATTATTTGGAAAAATTTTGAGGAACAGTTAGAGCCTCAAGTAAACTGTCGAATAGAACGTTTCTACCTTTGTAAATTTAAACAAAAACATACTGAAAGTATCGACGACTTTGTGGCGAGGTGCCGACTACAGGCAAAAAAATGCAGGTTCAGAGACACTCAGGAAACTGAAGAACGTATCATAGAGCAGGTAATTACTGGCACAAAACACCCGGAGTTACAGAAACTTCTGCTGTCGAAAAGCATGGATATTCCGCTTCGAGAAGTCCTAAATTGTGGACGATTGCACGAAGCATCCCTCAACCACATGAAGCAAATGGCTGAAATTGGAGGCGACCGACAAGAAATAAACGTAATAAAAAAAAGCCAGTGTCGACGGTGTGGAACCACTCACCAAAAAGAAAAATGCCCAGCCTGGGGCACTACATGCTCAGCGTGTGGAAAGAGAAACCATTGGGCAAAAATGTGCACTCACAAAAATGAGAGCACACGAAAATACAGCCAAGCAAGGGCGACACACAGCCAAAAACAGACACAAGAAAAAAAAAAAACGAAACAACAGAATATATTCAGTGAACTCCGAGCCTATGGAGATGTATAGAGAATTTGAGCAGTTAAGCTTTGATGCTGTTCAGCAGCCAAAAGATGAGCGGACTGAAATCATCACAGAGCTAAAAATAAAGCTTCCCAACCGAACAGGCACCCATCTACTCAAGGCAAAAGTGGACACAGGTGCAGAAGGAAATATGCTTCCCCTGCGAACATTTCGTAACATGTTTCCAGACAGAGTTGATGACTTAGGACGACCCATTCCAGGCTCCACAAAAAAAGAGCACACCATTCTGACGGCGTACAACGGCTCCAAAATAATACAGCACGGATCAATTTGCATACAATGCGGACACAAAGACAAGTGGAGAACTCTAAAATTTTTTGTAGTAACAACAGAGGGTCCCACCGTAATAGGACTACCCTCCCTCAGAGACTTGGAGCTGATAAGCCTCCACTGCACCATACAAAAAAAGAAAGATCCGATTAACTCCGTCGACGATTTAAAAAATGCTTACGCAAGTCAGTTTGATCGCATAGGACATTTTAAAAATGACTATCATATAGTCCTAAAACCTGATCATCATCCCGTGATACATGCACCAAGAAAATGTCCCATCCATCTGAGAGATGAAATTAAAGAGGAACTAAAATCAATGGAAACCCAAGGCATCATCAGGAAGGTCACCGAACCGACTGAATGGGTCAGTAGCATAGTATACGTTCGAAAGAAGAACGGAAAACTGCGTCTATGCCTCGACCCAAAGGATCTGAACCGGGCAATAATGAGATGCCACTATAAGACTCCCACACTTGAAGAGCTAGCGCACAAGCTGTCTGGCGCTCAGCACTTTTCAAAACTCGACGCAAAGAATGGGTATTGGTCCATACCACTTGATGCAGAATCCCAAATACTAACAACATTTCACTCACCATTCAGAAGATTCTGTTTTCAGAGGATGCCCTTTGGTCTGGTAATGTCCCAAGATGTATTCATCCAAAGAATGGATATGATCCTAGAAAAATGCCCAGGTACCATTGGACTCATTGATGACGTTATTGTATTTGGAAAGACGAAAGAAGAGCATGATAGCAACCTACACAGGCTTATGGAAGTGGCTCAAACTGAAGGATTATGTTTTAACAGCGAAAAATGTGCAATCGACCAAAAGCAGATTAATTTTTTTGGCGCAATGTACGACAAGGACGGCATAAAACCAGATCCTAATAAAGTAGAAGCGATAAAGCAACTACCAAGCCCTACTAATGTCACAGAGCTGCAAAAAGTATTGGGAATCATCACGTACTTAGCACCCTTCATCCCACATCTATCCGACCTAACTGCACCCCTGAGAGATCTGTTAAAGAAGGAATCAGACTACCAGTGGACTACCAGTCACCAGAAGGCAATGCAAAAAATTAAGGACGTGATATGCAAAGAAATGTCACTCACCTATTTTGACCCGTCCAAAGATACGAGCCTACAAGTAGACGCCTCAAACAAGGGTATAGGTGCAGTCCTCTTGCAAGAAGGAAAGCCCATTGCGTTTGCATCGAAAGCTCTAACAGAAACAGAGCAGAGATATGCCAATATAGAGAGAGAGCTGCTAGCGGTTGTGTTTGGCTGTGAACGCTTCAAGACATACCTGTATGGGAGCAAATTCCAAGTAGAAAGCGATCACAAGCCATTGGAAATGATCAGCCTGAAGAATCTAGTCGCAGCTCCACCTCGTTTGCAACGCATGCTGCTGCGCCTCCAGGAATACGACCTAACCATCGTATATCGTCCAGGCAAGGATATGACCCTGGCAGATGGATTCTCCCGGCTACCAAACAAAAAGGCCAAAGAGGAAATCAACCTCAACATAAGAGTAGACTTCGTACAATTTTCAGCAGAAAAACTATCACAGATAAAACTCGCAACACAAGCGGACCCCATACTCTGCGAGCTGAAAGAAACCATCGTACAAGGTTGGCCCGACACCTTCAGGGAAATCAACAAAAATCTACGCCCCTACTGGTCCTACAGAGATGAGCTGGCTATAGAAAATGGAATTCTCATGAAGAGCGGCCAAATAATTATACCCGAAGTCATGCAACCTGAAATCCTGCAAAAAATCCATTACGGCCATCAGGGAATGGAAAAATGCAAACTCCGAGCAAAAAGCTGCGTTTTCTGGCACAACATCAACAAGAACATAGATGATGTTGTACAACAATGTGCCATATGTCAACAAAATCAAAAGGCACAGAGTGCAGAACCAATGATGCCACACGAGATCCCAGTGAGGCCATGGCAAATAGTAGCCACAGACCTTTTTCACAGTGAAGGACGCAATTACCTGCTAATGGTGGACTATTATTCCAAGTTCCCATTTGTGAGGAAGGTAAAGGAATTCTCCAGCCAGGAAGTAATTAGACTAATTAAACAAATCTTTGGAGAACAAGGGATCCCGGAGAGAGTTATTAGCGACAATGGTCCGCACTACAACTCTAGCTTATTCAAGCAATTTGCAAAGGAATGGGGATTTAAACACCTCACATCATCCCCTAGATATCCTCAATCCAATGGACTAGCAGAACGCTGCATACAAGCCGTTAAATCTGCAATGCAAAAAGCGGCCTCAAGCAACCGAGACCTAGACATGGTATTGCTGTGTCTACGGTCAACCCCCATTGACCATGCAATTCCATCCCCGGGTGAATTGCTATGGAACAGAAAACTCGTAGGCAACTTACCCATGAAATGTCCCAACAATTCGACCCAAAAAGAAGAAATAGCATCGCGCCTATATAAAAGGCAATCATACCAAAAAAATCGATACGATCAGCACACCAAAGTGCTGCCAGAATTACATGAAGGACAACCTGTTCGTGTATATGATCCGGACTCCAGCAAATGGTCCCCTGCTATCGTCACACAGAGATGCGTCGAACCACGATCATACACGGTGCAGACTACATCAGGAAAGTCTCTTCGTAGAAACCGTAGACATCTAAGGACAGATAAGTCTACAACGAAGTCGACCCCAGAATCAAATGACGAACCATCAATCAGTATACCAATGGATCGCATGGAAGATACCAACACCGCAACATCTAATAGTAGACCCATCACAGAAACACCACACAAAACACCAAACACTCATCCCGGAACTCATAAAACATCCAGATCTGGTCGAATAATCAGACCACCCAAGAGATATAGCTATGAGGAAAACAGCCCTTAATTGGACAATTACACTACTGCATATAGTGTCACAGTTCCTGTGTTTTGACTGTTGTTTTTTTCTGTATGTTCCTTTTTGGAAGAAGGGGGATGTCATAATATGAGTTATCTCCCATAGAAGTCCTCTCGAATAAAAAGATAAATATTTTAGGTACTTCCGCCCCACGTGGACTTCAGCAATAAAATGGCTAGATTAAGAACCTTACCCTGTCTTCTGTGTCAGTTCTTAATGTTCCATCCGTTTTAATCCAAGTTCAAAGAATACTATTTCATGCTGAGCATCTTCGGGCAGCGTCCATTGATGAATGGAAAATCCCTACTTCCGATAGGCCGTTACGAAAGATTGTATTGGCTGCTCCAGTAGAATCCAGTGATTCGGATGACGAATCCGGAGCGGAACAGACCGACTTTCCAGTGCACAAATATCGACACCAACGCGTGGAATCAGACGATGAGTCTGATGTTACATTAATGGAGCGTCGCATCATGACGCGACGTAAAATGGCGAATAAAAACGTGTCAACTATTGATAATGATGATAGAATCGGTGGTATAAATAATGTTTCATCCACGTTCGAGGATGAGTGCTCAAAGTGCGAAACGTCTGGATCTACTCATGTAGATCAGGGTTTTTCTAGGGAATCACCTAGCAGCGAAGATGTCCAAATGAGGCAAACGTCTGTTGGGGCAAAAAGCACGGATAGACCTGCAGATTCCACAGTTGATCGGAACAAAAAGAAAGAACAACTGAAAAGTCTTGTAGACTTATTGACTGATATGCTATAGGATTGGGAAAGAAAGCAGTGGGAGGATTAACGATAGTTTAAGTGAAATAGTTAGGTCACCTTCCTTATAGCAACACATGCGGAAGATACAAACGTGGAAAATTATTAATGGTATCTAAAGCATAAAGTAAATTATTCGTCTCTGGTGTCAGTACAGAGCGAGACTAACAGCTTTGTCTCTCGTTTCAGATGGCAAACCTTGTTCTTTTGGTCCTGCTGCTTTTTCCTGGATTGGACGTAGCGATTGAAAATTACCAGAACGTCGTATTTATTGAACAGAACGAGATCTCACTGTCACGTGCAAGGTGGCTGGTGACATTTTCGATCAATCTGACACCATACGACGCTGCGTTCCAATCATTGAAGGGATGCATACAAAATGTCCAGTCGGGCGCAAAGGAAAATTTCCCACAGGAATTCCTTGGGGACGTCACATTCGAAACATTGATGAATCATGTAAATGATGAATTTAAGCAAATTGCAATAGAACGTGAAAGGCTGTTATTAAAATACAAAGATTATAGGTCTATGACTCGCAGAACTAAGCGGTCCGTGTTGCCCTTTGTAGGGAATGCTCTTAGTTACCTTTTTGGAGTAACATCGGAAGATGATCTACGTGTGATCAAAAGAGCATTGGGTAAGTTAGCAAATACACAGGAAAGGATATTACATATGACAGAGGACAGCATTTCCGTAGTAGATGTTACGAGACATGAGGTATCTAATAATAGACACAAAATAAATGAAATTATTTCTAGCCTTAAAGGTATTGTAGGTTCCATGGCAAACGCAACACAGGGGTTGGATAAACGAATATCCAGATTAGAGATGCTTACCCATAGATACTGGTTGTACAAGATTGTAGTCGATAAATTAGGGAAATATTTCTTAGACGTCCGTATGGCTTTAAGCTATTTGGAACTGCAGCTCAACTTATTGTCGATTGGTCAGTTGTCTCCTAGCATAATCGCTCCGCACGACTTAAGGGGATTGATGCATAATATAGCTCAGACGCTCCCAGATAATTTCAAATTAGCAAGCGATCCAGATAAGGACATCTGGTATTATTATAAAACATTAAGTTGTAGGACACTTTTTGACTCAAAATCGATTATGGTTGTGGTGGACGTCCCATTGGTGGATAGAGAACACTCCTATGTAGTATATAACATTTTGAATTTTCCTCTTCCGTTGCCCACACGATCAGGTTCAGCGTTCGGATCCAAGTTGTCGGCCAGGTTTGAAATGGAGTCAAAAATGATCGCGGTAAATAGGGCTGGAACACGTTATATTCTCTTGGGCCAGGCTGAAGCGACACGGTGCTCGGCAAGTACCGACGGATTGTGCGAGGTATCCGGTCCCGTTTATGCTACCAATTCAAGAGAATCTTGCGAGATGTCGCTTTTTCGGCATAATCAAGCAGGAATAGAGAGGAACTGTCGAGTCACAGTTAAAACGAATACTCGACTTCCAATCGCAATCAGGGTGGACCGGGAATCTTGGAGGGTCCCTGCTACCAGGGATTTGCACTTTGCAGTTCTTTGTGGTGGCGGGTCTCGGAGTAAGCTTGTCGCCCAAGCCCCGCTAGCCAGTATACAGATAAAGGAGGGGTGTACTGCTTACAATGATCATATGGTGTTGGCTGCACAGGTTAACGGTGACTCAAGATTTAGAAACGTAGGGAAGCTACAGCCCACACCCATAAACGTCTCTAGTTCATTGGTTTGGTCCCCAATTACGCAGAAATTTCCCAATTTTTCAGTGGACACCATGCCGGTAGAATTGCGCGATATGGAGGAGATTCCTATCCGCAAACTAGTATATACCTTGGAACAGATAGATATGGAAAGATTTAGTGAAGGATATGAACAACTCCCGAAGAAGTTGACGATAGGAGTCAGTGCTGGCATAGTCGGCGTAATAATAATCCTTGGAATAATAGCTAGGAAGCGGATTTTTAAGTGTGAAAGAAGCAACAGTGCTTCGGGAAAGGAAATTGAGTTATCCGTTGTGAATAGTACTCCGGGATCAACGGGTGTTCAACACTCAAATGTCTCTGCGTTAAACAGAGAGATGTCAACAAATCAGATATGCTTGGATTCGAATCCAGAGGAAGTAGTTAAAGGAAAAGAAAACATTGTACAAACTAAGGAATTACGAGTCACGGGTCCATTTTTTTAGACTAAATTAAGATAGATGAAACCTCTAATCCTCCACAAGTAAATTGCATGCGGATTAACGTTGGAATCAGGGTAATTTTCTTCGTTTTCTATTGAACATTTCTCGGTCAGACTATGAATGATATGTACTGCAGATAATGGCAGTTTTTCTGTGTTCAAACATAGTATGTTTGAAATTAAATTAAATTAAATGAAGTTACATGTGTAACAATAAACTCGAGCGGAAACACGCATGGTGTTGGTCAAAGGTCAATTTACTCGATCTCAGTTTAGAAACTGGGGCGCGGTTACCGCCTATGATCATATGGTAGTGCATCGAGGCGTCTACGCGTATGGACAGAGTCGAGAAAGGAAACGAACATTGAAAGTTACAGAAACTTAAAAGTAAGAAGAAGAAAAAAAAAGAGAAAAAGAAAAAAAAAGGGAGAAAAGGAGAAGGGAAAAGGAAGAAAAAAACAAAAAAAAAAAACAGAACAATGAAACATCGAGCTGGGAGAACATTATGAAAATTCCACAATGGACACGAACATTGTTGGGTTGCCGATGTAGGCTCCCTTATATTTTTTTTTTTTGTTTGTTTCGGCGTGCACATGTTTTGTACAATTGTCGGGCTTGTGTGGCATAGCGGGGGTGTGGGGGTGTTGCGCTTAAAATGTTCTTATGTGAACATTTTGGAAAATGGGAGGGCGAGGAGTGTAATATAGCAATCTAGCCCCCACCCGAAGAAGGTTGATGCAATCGATGATATTTCCCGTCGATGAAGGGGTCAGTGAACAACAAGACAGGTGTTTGAGAAATACATCCTGTCGGCGTCTGGAGCGGATGTCGCAGGGTTATGAGTCGGGCTCGTTTGACCTTATTTCCGACAGCAGCGGAAATGACTACGGAAGTAAACAAAACAGGTGTCTCTTGGAATTACGTGGGCGTTGCGTAGGCGAGACAAAACCGGAAGGAAAGTCCTGGTTCTAGAAGACTATAAAAAGAAATCGACACACAGATTCGCCAGCAGAGAACGACCAGTGGAAGCAGAGAGACACCACAGGCAAGACTTACACTCCCGTCGACTCATTCTATGCGCGCTCTCACTCTTCCATTCTCTGTTCCACACAGGCTCGTCGTCAGGAATAGAAATATAATCTTATATTTTTATATATGCGTGTTCTCGTTGTTTGTCGTCGTACAGTGATATATAACACTATCTTGTGTGGCCATTCTGGCTTTCATAGAGCAAATATTTATGAAAAAAAAAAAAAGAAGTCTTTTTGTGTTGATGTATGATTGTTACAATGCAGCCTTTAAGCCTGAAGTAAAGTTATTCTGGATGGGCTTATTTCTTTCTCTGGAGACCTTCCATTTGGGCTGTTTGGCATTTATTACAAATGATTGCTTTATCTCTTTTCCATCAATGTTAATTAGGTGTCTTGCGAAAACATGTTTTGATACATTTGAGACAAGTATATAAAGATGTGGTGCAGTGGATATTTGCTCAGAAAAAGAAATTGGAGGGCCAAGTTCAAATTCCAATTGAATTTGTTGCATTCATTGATGTATGACTACACTTGAGAAAAGTAGTAATCCATCTTTTCTCTTCATCTATGGGTTAAATAACAGAATTGGGTTCTATAGCCTTGATTGGCAACCAGTTTACTGCAGAAAGTAATGGCAACCTACTGTGAGAAAATCTTCTGCCCAGTCAGTCATGTCTCAAATTAGACATTGTGAAGATAAATATTGACACTTATCAGAGTGAAAGTGTCTAAGATGTTTTGCTTGTCAGGTTGCTGTTTTATAATGGATACGTGCATAAACCTATGCAAGACTGTTCATCATTTTGTCAGCTGCATCCTCTCCTTTTAAAAGTTTGGCCGAAAAAAAGTACGTTCTTCGACCTTTGTTATTTTATGCTAATTGACATGAGCCGGGGACTCTGATTGAGAACGAGGCTAATGGTAATGATTGGTGTGTTGGCAATGTTTTTGGTCAATAAAAAGGAGTCTGAGACATTGGCTAGCAGTGCTGTTGGGACTGTGGTGATGTGCAATGGTATAGAGATTTGTATTAAGTTATGACTGTTTATTTTTGTCTGGAAGCTGGGCGTTAGCTTCGAACCTACCAATAGAGCGAGCAATGTAATTACCACTATCTACTGAAACATGGGAGAAATACACTGATTAACTACAGACATGATTGCCGATGCATGTGTTATGTATGACACTTAACTGACTGACTGATATCAAGGTAGTTCCAACAATTTACTTTCTAACACAGGCTGATGACAATGAAACAAACTGTGATGATATGTGCATGTTAAAACATTCTTTTGTTTTTATAGGCTGTATCCTTTCAGGACATGGGTGATAATGGATTTCTGCAGCTTTCGGTACCATTACTTTATCTTTGCTGTCTTAGCACCTCTCTCATGCTTCTTGTTAGACTTTGATTCTTGTTCTTTAAATTCTCCAAGCCAGCTTTCCACATATTGTGCTTAAAACATTGTCTTATAAATAAAACCACTGCATTCAACTATTAGTAACAAATGTCATCTTTATTTTTTTTTCTAACTCAAAAACATCTACAGAATGTTCTAGAGTTGTCCAAATTTCTCAGAGGAACCACTGTCATTCATCTTTCTTCACTTTGTTTTACTTTTGATTTTATTTTTGCTTGTTTCTTTTGTAACTCTCCAGGTGTTCTTCTTTTATCATTTCACCATAAGCAGTAAGGATTGCAATACAAAGAAGTGTTGTTTGTTTAGATTTGAATCAACATTCTATATTAGACCAGTTTCCAAGGATGTATATCCGAATCAAATAATACAAACTGCTGCATCTCTGGAAAAAGTGTTTAAACTTATGAAGAAAATGGTCATGTGAAAGCGTAATATTACTGTCATGTTGGATTTTTGATGAACTGTTTTCTTTAGCATTTTGTCCATTAAATACTTGTATATATATATATATATATATATATATATATATATATATATATTTCTTTTTAGAAATCATTACTACTTTAAAGTAGAATACTTTCTGAATAATATCAAACTTTAACATGAATTAAAAAAAAATGATAAAAGGAAGATTGCATGGGTTGAAATGATTAAAAAAATCATTTCAATCCATGCAAGGTGATAAAGCCACTAAGATGCAAGAGATCACTGACAGTGAAATGAAACAAAAAACAATCTTTAGGGATAGAGAGAAAAAAAAAGACAAGAATGCAAGGAGGCTGAAGATGATAATTAATATTGCATTTAAATTTTTGAAAATTTTAGTTGACAAGACAGGATCAAACCACAATCAAGAATTATGGGAGATTCAAGTAATTATTGATTAATATAAAGCATAATGTTCTATACTGCAAATTTACTGAAACTAATAAATATTTAGTACTAAAGACATTGTACTAAGTGATATGAGGTTGGTTTGAAAATAGTTTACTCCGATAGTGAACGTAAATATATAACACAGAAAGTAACTTGGAGATATTGTCTGTTCGTTTTTGTATTGACCAAGTGTATACATCTATGATTTCTTGGCATTCAGACAAAAAGTGGAGAATATTCATTGAGGAATATTCCCATAGTGGTTTCCAATATGTCAGTGCCAATATGGACTCTGTTTCATAATGACAGATGGCTTTTTACATATGATAACTGGTTGATGTATCAACATAAATATATTATTCAATCAAATACATGCTCAATCATGTCTCTCACGTATTTTTGCTTGACACAAGCTTATATAATACATATATATATATATATATATATATATATATATATACATACACACACACTTTCAAGCAAATATATATGAAACAGTGTAAAACACATTAAAAATTTATAAAATTATGACTCCAGATTTAATAAAATTTTTAAATGAAAATAGGCAACAAATCAAAGCAAATATGAATCTATAATTTTACACTTTTTAAAAAAATATGATTCATCCTTTACAAGGCCTGGGTTTTGGGCACTGGAGGTTTAGGCTTATGTTAGAAGGTGATTTGTTTGAATAAGAGGGAAAGATAACAGGTTAAGATTGTAGTGATTGGGGAAGCATCCTCTTAGGAGTCGCTTCCACATTGCAGGGTTTCATTGAAAGAAGCTACTCTGCTGGAACTAACTTCTCACCAATAGAATACGAAGAGAATGTGGATGGTTTGCTACTTTGTAAGGGGCCTGGCCATGAAGGTTTGAACTGGTGGGACCAGGGAAGGTAGTTTGTCCAAGCACTTTCTACAGAAATAGCAATAGAGCAGTAAGTGTCTTGCCAAACCCTGCCTCTTGTAGAAACGTTAAAGGATGGTGAATAGTTTGTCACTTCCAAGGGATCAAAAACACTTTTCTCTATCAAGGCTGCAGAGTGAGATCTGGCCAGTTGTTAACCAAATATGACAACAGTGATTAATTTTTGGCCTGATCTGGCTCTTTTAAAAGTGAAGTATAGTGGGAGAAGTTAGGTATTCATTCAATCCAGTGTTATTTTACTGTTTAGTTACAGAAAACTTTATAATAAAGCAAGATTCCATTTTGCCTTTAAAGTACACTTATTGTTTTGTTTGTGTTGTTTGGAAACCTGTATAAATCAGTGTGTGTTAAAGGCAAATAAAAACATTGCTTTATATATTCAATATATAACAGATTTAGCAAGCAGATATTTCAGACACTTAAATGTAACTTAATGAGAATTTTAATTATTTAAGCATGGTTTAGAAACAAACAAAATTTATATTTTTTTGAATATGTTAAGTTCAAATAAAATGTGTTTAAACTGAAAAATAACATTTTTTTTTATTGAGACAGTAATTCCTAAATGAAATTTTCCTCTGCCATAGAAATATTCTGCAGCAGTTAGCAACAAATTTATAAGCAACAGGTCAAAGTTTTGCAGAGATTTAATTTTTGTAATTAACAAATTTTCTGAACAAGAAAGAAAATTTCTTCTTCTTTTATGTGCAATGTCCTTTCAGGATGTAGGTGATCATTGCTTTCCCTATCTCTGGTGGCACTTAGCACACTTTCTCCTGTTGCAGTATGCAACCCTCATTCTGTGATCCACCTGGTCAGGTCTTTCAAATATGTTATCAGCTGCTTTCCCATCTCTTTTCCTTTCTATCTGGGCTGTTAGTCTCTGGTTCTCCAAGCCCTCCTTTCTCATTGCATCTCCCAGAAACTTCAACTGTCTTTTCCTGATGCTCAGTATTAATTTCCTTTTCATTTCCATCCTTTCCAAAACCTCATCATTGCTCACATGCTCGATCCATGATATCCGCAGTATCCTACTGTAGAACCACATTTCAGCTGCTTGAGGTTTTTCTTTCATCTTTGAAGATATTGTCCAACATTCACTGCTATATTGAAGAACCGACATCACATAGCAATCCAGTATTCTTCTCTTTGTTTCTAGTGAAATTGTCCTGTTTCTTGATACAAAACAAATGAAATGCAGTGTTGTGTGCTTTCAAAAGTGAATGGGTTGTTTCGGACAGGGAAAAGGTTATTTCTAGAGATGAGTGTCAAACTGAACTTCTTCCAAGTTTAAGAGAATATGTGAGAAGATTCCTTAATTCCAACCCAAGGGAAATATGTTATAGAGACTGCAAAGTACTTAGTGTTAAAAACAGCATAAAGAGCAATTCAAAGTGATGGCACATTTATAATGATTTTATGAAATGAAAATTAAAATTTGAAAGAATACCCCCAAGCTTTTCTACTTGAAAATCAGCCATAAATTATTTGAAAGGTGAGAGTATGATATATTTCAAAAGTCAGCAAAACCTGTCTTCTGATATGAGTGTTCTGGAATATTCTTTGAATGTACTAAAGAACAATGATAAATGTAGAGATCAGGTTTGGAAGTTCACAGAGACTAACTGAGCGAATATTGATTATTCCATTTGTTTTGAATTTATATTCCCAAATGCAAATAAGAATTTTGGTTGTTTTAAGTAAGACAAAATCCAGTCTGAAGCATTAGATAATTTGAGAAATATAATATGCAGGAGTGTACCCCTGCCATTAAAAATGACAGCAAAATATTTGAGATGTTTATTAGCAGGTCACACCTCCTGAGTGTGACAGGAGGGAATATATATATATATGCACAAATAGATACAAAACGATGTTTATTATAATGGAGGATATATATATATATATATATATATATATATATTCTTCACAAATCGATATCATAATTATTGCAAAAAATAAAGTCATAAAGCAATGTGAAAGAACAAACATGGCAGCAAGAGCTTTCACAACTGATAGTAAAGAGAATGAATTGAATCAAAGCTGCTTCACTATGGTCTCTCTAATGAACTGAATCGGCACTGCCATAACCGTGGCAGGATATATATATATACATATATATATATAGGACAGTTTTTATTAGAATGGAGAAGATTATTTTTCAGAAAATCTGTTAGATCAGCTTTTAAATTTATTTCTTGAAATTGTCCAAAACAGTTGCACATTGACACTTTTATAGATCTTGTTAAAATATCTAATAATGTGAACTAGGTTGAGTCCCAGGTAATTTCTATTATTTTGGAAACGAATTGTGATAGTGAATGTATCATCCTCACTGTACATAATAGTTGCACATAAATACGGAGTGCACTTATAACATGACCTCTAGCATGTCTAATCAACCTCCCTGACCTTTGGTTAATACTTCCATGCTGTGTTGTGGATCTCAGATTAGCCAAAGCAGGACTGCTTATTACCACTTGACGAGGTTAGTCCAGACTTGCAAGAGATTGTTATATGATAAAAACCAAATTGAAGTCCACAACAACATGGTGTAGATTTATATATATTGAATAATTACAAGATTAAAAGCAAGCCAAATTAAGTGACAGAAAGGAAATGTCAGTTAGCTTGTCTTCAGTAGAATATTTGTGTTGGTTGAATTTGCAATATATCTCTTTGATCGTCTTCCTCTTATTTCTAGCAGTAGGCAAGCTTTCAGACCAATCTTATTTCAAATCTCTTCTTTCATGATTCAGGAGCCAACTCACCAATTCTTGTCTTGCATTCTGATTTTGTTGAACAGCATGCAGGCTGGTGTGGAAAGAAGGAGTGTAGGGTTTTCATTTCCCTCACCGGATAACCCTTACCACCATGAAATGAAAACAATTACATTTATCCCTTTTGAATACACACACCCTCTTATTGCCTGCCTACTCTCATCAACTCTCTTGGTAACCCAGTACACAGGAAATTGTCAAGGCCTCATGTCAACCTAGGTTCATCTATCATCAAAACCCATTGACAGATATTTTGTCTGGAATCATTTTGATGAATTCACTTAAAAATAGTTCTGTACTCAGTAAACTTCACAGCTGTAGTTTCCACTCGTTAACATTTCGGATCCTCTTCCAAACAAAAATAATTGTATTCTCTAATTTTAGAGAACTTCTTTCTCATCTTAAAAATCACTAAAATTAATACCAGCCATCTGAAAATAGGGTTACACACTAACATATTTTTTCAGAAGAAACAGCATACACAGTCAGTTAAAGGAAATATGTTGTTCTTTTGGACAGCACAAAGAAGGATACAGCATTTGAAGCTAATTTGGTCTACTCTACTGTATCTTCTATGTGTACATAACTTTGTAACTTTTTCAATTATTTCAAAAATCAAAAACACTATATTCCTGAGTTCAGACCTTCACAGATAAGACCAGTCATACCACGCCATGTCACACCACATACACAGTAGACTCATACTCATTTCTTTTGCATTCCATTCGTAAAAAGAAAGTTCCACTTCCTGGAACAGACACTTAAGAGTTTTCTTCACTAATAACTACAATCTAGGATCAACCATTCAGTTAGTTAAGTGCCATATGTGATACATGCTTTGGGCAATCATGTCTCGAAAGAAACATGACTGACTGGGCAGAAGATTATCCTGCAGTAGGTTGCCATTGCTTTCTGCAGGAGACTAGTTGCCAGCCAAGGCTATAGAACCCAATCTATCCTATTATTTGATCCATAACTGGAGGAAAGAGATGAATTCATACCTTCCCCAAGTGTATTTGGGCATAAGTGAATGCAAAGAATTCAGCTTGAATTTGAACTCGGCTCCCCGATTTGTCATTCTGAGCTGATATCCACTGCACCACAACACACAACCATTATTTATCTTATACATCCTCATATGCACTCTTACAAAAACCAACTTCAGTAATCCTTTAAGTGGCTCTTGATACTTGCAATGGGTTAACTCATAAAATAAAAGATGTGTTTCAGATAAACTGGTTAAATATACCATCTCTCTTCAGGCAATCATAACTCTGTACATTCTTATGTCTTATGCTACTTTAAGTTATAACTGACTATCACTATTTTTCTATGTACTGCTTACTTGTACGTGCTAATTTCTACAGGTCATCTTTCCTTATTACTTAACTTGTACATCATGCAACTTTTGAAGACCTAATTTTGAAGCTAATTTTAACAGTGTCATATCATATATGAGATATAACATTTGTGTATGTCCTGCTCAGTACATATGCTAATTTTATATCTCATGAATGAGGCTTCCCCTTAAAATTAAGTCTTCAAAAGTTGCATGTGAGTATATATGATATATGATATATATGATATATGATATATATGATATATGATATATATGATATATATGATATGATATATGATATATGATATATATGATATATGATATATATGATATATGATATATATGATATACGTTCCAGAACTTTGTAAATATTTATTCTTTCAGTTTCTATTTTCCTGACAATGTTTATGTTGTTATGTCCAGAGTACTATCAATATCCTTCTGTAGAACCATTTCTATATTTGTTTATATTTCTTACATGTTGTATTGTAACTATCTACATTGTTTAGACTGTTCTAACCCTGCTCCAAACTTCTTCAGGAGATATGCATCCCCAAAGCCACACGGCCCACTCTAGGAGGAAGAAACATCATATCTATGCACTACAAAGCTGATAGGATTGTTTGCTTTTGTTATGTAAAGAAAGGTAAGCAACCATTTTGTTTGGCTTTTTCTTCCTACAATTTCAGTTCACTAGAATGTTTCTGTAACACGCTGATGTATTGAAACCCTCACAGTATTTAATATTGCTGAAGTTATCATTAACATTTTTGTCACTAATTACAAACTCTACATTTCATTAAATTTTGCAAATCAATTAATGAAATTTGAATAAGCTGACACATTTGGAAAAACACTTAGACAAAAATCTACTTTGTGGTTTAATAATTTCTATAATTTAATTTAATTTCAGAGAACTTTATAATAATCAATAATTTAAAAGATATTTCTTTTTCTTTTTTAAAAGTGAAGAAGAAATTCTTAGAATTTCTTACTCTTGAGCATGCAACACACAAGTGGCTCATGTGTAAATATTTATTTCTGGAACCAAATTGC
The DNA here is from genome assembly GCA_037127315.1 of Ascarosepion bandense. Classification (NCBI taxonomy): domain Eukaryota; kingdom Metazoa; phylum Mollusca; class Cephalopoda; order Sepiida; family Sepiidae; genus Ascarosepion; species Ascarosepion bandense. The sequence continues at coordinate 829,426 of JBBBDQ010002011.1, read as the reverse complement.
AACTTTTAGAAGCAATGGGTTTTGTTTATAGTTCTTGTGAATGTAGGACATTCTGGAAACAAGCTCCTAGTATATAAAAACTTAATGTAAAAACAAGGAAAAGTAATATTGAATTTTTATGAAACAAGTATTTGTTATGTTACTCATTGAATTGTTTTTAAAACATTTGGAGTATTTTGCATGTTAAATAATAAAACTTTTAATTTTTACCCCTAAAAATTAATGAAAAATTTATTGTACTAAGTTATGCAACCTAGTAAAATCAAATATATTTAATACCCACCTACCTGTTTGCACTTCTACATCAAAATTTGGTTTCAGTCTAACAATGTATAGCTATTTTGAAGGGTGTGTGATGGACAGACTAATAGAAGCCACCAAATTTTATGTGTGGAAGGTATTTTTTGAACTATGACAATATTGACAAAAGGCTTATTTTGTGGAGTCCTTTTGGAGAAATGAATTTATTTGGAAATGTTATTTTTTTACTGAAATGTATTTCATTTAGTGACTTTTAACAGAAATTTGCAAAAAGATTTTAATATTTTTATCAGCTTCTTTAGTTAACATTAAATGCTTCTGTTGCCTTTTGACTTAATTCTTCATGATGGAATTTATGAATGAATTCAAGGTATAAATTGTAGAAGCATTTTCTTAGCTTTTGTTTATGTTTACAGTAAATGCAAACTTTCAAAAAAATATGTTCAATTCATAATTCCCAAGAACTTGTATGCAAGCTACAGCCAAGAAATTAAGTTTGCATGAATATGAAAATAAGGGTGGTTTGCTTTAAGCAGTAAATGAAAACAACTGTTACCCTCATAATCAAACATGACAAAGTTCAGTAAGTGGTATTTTTTCTGTGTATTTGTTGGGATATGAGTAATTGTGCTTATAAGTCTGTGTCATTTTTATGTGTGCTTGTGTGTAACCATATACTTAGATGTAAAAGTTCTTTTCAATCATTTTAACATTGTATGAACAATAGAGATTTATTACAATTCCTTGGTGAAAACTGGGATTTATTTATTTGTATTGCTTTTAAGGAAGATTGATAAAAAAAAAGTATCCAAATAGAAAAAGTGACATTTAAATCATATAAGAGAAAGCCATTGAAAGACGTAGAAAAACAAACACTATTTTCAATTACTTCTTTTCATCAAGAAAACAAAAGTAGAAAAATAGTGTAGAAAATTTTATATGCACACCTGACTAAATGCTTTCATGAAATAATGGCTGTTATAATTTATTTTAACTTACTAAAACAGTAATTTGTATATGACTTTTTAGCAGGCAATAATATCAGATTAAAACAGGGTTTCATTGCTGAGTTTTTAATTTGAAATTATTGTTTTTATATTTTAAGTTGTTGACAAAAATTTAATTTTCAACATCTAACTTAAGGGATTTCTTTCTGATGATATATGGCACTAAGTAATAGGATTGATGGTCTCTATTTAAAATTTAATAATGTTAAACACGTAAAAAGGCTTCTTTAAATCAGAATAAGTTCAAGGGCAAGAACTTTAACTTTAATATGGACTGAATGTTGCATTTTATTTGTTAGTTCTTTAAAAGATGTTTGTAAAAGCTGACTATTGATTTTCATGCAAATCTGATTAAATGAAAATATCAATTATATGCCAATAATTGATGTTTTCATTTATATGCAAATTCTTTATAAGTTTTTATGTACAATTTTGGAGTTACCATATGTTAACTCATGTTGTTTTCAATTTTTTAAGATTAATGAATAAGAATATGAATAGAATCAATTTTATCAAAAGATATATTGGATACAATATTGAATGATACCAGATGTAGATGAATTGTAACTAAATAACTGATACATATAGAAGGTAATAGAATATGAAGGAATTTTTGCACTTCTTATGCTTAGGAATATAAATATGAAAGCAAATGGTTACTAAATTATTCAGTCAATTTGTGGCTTTAATTATCTCTAATGAAAAGACTTTGTGAGAGACAAAAGTTATCTCCCTCTAAAAAGCTAAAATAGATAATCACAAGAATAGGAAACAGTCACATGATCTGATGTGACCTGCATGAGATATTGTTCGGTGTGAAAGTCAGACTCCCTCTTTTGTTTTTCGACAGTCAAACTATAAAGACCTACATATTCAGGCTTGTGTCAATCAATATAAGTATCAAACTTTATATTTCTTTTAGATAGCAAGTCCCTTATGAACATTTTATATATAAGTAAAAGTCTATATATTTTCAAGTGTTTTTTTTAATATGAAGACTTTTGTGGCTCATTTTGAAAGTTTGTTTTGTGTAGTTATTTGTTTTGTGCATAAAACCTAAAATATATATATATTTACACACAACAGACAACTGATGTCAGTTTGCAGCAAATCTTTTCTAAATATGGAATTATGACTAACATGGATCAGTACAGATTCAAAAGATATACCAGATCATCTACAAACATGTGTGTCAACACCAGTTATATCTGTGTTTTTCCCATAAGCAGCATGGCATGTCTAGGTATGGGCCTCTCTGCAACTGGTCAATATCCAAGACTTTGTATGATGCTTCATGCCAATAGAAGCACCTAGAAAACTAGCAGTCAGCATTTGGGAAGTTACAATATCTTGAGAAGTCAGTCCCATGGGTTTTCGTTCCTAAAGTTGCTGTGTTTTTCAAAGCAGTGCTATTTTTTTACCTCTCGTCTCTTTCCCTCTCTGCCTGTTACCTCTGTAGTTGCTGGGAGAGTAATTGGTTAGGTGTTTTCCCCAATCTCAACACACTCTTGCTATACATTACAACAGAAATAAATTACGATTTATTAAATCAAGTACTGAAATTTAATATTTCAACAAAGCACAAAATATTTTACAAATGGCTTTAAAAATTCAATGAGTGACTGGGAAGAAAGTATATATGTGAGTAGGCTCCCTTGAAAGTATGAATGACAGGGTTCTTAACTGTATACATGTCAGAGTTTTTGTTTCAAGAAATGTCTTTTACAGTCATGCACTTTCATTTATTGATAAATTTCCTCTGCAAATCAAGCTAATTGTGGTTATATTTATCAGTTCCATTTAGATTTTAAACAAAATCTTTGTTTTTATAGGGCATGATCATAATGGTTTGGAATATATTAAAATTTACATTCTTTTTTCTAGCTTTATATATTGTGATAAATTGCATCCAGCAATCCAGCAACAAGGCCTCTGATTGTAAGACTTTTGAGGAGTGTGGAACTACCTCTTAATATATATATATATATATATTTCATATTGTCACTGCAAAATTTATAACATATTGATGGAAGTAAACTATTTGCTACCCTCTTCATATTCCCTTTTCCTTTCCATTTTATCTTGTAATGAATTTGTTAGACTAAACGAGTCTCAAATCTGTCATTTTTAGCTTCACCATTTTTGCTTTTACTAAATCTGCTGATGAACAAGACCTAGCCCTCAGAGTTGTAATTACCATAAAGCATTTATTTGTCTGCTAAAGAGTTTTGAGTATGTGTTTTATTTCACGGCATACCAACCACTGTGGGTTATTTAATGCCAGAAACGTGGGATTTTCAGGTATCTTTCTAATGTTCGTTTATAGTGAGAAGATTGATTTAGTCAGATCTTAATGAAAATTTTTTGTTTTTATTCTTTTTTTATTTCAGAAAATTTACGATGTCTTCTAGCTTTGTATTAAAAAAATGCTCTACTGAAAATTTTTTTTTCCTTAGAAAATGTATTTTAGTAAAAAAATTTTCTTTAGAAATGTATTGTTGGAAATATTTTTTCTTGAAGAATGTATATTTTTCTAAAAAAGTTTATTTTTATGTATATATTTCTATAAAAGTGGATTTTTATATTTTCATCGTGTTTTGACCCCAGTTTGGGGGTTAACTATTTGTCTGTAGCTGGGACCCTAACAGGTGCTACCACTCCGGGTCAGAGGCCTTGCTGCCAGATGCAGTTTACTGTCATGTCCAGGACTGTCTGTTATGCATGCATGTAAGATGGGAGGCAGAACAATATATCTATATTTGAAATTTTCTTACCTCTCATATGTCTACAAGTAAAAGATCAAAACTTATATTCATTTAAATAGGCAATAAATCTCTAAGAAAAATTTTTTTTATCCAAATGAAATATTGCATGAAAATGCTTTCTATTTCTAAAGAAAAGATTATTTTGAAGTGTAATAATAAGTCAATCATAGTGTAAATCCGACTCATTGTAAACTGTATGATTTGTCAATGGTTGCATCGTATGCATCTCACTAAATTTCTGAATTCAGAGTTGTTTTTCTTTTAAAATGCCTTCCAGCCACAGCTAGAGAGCTCATTCTCGTGAACTATTTAATTCATAGCTGAAGAAAGAACAGATAGATTCATACCTTTCTCAAGCGGATTTGTCTAAACTTCTGAGATGATGTAGTATTTACCCTATTTACATTAGTTGGACTATTGTCCTCATCTTTTTTGTCATTATTATGTTTCGGCTGTTGTATGTTCTGGTGTTTGGAATTTCAAACCGAATCCTTTATTAGGATCACTGGTGTGTATCATTCTCATTCCATGTATGATGCCACTTCTGATAGCCATATAGTTATCTCCCTTTAACTTAACTCTCTAAACCTGATATTGAACACAAAACTCTTTAGGTCAAGTCATTGTAACTAACCACAGTCTATATCCACTGGGCCATGTGAACCTATGAATTTCTAAGATTCATGAACCTAATGTCTCAGTAACAACTTTTTACTAGATCTCATATTGCAATCTTTGATGCTAATAATTTTTTTCTAACCTTTTTTTATTTATTTTTTGTTTTACCAGAGCTCATATTGCAATCTTTGATGTTAATGATTTTCTCTGACACTCTGTATTACTAGTTTCCACATTGTATTCATTTCTATGCTTGGTTGGCCAACAAGATTTTTGGGGCCTAGCATACATGCTCATTCCTTAAGTTTATGTTCCTTAAATAAAAAAAAAATTGGTGTTGGTTAGTTCCAGTGACTTGACCCAAAGAGTTGTGAGTTCAATACCTGGCTACAGCAGTAATGAACAAATAACTTAAGACAGTTAATTTAAAAGGGAGATTACAACAGGTCTACCAGAAGTATCATTGCACATGGAATGAAAATGATATGCCCCAGTGATCGTATTAAAGGGTTTGGGTTGAAATTTCTAGCACTTGAAGAAGTGTACAACAGTCGAAACATCAAAATAATGACACTAAAGATGAGGGCAAGCATCTGAACAGTGTAAATAGTGCTTTCTCAAGTGTATTTGCATGGAAATGAATGTCACTGACTAGACTGGAATTTGAACCTGTTTCACTAATGTTTTATTTTGAGTGATTAACCATTACACCACCTGTATATTTCAAAATATATTGAGAGAAAAGTTCATAATTGCAAAATCTTTTTTTGTCAATCAAAATATTTTAGTGGAGAGAGAGAGAGAGAGAGAGAGAGAGAGAGAGAGAGAGCAGTACAGAAGATGTTAAAGAGACTGCCACTGGTGAACAGGGGATTACCAGGAAAGGACAGAGAGAGGTGGGGAGAAAAACGGTACACAAGATGTTGAAGAGAGGTTAAGAAAAAAGTGGGAGACAAGAACAAAGAAGATGGCAGTTGACGTTGCACTTAAACTTTAAAAATTGTTGCTATCAGGGAAACATTTGGTAAAATTATAATAATTGTTCTATCATGGATGTGTAGATCCTGAGCAATCTCCATGTTTAGAATTGTTATTACAAACAGATATTCTGGTGAAAAATATTAACCTTTAACTGAAAATGAATAAATTATGAGTGTGTACTGAAAATATTTCAACCTGAACCCCTTGCAAGAATTTTATCAAGCATCATAATTTTTTATATTTGGTCTTTTCTTTGTTGAGCTGTGAAGTTTGCACCACTTCCTTTTAAAAGAATTTGTCATGATTAGTTTAAGTCAATGTATAGAAATGATTAAATTTTCTTATCGCTTTTAAAAATGTTCAGCAATTTTTGCATTTAAGCAAACATTTACTAAAATGGAATAACTACATAAAAATACCTTGAAAAATTAAAACAATAACAAACTGAAATAGCAAAGTTGTTAAAACCGCTTTCGGTAATATTTTCAACTTCTTCAGTTGTTTTTTTATTTTTCTAATTTATTTTTGCATTCTTTTGCAAATCTACAGATGTAAACTGAAGAATTTAAAAATATTTTGAGCATATACGTAAGTATTAAGCCTACCTATTTTAGCCTTATATCTTTGAATGTTCATGTTCATTTGAAAGTCGCTCGAAGGATTTGTATTTTTATTTGGATTTTCTTTTTATCTTTCTGTCCATTCATGAGCAGTTATTTCTTTCCTGATGTTGATGCAGATCTAAAATATATGCGTGTGCTTCTATTTATTTCTTCTTTTACTTAATTTCTCTGCCTGCAGACATATTTCCATGGGTGGTGGGGGACCCGTCTACTGAAGTGCGTAATCACAGTTTTAATTCATAAGTACATACATATACATGTGTATATAGGATTAATATTTTTATATGTGTATATCAACACTTTCACACATGCACACATATCAGCACATCCTCAGAAATGTTGACAGTGTATAAATTCTCAAATGTTTTGACTGATCTTAACTTACACTGAGACATTTACAAAGATGTCCGCTATCAGATAAAGGCAAAATTTGATATCACTGTATTTGTATGATGAACTCATACACATTTACTTATAATATGTATTCAAGACCGTCTCTCAAACACATAAATATAACAGATTTTCATGTCCTGTAATAAAGCTGTTTTATGTATATATTAAAGTTTCATCTCTCTCTCTCTCTCTCTCTCTCTCTCTCTCTCTCTCTCTCTCTCTATATATATATATATATATATATATAGTTATTTATCTGTACATTCAGATAAAAGTTAGTGAGGAAATAGCCATTTTCAACATGTCATTTTAAGACATGCATTTTCAACCCCATATAAACAAAGAAAGAGGAAAAATTTTAAGCCCAGAGGTTAGGTCTAGTAAAGGAAGGGGTTGGAAGATATTGGTTTTTATAAGGTTAAGCTAGTGGAATTTTAGTAGTAATTTTTCTTTTTTTGGTTGTGGGAGGTATGTGGCTTGAAGCTTTATCTGAATTTACAGATAAATAAATCAATATCCGCTCTGTAAGTTATATTAATTTACATTGAGCTCTCTGTTGGGTCAGTTTTAATATTTTAACAATATTACTAGGATCCTCCTGGATTATTTACCAACCTTATCCTGGATTTTTACTGTCATATATATATATATATATATATATATATGATGTGTGTGAGAGAGAGAGAAAATTTGGATGAGAACTTGACAAATGAGTAAATACATAAAGTAAAAACCAAGCATCAAACTGTTTAACATCAATTTTGTTTTTGTCCCGTTTATGTCGATTTCATTTCAACAAAATTATCTTTCTCGTGATGCCAATTCATTGGTCAAACATGTCAAAATAGTCAGTTAAGTCTCATGCGTGATACACGCTTGGGCAATCATGTCTTGAAAGAGACATGGCTGACTGGCCAGAAGATTTTATTGCAGTAAGTTGCAATTACTTTCTACAATAGTCTGGTTGTTAACCAAGGCTATAGGATCCAATCTTTCTGCTATTTAATCCATAGCTAGAGGGAAAACAGATGGATTAAGACCTTTTTCAAGGGTATTTGCACATAAGTGAATGCAGCAAATTCAACTGGAATTTGAAATTGACTCTTCGATTTTGTATATGTAGCCAAATCCACTGTACCTCAACACACATCCCTGTCAGAAAAGAGATTTTCTAAAAAAAAATGTTATTCATTTACTAATACATTTGTGTGTGTGTGTGTGTGTGTATGTATATATATATATATATATATATATAATATTACTATAAAAGAAACATTTATCTCTCCACAATTTGCATGAACTTTTAAGAATAATTTTGGTTGGAAGCACTAAAATTTTACATGAATCACGTTGCTGGAAACATCTTGCTATTAGAAAGGCTCTGTGTGTTAAACAACAATCTCTTACTATCAATCTCATCTTATTTAACAGAAGGAATGGAGAGTTAAGATTTTTAAAATGGTCACTCACGCAAAGGCTCGGAAAATATGCTATTATTGAAAAGAACCCAAGGCTAAAATAAATATGAAAACCATGAAGAAAAACTAATAACATCAAAAACAAAACCACCTTGAAAATGATTAAAGAAGTAGACAAAAGTACTTGGAATAAAAAAATCATGGAAATCTTTTTTTAATTATTTACTCTTATAAAACAGAAAAATGTTAGAACACTGGAAAAATTAAATAAAAAATTTAAACTTTGTTGCTTACCATATTTAATGAAAGATTTCTTTATAGAAAAGTTGCATCCCCAATATATATGCATAAATATATATTTTTTTTTTATTTAAAAATAACTTACATTGTGACACAGAAATGTCTATGTTTTGCAATTTAAAGTTGTATCACATTCTCAGGTATTGTTAGATAACTTTGGTGAAAATAATTTACATTTGAAAAGAGAAACAATGTTCGCTTATTAAAGAGTTAATATGAAGATGGAAAGACAGAAAATTTAGATGTCATGAGTGTGGTTAATTTGATTGATCAAAATGTAGGTCGACTTTGAAAATTTTAAATATAGTTTAGATGTTAAAGGATGTGAGTTATTCATACAAGTCTAAAGAAAACTCTCATATTTACAGCTAGACTACTTACTTTTTAAAAATATTTTTATTAATCACTTCACCCCAAGCAAGGCAGCACTGCCACTGATGTGCAGAGGGCTAGATAGGAGAGTTAAAATTTTAAGCAGGAAGAGAGTGAAGAGAAAGACAAACAAGTTACAAGGGGTGAAAGAGAAAGGGCAAGAGAAGGATGTTGTGACGGTAGAGAGAAAGGAAAAGAACAAGATACACTGGGTGATGTAGAAAGGACTGGAGCCAAGTGGATAAGAGGTGGAAATTGACATGGCATTTAAATTCCTGGAGGTTGTAGTCGTCAGGAAAGCAAGTATATGGAAGGGAGTTCCACAGGTGGGAAGTGCAAGAAAAGAAGCTGATGGAGTAGAATTGTTGCCTGTATTTGGTTGATTTAACTGTAAAAGGATGAGACCTTGTTGCCAGTCTGGTTGCAAAAATAAATTCTTGTGGAGGGGCACCAGTGACCTAAGTTCATCAGAGCAGAAGCTATAAAAATACTTGTAAAAGAGACAGAGAAGCCACATCCCATTGGTGAGAAAGGGGTTGGAGTTGAGCTGCCAAGTCGGGACCTATCACATTGCAGATTCTTCTTTGGTGCCTGTCAAGAATACTGGGATGAACAGCAGAGGCACCTGACCAGATATGACAACTGTATTCCATGCACCATTATATGGTTGATTTGTATATGTGCAAAATGGATTTAGGCAGAAAAAAACTCCTAGCCCGACACAGTGATCTAACCTTTCTAGCAGTGGATTTAGCTGTTGATTCATTGTAATGATTTCACTTGAGGTTAGAATATAGGGTAAGGCTGAGGAGGCACAGTATATTGCTTTCAGGGAGACTCGCTTGGTCCATGCTTATAGGTAGCAGAAGAGATTGCCTGTGATGGTTGACAGATAGAAGTTTCATTTTAAAAGAATTGAAATTTACAAGCCACTTCTTACCAAAGTCTACCCTTCTCAAGATAAGCAGCGGGGTTGTGTTTGTCCACCTCGCCAGATTTCTTACTGATGTGGGAGTAAATGGTAGTGACATCTGCATAGATGCCTACTTAGGATTTGATCATGTCTGAGAGATCATTTATGAAAATTAGAAAGAGCGTCAGACCTAGAATAGAGCCCTGCAGGACACCAGCATTTGTGCAGTAGGATGTGGAGGCATGCTCAGTCAAGACAACCTTCATTATGTGGTTAGATAGGAAAGATTGGCTCAGATCAAACAAACATCTAGTGATACCATAACCCTTAAGCTTGCACAAAAGGCCAGTATGCCAAACCCTATCAAAAGCCTTGGAGATATCAAGGACAACGGTACAAGTCTTGCTAGACTTATCGAGGGCCTGGTATATGTACTCTGAGATGGTTGTTAGAATATCGGCAGTAGACTCCATACTGTTCGTCTGAGAATAGTTTATGGGCAGTAAGATCTCAGTATTGATAAGAGCCTCAAACACTTTTCCGAAAATTGGTGGGAGGCTGACAGGGTGATAATTGGATGTGTCCGAGTGTTCCCCTAAGTTCTTAAATACAGGAACCACAGAAGAGGACTTCCAGCAGGAAGGAAAACAAGAATCAGAAAGGCAGTAATTATAGAGTTGTTCAGCACACAGTTGCACAGCTGCCAATAGTCCTTGGAGCTGAACTTGCAGGCAGTTATGCGCTGCCTCATTCTTTCAGCAAACAACAACTTGGTGTTATTCAGGATACGGTCATGAAGAGCAGGGGCAAATAGGCACCTGGTAAGAAGTATAGATTTTAGTTGCAAAGAAATACTCTTACAGTATCCCTGCACTTGATTTTTTTAAAATAAACAATAAACATTTATTTTAGAACTGTCTTCAATGGACTTTTGGTATGATTAAAATTTTTTATATTTTTTTGGTTCAGAGTACATTTTTAATCAATTCATCATGTATTCTTAACACAGAGCAATTTTAGAATTTATTAACTTATATTTATATCATACTACAAAAAAGTAAAAAAAAAATTCTTTGTTAATCAATAGGCTTATATCAAGAATTATTAACTATATCCTAAGGTGAAAATTTTACAATATCTACATATGACCTTAACTTCATTACATTTGTTTAATAGATCCTTGTTTTTAAGAAACTTAAAACTGTATAGATTTTCATCTAGACACAAGTGACATGGGTCATTTAAAAATTTACATATGTTCATTTTTTTTTTTTAAATATCCAATTTTATTGTGGGGTTTTTGATATAAAAGTTTGATTATGGTACTTAATTTTATTAAAGGAAGAAATGTGATGGTAAAAACTTAATTTAAAGGGTTTGTAGTGCTACTGTTTAATTTTTCTTATTACCAGTGTTTTTCAGTAAAAGAAGTACTACATAGATAAACAATAGATTCCATAAGGTATTTATTTTTCAGTGGACACTCAATAGGGTTTCTACAAATACATATTTTATTGGCTAAATTACTGATTTGAGTTTTGGAATTATTCTTCATTTATGTTTATGTAGCAGTGACTTGCCTCGGCAACCCAAATGAGTCAGAGTCGGGTGTATGTTTTGTAAGGGAATTTGGTGGCGGCAAATTGGTGAGCATTGGTCAGATGGCAAATTGAACAGCACTTCGTGGTAAACAAAATTGGTGTTGCTTGTTATTTACTGTGCTGAGCACTCATTGGGTGCATAAAACGGGGTATGTTCATTTTGAGGGATTTTTCATTATTATTTGTGCCATCGTTTGCGTGAGAATGGTGTTTCAGAGATTAAGACAAGAAGTGTGAATCTGGAATGGAAACTATGACTGTGGAGCAGTTACTAACCCGGGCTCAGGCTATTACGACTGATGACAAGGAACCTGAGGTATCAGTCACTGTGTCTGCTCAACAGACAGACAAGGAAGTTATTCCCACTAACTCAGGTAGAGGAGCTGTTACATGCTATAGATGTTCTGGTCCTAACCATATAGCCAGAGATTGTCTGGAGGGCCATTCAGAGAGAATGGAAAACAGTGCACAAAGAACCCAACATGAAATAAGATGTTATAAATGTGATAAGGTCAGGGGCATATTGTCAGAGTGCACATATCAGGGAAACCCTTGAGGCAGGAAGACATCAGCATGAGACTTATTCCCAAACAATTAAAAAAACGGAAACTACCTGCTGTGGAGGTACTTGTTAATGGGCAGAAATTCGCCCTCTGGTGGATTCTGGGTGCTCACAGGCACTGGTGAGCAAAGCTGTATACCGTCTATAGAAGCAATAGAAGGTAAAGGTATTAACCATTGATGGAAGGACTTTAAAGTGTCGTGGGTATGGCAAAATCAAGTTGGGCATTGAACAGGTTTGTCCAATGACTATTGAGGCCGTGATCATTGAAAGGTGATTATTAGGATACGATCTTATTCTCTGGGTCGAGTACGTTTTCCTGATGAAAAGTTAAACTTGTGTGCCACCATCACTATTGATGAGCCTGATTTCAGGGTGATGTTTGACACCAATAATAAAGTATGGACCACCTCATGGAAATGGATAAGTGGTCATGCACCCAGTGAATTAAAAAATAAAGTACAATAATACACAGTACCTTCCTATACTTAGGATGCATACGAAAAAGAACTTTTGTTGTGGCAACAATATGGATGACTGGTACCATATCCCGAAAAGAAGCTTGGTCCACCTAAGGGTTTGATTCCTTTGATGGCAATTGTGCAGAAGCACAAGAAGAAGATCCAGCTGGTGTTGGACTATCAAGAATTAAATCAATCTGTAGAGTCATATACCGCAAATGCGGATATGTGCGCGAAGAAACGTAGAGACTGGCGACGACAAGCAGCCAGTGTATTACTGTTGGACTTAAGAAAGGCCTACTTACAAGTTCATGTCAAGAAGGCATTATGGCCCTTTCAGACTGTGGTTTTTAGAGGTCAGCAATTTTGCTTAGAATGGTTGGGTTTTGGATTAAACATGGCACCGCTCATCATGAAAGCTATTATCGATGCAGTAGTAAATCAAGATCAGATGATTAAGCACGCCACATCAGCATATATTGGTGATATTTTCATCAATAAAGAACTGGTTTCTGCAGTACATGTGTGGCAGCATCTTGCTGATTATGGGCTTGTCTGTAAGGATCCAGAATGATTAGAAGATGGAGCCAAAGTCTTGGGCTTGCAGGTCTGCGAGGAGGACGGCACACTTCGATGGAAATGAGTAAGTGAAGTCCCAGACATTCCACTGATAGTCACTCATCAAAGCATCTGTTCACTTTGCGGGAAACTTGTGGGCCATTACCCTGTGTGTGGCTGGCTCAGAGTGCTGACTGCATTTATAAAACAACAGGCAACCGCGGTGACCAACGGATGGGATGATGAAGTCAAAGATGTCTCTCTCCATTCCGTGCTAATGAAAACAGTGGCTAAGGTATACGAGATGGAGCCCCTAAGAGGAGACTGGTGCATTGATGGTAGGGAGATGAAGGTGTGGGTGGACGCAAGTTCTGTGGCCACAGGAGTGGCATTAGAAGTAAATTGGAGCATTGTGGACAATGTTAGTTGGTTGCGTCCAGTTGAAGATGCCAAGCATATAAATTTGGCTGCGCTCAATGCCTCAATAAAAGGTGTAAATATGGCCATTCAATGGCAAGCTTTGGTGTTACATTTGGTTACAGATTCAACCTGTGTATATCGATGGATATCAGACACTCTAACCGGAAAGGTGCAAGTGAACACAAAGGCGGTCAGTGAGATGCTGGTAAGACGATGCTTGGAAACATTGCGAGCATTGACAGAGGAATATGCGCAGACTGCTTGACCTGGGCACCACAGAGATGGTTAGATTCACATCTACATAAAGAAGAATCACTGCCAAAAGGTTGCACCATTGTGGAGAGTAGATTAAGCAAAAACCAGGTCATTGATATACACCACCAAAGTGGCCACCAGGGTGTGGAAAGGACATTATATTTTGCCAGATCTGTTGACCCATTAGTGTTTAGAAAACTTGTCAAATTTTTTGTCAGAACTTGTGAAGAGTGCAGGTTTATTGATCCTGTGGCAGTGCGTTGGAAAAAGGGGACACTAGGTGTAAAAGCAATTTGGAATAGATTGGCGATGGATATTACCCACTCCAGAGGCAGTCATTTTCTAACACTTATTGACTGTGGGCCGTCTCAATTTGTGATATGGCGACTGCTGCACCAGCAGGACTCTGCTAGTGTTATTCATCAACTGGAGGCAATTTTCTATGAGAGTGGCCCACTAGCTGAGATCCTGACGAATAATGACACTGCATTCACATGTCAAAATTTCAAGAAATTTTCAAACAGTTGGGGGGTACACTTGAGATTTAGATATGCCTTTGAACCGGCTGGGAATGGAATTGTGGAACGTTGTCATAGGAGTCTAAAAACTATCGCAGCCAGAAAACAATGTTTGGTGTCAGAGGTGGTCTACTGGCACAATGTCACTCCCAAGGACAGAGCACCGGCCGATATGTTGCATAGGTACCACATTCGTGTACAAAATATTGATACCACAGCCTCACATACACCACAAAATGGTTACAGGGTGTACAAAGAAGGGGACATTGTCTGGGTTAAAAGCCCAGAAAGCAGATGCTTGACCAAATCCAAAACAGGTTGCGTAACCCAGATAATTAATCCACAGTTGGTGTGGATTGATGGCACATCGCAACATGTAAAAAATTTACGCCTATTTTTAGGATCAGATCCATTGACAGACTCTGATAGCAACACAGAGGAGAGTGAACGATTTATATATTTTTATATATTTTAAAGTTTGTCAGGTAATTCCTCTAGTAACAGCAGTTCAAAGACTAATGCCGGTGTACCTGATGACACTTCAGGCCATAGTTCATCCGAGAAAGAGACCTTCATTGTTCCTCTTCAAAGAAGTACCCGACAGAAGAGACCCGACCCAGGATGCAGCACCTGTGATCAGGAGATCAGTGGGGAGTGTAGCAGTGACTTGCCTCGACAATCCAAATGAGCCAGAGTTAGGTGTATGTTTTGTAAGGAAGTGTGGTGACAGTGAATTGGCGAGCATTAGTCAGAGGGAAAATCGGACAGCACTTGGAGCTGTTTATATTTACTGTGCACTTATTGGCTGAGTGGTAGTCAAGTCGAGTGGATAAAACATGGTATGCTCATTTTGTGGTGAGGGTTGTTGTTGTTGTTATTTGAGCTGTCGTTCGCAAAAGAATAGTGTTTCGGAGATTAAAACAAGACGTGTGAATTTTGCTTGCCTGTTTGGAATACTTTTCTGTGGTTTCTTTTTATTAACACACAATTATTTACTTTCTTTTTGTAACAGTTTAGGTTTTTATTTAAAATTTTATTATTACATTTTTTTATAATATTTTCTAGATTACTGGTACAACTTTAATTTAATGTTAGTGTATTTTTTATTGAAAATCTTGCTTAAAAATTATTGTTTAGGAAATGCAAAAGATTTTGGGCCAAATTTACAGCTAACCATTTGGATGAAATTGGGCATATACCAAATAATTTTTCAATTTTTTTTTTCATTCAGTAGCACTAAAACCTTTTAAATTAAATTTTTACAAGCATGTTTCTTACTTTTAATTGAAATAACTACCAGAATTGAACATCTCTATCAAAATATTTTTGGTACTTAAAGGAAATCAAAAAACCCCACAATAAAATGGAAAATTTTTAAAAAATGAGAATTTGTAAATTTTCAAATGACCCATGCACCTTGTGTCAATATAGAAAACTATACATTTTCAAGGTTCTTAAAAACAAGGATCAAATGACCCATGCCCCTTGTGTCAATATAGAAAACTATACATTTTCAAGGTTCTTAAAAACGAGGATCAAATGACCCATGCCCCTTGTGTCAATATAGAAAACTATACATTTTCAAGGTTCTTAAAAACAAGGATCAAATGACCCATGCCCCTTGTGTCAATATAGAAAACTATACATTTTCAAGGTTCTTAAAAACGAGGATCAAATGACCCATGCCCCTTGTGTCAATATAGAAAACTATACATTTTCAAGGTTCTTAAAAACAAGGATCAAATGACCCATGCCCCTTGTGTCAATATAGAAAACTATACATTTTCAAGGTTCTTAAAAACAAGGATCAAATGACCCATGCCCCTTGTGTCAATATAGAAAACTATACATTTTCAAGGTTCTTAAAAACAAGGATCAAATGACCCATGCCCCTTGTGTCAATATAGAAAACTATACATTTTCAAGGTTCTTAAAAACGAGGATCAAATGACCCATGCCCCTTGTGTCAATATAGAAAACTATACATTTTCAAGGTTCTTAAAAACAAGGATCAAATGACCCATGCCCCTTGTGTCAATATAGAAAACTATACATTTTCAAGGTTCTTAAAAACAAGGATCAAATGACCCATGCCCCTTGTGTCAATATAGAAAACTATACATTTTCAAGGTTCTTAAAAACAAGGATCAAATGACCCATGCCCCTTGTGTCAATATAGAAAACTATACATTTTCAAGGTTCTTAAAAACAAGGATCAAATGACCCATGCCCCTTGTGTCAATATAGAAAACTATACATTTTCAAGGTTCTTAAAAACAAGGATCAATTAAATAAATGTAATTAAGTTACTGTTATATGTATCAGTCAGTTAAGTGCCATGCGAGATACCTGCTTGGGCGATCATGTCTTGAAAGAGACATGACTGACTGGGCAGAAGATTATCCCGCAGTGGGTTGCTATTGCTTTCTGTGGTAGACTGGTTGCCAACCAAGGCTATAGAACCCAATCTGTCCTATTATTTAACCCATAACTGGAGGGAAGAGATGGATTAATACCTTTCCTAAGGGTATTTGCGCATAAGTGAATGCAAGGAATTCAACTGGAATTCGAACTCGGTTCCCCGATTTCTCGTTCCGAACCTATATCCACTACGCAACAACGCACATCTGTTATATGTATACATTGTTAAATTTTCACCTTAGGATATAGTTACTAATTCTTTATATAAGCCTATTGATTAACTTATATATATCCTTTTCTTTATTTTGTACTATGATATAAATAATAATTTATTTAATTTAAGGATTGCTCTGTGTTAAGAATACATGATGAATTGATTAAAAATGTCCTCAAAACAAAAAAAATATAAAAATAATTTAATTATACTAAAAGTCCCTTTTAAGACAGTTCTAAGAAAAGGTTTTTTGTTTTTTTAAGAAAACAAAGAGCAGGGATACATAAAACTGTAAGAGCATTTCTTTGGAACTAAAATGTATACTTCTTACTGGAAGTAGTCTAGCTGTAAATTTGGCATTTTTCCTTAGACATGTATGGATACCCTACATCCCTTAACATCCAAACTACATTTTAAATTTAGAAATTTGTCCTTCATTCTGATTAGTTAAATTAAACATACCCATTATATCTAAATTTTCTGTCTCACCCTCCTCTATATTAATTCTCTAATAAGCAAACATATTGTTTTTTATTTTCAAACGTAAATAATTTCACCAAAGTTACCTGACATTGCCCGATGATGAGATAAAAACTTTAAATCTCAAAACAGAGAAATTTCTGTGTCATAATGTAAATTAATTTTAAATAAAAATACAAATTTTATTATTTTACACTCTATGTTGTATTGAGCAATTTTTTAAAAAGTAAATGCTGAAGAACTCGGGAATATAAACCTGTTGTTTCTTTTTATTTGGATAAATTTTTCCCACCTGAAACTATTCTGCACATATACAAATCTACCATCCGCCCGTGTATTGAATATTGCTGCCATATCTGGTCGGGTGCCCCTGCTGCTCTCCTTGGGCTTCTTGACAAAATACAAAGGAGGATCTGTAACGTGGTTGATACTGACTTGGCAGACCGGCTGCAGCCGCTCTCACACCGGCGTGATGTAGCTTCCCTGTGCCTCTTCTACAAGTACTTTCATGGCTTCTGCTCCGATGAGCTTAGATCACTGGTTCCGCCTAAGCATGAATTTACACGAGATACTAGATTGGCAACTAGGTCCCACCCTTTTACAGTTAAACAAATAAGATGTAACCGTAAATTCTACTCCAATAGCTTCTTTTCTCGCGCTTCCCACCTGTGGAACTCCCTTCCACAAGTCTGCTTTCCCGACAGTTACAATCTCCAGGTGTTTAAATGTAGGGTCAATAGACACCTCCTATCACACTAACTCCCAACTATTCTCACAACACTCTCATCTACCCAACCCTCATTCTCGGTATCCTCACCCGCCTATCACCCACCCTCTGTTATTTCCTATATTTAACCAGCCTTTCTCCACTCTACGTAGCCCCCTGCACAGTAGTGGCAGTGACATGCCTTGCTCGGGGTGAAACGCTTATAAAAAAAAAAAAAAATGTATATATAAAGTTATCAAATTTATATTTGTTAACCAGGCTGGCTGTTAATCAGTGGAGATTAAAGACGTATTTAATTCAAAGTAATATAGAAGGCAGAAGAGACTCATTTTGTCTGCACCTTCCATACTAGAAAAAGCTGTTGGACTCATGTAAAGTATCACTGCAGTATTCACAATCTTTGGTTCACATTTAATCCATATATATAAAAGTCAATCTGTGAGTCTGTGTGTGACTGTTTCCTATGCACACCTACATTTTTTAAGCTACACCATTTAAACTTTCAAGGGACACATATCTACAGGTAAGCCAGGTTGACACATACTTTTTGAGTTTAAGTTCAGCAATTTTCCCTTTCACACTTTTTTACCAGTGGAGCAGATTGTTTACATTTGCTCTGTAAAACATCTAAGATCTAAGATGGTTGCTGAATTAAGACACAGAAATCAAATCACACATGTCAAATGTGACTAAAATATTTTTTATTAAAAATAAAAAAATGAGCCTTCATATTTAATTTTTTTCCTCTAAAATTAAATGTCTAAATTTTTAAATATTCTTAAAAAATTTCTGGACTGAGAGCATAATAGTTTTTATATTTCTAACAAAATAAATAATTTTTATTTCATGTTAGTCATTTAGTCAACAAAAAATGTAAATATTTTCCCTCTTAATTTTGAAACAAAAACAAATGCAATGTTGTTTACAATGTCACACAAAACATCAAATCACGTTCACGCAAAACAAAAGAAAATAGATTTTTGGAATGGAATTTTTTAACAATTTTTAAACAAGAATTTTTTATATAATTATTTTTTTTTATAACCATGTTCTGAGTTGCACAGGCAACGCCGGGCTATGATGCTAGTTTTAAATAAACGAATATTTACAATTAAAAGCTACAAGCTTTTATAATTTAACAAGGATGAAACAAAAGAACATTTATTCATAGAAAGAAATAACCACTGAAAATGATTGAGAATTGTTGAGAAGTTTACTTTCTGTTTAGTATTCTTTGTGTTTTTGAATGTGCATCCTTGTTTTGTGATAATGCCAAAGTCGGTCTTACACTGAGGACGGCAGTTGGTGGAAGAGAGTAAACCAAATATTTGCTTTAAAACTTGTGGCTTTATGTGTTCACTGACTCAAAGCATTTACTGTTTTATTATTATTTTGCATTCATGTGTAAAATAATTCTGTGTGCAGTATTTAAAAAACAAATGCCAACATTGGCAATATCATCTAAAAAAAACAGTGAATTTAAATTGACTTATTGAATTAATGACTTGAATCTGAAATTTTACAACAGGTATTTAAAGTAAAGTACATGTGCATTGTGGTGCAGTGGATATTGGCTCGGAACGAGAAATTGGGTAGCCGAGTTCGAATTCCAGTTGAATTCATTGCATTCACTTACGCGCAAATACTCTTAGGAAAGGTATTAATCCATCTCTTCCTTCCAGTTATGGGTTAAATAACAGGACAGATTGGGTTCTATAGCCTTGGCTGGCAACCAGTCTACCACAGGAAGCAATGGCAACCCACTGCGGGATAATCTTCTGCCCAGTCAGTCATGTCTCGAAAGAGACATGATCGCCCAAGTGTATTTCACGTATGGCATTTAACAGACTGACTACTTTGGTAGGCAATGTTGTTTTATTTTATTTCTTAAAGTATATTGTCAATTTATTGTACATAAAGAACAAAATTGTTTTAAACATGCAAAAATGATTTTCCTTTCCCTTTTCATAACTTTATATTAGTTGCTTACAATTAAATTAAAACTTTGGCTGCAATATGAATTCAGGTCCATCTTTTTTTGGCAACTTGAAAATATGAAAATTAAAAATATATTCACATTAATTTTTTAAACCTTGTTTTAAGTACATAATTCTACTGGTTGGAATGGTTAAAAAAAGAAATGAAGATTTTTTTTTCATGTAGTAACAGATTTCATTTTGACATTGGGTTCTACTTTAAATGTGCCCTTGGCACTTTTATTATTAAATTTTTCTTCAGGTTTTACATAAGTTTTGAGAAAAAATGTGTTGATCGAAATATTTTAGTTGGAAGTAATTAAATTTTATAGAACAGGTGACATTTTGAAATGAATAGTTTCTATGGAGGCAGATATACAGACAGAAGTAAACGGCTTTAAATAGATAAGTAGATAAAAATCGTTAAAAAGAAAAGTTATTTTATGTTGAATTACTTTTTTAGAAGATTTTTAAAACTCTGCTTTCTAAATTTTTCCTGTAGTTTGTTATAAATTTATGAATATTAATTTAAGGTTGAGAAAAAGATTCTGCAGTTAGAAGCAAATTGAAAATGACATTCAGGAAAGAAAAGCTTTCAAAATTTATGCACTCAAAAAATGTTTGTAAAATGAGCGAATATTTCAAATGGATGGTAAAAATGATCCTGTTGAAGTCTCAACATAAAAATTCTAGTGGGCAACAGTTTGTAATGCAAAAATGGTGAAAAATTATTTCTGACTCACGGAACTATAATATTAATTTTTAGTCAATGAACAGTTTCAAAGAGAAATTGAATAAATATATATATATTTATCACTTTTAGGGAAGCTGATCTTAAAATATGGATAATGAAGAGCAAAGGCAGAGTAAGCACAGTGACATTCTCCATCAAGCCATTTTGCCTGAACCTCACTGCTCAAATCATGAAACTGACAGGTAAAAACTTGACATAAGAGGAAACCATTTAAATCATAGTTGATCACAGTAAGAAAGAATTTTTTTTACTCCAATTGAACTTTTATGGCACTTGTCTTCTCATTAAATTCAAATAAAATTCAGCTGATTTGAAATGAGTCTTATTTCAGTGATCTGAAATTTACAAATCAAACTAATGCAGATTTTTTTCTTCTCTAAAAAAAAGGATAATTGAAAAACAAACTTTTTTACACTCTTTTATTTCAGCTGTTTAAAACTTTAACAAGTGTTGGTATTGTTTTAGTAGAAATGAGATACAGAATGACCTGCCTATTGCTACTGATAAAGATACCCATCCCCATCAGTCATAGAGACAATATTTAAAAAAAAAAAAAAAGAAAGAAAGAAAATGGCTATCCTGTCAGAAGACAGCCAGAATATCTGGTTATGAAGTAAGTATCTACCAGCTTCCCCATGAAATATTTAGGATGATGCACTGAGTTGTATTAGGTATGCAAAGGATTCTTTTTACGAGCCAACTTTTAATGTTTTGGCATCCATAAAAGCAGTGACATTTTCCAGGAAGAGGCACTGTGGGCAGAGCACTATGCTTAATGAATGATGTAATTGCCATGTGTTTCGAAATTTTTATGACGATGTTACCCAGCATCGCTTGATATTCATTTGTCCTTGTTTTTATACCATTCAACTACAAATATCTGAAAGTCTTAATTTAAATAGGCTTATTTCTTAGTGATGTACACCAATCACTCATAAGTATTTCTTTTCTGCATAAAATCTTTAGATTAGTAATACTTGTTAACCATCCTGCTAAAATTGTGTAAAACTTTGTATACATACTTTATATACTGTGCAAAAGTATAAGGACAAGAACTATTTTATCTTTTATGAGGTATATTGACAGAAAATAGACAATTTAAATAATTTGATTTGATTTACTCAACAAATGCTTTAACAAGAAAAAAATACTTGTTACAAAATAAATTTAATATTTAGTATAATAGCCTTCTGCTTTTATCACAGCCTTCATTCTGTCAGGCACTGACATCACAAGCTTCTTCAATGTATCTAATGGTATCTCCTGCCAATCAGCTTGTATTTGTTCCCAAAGTGTGTCTTGCAAAGTAACATTAGATTTATCAATTTTTTTATCCAAAATATCCCATAGATGTTCAATAGGATTGAGATCAGGGCTTTGTGGAGGCCAATTCAAATTTTAGAGCTTTCCTTCCTCTTCCTTTTTAGTTAAGTAATTCTTACAAAGGTTTGGCTTTTCACCCTGTATTTGAATTTCAGTGAGGTTTTTTGGAAAATCACCCCTGTCCTAATACTTTTGCACACTACGAATAGTGTGCAAAAGTGTTAGAACAGGGGTGATTTTAAACTTTATTTTGATGCCTCATAAAAGACAAAATAGTTCTTGTCCTATTACTTTTGCACAGTACTGTATATATACTAGGTGTGATTGGTAAATTTCGCAATTATTTTGATGCCTCATAAAAGACAAAATAGTTCTTGTCCTATTACTTTTGCACAGTACTGTATATATACTAGGTGCGATTGGTAAATTGTCGCAATTATTTTGATGCCTCATAAAAGACAAAATAGTTCTTGTCCTATTACTTTTGCACAGTACTGTATGTTAGAAGCAATGACTGCATATGAATATATACATCTTTTTCAAGTTCTGTCACTAAATGAAAATAAAAATAGATAGTGATCATGGGTAATTTGTCTATCACAGTACAAAAAAAAAAAAAACTACTAAAAGTCCAAAGCATTCTTTTCTGGTGTGAAATAAAAGGGGGCAGGTAATAGATAATGGAGGGGTCAGAAATTTGAATTAAAGAGAATGGTTGGGAAAAAATTAGAACACAACATGTCTCAATAAATTCAGTGGTTGGACAATGATTAAAACATGTCTTTCAAACTGTAACAAGACCTCAAAGAAATAAAAGTAAAGAGAAATGCCCATCAATGTCTTCAAATAAAATGTCTCAACTAAATGAAAAATACTTAATTGAAATCTTGTCAACATTAGAATATAAGTAGATATTCATAATATACCAAAATTAATAATAGTCTAATAAGCTCCAGGGGTGGTGATTGAAAATTTTCGAAAATTAACAATGGGAATGTTTATTTAGCTTCTGAGATTATTGTTATAAACAAATGTATGGTTGCAAGAAGAATTATGACAAAGACAGAAGTAAATTTATTTCATTTATTGGATAAATACAGATGATTGTTTTACAAATTTGGTTGTCCTTAATTCTTATCCAGTTGGCATCAGATGTTGGTATGAATATGTGTTAGGCTGGCTGTCTGTAATTGTCTGTAATGTTCATGACAATATATGTTGGGTTCCCAAAGTGGCTCTCTGTTGAGAGAAGAGGAAAGCTAACAAATATGTGGAGCTTGAAGATTGAAGTGGGTAGTCAGCAGATCTGTGATGTTCTCTTTTTCCTTTTGTAGCAGTAATCATGACATTGACAGGTTGTTCCTTCTTTCTTCTTTGTTGACAATGTGTGAGGAAGAGAGGTAAGGACTTGGCATGATGGTGGGTGAGAAGGCAAGGCAGAAGAATTGCTGATTGGTTAGCCATGGTAAGCCCTTCTGATGAATTCCACTTTCTCTGCAATTTATATAGTGAAACCAAACTTTGCATAGGCTTGTTAGATTTTTCAGGTTTTGTTTCCAGGTATGTTTTCCAGGGCTCTCATTTGCTGATTAATATTTTCATATGCATGTGCAAGGAAAGAAGAAATTTGTCACATTAATGATCTGGCTGTTCAGACATAGGCAAGAACATGATACTTCCATTTACAGACCAATAAAATAATGGTATTTAGCAAGTTAATGGGGTTTTGAAACAGAATGTAGAAATCCAATTCAAAGCTAGAATTGTATGCATGTTATGCAGCTTTGAATGTTTTCAGTAAGTCAGAGAAAATATGATATTCAATTTTATAACATTATGCAGAAATAAAAACTGAGGCAATATTCAAAGTATAATATTTTTCTCTTATTGTTATCATTTAATAGCAGTAGTTTTCTTTTATTATAAATAAAATTACAATAATTAGAGCTAATTAAGAAAAACTAATTCACTAAAAATTGATAATATTAAATATGGCTCCTGCATTTTCCCCTGTAGGACCAAATTTTAGCAGAAGTGTTGTGATCAATATTCTTTAACTTATATTCAAAGATTTTCCCATTTAAACACATTTCTTGAGCAGTGCATTTAAAACAGTACCAATAAAATATTATTTTTCTGATGGTCAATGAGCTCTGTAAATCACTATAATACTTGATTATCAACTTCAAATAGAATTTATCCAAAAATTGATTGGCAGAGAAAGTTATAAATTGATGATACATATTTGATTTTTGGTCATTTTTAAGTAAAATAATTTTAATAAAATCAAAAGCTTTAATATCATTTGAGAAACAAGTAAAAGTCAATTGAGAAAGCGTTAATTTTATTTGAGGAAAGAGTAATTCATTTTCAGGAATAGTGTCATATTTCATGATATTTGATTTACAGAGAAAATCCGAGCTTACACATACCTATATGTTTTAATGAGTCAGTAAAAGAAGCTTATACATTTATTCATTTACTAATAGAAAAGCTTCTTTCATAAAACAATTGGCTCACTCAATTTTACCATGTATGAATGTCTTTGAAAACAAAATAAATACAAGCTTTCATTTATTAACAAATCAGGAGCAAGGAAAAAATCATACAGTTGATCCAATCCTGTTTTCTCCAAATGTATAAATATGCATGATCTTACCTTCTTAGTAGAGGGCCAAGAGCTGTCTACTGGACATAAGTCCAAACAACTGACATTTTCATTCCCTCTTACCTTCTCTTCCTCATTGCATTCATTGATTCTCCTTCTTCTTCATGTAGTGACAACAACAATAGAAAGAACATTACAGAGAATTGCTATGTCTGACTAGACAACAAGTATTTTATAACCCTGTCTCTCTCTTTTATACTACATTGGTTGATTCTCCTCTTTTCTCATTGACTTGTCAGTCACAAAAGAAAGAGACACAGCAAAATCAAATTTGTCTTTTCTTCACAAATGAAAGACAAACAAAAACTTCATGCACATTAGAGACATCGTTTTTGTCTTGCTTCACAAATCCATTTCATCTGACCTTAAGTGAATGTGAACTTTGAAATCTACATTGAAAAGAAAAACTTCTTCCAAATATATGTGTTACTTAAAAACAACCAAAATTGATGTCATTCTTCTAGTTAAACAAATCTACACTTATTTATACAAATGATACCGTTTTGTCTTTTGTGAAATCTTCTGATACTTTTAAATATGGTAGGTTCACTTGCATTTGACACAACACCAATTTGTAAACATATCTGACATTCCCTACAATAAGTCATTTAATCTGAAGTGCCATATGAAATGTGTTTTGTTTCAAAATAGTCTTTCTTGCATGTCTTTTATATAATGTGTGTAGTGCAAGTCCAGATGATTTAGTTAGAGAAAAAAATGTTTTCTTACCTCAAATTTTACTTATGAGTGTTAAGAAGGGAGGAATGTTAGCACTGTGGCCAGAAAAAAAGGGCAATGAAATTAAGGTCAACCCTCATGTCGGCTACCTATCTAATAGTGACAATGTGTGGTAAAATAGATGAGTGAGTTTGATTCTCAGATTAGAAAGGGTGAATTGTATTAATGACAATTTATTCACTGTTTAAATTTGAAAAAGTTATTCATTCTTTACAAAAAAATCTAAAGAGCTCTTAAAGTTCAAAAGGAGTTCATTGTTTTTTGAAGATTTAAGTGATCTTTGTAAGTTGTTTATAAACATGGGTAGGGTAACATGAGAGAAGAAATGAAACAAGGAGTACTGGTGATGCAAAAGGAAAAGAAGACAAAAATTGTTAATATAAAATGCTTGTACTGCCAATATAGAGTATTTGAGCGGAATGTCTACAATGTGCACAAGAGAGACAGCTATTGAAACAAAGAGGTTTTTGTTGAATCAGCTTACTGAGGTCATGGTGGTGGTGGTGATGATAGTTTGCCAGGAGTAAGCAACTGGCTGTTCAACTTGATTCTGATTCAGTTGTTTCCTAAAAGTAAAGTATAGAATCTCCTAAGCGCATCATTTGTTGACTGATTTATTTTATGTTTTATATTTTTGAAGGGATTTGTTTTGTTGGCTGGATATGATCCTTGGAAATTATTTTTTATTTTCGATTTGCTTTCTGTGCTTTCCCATCCAGCAGGTCTGTAGAGTGAATCAGAAATAGATCCAATTTGAAGCAGAATATAACAGTTTTAGATAAAGGTTGAACAAATAGTTCTGTGCATGGGTTGCTTTGCAATGATTGTTTACTGAACCAATTGTGTCTTTTTTTTTGCAGAAATATCTTATGTGAAGGAGAACAAAATTCTTGAAATGTTTGACTACTTGTTGCTCTGGAAGCAACAGCTTATTTAGGTGGGTTGACTTTCATGATTAAAAGAGGACAGCATAATGTTTTGAAAGCAAAACTGGAAATAATACAAATTTATTAACTCCACAAAACATTCTGTTAAAAAAATGCAATACTACCTATAATTTAATATCTGACTACATATCCATGTATAAAGATGCTACTTATAACACACTGTATGTTGATAACTAGTGTCAAGACTGAGCAGTCCTGGGTATGACAATCAAATATATCTGGCAAGAAGTTCTCTGATCAGGAGTTTTGAGCTTTTGAGGAACCTGAAACCACCTCTTAATTGCTATTGTTCCCAAGTCCAACATGACTTTGAGTGGTAGCACCTGTTAGGATCCCAACTATAAGCATATAGTGAAAACTAAAACAAAACATTATGAAAGCATAATAAAATTTTATAGAATGATCAACAATACATTTTATCTGTAGTTGAAGGCAGACAATTATGTTTGAAATATATTTGATTGAAACAATAAAATTGTCCAAAATATTTAGATTTCAGCACAAAATAACTCACAGTCATTGATATGCTGGTAAACAAAATCAACTAACCAACCAAGACTTTAGAGAATTGACTTTGCTTCTCCCCATGTGACTAGGCCAGTGACAAAACTCTTTTTCAGTGATATACTTAATCTACTTTTAAAAAGCTTTTCAGTTTTTAAATTTAAGAGGGAAAAGGTAAGGCATTAATTTCTATATATAGGTGGCTGGTCTCATCAGTACTTGCCATCATTAAGCTATTTAGCCAGTCAGTTAAGTGCCACACATGATACACAAGCAATCATGCTTCGAAAGTGACATGACTGACTGGGCAAAAAATTTTCCTGAAGTAGGTTGCCATTATTTCTTGCAATAGACTGGTTGCCAACCAAAGCTACAGAACCCAACCTATTCTGTTATTTGACCCATAGATGGAGGGAAGAGATGGAGTAATACTTTTTCCAAGGGTATTTGCAATGAATTCAACTTGAATTCAAACTTTACTCTCTAATTTTGAATCCCAGTTGAATTTGTTGCATTCAGCTATTTACATAAATTTAAAAACCAAAATACAAAAACTGACTCAGGAGAAGTCAGAAAATAATAGATGAAGTTTATATTTTATACAAATAAAGTATTATAGATATTATAGCATTATTATAGAAATTATTATATAATTTATCATAGAGTTTCTTATAGAAGTTATTGTTTACATTTGGACTATTGTCCTCATCTTTGCTGTTATTGTATATCAACTAATTCTTGAAAATAAAAATAAATCAGTTGTAACCTTCTGTATTTATATTTGGTGACGACAGGCAGTAATATGTATTGTATAAGTACACTGTAATTATTAAGAAATACAGATTTTTTTCACAAAAATTTTAATTTTATCCTTTTTTCATAGGGATTTATTGAACATTTTATTTATCATTGAAGTTAAATGATAGCATTGTAGCTGTGAGTAGGCCCCCATTGTCTCTTGGCAACCAATATTTCTAGACTCAGTCTGCTACTGCTTATCTTTTATTTATAAGAATCATGACATTTTCTATAAAATTTTAATTTCACACACATCTTTGTTCTTTATTTTTTTTAAATATTTTCACCCCAAGCAAAGTGATAATTACATTAATATGCAATAAATTTTACACATGTTCAAGTTGTCATAAGCATTCATGTCATTGAGTAAAAAAATAAGGCACATAAAAACACTAAAAAGTTAAGATGAAATTCAGACATTTCCATCACTGACTCAGACAAATGAACAGAATTGTTATCATGGATAAAAACGCTTTTAAAAATAAAATAAGATTACTCCAAATACACATGAATGCACTAGAAAGAAGAGACAAAATAAGGTCTTTTCCATCACTGACTCAGACAAATGAGATGAAAGTTTAATCATGGATAAGAAAACCTTAAAAAAAAAATAAGATTACTCTAAAAGCACAAGAAAAATGTGGCGAAATAAAGACATTTAACTCAGACGAATGAGACAGAATTGTTATCATGGATAAGAAAAACTGTAAAAAACATAAAATACTTCCAAACGCACATGAACGTACTAAAATTTTGAGATGAGATAAGGATTTTTTATCCCTTTTTCAGACAAATGATATGGAAATTTTATCATAGATAAGAACAGCTCTTAAAAAAATAAGATGACTTCAAAGTCACATAAAATTGATATGAAATAAGAACATATCCATCACTGACTTAAACAAACGAGACAGAATTGTTATCATGGATAAGAACATCTGTTAAAAAAATAAAAAAAATATGATGACTGTAAAGGCACATGAAAAGCGCTAGAAAGATGTGACAAAATAAGAACATTTTCATCACAGACTCAGACAAATGAGACAGAATTGTTATCATGGATAAAAAAGCCTCTAAAAAAAATAAGATTACTTCAAAGGCACAGGAAACAGTAGAAAGATGAGACAAAAGAAGGACTTTTCTATCACTGACTCAGACAAATGAGATGAAAGTTTTAACATATATCAGAACATTTCTTAAAAAAAGAAAAGAAAAAAATTACTTCAAAGGCACATAAAAGCATTAGAAAAATGTGACAAAATAAGAACATTTCCATCGCTGACTCAAACAAATGAGACGGAAGTTTTATTATGGATAAGAACACCTGTTAAAACAAAATAAGATTACTTCAAAAGCACATAAAAGCACTACAAAGTTGAGATGAATAAGGACACTTGCATCACTGACTCAGACAAATGAGATGGAATTGTTATCATAGATAAGAACACTTCTTAAAAAAAAAAAAAAGTTTACACCAAAACCACATAAAAGCACAACAAAATTGAGAAAAAAATTAACACATTTCTTACTGACTCAGACAAATGAGACGGAAGTTTTATCATGGATAAGAACTCCTTTTAAATATAAAAAAAGATGACACTAAAAGCACTAGAAAGATGTGATGAAAACAGGACATTTCTATTACTCACTCAGACAAACGAGACAGAATTTTTATCATGGATAAGAATACCTCTAAAAAAAAAACCGAAAAGAAAGTCACTTTTACTCAATGACACAGACGTTTACCAAAAAAAAAATCAATAAACATAAAATAATTTCCTAGACACAAAAATTCAACAAATAGATTACAAAGCTAGTTAAGAATAACAAAACTTGTTCACAATTGATTGACTATCTCTCTAAAGCATCCAGACATTAAAATCAGTTATTTTCTGAGAATTCAAAAAATATATCCACATTTTCAAACAGTTTTTCTTTTGGATTGTAACTGAAATTATTTGATATTTATTTTTAACATTCTACATATAATGATTATTAAAATTAATTCTGTCTTTAGACAGATTATATTTTATGAAGTCACATATTCTACTGAACAAATATCACTGATGATGTCCTAAGTTTACCTTGAATACATAATTAAGATTGAAGCAATACACTGCAAAGTATATGTAATGCTTCAATCATTTTTGACAAAATCAGCATTAACATGTTATACTTGTAAAATCAACATCAAATATCTTATGACACTTTATAAAAACTAATAACTCTGAGAACTTCGTTTTTAGCTATTCATAGCAATATTCACAGCCCAATAGGGGAACATTTTTGGGGAGGTAGAAACTCTGCCCCTCTACATTCTTCTTGAAGTGAGAAACAGAAAACTATATTTGTCCTCAATGGAGGACAATGCTATTGAACTGAGATGTATTACTTGAATGAAATTATATGTCAATAATTTTCAAAATAAATTATAAAATTTTGCCTCCCCCACATTTTTTTTCTTTGATCTGGAAAGAAATCTGTGGGTTTCATTCTTAAAATATATACATATACAAGCAAATTGCAAATATATGTGGATTTATATACCAAAACAAGAAATACTTGTCGTAGGAGAACAGATCTGGACAAAAAAATGTGTAATTTAGAAGAGAATCAGGTAAAAATGCACAATTTAGAAGCTTTATAACTTAACATCTGATTTACCCTTCTTTTCATCTATACCTGATTTATATTCATTCTGTTTTTATATTGTGGTGACCTTCAAGGATAATATACCCATAATATAGTGATAGATTAAGAGAAGTGTAATGGTGTATATGCAATGAAGTCAGTGTGTCATATTTAATTCACTTTGGTCCGTCATTAATTCCCATCAGTCTATGTTGTGTGTGTGTGTGTGTGTGTGAGAGAGAGAGAGAGAGAGAGAGAGAGAGAGAGAGAGAGAGAGCAGCCCATTGAGGCCATTGTATGATACATAAAACTTTAGGTTCCCTTCTGCTCTCTGAGAGGCTGTTCAACTCTTTGTTCTCTGGGGATGCAGGCACCAGACCTTGTGTTTATTGTTTCTCAACATATCTTTGGACAGTAATAAGTGAAAAATCTCCTATCATTTGAATAGACGAATAAACTTGCCATTTTTTCCTCTTTTTTTTAAATAATTGCCATTCAGTTTGGCATAGGTTAATTTGTGATGGATTATTTTTTGATACAGTAATATAAAAAGATGCATATCCCAGCATTCCTTGTGTTGCTACTTTGTGTTTTATCAGCAGGTTGAGAAATCCAGCAAATAATTCTTTTTCATACTGCTTGTCATTCACGTAGAAGTTTATGCTTTTTATGATGACCATATTCCATGCATTCGCCATATCCATCATGAAAATCTAAATGCTAAGATTGAAAAGGTTGTACCTTCCCAGTTGATATGATGATGTGTTGCTTTTCTTTCTTTTTTTAAAAACTTCACCTCTGATTAATTGGCCATTGACTCTTGGAAGACTTTATCTGCCCTGACAGGTCTTGATTTTTTTTATTTTTTTCAGCTTAAACTCCACCCTCCTCATTGAGGTGAGAAAGGTGAGTAATTTTAGTTGTTGGCTGTCCAAGGAGGATGTTGCTCAGGGTTATCTGATAGCAGAAGCGAGCAGATTCTGACCTGACCTTACAATTATAACCTACCCATTTTGTTTTCATTTTTCAGTAAGAGCACTCATTTAAAATAAGATTATTTTTCCTTTCTTCATCAACAAGTCAATGACTTTGTAAATGATAACATTGTTTTATTTTACAGATGAATAATGATTTATATTGAATATATACAGAAATGTACACCTTTGTGTAAATTAATTGAAACAAAACAAATAATGTCTTCCTGGAAATTTTAACAGTCTTCTTGATCATGTATACATTGTCTGTGTGCATTGTTTTCCTCTTCTGATCGTAATTTCCTTTACATTTTGGACTGATGGATCCAGTTTGTTTTTTCATCATAATGACACAACTGACAGATGAAAAGCTGACATCAACAATATTTACAACCTCTCTATAGAACAACTAATCAAAAGTTGAAACAATAGTGTTTGGGTGTGATAAAAATCTGATGTAATTACGGAAGATGCAATATTTTTCAAGGCCAAACAAATTTCATCATGTATCCTGAAAATAGATTCATTTTGCTGCAAACCACTGCAAATGACATTATGTGAAGAAAAAAATAGATATTGATTATGTCCTGTCACTCCATTGAGTCTAAAGTGACCGTTTGATAAAAGAGAGGAAAGTATAGCAATTGTATCAATTAATTTGCACAAGAATTTATGTTAATTTTCAGCCAAAGAACTAACTTATTCAAAGTCATTGAATCCCTCACAATGAATCTTGTCCAGTCAATTGCACATCCTGTAAAGTTAAAGTTTCAGTTATGATCAGTTAACAAGGTCGATGCTTGTAAAATAGATTGTATCAAAAGGAATATCTATGACATTTTATGGTTTATTTTAACTATGTGAAAGTAGTATATATGGTCTTCTTTTACTATTAATGCAACATATCACTCAATAAATCCCAGGCCTAACTAACAGAACAAAAACTTTAAAGCAAAATTCAACTTTATTCATCAACATAGTTTCTTTCTAGGGTGATACACTGATTCCAATGCTTCTCTCACAGTTTGGTGCCATTTTTGTAGAATGGTTTGTCTTTGACCTCAAGATACATCTCATTTTCTGATATAACTTCTTCCCTTTTGAAGGCAAAACTCTTTCTCTGGAGAATTCTTTTGAGGTTTAAAAACAGCCAGTAATTGCTGGAGGCCAGATCTGGAGAATAGAGGGGATGCAGAAGCAATTCCAAGTGCAATTCATGTAATTTTGCCATCATTGTGGTATGATGTCTTGGTGAAAGATCACTGTTTTCTTCTTTCTTCATGGCCGCTTTTTCATGATTTCTTTTTCTAAACATACTAATAATGCTATATAATATTTGCAATTTATGGTTTTTACTTTCTTTAGGTAATCGCTGAACAAAATACTTTGCGCATCCCAAAATACTGAAGCCAAAAGCTTGACTGTTGATGTTAGCATCTTTGGTTGTTTTAGACAGCTTTATTCTGCTGTTGTCCACTCAGCTGACATCTGATTTAGACTTATATTAGAGACAAATCAGTAGTAGTGTTCAGTCAGTGAACATTTGAGATTGGAACCCAGACTGAGAAAGACATAGGGAAAACTGCAAACGAGCACAGACTCTGGCAACCCCCTCAGCACATGTGTGCTGACACCTTTGACTCCTACTCTATGCCATATCACCTGAAGAGTGATTAAAAGATATATATATATATATATATATATATATATATATGTGTGTGTGTGTGTATGTGTTATAGGCATCATTTCATTTGGTAAGAATATCATCACTTTATCATCGCAAAAAAGGCAAGCAATTTTCATAAAGGAGACGATAACAAGTTTTGGGACCCTGTCATTGAATTAATAGTCATTGTTCTATCAAATGTTATGCAGCATGTATGTTGTTCTGGTTGCAATTTAATTTTCGTCGTCTTGGTATAAAATACACAACATGTTAATCGTTCTAACAAAATAATAATTCTCATCAACAAATCGATATACAACAGTCTTAGCAACTTTTAACATTAAAAGAACTGCTGTTTCAGAAACAAAAATAATAAATGATAACTTTTCTTTGGAAAGCAAAGATGTTTCCAAGCTTTAACAAAGAATGAATGATAATTTTATGAGTGTAAATAGAGAATACGGTCAAGAAACAGAATAATGAGTTTTTTTTTTTGGACATTGATTAAATAATTAATCAAATGATTGTTTGACTGATTGGTTGGTCAGTGCTAGGTATGAAAGCCAACAAAAATGAATTAGTACCAGAGTGCATTGTCCAGTTTGCATTGGCAACTAGCAAGAGGTCATTCTTGTCATCATTTATTCAAAAGATAGTAATGACTATTTAGTTCAAAGATCAAATGGATGACTTATTGCTACATTTGTTACCTCAAGTAGAATAGGAAGTAGATGTGTTGAAAATATTTTTTTAATCTAAACTTATTTGTAAATGGAACTTTGTGTGTGTGTGTGTGTGTGTGTGTGTCACTGTTACCTATAGACTCCGAAACGGCTGAACCAATTTTCTTGAAAATTTACACAGTTGTACTATAAGCATCTGCGAGTGTTCTTAGCTAGATTTTGTGTCGAGGTCAGTCATAACACCTTGTCACCAGTCTAGTCTGTCAGTTAAGTGCCATACGCGAAACACACTTGAGCGATCATGTTTCTAAAGAGACATAACTGACTGGGCAGAAGATCATCCCGCAGTAGGTTGCCATTGCTTTCTGCGGTAGACTGGTTGCTGACCAAGGCTATAGAACCCAATCTGTCCTTATTATTTAACCCATAACTGGAGGGAAGAGACGGATTAATACCTTTTCCAAGGGTATTTGCACATAAGTGAATGCAATGAATTCAACTAGAATTCGAACTCGGCTCCTCGATTTCTCGTTCTGAGCCGATATCCACTGCGCCACAGCGCACATGTGTTGAGGTACCTCTGATAAATATTGAAAATCAATGATCGAAAAAAATCGGGTTATAGAAGGAGTGGTCTGATTTTAATCAAATTTCATACACTCATAGACAAAGACATAAGAAACAATATTCAGAAGTTTCACGGTTGCAGTTCTTACAATAGTGCAGAAAATTGATAATATATATATATATAAAAGGCAAGATGTTTGTGTGTGTGTCCATTATACAAAACCACAATTTTTATCTGATTCTCACCAAACTTCACACAAATCTTCTTTAGGCTATATCTATACTGCTAGTTACATATAAATGCATCTGGAGATTTTGACAGACTCTCATACTTTCACGTCAGGAAAAGTTGGTAAAAATGAATATATTTAAAGGTTGAATATTTTTTCAAAAGCTAGCAAGTATACAGTTTACAACAAATTTCTTTTATAAGTCAGACTAGCAGTATAGACCAGCATTGCTTGAGTGTAATGAAAGCTTTAAAACTAATCTATGGTTCTGGAGCTCAAACTCTTTGGTCATTGGCATGAAAGACTAAAAAGCAATAGTTGTTTCCAGTTAAAGTGAAACCGTAGACTGAAAGATAAATGAATAGATGTAAGTCAAATTTTGATTTCCTGGCATCGATACCAAATAAATTTTTTTCGTTGTAAACTGAATTTTGAAGGCTAAATAAGTCCTCTGAGTAAATGGTATCATGGCTGAGACTAAGAACTGCAATTATATCTACTTAGGGCCAAACGCAAAGAAAAAACTAAAATAAAAGAGCTGAAAAAAATACAGAGATACAGTCAAATAAACAGACACACACACAAACATCTTGCCTTTTATATATATATATATATATATATTATTAATTTTCTGCACTATTGTAAGAACTGCAACCTTGAAACTTCTGAATATCATTTCTTATGTCTTTGTCTATGAGTGTATCAAATTTGATTAAAATCGGACCACGCCTTCTATAACCAGATTTTTTTGATTATCGATATTATCAGGGGTACCTCAACACAAAACCTAGCTAAGAACACTTGCAGACACCTATAGTACAACTGTGTAAATTTTCAAGAAAATTGGTTCAGCCATTTCGGAGTCTATAGGTAACGGACACATACAGACACACACACAGACAGACAAAGTTCCATTTATTCTATAAGTTTAGATAACAATGTAAATGTATTGCCTGTGTTATTTTCTTTTTAATTCCTAATGTAAAATACATATATCAGAACTTGAAAGACCATAATAAGCAAAATGCACTGCAGTAAGAGAAAAATACGGTTTATTTCATTTGAAAGTCATTTTATATTTCTTTTTGACAAGTGGAGTGGAAATATTTAGGCTTTTATCTCGTTTGAAACTTGGACTGATTTATTAAAATTAGTCTGCCACCTAAAATGGCAATCTATATTTCTTCTTTCCTCTTTTATTTTGACTGTCATTTTATCTGAGAGTCGGCATAAATAATACGCATTTGCTCATTTGTCATTTGCTGAATGAAATGATACAAAATTTTTATCTGCTTCCTCAGTTATCAATCACTGCAAATTTATCATTCTTATTGTCACAACTTGATATAGAGCAGTGTTTGTTGCTGTTGATTGTATTATGACTTATTTAGTGAAAGTTTGGCATGCACAGCAAATTCTGTTTTGTAGATTTCTTGCAGCATAATAATTAGAGGAAGTATCAGAGAGCTTTATGTTCTGAGATTTTTGGTTTCAAATATAATTTAGGCACAAATACTTAATTGACAAAATATTTACTCTTATTCATTTCAAAATTCTTTTTTCTATCAGTCATGCCCTTTCAAGATGTTGGCAATCATGACTCTCCATAATTTCCTGTACTTTGCAGCTCTTAATAACTTTAGTCTTTTCATAATCTCTCCCAAACCCTGCTCTATTGACTCAAGCTCACCAGATAGGTTGTGCATTGCTTTCCACTGACCCTCTCATCATCAATTCGTTATGTGAGTATCAAATTTTCTTCAATATGTGCCCCCTAAAGTTTCAATTATCTCTTCCTGATATTAATTATAAATGTTTTTTTTTTGCTGCCATTGTTTCTAGAACTTTGTCATTTTTCACTACTTTATTCTCTCGTATTCTCAACATCCTTAATCATGCTTCTGTTGCTTCATCTGTGTGGAAATTGTTCAGCATTCACTGCCATCGAGTAGACCTAATATTACATAACAATTCATTATTCTTTTCTTTGATGATATTTTTCTGCTTCAAAACACTTTGCTTAGCTTTTGAAAAGCATCTTTCACTATCCAAATGCACTTTCAAGTTTTCTTGTCACACTCTTCATCCTAATTTAATGCTCTTATATATAAGGGTGTTAATCTCATCCTTTCTGAAACTCAATAACCCCTTGCATCTTTGTGACTTTGTCTCCAAAATCTTTTTCCACCATCCATTCACTTCAGCTTGTCAGGTTGTGCATTGCTTTCCACTGGCTCTCTTACCTTCATTCTGTTTCTTGACTATAAAATACAAAAATTAGAAAAGAAGTACTATATTTACCAATCTATCCAATCCCTGCTTCTAGGGTCCCACCCAAACTCAACTAATAAATGAGTGGTGTCCTAATACTTAAACCATGTCCAGCATTCTTCTTTTATGTGCCATGTTTTTTCTTGAGCAATCATGCCTCTCCACTACTTCCTGTACTTGTTAGCTCTTAATATTGTTGTTACAAATTTGCTGTTTTCCTCTATCCCTCTTGTCTTTAATATGAGTGAGCATGGAATTCATATTCATCTATGTCTTGAAAGGATATGGATCATAAAAGAATTGCCATATTATCCTTTGTAACTGGTTTATTAACACAAGCAGGTTTTGTATGTATTTTCATGCTGGCAGTCCAGAAATCTTCTTCTTCTTCTATGTGCCCTGTCATTTCAGGACGTAGGCGATCATGGTTCTCCACCTCTCCCTATCCCTTGTAGTTCCTAGCATGTTTGCTCCCATTACTCCTGTCAACCCCCGTTCCGTCAACAACCTGATCAGGCCCTGCAAATATGTTTTCCGCTGCCTTCCTCTGTCTCTCTTTCCTTCTATCTGGCCAGTCAGTATCAGGTTCTCCAGGCTCTCCTTCCTCATTGCGTGTCCCAGGAACTTCAGTTGTCTCTTCCTGATGCTCAGTATTAATTTCCTTTTTGTTGCCATTCTTTCCAACACCTCATCGTTGTTTTGCATGCTCAGTCCACGATATCTGCAGCATCTTTCTGTAGAACCACATTTCCGCTGCTTCCAGTTTTGTCCTAATTTTCAATGATATTGTCCAGCATTCACTGTTGTATTGAAGAACTGACATCACATAGCAGTCCAGCATTCTTTTCTTTGTTTCCACTAAGATTTTCCTGTGTGTTAGTATTTTGTTCAGCTTCTGGAACGCGTTCTTTGCCATGCCAATTCGCCTTCGGATCTTTGTGTCGCACTTTCCATAAGGTTCTAAATAATGTCAATATATTTAAACTTTTGCAAGAATTTTTCTTGGTCACTTGAAATTATTGTATCAGTCATAGTATTTTATCTTACATTGAAATTCTTTATTTTTTATGTGAAGCTTGTGATATATTATTTCCAGTTACCTTACATTGTGTTCGTTTACTCAGGCTGAATAGGATTCATTAAAAGGAATCTGAGGAAATAGTATTCTTGATATGTCTTTTGGTTCAGATGTCATGCAGATTTTGATTACTGTTTTGTTTTGTAATGCTCTCAATGCTACTTCATTAGATCAGCTGAATTTTAACTGGTAATGCTATCAATGTTAGGTCATCAAATCAACTGAATTTTAATTGATAGTGATATCAATGTATAGTCATTAGCTGAATTTTAATTGATAATGCTAACAAAATAGTTCATTAGATCAGCTGAATTTTAATCATGACTCTAAAAGTCTTAACTTTAATGAATATGTGGATATGTATTTTGATGAGATCGGAAAATTTTAACAAAATAGATATACTATTTATAAAGCTTAACAATGCTATTTATTTAACGTTTTAGTTCATTTTTCAAATTTTTGAAGAAGTTGTTGAGTATTGTGCTCAAAATTGTGTATAAACTGTCTAAAGTTATCTAAATCTAAACTTATTAATAAATGGAACTTTGTCTGTGTATGTGTATGTATGCATCCATTACCTATAGACTCCGAAATGGCTGAACCGATTTTATTGAAAATTTACACAGTTGTACTATAAGTATCTGCGAGTGCTCTTAGCTAGATTTTGTGTCGAGGTATTCCTGATAGATATCGAAAATCGATAATTGAAAAAATCAGGTTATAGAAATAGTGGTCCAATTTTAATCAAATTTGATACACTCATAGACAAAGACATAAGAAACGATATTCAGAAGTTTCAAGGTTGCAGTCCTTACAATAGTGCAGAAAATTGATAATATATATATAAAAGCTTTCATTACACCTGAGCAACGCCAGGCTATATTGCTAGTATATAATATTTGTGTGTGTGTGTATCTATCTCCTGTCATATCAAATTTCTGCATAAAGTGTACAATACACATAGCTGTTGAAATGATTAATCTCTTATAATAACCAATTGTATTAACTTTGATTTAATTTTCCTTTTATGATTGGTGCCATCCATGCAGGGATAAAAAGCAGACACCCACACACTCTCAAAACACAAAAACAAAGCAGAAGTTAAAGGTTAATGTTATCAAATGTATTCAGTGCATATTTTATTTTTATTTCACTCAATTGCAACCAACTGAAATACAAAGAATTCACCTTTCACAGAAGACATATAAATCTTAGAGACATTACAATATATTGTGGTGAGGAAGAAGATTTTTTTGTCTTTGTTTTTTTATACTGACTCCATCTTATCAAATTATCAGAATTCACTTCCACTGTACTTTGCTAGACTATCATTCCTTGGAAGTTTCAGCAGAGTGAGTTTTCATCATCACCAGTCACAATCTGAACAACATAAGATCCGCATATGATGCAGTGCTGATAGTTGACATGGAAAGAAATCTATAAGACCTCCTAAAAAAAGTTAGATGAAGAAAGTCAAAAGAAAGGACTACAAATAAACTACAAGAAAACCATAGTCATCAACAAACAGTGGAGCCCAAAATGCTAATTACAGGTTGGGGATAATAAAATCAAGTACAAAAATTTAAGTACTTGGGAAGTGTTCTAATGGAAGATGGAAAGTTCAACACTGAGATCCGAAGGTAAATTGTCATGGCCAAGGACACATTTTAGAAGCTGAGCAGAATATTAAAAGACAGGAAAATTTTGCTAGAAACCAAGAAGAGAGTACTGGATTGGTATGTGATGTCTGTTCTTCAATATGTCTGTGAATGTTGGATAATATAATCAAAAATGAAGGAAAAACTTGAAGCAACTGAAATGTGGTTCTACAAAAGGATGCTGTGGATATCATGGATTGAGAATGTGAGCAATGATAAGGTTTTAGAAAGGTGAATGGCAGAGCTAGGTTTGGATGGGGTAACAGAAGAAAACATGCTAAGAGCTACCAGAGATGAGGAGGGCCATGATTGCCTACGTCCTGAAAGGACATCTAAATCTAATCTAATCTATCTAATCTAATCTGAACTTATTTATAAATGGAACTTTGTCTGTGTGTGTGTGTGTGCGTGTCCGTTAACTATAGACTCTGAAACAGCTAAACCGATTTTCTTGAAAATTTACACAGTTGTGCTATAAGCATCTGTGAGTGTTCTTAGATAGGTTATGTGTTGAGGTACCCCCGATAAATATCGAAAATCAATAAGTGAAAAAATCGAGTTATAGAAGGAGTGGTCTGATTTTTATCAAATTTGATACACTCATAGACAAAGCCATAAGAAACGATATTCAGAAGTTTCAAGGTTGCAGAAAATTAATAATATATATATATATATATATATATATATATAAAAGGCAAGATGTTTGTGTGTGTGTCTGTTTATCTGTCTGTATGTCCTTTATACAATCTACAATTTTTATCCGATTCTCACCAAACTTCACACAAATATTCTTTAGGTTGAGTCTGAGCTCCAGGACCATGGATTAGTTTTAAAGCTTTCATTACACCCAAGCAACACCAGGTTATACTGCTAGTGGCACATAAGAAGAAGAAGAGTTTTAACTGTTTTCTCTTATTTCATTTTATTTTTAATGATGTTAGTGTTGATTGTTTTTTCTAGCTATTTCCACAGCACATTCTGCGATTTTGCCTGTTGCCATACTGTAGTTTTGTCTTTGATAGAAAACCTGATAGCAGTTATTCTGGCATGATGTTATTCAGCCTTTACACTCACCATCAAGTGATCTCAAGCAAATAATGATATAATCTATGAAAATTTTAAAAACTTTTTAACTGCTAAAAAAACCTTCTAGACATACCAGTCAAGTTTAATTTTTTGCTTAATGTTCAGCAAATAAAAGCCCTAAGATGCATTCAGGGTAGAGTGGTAATGGATGTAGCTGTATGAACATAAGAGGGGTAGTTAAGTAGTGTAATTGAATATAGTGGGTAACCCTAGACTCGAAAAGTTTAAGGTTAATGTCATCGAGGAAAATATGCTCTTGTCAAAGCAGCAGTTTGTCTATATTTCTGAGATAAAGTATTATAATTAATATATCACTCAATAAGTCTCAGGTCTGACATATAGATGGCACCACTAATAAAAAATCCATTTGATTTTTATGAAGTACTAACCTTCAAATGGCACATGACAAAATTTGGGCCCAATCAGATTATTAGTTTACAAATTACACTTATTTAAATGAAGCTACTGTTGCAAAGTTTCAAAACAATGGAACAATCTGAATTTCACGTGTTGATAAAGCAATGCTTTCTGATGGGCAAAATTACTGTTCAGCAAAGCAATGGATTGATGAGTATTAGTTTAGATGTGTTATGCTGACTTTAAAAACAGTTGTACAGACACAAAGGATGCTGATCACTCAGGTCACCGAAAATCGGTAGTTGTCCTGTAAAACATAAAAAAATCCTCAAACTCGTTTTGGCCGATCATAAATTGAAGTTGCATGAGATAGCAGAAGATTCAAACTTATCAGAAGGCAGTATATTCACCATTTTGCATGAATATTTGTCAATGAGAAAGCTGTATTTAAAGTGGGTGCCGTGTTAGCTTATAGTCGGTCAAAAATAACAACACATCGCTGATTCAGAGTGTTGTTTGCAACTATTTCAATGTAACAAGAAGACGGTTTTGCATAAATATGTGACAATGGATGAAACATGGCTTTATCACTTCATTTCAGATTCAAATTGGCAGTCAGCTGAGTAGACAGCAGCAGTTGAAAGCTATCCAAAGCAACCAAAGATGCAAGCATCAGCAGGCAAGGTTTTGGTCTCTGTATGTTGGGATGCACAAGGTATTTTGTTCATCAATTATCCTGAGAAAAGAAGCACCATCAATAGCAAATATTATATAGCATTATTGGTGTGTTTGAAGGAAGAAATTGCCAAAAAACATCCAGAAAGGAAGAATTAAAAGAAATGATCTTTTACCAAGACAACACACCGTGTCCAAAGTTAATCGCAACAATGGAAAAACTACATGAATTGCACTTTAAATTGCTTCCGTATCCCTTCTATTCTCCGGTCCTGGGCATGATGGTAAACTGCATCCAGCAGCAAGGCCTCTAATTGAGAGGTTGTGAGGAGCATGGAATCACCTTTTAATTGCTGTTGTTCTCAGGTCCACTCTGATTTGCACTTGCTAGGGTCCCAGCTTTGGGCAAATAGCTAACCCCTCAAATTGGGGTCGAAACACTGTGAAAGTATAGAAATACACCTTTATAGAAATATATATGTAAAAATAGACTTTTATCGAAAAATCTTCATTTTTGAAGGAAAAAAAATATTCTGAGCAAAACATTTTTAAATACAAAACTAGAAAACATTTTCAGTTTTCTAAAATAAAAAAGAATAAGAACAAAAAAATTTCATTAAAATCTGATGAAATCAACCTTCTCATGATAACTGAACATTTAAAAAAATCCTTTAAAATCCTACCTCTTTGGCATTAAATAACCTACAGAGGTTGATATGCCATTAAACAAAACTCAAACCTTGTATTCTCCAGATTTGGCCCTCAGCAACTACTGTCTGTTTCCAGACTTCAAAAGTTTGTTCCAGGGAAAGAGATTTGGCACCAATGAAGAACTGATATTGGAAAATGAGGTGTCTTTTGAGGCCAAGGAAAAATCGTTCTACAAAAAAGGCATTGAATTGTTAGAGAAGGATTGGAATCAATGTATCACCCTAGAAGGAGACTGTGTTGATAAATTGAGTGGAATTTTGCCTAGCAGTTGCTCTTTTATTAGTTAGGCTAGGGATTTATTGAGTGAAGTGTTATTTACACTGTTTATACTGTTAAGACATAGTTTGGCTTGTGGAACTAGAACAATCTCCCCACTACCCTGTGAATGAAGTAAATGGTTCAGTTTGAAATTAGTCATCTTAAGAAAGCCAAAATGTACGATGGCCAAACTGCTATAAATATGTTAACAAAGATGAGGAAAACAATTCGAATAGTGTTAATTATGGAAATAAAGTATCAGTTTTTGAGTAGATATTGTCTGCATGGAATTTCCTCCTTACTAATTGAATACAAAATGAATGGGTATGATTTGTTTCAGTGTATGTGGCAGGGCTTACCTCTGTAGGTCAGGACTAGTGGAACTAAAAAATGGAGATTATCAGAAGATTTGCCATGATATTTGTTCACTTCATTACTCATTTTATTACACATAATAAAGACTCATTCAGATATAAAACTCATTAAATTGATGTTTGAAGAATATAATTACTATTATTGGCATTGATGAAAGTGTGCTCGGAAATTAAAACATTTCTTAATAGAAAGATCTGAAATTCTGATTATAAGCCAACTTCATCTATAATGTAACCCCTGAATTTTTTTAACACATCCAGAAAAATTACCTGTGTATAGTGCAACAGCCAATTTTTGCATAAAAACTGATAATAAAACTTGTATGAAAAACAAGTATATATGGTCAGTCAGTTAAGTGCCATATTTAATACACATTTGGGCAATCATGTCTTGAAAGAGACATGACTGACTGGGCAGAAGATTATCCCGCAGTAAGTTGCCATTACTTTCTGCATTAGACAGGTTGCCGACCAAGGCTATAGAACCCAATCTGTCCTATTATTTCACCCGTAACTGGAGGGAAGAGATGGATTAATACCTTTTCTAAGGGTATTTGCACATAAGTGAAAGCAAGGAATTCAACTGGAATTTGAACTCGGCTCCCCGATTTCTCATTCCAATTTGATATCCACTGCACCAAGGCACATTCAAAATTTAAATCAAGCATGTTGTTGTATAAACAGTGGAAGAGGGTGCATTTCATATAAAATTTTGGAATAATGTTAGGCAACCATAATAGGTCTTTATTGTCAAAAATGAGTTAATAATGAAGTTTAAAAAAATTCACTTCCTGCAGCAAATTGTACACATTTTATAACTTAAGGATTTCAGTCATGGTTATATTTTTATATACTAACACCTTCCTACAGACAGCCTGGCCGTTTGGGAATGGGTGCTTTTCTAGGGTTGCCAGTTCTAGACTGGTTTTTGACCAATGCTAAAACATCAAGTTTGTCCTTCTATTCAACCCATAACTGAGCTGAAGGGATAGATCTATAATTTTCTTAAGGTTATTTGTAAGAATATGAACATAACAATTTTTTTCTGAATTTGACCTCCATTCACTAATTACATTTTTTTGAGCTGCTCTTAGGCAACCCATCTGCCCAAAAGTAAATCATATGTTATAAAGAAAATTTTATTAAAAAAACTTCATTTTTCTCTGTTTTGTGATGACCAAAAAAATCAGATTAATTAATCTATCTTTAAACTTCCTTCAGTCATGAGACTTTTTGCTTGACTTGTTTTTATCACAATTTTAAGTGCTGTAACCCATCAAGATCTTTGGGACATACTGTGTAATGCAGTAGCAGTTGCATTTCCTGGGTAAGATAGTCTGATGTAGTCCAATCCTCTTCAGACTAGATTGAGTTCAAAGTTTTTCTTCTTGAGTATGCCAGAAGACATAGACATTAAAACATTTTATGATGGACTGTGCCGAATTTGCCTTTATCCATAAATGTGTTTTAAGGTGAGGCTTAAAGAACTTTTCAAAATTGTAAATATAAAAACCATTTGGTTGTCAC
This sequence comes from Ascarosepion bandense, assembly GCA_037127315.1. Classification (NCBI taxonomy): domain Eukaryota; kingdom Metazoa; phylum Mollusca; class Cephalopoda; order Sepiida; family Sepiidae; genus Ascarosepion; species Ascarosepion bandense. The sequence goes on along the minus strand of JBBBDQ010002011.1, from coordinate 785,104 downwards.
GAGGAAAATTAAATTATATACCAAACTTTAACCCAGACAACTTTACCCATACAACCAGTTTCCAACTATACTTTATGAAGTATAAAACTTAAAACTTCCTAAAATATTTAAGAATAAAAATCTAATTTTTAGCATTAAATGACCCATGAAGTTTGATATGCTGGTAAAACAAACAAATGAAACTAAAACATTCTCCTAGACTCGTCACCAACCAAGGCTATAGAACATAGTCTGTGCTATTAATTATCCCTAGCTTGGAGGAGGAGATGAATTCATACTTTTCCCAATGGTATTAACGTGTAAGCAAATGAAACGAACTTCAGCAGAATTTGAACTCAGTTCTCTATTACTGCACACTGCTTATTTTTATAAAGTATTTTAGATGAGGTTTTAATCAGAGTTAGCATCATATTTACAAATTTTAGCCATGTTGTTCATATTTTTTAATCTGTAATTTTTCTTGGACATGAAGATAGTTAGAAAATAAAATAAACAGAAACATTTTCTAATACGAGAGTACATTAAAAAATTCTCAAAGCGACCCACTTCTCAAATCCGTATTCTGATGGCTTGTTATTGAAATAATGATTTCATGAAGTGAGTTTTACTCAGAAAACTTTTCAGCACCCTTCTTGTATTATTCAACTATTCTTACTCAAAATGTTGTTGGAATCTAAATTTTTAAATATCGATTGTTTCCATTGTTTATTTCTAGAGATTTATAAAGAAACCAAAATACTTTTTAAGTATTCAGGCATTGTTTTCCATTGGGGCCTGTTTCCATATGTACTTATAGATTTCTTACCACATAAATCCACCATTTGCTTTTCATTTTATGTGCATCAACCTTCTAGTATAATGGGTAAACCAGATGAGAAAAATTCTATGCAGATAACATCTGATTCAATTGCCATAGAAACTTCAAGAGAGAAACCATAAGATATTCTTTGTTTCTATGGCAACCTTGCTTTATTTTGAAAGAAGTCTTTGAAGATACTTTTAAGCAGCCTAAATCTTTTTGAAGTTCTTTTCTTTAAAAGTCAAGGTAAACACTAAAATCTAAGTTTTTGAAATTTGCTTAAAGTCTCATAGTATTATTGTTTTTTCTTGTATAAATCTCGTGTAGATATTTAATTATCTGAGACATAAAAACTTTAATCAAGACTGAGTAAACGTACAGATATAATGTCACCAAACAGTAAATATTCTGTGATCTAAATCTTCATGAAATAACAGGCAAAATTTTGAAACTTGAAAAGCACTTATCTTAATGGGCTGGTTTATAAACTTACTGAAAAAATTATAAGCACCTTGAGTTCAGTTCATACTTCACACTTTATACTTTAGCATTATGGCTTTGTGCAAAATTTAATTAGTCTGAGGAAGAAACTCATCTGGCATACTGATCTGTGTTTTCTCATGGTAGTTGTTCTGATCAGTTTTCCTCTTTCATAGCTCAAACTCATGAATTGAAATATATATTGGCAGCCAGGTTTCATCCTTTTACTGTTGAAATGGCTAGATGTAACCATAAGTTTTATTCTGATAGTGTCTTCTCTATACTTCCCACATTTTGGAGCTTTCTTACTGCGTCTTTCTTTTCTTTTGAATGCAACATCATTCACCAGCTTTTATCTTTGTAAATCCTTTTTTTATTTTTATTTTCTTTATCTAATTTTTTTTATTTTCATTCACTTTGAGTAACTACTTCTATCTATCACATTTCTTAGGGATAAATGACAAAAAAAACTTTGAAATTTGGACATTGTCTGATGTTCTGAGTTCATTACTGTTGAAAATTTATATCATACTAATATCATCATTACTTTTATTTTCATCTGTTTTACTGATGTATTCTTTCATCTTATGCCTGTTTAGGTTGCATCTTGCTTTGTTTTTTTTTTAATCATTTCACCCCAAGCAGTGGGTTACATAAGAGAGTTAAAGTTTTAGGCAGGAGAAGAGTGAAGAAAAACACAAACCAGCTACAGGGTGTGACAGAGAAGGGGTAAGAGAAGGATGTGAACACAGGAGTAAAGACAGTTGCAAAGGTAGAGAGAAAGGAAAAGAACAAAATACACAGTGTGATGTAGAAAGGATGAGGGAAGGACTGCAGTCAAGTGGATAAGAGATGGGAATTAACATTGCATTTAAATTCCTGAAGGTTTTAGCCATCAGGGAAGCAAGTATATGGAAGGGAGTTCCACAGATGAGAAGTGCGAGAAAAGAAGCTGCTGGTATAGAATTGTGACCTGCATTTGGTTGACTTAACTGTAAAAGAGTGGGACCTTGTTGCTAGTCTGGTTGTATGAGTAAATTCTTATAGAGAGGGCACCAATGGCCTCAGTTTGTCAGAGCAAACCATTGTATTGTCTCTTATATGTTTTGCCTCTATAATTGACAGATTTAAGGATGAATTTATGATGTTCGTGCAGATAATTCTGTAACCAGACTAACACAAAATAGCAATATAATTTGAATTCTTTCTATTGAGGTGTTCAAAAAGCAAATAAAGCAAAAGCTAATAAAAAGATTAATAATAATTAATAAGCAAGCATAAATACGTAATAACTGGAGAGGTAAGAAACATAAAGCCCTGTCATCACAAATAATGCAAAGAACTGTACTACACCTACCACTATGCACAAAGAAATGCAAAATGTAACATTGGCATCAGCGACAGAATTCTTAAATTTATTGGATGATTTACAACACACAGAAATATGGATAAGAACTTTGGCTGCGTTTACAAGATTAAAAAAAGTAAGAGACAAAAAGACCAACATATGTATCATCTGCTAGAAGGACAGAACAAAATCTACATCCTATCTTACCTCATTTTTACCCATGGTTCAGAATTCCATGAACCAGATCCTGTAAACTCTTGTCCAGAACTCTTTCTTGAGGCCTCTTAACTTTTTTCAATGCCATCCTGTGGTTATCTGTTTGTTATTATTTTACAAAAATTGAGAAAGATATTTTGTGTCAGTGTTTGGCTTTATTTCAAGTCACCTTTTTCTGTCTCTGCCACTCTCAGCAATTTTAATTTCATATTTCTGTTGTCTACTTTAAATACTTTAATAAATTATGGTGTAGTAGCACTTAATTATACACTTACAAACTGAACACTAAGTCATTAAAGAAAGACCAACATATGTATCATCTGCTAGCAATGATACATATGTTCTTCAAAGAGGAAGCTGAAATATTTACAATGAATACATAAAAAAAGGGTAGAGAAAAAAATAAGAATAAATGGAAAGTTGATACAGGCAGTGAAATTACATTGATACCAAAAAATTTCTGGATAAAATGAAGTATTTTGCAAAAAGTAATCTCAAGTCAGCATACAATCAAATAGAAATTGACAAGAAATTCAAGAAAATAACCATAATAAACACCTCTTTATGCTTATTAATATGCACTCACCTACTGTTTGCATTGAAGACTTTCAGCCATATTTTTCAAAAACGCAATTGAAAGAATCTTATTAAGAAAAATAAAAAATCTGAGAATATACCAGGATGATACAGGTGTAGGGGAAAGAACTAAGAAGAATTAAAATATAAAACAGCAAATTTAAGTGAGTTTATAAAAGGCCTGACTATAAACAAAGAGAAAAGTAATTTTGACTGTAAGAAGATATCATATTTAGGATATCTAATATAAAAAGAAGATATATCACCTTGTGATAGACAAACAAAGAAAATAACAGGTTCAGTGGCACAAGAATAAAAGAAAAAAACACCCACACAAGTATACATGTCAAGGGCAATTTAAAAATATATTTAAATATATGTGTAAAGAAGCAGACTACTTGAAGGAAGGCAAAACAACAACAACAAACAACAATAAAATAAAACCACTTCCTCAATTTTTGTAAAATAATACTAAACAGACAACCATAAGATGGCTTTCACAAATGTGAAAGAGATTCTAGACAAGAATTTACAGGATCTGGTTTGTGGAATTTGGAACCATAAGGAAAATGAGGTAAGGTTGAAAGTAGGTTTTGGTTTGTACTAATAGCAGGTGATACAGATGTTGGTCTTTCTTTTATGACTCAGTGTGTAATTGTAACATTAAGTGCTACTACACTAATAATCTATTAAAGTATTTACAAATGGACAACATAAATATGAAATAAAAATGCTTGGGGTGCCAGAGACAGAAAACGGTGACTTAAAAAGTTATAAAAGTTCAGAGTAAAGGCAGACATTGTACCTGTTACTATTTTGAAAGAGTAGAGTGGATGCTGCTGAACTGAAAAAGGAAATAGTGTTTAAAAAAAAAACTGATTTAGGAATTTTATTATGTTTATCAGACAGAGTAGTGAAATGAATGGTAGAAAAAAAATTGATTTCTTTTAAGAACATGTAAGTAAAGAAAAGTAAGTAAAGGATGTGCATTGTGGTACAGTAGATATCGGCTCGGAACGAGAAATCGGGGAGCTGATTTCGAATTCCAGTTGAATCCATTGTATTCACTTATGCGCAAATACCCTTGGGAAAGGTATTAATCCATCTCTTCCTTCCAGTTATGGGTTAAATAGCAGGACAAACTGGGTTCTATAGCCTTGGTCGGCAACCAGTCTACCGCAGAAAGCAATGGCAACCTACTGCGGGATAATCTTCTGCCCAGTCAGTCATGTCTCTTTCGAGACATGATCGCCCAAGCGTGTATCATGTATGGCACTTAACTGACTGAAGTAAAGAAAGGAACACAGGATTGAAAAAATGTATGTGACATTGTGATGTGTCAATTTGCACAATCTCTTTGACATAATATTTCATAGTGTAGTGAGATTTGAAATTAATTTACGTTTTTGTTTCATTTATTTATAAAAAATATAAGGAATGTTTTATAAAAAACTGAACATTTTATTTAAGAAAACTAGAAAAAAATCTAATGTTATTTGACTCTGATTGAAGAGTTGTGTTACCCTTACTCATATTTCAGTAAATTATTACAACCACTAGTAAAAGTTATTTTGTTTGCATAATTAAATAAAATTAATTTATTAAAAATTTATAAAAAGTAAAAAAAGAAGGCCAGAAATCTTCAAAAAATTAAACAAGCAAAATTCACTTAGAGTCCTAGAATGCAGAGCCATGTGTTAGGGTCCACATGGATCGTGCATATATCAGTGATAGGGAATCATTCTTAGTATTAGTTGACTCATATTCAGGATGGCCAGAAGTTGTCATAGCAAAAAGACAGAAAAGCAACCACAATAAAGCAAAGACTAAGAACTATATTATCAAGGAATGGAGTATCCCAGTAGTCAACAACAATGCACTCGAATTTTGCACTTAAAACTTATGTGTATGGTTAAAACAAATGGAATACATCCTATGCAAGACACTCACAATCTAATGGCATTGCTGAAAGAAAGGTACAAATAGTGAAAATTGGATTAAAAGCATTCTCACCACTTAATGAAAACACAGAAGCATATTTAACAAAAATGCTCCTAGGTTACAGATCCATTCCACATACGTGAAAGAAACTGAACCCTTTGGCATTAATGGTAAAACAAATCAGAGACCACATAACTATGTCCTTTGCAGTGAAAGAAAAAGGTCAGTTCTTAAGAAGAAATGAGATGAATGATGTGGAAATGGAAGGTCAAGAACAAAAAGAGGCAGAAAGTTACAAAAATGGAGCAGAACAGGAAATGAAAGAAGGTGAGAATAAAAAGACAGATGAATATGAAGAAGAAAATTAAGAGAGACCAAGATCACCATTAAAGAGAAAACAAGACAAAAAAAAAAAAAACAATACAATACAAAAATAATCAGGAATAGTAAAAGAAAAATAAGGGTGTACGGCCTCTTTGGTTCAGAGAGGTGTAGTATCATATGCAGATTAATAGTATAAACAGAGAATAACTCGAGAGATAAGAAACATAAAACCCTGTCATCACAAAGGACACGAAGAGCTGAGCTACAACTACTATTACAAAGAAATGCAAGACATAACTATTTTCTTATCATGAAAGAGCAGTTAGGTTGCATGATCTAGACATATACGAATTCCCTTGTTATTTCAGAGAATTTTTACTCATTTAACTATTTTGTTGTAAATTAATAAATATGGAAATGAAATATACCCACATTAAACCTGCATGACTAGAAAATCAAACACACAGAAAAAAAGAATACTTTAGAAAATGTCATTGAAAGTATTCTGTTTTCTCTACAAAGTCAATGACAGTAATAACTGCAACAACAATGATAATATTAGAAACAATTTTGGATGCACATTAACAAAATTCTCACCATAATAAAGCAACTTTACTGCATTAGAAAGATGACTTAACAAACATAATCAATAACTTGGAAGTCAGAAAAATAAAAAATAGTCTTCAAAAAATCAAGGAAATTCTATAAAATAGAAGCCAACAATTGCAATAAAATAGTTGGAAAAGAAGTTACTAAATTTTACAGAACAACAAATTATGAAATAAAAAGTGATATAAATAAAGTAGCTAAAAACATGAACCACTCAACTAAAATTAGAGAATAAAACAATTAGCAAAAGTAGTCCCATTTAGAAAATTAAAAGTATATAAGGACAGGTTTGCAACCAAACCTGCATGCAGATTATTAAGTTTAACAAAACATTAGAAAAATAAGTAAATACATACTAGAAAAAATATGCCCTAATCTAAGGAATTTATTAATCATAAACCAATGGAAACACACAAAAGCAATGATTAAATTGGTTTAATATTATTAACAACAAAGAAAACTGTTCTTTCACAAAATTTGATATAAAATGTTTTTACTATCCATCAAAGAGAGCTCATTAAATAATGTATTAAAATTACATAAACAACATATGGATATCTTCAACAATAAAATAGAAATAATGAAAATACTTATATCACATTACAAGAAAAAAATATGGACCAAAAAACACTAAATGATTAACTTTGATGTAATTGTGGGTAGCCATGATGGTTCAATGTATGCCCATATAAGCTTCAGCCCTTGTCTACAGATAAATTCAGTGACTTTGGAGCCAAATTGAATGAGTTGGTGCATTCTTATACCGTTTCTTCTATTTCTTCCTCTGAATAGAACCAGAGAAGTGCACACCACCAGTTCATTAAATCCGTTAAGAATAAACACTTCTTGGTTATCACAAAACCAGATAAGGGTTCTGGTGTTGTCCTTATGAACCATCAGGATTCTTCTTCTTCTATATGCCCTGTCCTTTCAGGACGTAGTTGATCATGGCTTTCCATGTCTCCCTATCCCTAGTGGCTCTTAGCATGCCTTCTCCTGTTATACCAAGCAACCCTTGTTCCATCATCCACCTGATTAGGTCCTTCAAATATGTTATCCGCTGCTTTCCCCTGTCTCTTTTTCCCCTCTATCTGGCCTGTTAGTATCAAGTTCTCCAAGCCCTCTTTTCTCATTGCATGTCCCAGGAACTTCAGCTATCTCTTCCTGATGCCCAGTATTAATTTCCTTTTCGTTTCCATCATTTCTAAGACCTCCTTTCCTTTCTGTGTCTCATCCCATTCTTTGGTTCTGTCCAGTCTAACCTTCACATCTAGGATCTGTAATGTCACTTAGATAGTAACAAACCACGTACATTGCCTCTGTATTCCATCGATGAGAAGTAAGTTGCACTCAAATAGCTTCTTCCTGTAAACCACCATCTTGTAAAACAGACACCTAAGAGAATGTTTTCCCAATCACTACAATCTTAATTTTATCAAGTTTAGAATTAACCATTATCTTCCTCATTTATTCATATGAACTACACCCTAATGTAACCTTCTACTTTTATTTCACCTAGACCTTGTGCAGGCTTAGCATTACACAACAGATGAAGCTACAATTTGAACTTGGTAGAAAATCAACTTTTTTACACTGATAACTCTTTACAATTTGCAAATCCAACTTTGAATTTGGCACTTGTTTCAGAAAGTTAATCTAAAACTGAAAATAAAGAATTAAAAATGGTCAATCAAAACATATAATGCTATTTATTCATTGAACAGATTTTTCTTTGAAACATAAAGAAACTGATTCAAACTTATTTGCTTATAAGAGTTTATTGATTTTTGTGAGGCAATGTATACTTGAACCTTTCATGCTGAGCCCGACTAAAAGATCTAGCTGCCATTGATCCTGGCTCAAAGGTACTGAAAAGTCAATATGTTGCAGATTTTACAAGGGAACAAACTTTTCATTGTTAAGATGTAACGTGACTCTCTCTTTTGTCAATATTTCTATTGACTTATATGCCTAGTTAAGCCAATAAAGTCTAAAATACTTTGATCTTTACAAATTTTCATGATTTTCTGAAAATAATAGCCAAGTCTGGGCGTGACTGTTCAATGCTTCTAATTTTTTTTATCATAAGAGTAACATAATGAAAATGATTTAAAAAATGTGAAGAAAAAAAGAATATCCCTGACTGCCCTTCCACAAATCAGGCCACTAGGACATTACTTACTTCATACTAATAGCTTGTATTCCAGGAAGTTAGGACTATTTATTTGATGATACTTCAAAAGCTCATGGAATGTTTTGCTGACAGAATTTTTTCTCCTTTCCAGTGAGTCTTGTGTTATTGTATGTTTACAGTGTAGACTCTTGTGTTAGCTGAGACTTCTTGTATGTGGTCACCAACATGAACCAAAGGATGTAAATTGTCAGCGATTCTCCTTGATTTTTGTAAACTGTCCATTTTGCTACTTTAATTCACATATCAGAATAAATATCATTTGTTCATAGCCTTAGCTTTATATAATTAATTTCATATTTAAATGATCAGTTATAGTAATTTTAATAAGGTCAGATAATTAATAACTGTTTTGCATTGTGGTGCAGTGGAAATCGGCTCGGAATGAGAAATCAGGGAGCCGAGTTTGAATTCCAGTTGAATTCATTGCATTCATTTACGTGCAAATACACTTGGGAAAGGTATTAATCTGTCTCTTACCTCCAGTTATGGGTTAAATAACAGGACAGATTGGGTTCTATAGCCTAGGCTAGCAACCAGTCTAACGCAGAAAACAATGGCAACCTACTGCGGGATAATTTTCTGCCCAGTCAGTCATGTCTCTTTTGAGACATGATCACTAAAGTGTGTTTCACGTATAGCACTTAACTGACTGAATTAATAACTTGGTCATCTATTATTAATTATGAAAGAGTTTCCTTTGATTTTGTGTAATATCTTGTATTTTTTGTTTTCTTCACTTAAAAGGAAAAGTGTACCTCAAAAAATAATAAGTTTTAAATGTTATGTTTGAATTAAAAAAATGCTGCATCTTTTTAAAATATAAGCAATCATAGGTTTCCATGGATTCCTCCACTTGTCTCTGAATTGCCATATTTTGCAGATACCTTCTTCACTATTTGAAATACAGAGTTATCCTTTTCTTAAACTCACCACTACCCAAGGAAATTATATAGTTGCTGTAAAGGGCCACAGCCTAAGCATGCTCGGCATTGTTGTGGTTTCTATAACAAATAGGTTTTTGTTGAGCTACTGGCTTATTTTAAATTGTTTTAAATGTATTCTTCTACTAAACTGAGAGGTGATAGCACCTTTTAGGTTCTCAGCCATGGGCTAATAATGAACCTTTATATCTAAATCTAAATCTAAACTTATTTATAAATGGAACTTTGTCTGTGTGTGTGTGTGTGTTACCTATAGACTCTGAAACAGCTGAACTGATTTTCTTGAAAATTTACACAGCATCTGCAAGTGTTCTTAGCTAGATTTTGTGTCGAGGTACCCCTGATAAATATCCAAAATTGATAATCGAAAAAATTGGGTTATAGAAGGAGTGGTCCGATTTTAATCAAATTTGATACACTCATAGACAAAGACATAAGAAATGAAATTCAGAAGTTTCAAGGTTGTAGTTCTTACAATAGTGCAGAAAATCGATAATATATAGATATAAAAGGCAAGATGTTTGTGTTTTTTGTGTGTGTATCTGTTTATCTGCCTGTATGTCTGTATTTTTTTTCAGCCCTTTTATTTTAGTTTTTGCTTTGGGTTTGGCTCTAAGTAGGTATAATTGTAGTTCTTAGTTTCAGCCATGATGCCATTTACTCAGAGGACTTATTTAGCCTTCAAAATTCAGTTTACGATGAAAAAAACTTATTTGATATCGATACCAGGAAATCAAAATTTGACTTACATCCATTCATTTTCCTTTCAGTATACGGTTCGCTTTAACTGGAAACAACTATTGCTTTTTAGTCTTTTGTGCCGACGTCCAAAGAGTCTGAGCTCCAGGACAATGAATTAGTTTTAAAGCTTTCATTACACCCGAGCAATGCCGGGCTATACTCCTAGTACTATAGAAGTATAACATACATTTTTATAGTAACAATACTAGCAATACATTATTATATACAAAAAACATTACCAACAGTATTTATAGCAACATTACCAACAGTACATTTTATGATTATATAATCCATAAAACTGTACCCCAAATATTTAGATTTGTGCATTAAATAACTTATAGAGGTGTTGATATGCCACTAAGCAAAATCAAAATACCAACATAAAAAACTCATTCAGTCAGGACATAACTCCATTTAGTATCCCACAATTTCTTAATCTAATTCTGTTCCAAAATATAATTTCAATAAGACTACTACATAAAATACACATAACACCACCCTTTTGTAATTATATTCACACAGGCATGTATATGCACAAAACCTGGATATCTTTTACCATATACTCTGTTGTGAAAGCAGAATAAGTTGTGTTTATTTCTGAGATGAGTAATTTTCAATAATCTTGAAGTGGCTTAAAGACTCTGTTACTGATCTAGCGGGCATCCACACCATGAACTTCGCTATTTCCCAATCCCTTATGTAAGTGGTGGACTTCCCCACTCACTTCCCAAGAACTCCCTCCGGACACTCCTCACTACTAGATGTATGTTTTACCTCTGCCCCTGATGCCTGTCAAATCTTGCAGCTTTGTCCGCTCAGCAACTCCGACCATGCTGTTGTCTCTCTCAGTATTTCTTTCCACTCTCACTTCCCTCAGGAGCCTCCTACCTATAGGACCTCCTACCACTACCAAAAAGCTGACTGGGATGAATTTCGCGATTTCCTAGTTTGATCTCCCAGTTGATGACTGTGCCTCTGATGTCTTGTCATGGGTGAAAGCTGGCATTGATGCCTTCATACCCACCAGGAAATATTGCCTAAAACCTCATTCCTCTCCGTGTTTCTCTCCTGCTTGTTCGGCCACCATTGCTCACAGGAACCATTACTTCTGACTATTCAGGAGCCAGTCATCTGATCACGATAAGCGTCTGTTCACGTCTGCTCGCAATAAGTGCAAGAGAATCCTGAATGACGCCAAACGGTTGTTCGCTGAGAGAATGCGACAGCACATAGCTGACCGCAAGTTCAGCTCCAAGGACTACTGGCGGATATGCAAACGGGTGCTTACCAACTGCAAATCCTCTATACCTCCTTTAATCCATGAATTCAAGGTTCTCGCATCATCTGCAGACAAAGCTTAGTCCTTTTCCCACAGATTCTCATCCAACTCCACGTTTGACTCATCTGGAGTATACTCACCCAACTTCCCCGTTAGAACTGAAGCCAAACTGCACAACGTACATATTACCTCAAAGGTAGTATCCCGAGTAATTTCAAAACTTGACCCCCATAAGGCGAGCGGTGGCGACGGAATCCCGGTGATAGTCCTTAAGAGGTGTGCCCCTGAACTCTCCCCTGTCCTCTCTAAACTGTTTAACTACTGCCTTTCTGCTTCCTGTTTTCCTGCATGCTGGAAGTTCTCTTCAGTCGTTCCTGTTTTTAAGAATTGTGGTGAACCCTCGGACCCATCCAACTATCGCCCTATCAGTCTTCTACCGATATTCGGGAAAGTGTTCGAGGCCATAATCAATGCTGAAGTAGTTCAACATCTTACTGGAGGTTTTCATATTTAAGATAAAAAATTAAAATACGTCTCCGTAATTGGGATAAGCAGTTAACATAGGTTTTCATAGTTTAGATAAGCAGTTAACATAGGTCTCTATAGTGTGGATAAGAAATTAACAGAGGTCTTCATAGTTGAAATAAGAATAATCTCGAACAAATAAGTCAATTTTTTCAATAAACTGATCCAAGGAACACATCTCAAGCTAAATTTTTCCAAAAGAGAAGAATAATCTTGAACGAATAAATCAATTTTTTCTGTAAACGGATCCAAGAAACACATTTCTGGCTAAATCTTTTCAAAAAAGTAAGAATAATCTTGAACAAATAAATCAGCTTTTTTCTATAAATGGATCCAAGAAACACATTTCAAGTTAAAATTTCCAAAAGTAAGAATAATCTGAAACAAATAAATTTTTTCTATAAACTGATCCAAGAAACACATCTAAAGCTAAACCTTTCCAAAAAGTATAAACATTCTTGAACAAATAAATAAATTTTTCTCTAGAAATGGATCCAAGAAACACATCTCAAGCTAAAACTTTTCTAAAAGTAAGAATAATCTTGAACGAATAAATCAATTTTTTTCTGTAAATGGATCCAAGAAACACATTTCTGGCTAAATCTTTCAAAAAGTAAGAATAATCTTGAACAAATAAATCAGTTTTTTTCTATAAATGGATCCAAGAAACACATTTCAAGCTAAAAATTTCCAAAAGTAAGAATAATCTGAAACAAATAAATTTTTTCTATAAACTGATCCAAGAAACACGTCTAAAGCTAAACCTTTCCAAAAGGTATAAACAATCTTGAACAAATAAATAAATTTTTCTCTAGAAATGGATCCAAGAAACACATCTCAAGCTAAAACTTTTCTAAAAGTAAGAATAATCTTGAACGAATAAATCAATTTTTTCTGTAAACGGATCCAAGAAACACATTTCTGGCTAAATCTTTTCAAAAAGTAAGAATAATCTTGAACAAATAAATCATTTTTTCTATAAATGGATCCAAGAAATATAACTTGAGCTGAACCTTTCCAAAAGATAAGAATAATCTTGAACGAACAAATCAATTTTTTTATATACTAACCCAAAAAACACATCTCATGCTAAACCTTTTCAAAAAGTAAGAATAATCTTGAACAAATAAATCAATTTTTTTCTATAAACAGATCCAAGAAACACATCTCAAGCTAAACCTTTCCAAAAAGTACAAATAATCTCAAACAGATAAATCAATTGTTTTATATACTGATCCAAGAAACACATATCAAGCTAAATTTTTTCAAAAGGTAAGAATAATCTTGAACAAATAAATCAATTTTTTCTATAAACGGATCCAAGAAACACATCTCAAACTAAAACTTTCTATAAAGTAAGAATAATCTTGAACAAATAAATCTTTTTTTATAAACGGATCCAATCTTGAACAAATAAAACAATTTTTTTCTATAAACTGATCCAATAAACACATCTCAAGCTAAACTTTTCCAAAAGGTAAGAATAATCTCAAACAAATAAATCAATTCCTTTTATAAACTGATCCAAGAAACACATCTCAAGTTAAACCTTTCCAAAACAGAGAAAGGAAATGAATTGGAAAGCAGTAATGTTACCTCAAATCCATCATAAAAATTTAGGATGAGAAATTAATAAATGTTAATTATTTCAAATACCTTGGTTGATGGCTCAGAGCAAATTTAGTATAGTAGAATAAACTGTGCAGTGGTAGTTTTCACCAACACTGCAAATTATTTCAAAACCAAAATATTGACCTGATCCTTGAATCATATTCTTAAATAGCCCTATTCTAATCTAGTTTTCATTTGGAGAACTAATCTTAGTTGAGAAGCCACTGTAATGCTTTCTATGAAAAATGAAGTAGAAATTATGGCAGAAGCTGCTCATTCACAACATTTATTCTTTGATAAAAGTCTCAAAAGCCACTCATGGTAGAAGGTAACTGAATAAAGTGTGTGATATAAATATCAGAGGAGGTAGAAAAAATTAAAGGTTATGACAGTAAAAAGTATAGATAGCCATTGAGCCTTGTCTTGAAGAGGCTAAGATCATAGTGTTTTGGGAAGAATCCTATTAGTTGGTTACACAAAGTGGAAGTTCTCTAGAAAAAGCTTCTGTGAAATTTCCTCCTTAGAAATTGGAATATGAAGGAAATGTGTGTTATTCAACTCTATAGATATAGCATGACAAACATGAGATGTCTGTACTTGTAGATATAAAGAGTGGAGCTCATTTGAATATTTACTATAGAAATAGCAGCAAAGTGGAGCTCATTTGAATATTCACAATGGTAATAGCAGCAGAGTGGAGCTCATTTGAATATTTACTATGGAAATAGCAGTAGGGTATGATATGCTTACTGTTGTGTGCCTGAGGGGAAGAGATTATTAAGTGAAAAATAATAATCTTCTACAATCCCTACAAATGATTTTGCTAAGATTTAAAAATTGACCAGCTCCAAGCAAATTAAGGCAACAATTGTTCATTTTTTTTAATCTGACCCTTGTCAAAATGAAACAGAGATAAATCAGATTTTTCCTAGGGGTGGTAGAATGAATCAACCATTTTTACAGCATCTTCAGCAATGGACCATATATCCGAGCTACACTTGATACCTGGATTGAACTTTAGTCCAAATAGAAGTTCAAAGCTCAAATTTTTGTGAGAGTGTAAACATCTATTGTGACAAGAGAGAGATCAGAGTTGAACAAAATGATACAGAAATATTGCAGGATATACCATACATTCAGAGAAGACTTGCAATTAATTTGACAGATATGGCAACAACCAAGATAATCATCCTGGATTGAATTCTTCATATAAGAACTTATCTCTTTTCTCATGATAATATATCCTAGGATTTTTGAGTTTTCCATCATTAAAAAAATAGAGCTGTGTCTGTTGAATAATGAAAAAAAGCAATTGTTTCACAAAACAAACATGTATTTCTTAACAGAGTTTCCTTTCTTTTCAATACTTGTAACTATGTGCATTGTAGCGCAGTGGATATCGACTCGGAACAACAAATCGGGGAGCTGAGTTTGAATTCCAGCTGAATTCCTTGCATTCACTTATGCACAAATACCCTTGGGAAACGTATTAATTCATCTCTTCCCTCAATTTATGGGTCAAATAACAGGACAGATTGGGTTCTATAGCCTTGGCTGGCAACCAGTCTACCGCAAAAAGCAATGGCAACCTACTGCAGGATAATCTTCTAACCCAGTCAGTCATGTCTCTTTTGAGACATGATCGCCCAAAGTCTGTATCATGTATGGCACTTAACTGACTGAATTATGTCAGGCTACACACTTAGTGATTTGCATTCATATTCTGATCTATGAGCTGTAAGTTTTCAAATTCACTTTGTGCATTAGAATTTGATATGGTTGCCAGACATCAGGCTTTGTCTATAACGACTGTTCAAAATTGCATAAATTTTCAAAATTTTTTTTGCATTTATCTTCAGTTTATTTTACCATGTTAGTTTTTTGAAAGGCACTTCGAGAATATCCTCGTCAAAATTACTTAAGTGTTTAATAATGAACCTGAAAACATCCATGAAAAAATAGGAGTTACTTGGCTGAATAAATATTCTGGTCAATTTTAAAATATGCAAATAGTACAGGGTTTTGTAAAGAGTGTTGCACAATTTGTCTCAGTATAACATTTAAATGCAAACATCACATCTAAAAAAATTAGACTTTTGGTCTCCAAGATATTTGTCTATAATTATATACATTTGAATGAATCTATATCCCACATTTCATCAATGGCATGACAAATTTTATTGGTGAGAGTAATGAAACTGGGGAGCCGAGTTCGAATTCCAGTTGAATCCATTGTATTCACTTATGCGCAAATACCCCTGGGAAAGGTATTAATCCATCTCTTCTTTCCAGTTATGGGTTAAATAGCAGGACAGATTGGGTTCTATAGCCTTAGTCGGCAACCAGTCTATCGCAGAAAGCAACGGCAACCTACTGCGGGATAACCTTCTACCCAGTCAGTTATGTCTCTTTCGAGACATGATCGCCCAAGCGTGTATCATGTATGGCACTTAACTGACTGAATGTAACGTATTGCATTCATAGACAAGAAAAAGTTTTTCATCTGAGATACTAAGAAAATTTGATTAAAGTGTTTACCTAATTCAAACCTCTTGAGAACTTTGTTTGCTGAGCCAGATATTGTGAGGATTGTGTGTGTGTGTTAGGGATTGTTGTTGTTTTTTGATGTGTTACAAAACTGTGTGGAGGTTATGTCTCTCATTTTTGAGGTTTTGTTTGCTTCTGTTGTTGTTATGACAGTTGTCTTTATTTTCTCTTGTGATGATTGTTGTTGCTTGAACTTTTTTCATAATCATTTTACCCCAAGCAAAGCAGTACTGTTGTAATGCTTGACTTTTGCGCTAAATCTCCAATACAAATATTTCAGAGTGTTAGAGTATCAATCTGAGGAGAGGTGCAGATGATTCAGAAAATGTTAGATGAGCCTAATGATGATGAAGAAGGTGTTTGGAGTGATCACTAGTGATGGTGACATGCCTTCATTCATCTTCACACAGGGCTTCAGACTTTATACAGAGGCCTACATCAAGTGCCTTGAGGAGGTAGTGCTGCCTTGGGTTAAGAAGGTGGCTACTGGAAAAACCTATGTTTGGTAACAGGACTCTGCACCATGCCACACAAGCAGGAGAATCCAGTTATAGCTGTCAGACAATGTTTGTGATCACATCACCTTATAGATTTAGTCATCTAACTCATCAGACTGCAAACCCCATAGGTGTTGGGCATAGTTGAGTGAGAGACCAATAAAATATCTTGTAACATCAAATATGAACTGAAGGCAAAAATTATAGCAGCATTTACTAACTTAATTAAGGAGATACAGTAGATTCCATAGTTGTCTGGAGGTATTTTTGTATACTTTTGCTAAGTATGTTCATTAAAAGCAGATGACTGTGTTATTTTCATTTTTGTATAATTTAAACAACAATCCATCACACCCACTGTATGCATGTGTGTGTGTATATATATATAGTCTCCAAATTTTATTGGAACAGCAAGGTCAGTTTCTTTGTTTTTTGTTTTTCACTGTAAATATTAGGGTTTGCAATCAAATGATTAATATGAGACAATAGTTTGGAATTTCTGCTTGTGTTTAATGGTGTTTGAATTTAGATGTGTTAAACAGCTTAGTACAGATCACCTAATTTAAGGTGATCAAATGTAAAGGAACTGATAGTCTTAAAGTTAATAGCTTTTAATATTTGCTTGCAAGGACTGTATCATGCCTATGATCCATTGTCATCACTAAGCTGTTGTAATCTTCATTTGTGATGATTTTCTAAGCTTTTAATGTATCCTCTTTCAGTCCTTGTTTGTTTTGGGAGGATTCTTGCCTCATTCTCTTTTTCAGGAGATGAAATGGATGTTCTATTGTGTTATGGTCTGATGAGTGACTTGGCCAATCTAAAACTGTCCACTTTTTTCACTGATGAAGTCACTTATTTGCGCAGTATATTTTAGGCCATGGTTCTGCTACATGATAAACTTTGTTATAACTCGAAACGGTTAGTGCATGTGTAATCACCAAAATGGAGGTTGGAAATAATAGTATACCAATAATTACAAGAATCACACACTGCTTGAAGTAGATACACTGCTAGTGAACTATAATCACTCTACTCTAATAGTATCCACATATTTAAGAGGATAGAAACATTCCATTCCTCTATACAGGTAGGTATGCAATAAATTTTCACTTACATTCTGATGCTATCATCATGACTTACATCCTCAATAAACATGAATGAACCTGTTCCAGATGCAGCCATACAAATCCAAGCAAAGACACTGACTACATCATGCTTCAAAGATGACCTTGTATTCTTTAGATCATAAGCAGATCTTTTCTTTCTCCACAGTTTGGTAGAGATGAATTTTGGTCTCATCTGTCCATAAAACTTGCTTCCAGAACTTTTGTCACTCATCTCTGTACTTCCTTGCAAATTCCATTCTGGCTTTCTGATTTTTACTTCTGGGGAGTGGTTTGTATCTTGTGGTAGTGTCACTATATTTCTGTTGTCGTAATATTCTTTGAATGGTAGATTTTGAAACCTTCACTGTGGAGGTTGTTGGTGATGTCACTGACAGTTGTTTTGAGTTTTTCCTGACTTTTTCTAAAATGTTTCTGTCATCAATTGCTGCTGTCTTCCTTGGGTGTTCTGTTCTATGTCTGTTGCTCAGTACACCATTAGTTTCTTTCCTTTTCAGGACATTCCAAATTGTTGTGTTGGCTATGCTCAATATTTATCCAATGGCTCTGATCAGTGTTCCTTTGATTTTTAGGTTCAAAATGGCTTGCTTTCCACCATAGACTGTTCTCTTGATTTCATATTGGTTTATGTTTTAACAAAAATCTCAGTCTTAACATGTGAAACCAAAAGGCTAAAACTAAGAGTAGATATTAAGAGTTAGTTAATGTTTTAACAATTAATATGAAAGACAGTACCTAGGCAACAAGAAATACTTGTCAGTCACATATTTCAATAGTTTCGTTCACTTGAAAAATGTGTTAGCTAAACAAAAGATGGTATGTTTTAATTTTTTTAAACATCTAAATGTATATACCAGTAAATAAAAGTTGGAATTATAAACTCTTGTCTCATAAATCTCTTTTGAGCTCAAACCCAAATGTATTCAGTGAACAACAAAAGGAATTGATCATGTCCTGTATTTTTGAATAGACTGTATTTGATAAAATATATTTTAAAGGTATACTATATTTATGGGATCAAGTGCTCAATATCTGGGATAGAATGTATGTAAATATAAAAGTGGGTGCTGATTTGAATGTCAATTTATTATATATATATATATATATGTAAATTTAAAAAAATTAAAATAAATAAAAATCATTAGTGGAACCAATAGACAACTTGCCAAAACCTAAAACTCTTATCCAGGTTCAGTCACAAATAAAACCGTCAATACTAAAACTAAAAAAGAGAGAGAAAAAGTGAAAATGCTCAAAGCTTATAATGGCTAGACTGAGCAAAAAATCCTCACCAGCATTAAAAACCTATAAAAGGATGGCTCCAGGTGAAACTCATGTTTCAGGCACATACTATCATCAAGTCATCTGAAGATTGCATGAGTTACATACATACACACATATATACATATGTATATATATATATATATATATATATGTTCATAATTCCAAGAAAAAATTAAAATCACACAGCTTGTTAGTTTTATTTTTGTACTATTTCATATCTTATTTGGTACTCCCCAATATTATGTTAAATTGCATCTTTAAAAAGCCTTCTTTGTATTTATTTATTATTATTATGATTTGAACTGAATATTTTTCTTTGTTAATTGTTAAAAAGTAAAATCTGTTAACATTAGAAACAAGTTGATTCCGTGTGACATGCAAGACAATTTTTCTTGTCAGAATTTATAAAACTTCATTAAAATATTCTTTAATGGCAATTGTCTCATGAGCTTTCCTCCTTGGTATCTCATCTACATACTGCTTGATTGTCTGCTAGGTTTCTTAATTTTAATGCTGAATTATCAGTGTGTAGCCATAATTTCTATTCTTATAGTTCTTTTCCTTACACTTTTCACCTGTGAAAATCTCTTTTTACATTTTTCTGCATGTGTTGAGTGGTTTATCCTGTACATGGCCTGGGAGCTACTCAAGGTAGAAGGTTACAAAATAAGGAGCACAGTTTATCAAAGTATGTGTGGAATATAACGGTCAACCCTAGACGTAAACAGATTAAGATTTTAGTGATTGAGAAAACCTCCTCTTAGGAATCAGTTTCACAAAGCAGTGGTTTGTTGGAAGAGTTTTATACCCCACAAAAATTTAAAGCAAAACCAAAGAGCCAGATCTGGTTTATCCTTGAATGTGCTCAAGTGGGACGTAATTATTACCAGTGTAATACAGAGGAAATGAGGGTCTTTTATTACAATATGTATCACACGGCAAGTCCTAGCCACAAAGTTTATAACTGGTCAAAATAAGATGTTTAGATTTTTCTGTGCACTTTCAATTGATAAAACAGTGAGAAGTTTGTGACCTCTGTTAGAAGAAGTTTCAGGGTGAAAAATGATTTGTCACTCACATAAAATGTGGAGATACTTTTGCTTTCTACAAAGACTGTAAAGTGAGGACTGGCAAATATTACAGCAGAACTTTATTTTAAACCTTATCTGGCTCTTGTAAAGGTAGAAGATAGCACTAGAAGTCAGGTACTTACTGGAATGGTACAGGGAACTAAGCATTTTCTTGTATCTTTAGTGATGGATCATACGTATGAATTCTACTTGAATTCTGGTTTGAGTTTGAAACCCAATCATGGCTCAAAGCACAGGTCTTCACTGTAAGAAACATCCATTCATTGTAACTAGTTTGATTTTTGAGGCATTGAATGTAACCAACTGTGTTTTTAACCCAATTGTTTCTAATGTTTGGAGATTTTACTTTTTAACAATTAACAAAGAAACATATTCAGTTCAAATCATAATAATAATAATAATAATAATAATGAATAAATACAAAGTAGGCTTTTAAAGATGCAATTTAACATAATATTTGGGAGTATCAAATAAGATATGAAATAGTACAAAAATATTAGATGAAAGATCAGCCATTAATCCTTGGTTTTCTCTCTTTTTACTTTTAAATTTGTAAGAATATCAAAAAGGTTCACAACAAAACAGAAGTATACATTAATTACTGTCAATATATTTATATACATTTATTACTGTCAATGTATTTATATACATTTATTACTATCAATATATACTGTATCTTTTGAATTTCAGTGTTGCATTTTCTTTTTTCTGTTGAAATACATTTAAGAAATTTATTTATTTGTTTGCATTTGGTGACTTCAATTTGTAATTTGCATAATGTTAGTGCATTTTATTTTTTTCTGTATAGAGAAATTCAATTGTACATCTTGACTTAGTGTACATTTTCTTTCACAAACAATTTTGCCAGGTTCTGGTATGACAGAAAACTATATATGGCAGTAAGGCCTCTGACTGGGAGGTTGTGAGAAGCATGGAAGCACCTCTTAATTGCTGTTGTTTCCAGGTCCACCCTGACCCATAGTAGTAGCACCTGTTAGGGTTCCAGCTATGGGCAAATAGTTAACCCACCAAACTGGGGTTAAAACACTATGAAAGTATAAAAATAGTTTTATAGAAATATATACATAAAAATAGGCTTTTATAGAAAAATATACATTTTTGAAGGAAATATATTAACAAGAGATTTTGGAAAAAAAAATCAATTGCCATAACATATTTTTGAAAGAAAAAAATTATTGCCAGCAATACATTTTTGAATATAAGACTAGATTACATCTTTAGTTTTCTAGAATAAAAAAAAATAATTAAAAGAAATTACTTCAAAATCTGACTAAATCAACCTTCTCACTATAACCAAACATTTAAAAATGTATCCTAAAACACCAGAATTTTGTTATTAAATAACCAATAAAAGTCAATATGCCATTAAACAAAACTCAAACTCAATTTTATAAGACAGCTTACCGTAACATGATAAAAATAATTGTGTGAGTGTCAGCATCATAGATTATGAGTCAATAGATTAAAATATGTAGCTTTACATCTTAAAAAATCCTCATATATTTACAATTTTACAGGTGCACATATAGACTTATTTAAAGGATCTTTATCATAATGCCTATTAAACTTTCTTGCTAATAGGAGAGCTGACCTGCTATGTAATACAGATTCTCTAATATGTAAGGAAATGAAAATATGGCTTGATGCAACAATAATGTAGTTCTACCAAAGAAGACCGGGGAAACTATGAATGGAGAAAGTAAACAATCAGGATAATAAATTTTCGATCTGGAAAGGACACAACCAAGAAAGAAGAAGGACATTTCCAACAGGAAATATATGAGCCTTCATTTTAGACATCACACCAATCTGACCCACAGCATGTTAACTCATGGTTTATAGAGTAGCATCAATAATACAGGCACTGATCTGCAATTTAAAATAACTACTGTCTTCTGAATGATGTTTAAAGGCATGTAAAAGTGGTGGGAAATTTAACCTAAATCATTCTTCAGGAACTCAATCCAATATACTATATAAATTTTGTACAGTGATATAAAGTATCTGCAAAATTGTTATATAGACATTCCTATATAAACATTTATTAGAATATGTAGACAGACCAATATATTTAAACTGGAAAGGAAGGAAATATTTACTTCGCAAAAATATTTAATATATTTCCCATACTTACATTTATTTTAAATTTAAATAATTGATGTACTTTGATGAGAAATTACAGTTAAAGAAAAATACTCATTATCAAGAATGCAAAGCAGAATAAAATATATAACTGAATTTAAAAAATATAAGTTCCTACAACAAAGATACCAGTGCAGGTCTAAATCCTGTTGCACTTACATAGATACTTTTAGAATCTTCCTTAATATTTCACTAATGTTTGGGGCCATATGGCTGTCAAGTTGAAAGTAAAGGATTTCTCAAACAAATAAAAGAAAGACATAATTAATCAAAAGTTTTGAATTTACATCTCCATTTTTTAAGTTAGTAAATATTCCTCTCAGTATAGTTGAATTGAGAATCTAGAAGCAAAATAAATTTGACTCCACCAATAACTATCTTGAATTGGTGCTCCACAGAAAAAAGTTTTAAGAACAATTCAAACACCTACCTCCCATTAGCATGGAACAGGCTTGCCTCCTAGACAGTAAAACACTATGCCTCCTTGGCCTTACACTCTCGGCAGACCTCAAATGGAATGACTATATCAAATACATTGCTAAATCCGGTTCTCTGTACAGGGCCCGGAAGTTTTTCCCGTCTGAATCTATCCTGCACATATATAAATCTACCATCCGCCCGTGTATTGAATACTGCAGCCATATGTGGTTGGGTGCCCCTGCTACTCTCCTCAGGCTTCTTGACAAAATACAACAGAGAATCTTTAACGTGATCGATACTGACTTGGCAGACTGGCTGCAACCACTCTCTCACCAGCATGACGTGGCTTCCCTGTGCCTCTTCTATAAATACTTTCACAGCTTCTGCTTTGATGAACTTAGATCATTGGTGCCGCCTAGGTATGAATTTACATGAGATACTAGATTAGCAACTAGATCCCACCCTTTTACAGTGAAACAGATAAGATGTAACCATAATTTCTACTCCAACAGCTTCTTTTCTCGTGCTTCCTGCCTGTGGAATTCCTTTCCAAATCCCTGCTTCCCTGACAGCTACAATCTCCAGGAGTTTAAATGTAAGGTCAATAGACACCTCCTATCACACTAACTTACATCTATTCTCTCAAACACTCTCACAATCTCCCCAACCCTCATTCTTGGTATCCTTACCTGGTTATCACCTTCTGACATTTCCTATATCTAACCATCCTTTCTCATTATTTTCCCCCCTATTTAACCCCCTGCGCAATAGTGGCAGTGGAATGCCATGCTCAGGGTGAAATGATTAAAAAAAATACAAACAAAAGCCCACAGTCAAAGTGAATGTTAACTTGAAATGTAATTCAAGATAATATAAGACTGTAATGGTTTAAAATTATGTATTTCATGGAAAAGATATTAGTTAAAAAAAAGATAGCACTTAGATTCTTGGGTGATTTTTACTAGTGAGAGTTTTAGAGTTTAATCATTTTGGCAAGGAAAAAAATTACTTTCTGAACACTCAGCTATAATGGAGGCTTCTAGTCGCCTCACATTAATTCACTGGTACCATACAACAACTGAAGTTAATCAATGTTGAGCTTGATCAGTATCTAAATGAGTGACTACTTGGAAATACCAGATGCTGTAAGCTTGATTATGTGGGTGATGTTATAGATAATTGCCTAGAATTATTAATCGAAGTGATGATTTCTAATTGGTTTGTTATATTTACTTAGACAGAAATAACTTTAAGAAATATAAGAACCACCTCTTCTTTTCGCAGCTATGGGTTAACTATTAAGATTTCTCTCACAAACCCTGATTTATAAAAAAATTTGGAGGATTTAAGAATGTTTCCTGGCTTTAAAAACCTGCAAAGGTTTAAGCTGTAGAAAATGAGTCAATCAATCAACTGTGTAAAGTTAAATTAAATGAAAGTATGTAAAATATAATAAATAAATACATTGTAAAAGTCTAAATACTTCTTTTTCATGACAATATATTAGTGATTTAGGAAGGTAATTACACAATGTTGATAAAGTTAACCTAGCTGCTGTCCTTGAAAAGGGATTCCAAACTGTGACAGAATGGAATAGAAAATAGCTTGTAAATTTTAATGCTTTTAAAAGGAAGTTGCACTTTTTTAACAACCATAGAGAAACTTTCCTACTTTCCATCAGGATGGTCGCACTAGTAACATAGAAAACAACACACTGCGCCTCCTTGGCCTCACTCTATCAAGCGACCTCAAGTGAAATGACTACAACAAACCTGCAGCTGCATCTACTGCTAGGAATGTTGAATCACACTGTTGGACCAGAAAGCTTTTCTCATCAGAATCCACCTTGCATATTTATAAATCTACTATTCATCCATGCATTGAATACTGTTTCCATATCTAGTTGAGGGCTCTTGCTAGCCATCTCAAGATTTTCAACAAAATCCAAAGAAGGATTTGTAATGTAATTTACGCTGACTTGGCAGCTTGCCTTCAGTCACTTTCTCATCAACATAATGTGGCTTCCCTCTGTCTTTTCAACAAATATTTTTATGTCTTCTGCTCTGATGAGCTTTTCTTCCTGGTGCTCTGACAACATGAATGTACCTGTGCTACTAGACTGACATCAAGGTTCCACCTTTTTACTGCCAAGATATTCAAATTTAACCAATATTTCTAGCCTAATAATTTCTTTTTTTTACACTAAACATGTGGATCTCCCTTTTATATAGTGACTTCCCTGATAGCTACAATCTCAACAAGTTTAAATGCTTCATCAATTGCCAACTTCTATCACCTTGAATTCTGTTTTTTTCTTGTCCTTTCTTCCATATCACCTGTACCCTGTTTTTTCTCTCACTGTGACCTTTTGTACATCAGTGGCAATCTCACCTTGCTTGGGGTGAAATGATTATAAAAAATATATATATTACTTTGCTATGAATTATTAGTCAACCAACTGAGGCAGAACCAACATTGAATAATAGGATCTGCGTCTGTAATTTGTTAATCACCTCTTCTGTCTGACAGTGTGTTGTATATACATAGTTCATTTCAAAATTTAATTGGAAAAATTTTCAAAAAGGAAACTTTGATTTCACATTGAAATAAAATCTCACCACCTGCAACAGAATTTTAACCAGGATTACAAATCTTTCATTTTTGCATTACATTGTTACAGTTGATGAAAAATAGCTTTTGCATGTCACCCGAAAATAAAAAAAAAGTTGCTGGTTAATATTAAATGAGAAACATGTACCAAAAAAGTCTTTGGTTTATGTCTGATGGAAATATGAAAGATGTTATTCATCTACTGGAACATGAGAGGATAATTTTTGCAAATATTTATTGCCAGTAACATGATCCATAAATGAAGCATCCACATTTTACGACTTTATTAAAGGTGTTACTTAAACTATATATATGTGGTCTGTTATTCTGCTTTTTGTTGTTATTACAATGTTCATCCATAGTACCCTCCATTCTCCCTTGGGTGTATATTGGTCTGGGTAACTTACAGGGAATTCTTAACTACACCCTTTATTTAATCTACAGGCATAGACTGTTTTATCTGCCGTTATCTTGGATAAATAAGAAATCATTCCTTTTTGATTGCGAGGAAAGATAGAAGAAAAAATACCAGCAAGTCTTTTCTGTTTTTAGTGAGAATGAAAGATAGAAGAAAAAAATACCAGCAAGTCTTTTCTGTTTTTAGTGAGAATGAAAGATAGAAGAAAAAATACCAGCAAGTCTTTTCTGTTTTTAGTGAGAATGAAAGATAGAAGAAAAAAATACCAGCAAGTCTTTTCTGTTTTTAGTGAGAATGAAAGATAGAAGAAAAAAATACCAGCAAGTCTTTTCTGTTTTTAGTGAGAATGAAAGATAGAAGAAAAAAATACCAGCAAGTCTTTTCTGTTTTTAGTGAGAATGAAAGATAGAAGAAAAAAATACCAGCAAGTCTTTTCTGTTTTAGTGAGAATGAAAGATAGAAGAAAAAAATACCAGCAAGTCTTTTCTGTTTTTAGTGAGAATGAAAGATAGAAGAAAAAAATACCAGCAAGTCTTTTCTGTTTTTAGTGAGAATGAAAGATAGAAGAAAAAAATACCAGCAAGTCTTTTCTGTTTTTAGTGAGAATGAAAGATAGAAGAAAAAAATACCAGCAAGTCTTTTCTGTTTTTAGTGAGAATGAAAGATAGAAGAAAAAAATACCAGCAAGTCTTTTCTGTTTTAGTGAGAATGAAAGATAGAAGAAAAAAATACCAGCAAGTCTTTTCTGTTTTTAGTGAGAATGAAAGATAGAAGAAAAAAATACCAGCAAGTCTTTTCTGTTTTTAGTGAGAATGAAAGATAGAAGAAAAAAATACCAGCAAGTCTTTTCTGTTTTTAGTGAGAATGAAAGATAGAAGAAAAAAATACCAGCAAGTCTTTTCTGTTTTAGTGAGAATGAAAGATAGAAGAAAAAAATACCAGCAAGTCTTTTCTGTTTTTAGTGAGAATGAAAGATAGAAGAAAAAAATACCAGCAAGTCTTTTCTGTTTTTAGTGAGAATGAAAGATAGAAGAAAAAATACCAGCAAGTCTTTTCTGTTTTTAGTGAGAATGAAAGATAGAAGAGTTACTAATGCACTTGTACATTTAATGCTTCAGCAAAATAAACAAACTTGTGAGTTTCCATGTTTTTATTTGTATTCTATTACTTCTTTAAAAAACGTACCTGCATTCATACTTATGATATTTATTGGAATATATGGTTAAAGTTTTTGATCTTAAATATTTAATGGTGTATAGGAAAGTTTCTACAGTGGTTGACATTGCTAGTATCCTATTCAGTCATTAAATCTAGAATGATAGGTAAACCAATACATTTTCATGAGTACTGTTAGTTATTCTTGCTTTATTATGAACCTTAAGAAGGTGCTGTAAATTTCATCATCAAGAGAAAACCTTACAAAAATTTTGATATTTAGTGAGGTTTTTTAAAAATCAAACCAATTGAAAATTTTTCAGTATTTTTTGTTTTGTTATTATTTTAATTAGTATCACACAAGGCAAGGCATTAAAGCCACTAAAGTGTGGTAGAATGAAGAACAGGAACATTAATAGTGAGCAGAAAGAGAAAAATAATTGGAAGGACTGTAGATAGCAATTGACATTGTATTTAAATTTCTGCAGATTAAAATTGAATAGAAAGCATAAAGCTTGGACGAGGTTTCACAAGCGAGAAATGTGAGAAAAGAAGCTGTTAGAGTAGAATTTATAGCTACACTTAGCCACATTAAGTTAGTTAAATAATTTTGTTTGGGGTATTTTAAACATTGATTCTTCTTAAAATTCGTTTAGAGATGATATTTAAAATGAGTTTACAAATTAATATTTTATCAAGTACAAGTGAAATAAAATGATCTTATGTTCAATGTTCTGATCAAGATAATGAAAGAATTTTAAGAGGATCTTTCTTAATCTAATTTTTCACAGTTACAAAACCTGATTGCTTTGCATTTGATATTTTGGGGCACTTAACAAAATAAAAGCTTGGTTTCATATTGTTTGGATTTTCTCCTTAATTGGATAAACTTGTCTAACTCAACATTCTCTATTACTCCTATTTTATTATTATCTGAGAGGATATTTTCTCTCCTGTTGTTTTCTTAAACATGATTTAAACTGATGACTTAATTTTATACATTATCAATAATACAAAACTATAGGATGTGTAGGTCATACAGCAGTGTGGACTGAGGAATCAGCAAACCAAGTTCAAGCTGTGTCTTATTTATGCCCAGACTAATATTTTATAGAAAGACATTAGATCTACACTTTTTCTTCCCCCTATGCGTTAAATAGCAGTATAGACTAAACATGCTAGCCTTGGCTAGCAACCAGTCTAGAAGAAGAACCAACTGTAAAGAAATAAAATTGTAATGGGCATGCTTCTTAATATCACCTTCTCTCTTAACTCCTGGTAGGCCTTGCAACATGTCAGTTCAGAAACATTTGCGCATATTGAGATTTTCTTTTAAAATAAGTAGTAATCCATCGTGCATCCATCACTGGCTTTCTCGAATTGTCAAATTCCACAGCAGTCACCCATCAAAGTACCTAACAGACTGAACATTACTTTATTTAAATTTGAGAAATGGTGTTTCAATGTAATATGGCCATAACAACTTTTTATTAATTGTTACAATATATTTTTAAGATACATATTTTCACAAAAATATAATACTAAAGTTATAATGCAAACATTTTTTTACTAGAGGATAAAATTAGATTTAAAATATTCCCCTTTATGTTTTTAAATATAAAGGTAAATTTATAATGTATACTGTATTTTACTAAAATATAAAACTAGATTTATAATGTACATCAATTTTTTTTACTAAGACATAAAGATAGATTTATAATGTAAGAAATCTTATTAGTTAAATTATAAAGGTAGATTTATAATCTGCAGATATTTTAATTTGTTAAAATATAAAGGGAAATTTATAATGTAGACAAATTTATTGACTGAAATATAAATGTAGAGTTATAATGAGCTTCATTTTATTTAGTAAAATATAAAGGTAAGTTTATGATGTAAACAGCTTTATTTGTTAAAATATAAAGGTAAATGTATTATAAAGACATATTTACTAAAATATAAGAGTGGATTTATAATGTACACATAATTGTTTACTAAAACAAAGGTAAATTTATAATTTAAACAAATTTATAAAGATAGATTTATATTGGACAATTTTGTATTTGTTAAAATATAAAGATATATTCATAATCTAAACAATTTTATTTCTTAAAATATATAGGTAGTTATATTATGCACACAAGTTTATTGACTAAAATTTAAATGTCGATTTATGACGTGCTCAATTTTATTTGCTGAAATATAAAGGTAGATCTGTCATGCAAACAACTTTATCTTTTAAAATATAAAGGTAAATTTATAGCATACACAAATTTATTTACTGAAATATAAAGATGAATTCATAATGTACACAAATTTGTTTATTAAAATATTAAGGTAGATTTATAAAATAGATAACTTCATTAGTTAAATTATAAAGGTAGATTTATCATATACACATTATTTTTATTTGTTATAGTGTAAAGGTAGATTTATCATATACACATTATTTTTATTTGTTATAGTGTAAAGGTAGATTTATCATATACACATTATTTTTATTTGTTATAGTGTAAAGGTAGATTTATCATATACACATTATTTTTATTTGTTATAGTGTAAAGGTAGATTTATCATATACACATTATTTTTATTTGTTATAGTGTAAAGGTAGATTTATCATATACACATTATTTTTATTTGTTATAGTGTAAAGGTAGATTTATCATATACACATTATTTTTATTTGTTATAGTGTAAAGGTAGATTTATCATATACACATTATTTTTATTTGTTATAGTGTAAAGGTAGATTTATAATCTAAACAAATTTATTGATTAAAATATAAATGTAGATTTATATTTTAGTAAATAAAATTGAGAACAGTATAAAAGTAGATTTACAATGTCCACTATCATTTACTAATATATAAAGGTAGATTTATACTTATTTACATTGTTCAGACTGTTGTACTCATCTTTATTGCCATGTTTACGACATTTCGAACATTGTATACTCTGGCCTTTTTCAGGTGCTAGGAATTTTGAACTGAACACATTTTGATTACTGGGATATATAATTCTCATTCCATGCGTGATGCCACTTCCAGGTGCCATGTAATTATCTCCCTTTAACTTAACTCAAGTTATTTGTTCACCACTGCTGAAGCCAGGTATTGAACTCACAACTCCTTCGGTTAAATTACTGGAACTAACCAATGCCGATATTCACTGGGCCATGTGACCATGCACCTGAAAAAAGCCGGAGTGTACGACAACTGAAAAATTGTAAACATGGAATAATGATGGGGACTACAGTCCGAAAATGTAAATAAAACCTCATCTCAGAAGTATGAACAAATAGATTTATAATGTACATAATTCTGTTTAATAAATATGAATGTAGATTGAATAGGTGCACATTTTTTGAATAAATATAAAACTAGATTGATAACATAAAATCAATTGTTGAATTAAAACCAAAATCAATTTTTTGCATTATTGCCAACAAAGTCAATACAGAATTACTTTGCTTGAAAAGAAAACACCTGAAAACTGTTGAGAAACTGTAAAATAAGCAGCTCAGAGAAAGCAACTAATGCAAGGTTAAAACATTCTTGAACCTATAACAGTCCCTTTTATTTTCTTTGTGTATTCTATTCTTTTTGACTGACATATACCTGAGTCTGCCAAACCTGGCTCTGCATCTCCGCTTTTTCTTTTCCCTCACAACTTGGCATATGTCATTCAAGCACCAAAGAATAAACATTTTTCTCGGACCTGCACTGGAATTTAACTCTCTGTTCTGATTGACTGCAACACTCAGGTAGAAAGACTGAAAGCTTTTCTTCATTGAAGCTTGTCAGGCTCCATCAGCCGACCAATTTTCCTATTCTCCAAATAGGTTCCTCCGTAAAGTTATTGTAGTTGAGTTTCAATGTAGGCAAACAGACACTGTAATATTGAGTTAACTATGTGATTGCTGTATGATTGATAATTTATGAGGATTAGATATTATCTGGCCTCAAATTTACTTCAGTTTTGCTGTTGGATGTAGTTTATTGTCATACTCAAAGGACAGATGTTACTGGATGTGAAAGAATTAGAAAACAGAAGCAATACTGAGGAGTGAGAGCAGTTAATCAAATTTAGTGGAATCTTAATCTTTTAGTGAAGCTAAATTTCATATTGAGAACTGATAATATTTCATATTGAGAACTGATAATATGCTTGAAGAAAGAAATGATAAATAACCAAAAACATCGAACTGATCAAGGACAGGCTTTACAACATAATCATGTGCAATGAACATTTCATATAAATAATTCTTCTGTTTTGAATGCATCAAATAGAAGCACTGGCCGTATTTCTAGTCTTTTCTCTTTAGTGGAATCTGAGGTGCAAAATCCAAATACATATTTTGCTGTTCTCTCTTCAAACTTTAAAAAAAAAATCAGCAGCTTAGAAGAATAATAGTATTATTATTAATGCATAGATTTTAAGGTAAGATATTGTACGCCAAAGTTAATATGTACTGGAAATGATTATAAACTATGTCCAGCAGCAAAGCCTCTGATCGGGAGGTTTTCAGGAACATGGAATTACCTCTTAATTGCTGTTGCACTCATGTCTACCCTGACTTGGGGTGGCAGCACATGTTAGGGTCCCAACTGAGATCAAAACACTACGAAAGTATAAAAATAAATTTTTACGATTAACATACCAGCAGTACATTTTCATAGTAAAAAAAAATTACCAACAGTTTTATAAAAAGAAAAACTACCAACAATACATTTTTGTAAAAGAAATTACTAATGCTTTCAAAAAATTCAATTTTGTCATTAAATGATCAATATGGAGTCACTCAGCAAAGAATCAAAAGTTAATACAAATTTCCGGAAAATAAGACTTCAGCAATCTGAAAGATGATTGTGATTTGACCTGGATACAACATGAGAAGTTGATATTCTTAAAAACTTTTCAGCCATCTTTGTGAAATCAGTAAAACTTATAACAATACACCATTAATATCTGAGATTTAGACACTACTGCAAATAATTATTTTTAAAAAGTCCAATGCAAGTGGATGACATTTTACTGATATGCAGGCATATTTCTTTGAGAGGCTTGAAAGAGGCTCAAATGGTGGGTTTTCAAGAGATTAGATGACCTTCTTAGAGAATTTTTGTACATGTCTGTGATGTGTTGTGTTTCAATAGTTTTCAATGCTTTGTAGAGGCAGCAATGGCAAGTTGCATGGCATCCAAATCAGAGGAAATGGGAAGACAGAATTGTGGACATGGACCATTGGGAATTCTTTATTTGCAGCAACACTACACACTTTAGGCAATCATGTTTCTTTCGAGACATGACTAACTGGGCAGAAGGTTATCCCACAGTTGGTTGCCATTGTTTCTGCAGTAGACTGGTTGCCAGCCAAGACTACAGAACCCAATTTTTCATATTATTTAACCCATAACTGGAGGGAAGAGATGGATTAATATCTTTCCTAAGGGTATTTGTGTATAAGTGAATGCAAGGAATTCAACTGGAATTCAAACTCAGCATCCCGATCTCTTGTTCTGAGATGATATCCACTGCACCACAATGCACATCCCAAATTTTTCACACAGTCAAAAACAGAAGCTAAATGATGATTGTAGCCATGGCCAGCTGTGAATATGGCTAATATTCACTTTTGCATTGAAAGTTAGCTAAACCATAATAAGCCTGGTAATTGTTAACCTAGAGTTCCAAACAGAGGGCTAGCCAGCATTTAGCTTTAAGTCAATGTCTCATCTATCCATCACTACAGACGTTCCATACACCCAGCCTAGAACAAAATAATTAAAGAAAAATATATTACTAAAGACAATCTATCTCTTGAAAGGAATTAAAGCTTCATTCCTTTTACCTGAGAATCCCATCCATCTCTTATTCTTTCTTTGGTATTCCCTTTGGCATCCTGTCACTATCTGTGCACCAATGACAGTCTTACCTTGATAGGAGTGAAATGATTAGAAAAAAAATACACCTTCGCTAGGCATGTCATCACCATTTTAGTAACAGGAGTTTTACAGTAAGTAATTTGAAACTAATGAATGTTTTTTTTTTAATTAAGTCTTAGTTTTTGTCACAGTAACAGTTAGTTTAGTGTATACATAAGCTTGAGTAGACATCTCAGAATAATATGAGTTAGATATTCTAAATCTGACAGCTTCATCTTGATTGTACATTTTCTTCTTTTCTGTCTCTGATCAAAACTTAAGAGTATGAACTTCTAGATCTGTTACAGTTGTTTCAACTATAAATAATATTTTGCTTATATCAGGTTTGTTAAATTTAGTACAGACTTAGGGATGGAATTTCAGATTTTCATAATCTGATTGGTAAAATAGTTTGCTTGTTGGATGTGCCTGAAAGAAGAAAATTATTTTGAAATGTCTCAGAAATGTAATAATCAAGCCTCGGTTATATTTTTGTCCATTTTGTGTATTTCTGTTCTTGTTGAAGACTGGATTTTAAAAGAAGATATTTTTCTTCTGAAACAATCAAAGTTTTATTTGTTTTTTAATGTTAGTATTTTTTATGAATTCAACTGGAATTCGAACTCGGCTCCCCGATTTCTCGTTCCGAGCCGATATCCAATGCCCCACAATGCACATCCTTATTATGTGGCCTAAAAATTTCAACTATTTCATTTTGATGTTAAGTATCAGTTAAGTGTATTGGATGTGTGTTGTGGTCCAGTGGATATCGGCTCGGAACGAGAAATCTGGATCCGAGTTTGAATTCCAGTTGAATTCATTGCATTCACTTACGTGCAAATACCCTTGGGAAAGGTATTAATCCATCTCTTACCTCCAGTTATGGGTTAAATAACAGGACAGATTGGGTTCGATAGCCTTGGCCAGCAACCAGTCTACTGCAGAAAGCAATGACAACCTACTGTGGGATAATCTTCTGCCCAGTCAGTCATGTCTCTTTCAAGACATGATCACCCAAGCATGTTTCACGTATGGCACTTAACTGACTGAGTTAAGTGCTATATACGATACACATTTAGGCAGTCATGTTTCAAAAGAGATATCACTGACTGTGCAGAACTATTTTCCCACAGTAGGTTGCTGTTATATTGTTTGTTTTTTTTAATCATTTCAACCCGGGCAAGGCGCAAATGCCACTGATGTGCGGGGGGCTACATAACTGAAAGAAAATTAATTAGAGGAGGGAGAAGAGGCTTACAAACCAAATAGAAAGAAGCAATAGAAAGATGAAAATGCAGGTGTAATGACAGTTGCAAGGGGGGAGAGAAAGGGAAGGATATATGGGGTGGGGAAGGGCTAGAGTCAAGTGGTTAGTAGATGAGTATCGACATTGCATTTAAATTTATGGAGGTGGTAGCTGTCAGGAAAGCAAGAATATGGGAGCGAGTTCCACAGGCAGGAAGTGCAAGAGAAGAAGCTGCAGGAGTAGAATTATCATCTACATTTGGCTAACCTAACTGTGAATGGGTGGGACCCAGTTGTCATTCTGGTTGCACGAGTAAAGACCTGTTGAGGAGGCACCAGTGACTTAAGTTCGTCCGAGCAGAAGCCATGAATGTACTTATAGAACAGACAAAGGGAGGCCGCATTTCGTCGGTGGGGAAGTGGCTGTAGTCAAGCCGCCAAGTCAGCACCTATCACGTTACTGACTATCCTTTGGAGCCTGTCAAGAACACTGAGGTGAGCGGCAGGGGCACCTGACCATAAATGGCAGCAGTACTCCATGCAGGGTTGAATGGTAGACTTGCATATATGCAGGATGTATTCAGATGGAAAGAAGGTCCTGGATCGACACAGTGACCCAAACCTTTTTAGTTGTGGATTTAGCTATTGATTCAATGTAGTGGTTCCATTTGAGATCAGAAATCTGTGGTAGATTGGTTGCCAACTGAAGCTATTTAACGAATAGCTGAAGGAAGAAGCAATGGATTAATACCTTTCTCAATGGTATTTGCACAAAAGTGAATGTAAGAAATTCAACTGGAATTTGAACTCTGCTCTCTGATTTTTTTGTTCTGAGCCGATACCTACTGCACCAAAACGCACACCAATAAGGATAACTTTTGTTTCCATTTTCTCTAAAACCTTGTCACTGCTCATATGTTTGACTAAGGTATTCTCGGCAGTCTCCTGTAGAACAAAATTCTGTTACTTCAACTTTCTTCTTTATCTGTGAAGAGATTGTCTACCATTCACTACCATATAGGAGGACTGATATGTCAAGATTCAGTATTCTTTTCTTTGTTTTTAATGAAATTTTCCTGTTTCTTAAGATTTTGATTGGAACTGGAAGACATCTTTCACTATCTCAATGATCCTTCCAGTATCTCAGTGTCACACTTTCTGTCATCCGATCTATATATTTCTCAGATATTTAAATTTTTGTACTTGTTTAATTCTGCTATCTCCAGTTTGTAATTTGCATGTTTGACTGTCTCTTTTGCTAATAAGAATTCATTTTTTTTTCGCACTTGATACTTACTTTTTTCTTCTCATTTTCCTTTACTAATTCTGAAGGGGTTCTTGTAGTTTCCTTTCTGTGAATGCTATCAAAACTGTATTATCTGCATATCCTATGTTGTTAAGATTGTGGCCACCAGGAATGATTCCTGATAGGACTTCTAATTGCTTTACTGATATTACTAGTTTATTAATGTTTCAATACTCTTTTCTTTGTTTCTAATATTTTTTCTGTTTCTTCATACTTTTCTTAGCTTTAAGAAAGTGTAGTAGTGGTTGGTTAATAGTATTACTAATTAGCATATGGGTATGAGAAGATATTAAATTGAATAAGACTTGTGAGAAGATATATCTATGTCTTAAACCCATTCTGTTTTAGTAAATTTACGGAATTCATTTTTTATCGACATGTAGATGGTTTTGCTGTCAAGATATGTATTTACATTTTTAGAAAATGCTTTCTTGTGCCTTCCTTGGTTTATGTTGAATAGAGCAATTTTTCATCCCATCAGTCATGTTTTTTTATTCCTGAATTTCTCTGAAAAATTGAAGGTTAATGACTATAATTTTCAAAGAATTATTTTAATTGTGGCTTCATAATACTTTGAAAATATGGTTTAGATTATAAAAAAAGTAAATACATCAGATAAGACATCAAATTGACAAAGATAAGGATAGCCTTAATCATTCATCAAATGTATCCTCTCTCTCTCTCTCTCTCTCTGAAGCTAATTTTTTAAGGATTGAAAATGGATTTATGAAAAAAGAAAATAAGTAAAAAAGAGTAAAATCTAATAACCAAATGTATCTTTCCTTTCTTATTTGTTTCCAATTTGAAATTTTTTTTATGCATTCTTTATATCCCCATGATAATGTATTCTTGCCAATGTGCCTTTCACTTAGAAGGCAGGTTAGCTTATCTGCTTGATGGTCAGAAGAACTTCCTCTATGGTTGCTTTTTCATGATGGTATCAGGGAGAATTTTACAAAGAAAAACAATGAAATCGACTGAAATGATAAACAGTAAACTAAATAAAGAATATTGTATTTGTAAGTGACACACACAATAGGTAGCATGAACATTGATGAGCATTGAAATTTATAAGTTTAAGGTTAACAGTTTATCTTAAAATGAATGGAGCATTCCTATATAACCAAGATTTTGCTAATTTAGCTGCTGGTCTGAGATGAGTGCATATGGCAACTAATCTTTCAATTATTGTTAAGTGATAGCATTTTTTTTTTTTTGAGGGTGGTTTATTGTTTTCAGTTATCTTAAAAATATGTCAGTATCCACAAACTCGGGTTCTCTTGGATTTTTTTGCTTTTATTTCTTTTATGGATACATATCACGATCTCAGCCAATACTAAAGCTCATGTCATAGTGGTAAAATGTTTGGGTATGAAGGAAATGGTGTGTTTGGTAATTAAAAACTATAACTGATTCTCTCTCAGATAACAGATAAGTCTTTTATTCTATGCTCTGTCATGACAACTTAATGGATGGTTTGAAAGAGAAAGTCTTGATTATCTAAAATTTGGCAAATGCTGATATAAATGCATTTTTTTTTTGAAAGAATGAGATAATTATATACCGATTATTAAGTATATCTTATTTTATACATACAATATTTTATAAAGTTATAGTATAAAATTGTTAAACAATATTATGCATTATGAGTTTATGTGATCATGAAAATTATATTTGTACTCAACAAAAATTAGTAAACATAAAAGGAAAATTTATATTTGATCAGAAAATATTCCACAAAATTATACCTCAAATGACTGAAAATCGAACTTTATAACACAATGGTGATCATGCTCAAAATTACTAGAACACAGATAAATACATTGAAAACTACTATAATTAAACTACTATAATTAAACTGGAACATTGAAAAACTGGAAGCAAAATTAAGATTAAGTTATTAGATTTTACTATTTCACATATTTTTTCAGATCCTCAGCAAAATTAACTTGAGAGGAGGAGATTGATGAATAGATTTGATGAATTATTCAGTCTATACTTAACTATGTCAATTTGATATCTCATCTGTTGTATTTACTTTCATATGGTGAAAAGAACAATGGAGACTGGTTAGGTCAGGAAATAGAAAAAGCGAAGTTAGCCCAGATAGGTTTTGAAAATAATTATAATTCAACTATAACTTTGAGGAATCCAAGTTAAAACTGACATGGTAAATGCCATAAAATTGTTCAAGTCAGTGGGAATAATATGGACAATTTGGGAAAATTTTGCTGTCAGTTTATCATCTGTAAATACTTTGAGATATTTCTGGTGTTTAAAATAAACAGGTGACACTGAAATCCGAATAGTAAAAGAAGATTTCCAAAAACTAAGCACATTACTTAGCAAAAGGAAAATTCATTAGAAATGAAGAAAAGTGTACTCAAACATTAAATAATATCAATCCTCTCATACAGTATTGAATAATAAACAATTTCCATATAGAGTAATTAAACACTCAAAAGAACAGAGACGTGGAGAATGTGGGAAATTTTAGAGAAACTTGTCATCACTTCATTTTCAGAAAATACTATTATATATTCTAGAATATTAAAACATGATAATGAAGTTTCTTGTTATTCTAACCATCACCAGCATTATTATTATTATAATTTACATACAGAAAGGATAGTTTGTCATTTGTGAAAAGATATTTTCTTTTTGGTTTAATTGTAATCAATTCTAGTTCCCACTTCACATGCTGATGTCTAAAAAATGATGTAGATGGAAAGAACATCAAGTAACAAGGGTTACACAAAACTGTTTTTTGTGGACATCAGCAAGCTGAGAGGGAGCCAGAATTGGTGATCTCCTCTAGTATTTGTTTATATTTCAATACATACAGTTTAAAATTCCTAGCACCTGAAGAAGGCTGGAGCTTACAACAGCTGAAACGTCATACAAATGGCAACAAAGATGAAGACAATAATCTGAATAATGTAAATAGTTTAATCTCATCTAATGTTGTGTACTTCCTTTATTACTCAATACTCTGTCCATACTTCTGCAGAACATATCTATTGCCTCAAATCTCTTCTTCATCTGTGAAGAAATTGTCCAGTCATCATTACAATATAGGGGGACTGATACTGCATAGAAGTTAAGCACTCTGCAGTGGTTTTAGTAGGTTTAACTTACTTGAGGATAAAGTTGATAGGAGCATCCAAGAAAAGATCAGACAGGAACTTAGTGTTGTGGATTCCAGGTGAGGGACCACACAAAATAATGATATTTGAGATAGAAAAATAGGTTATATTAAACTTAAACATACAACTGGAACATAGGTTAGTAATCCAGCAATATGATTAGTAAGGAATATATATATACAAGTCTTTGAAGTAAAGCCATGCTGGAATTAGTATATCCGTGTAATACTATTCTGGCTGAGTGGAGCTCAGAGCTACTATGACTACTGACACGGTATTCTCTTGGTAACTTACAGACTCTTACGGGACTCGTACTGTAACTCACATATCTCATTATGGGAGGAGTATATGTATACTCAAGTAGAGTCCATTATCATAGAAAAAGGGGAGATCCCACAACACCTCCCTTCCTAGGTTTTTTTTGGCAGGGAGTTAAATTTTTTTTTGCTTGTGTTCTATGATTCTCAAAGGCTTAAAAGATTTCTTCCATTGCATCATCGTTTTCTGAAGGTGACAAGCTTGGCTTCTCAATCCTTCTTTTCTGTATTTGGTTTATGTAACTCTTATAGGTAAATTTTTCTCCTTGTATTGTGTACATAACATTTCCTAGTCTGTTTATTATTGTTCCAGGTTCTTAATATGCCAGATTATTTTTGAAAATTCTGAAGTAAACTTGTTCACCTGGTTTAAATGATGTTTTTATAACTATGGGTGTAATAAATAGTGTGTTTATACATACTATATTAGTACTCTCTTCTGTAACTGGGATCTGTAGATACACATCACTTCGATCAATTTTTGAAAATATTTTCTTACCATTAAGCTTTGTGAATATCTACTCCAGGCTTGGCAATGGGTCATGATAATTTTTTATTACATTATTTAGTCCAGTAGAAAAATCTTCACACACATGGGTTTCTCCAGATTTCTTCTTCACATATACTACTGGTGCTGTTGATTTGCAGAATTCTATTTTTGAAATGATCCCAGTTTGTTCTAGTCTATCTAGCTCTTTATCTATTTTGTCTGTTGTTGTGAAAGGTACATTTTCCCTTTTTTTAAATACTGGTTGAGCATTCTGCTTTAGCTCGGTTTTTGCTGCAAATTTGTTACATTGTCCTATAACTCTTGAGTATACCTCTGAAATTTGATTGTGTAATTCTTCCTTCAATTTCATAGCTTCTGTTGTCTCTCACTCTATTTTCTTACAACAAGAACTAATGGGTAAATCCCATACATCAAACTTCTGCATCTAGTCTGTGCTGACTAGATTTTCTGTGTTTTCCATAATGTATATTTTTAATTTTTTGGTTTTGCCATGAAATTTCACATTCACAATTATTTCACCTTTGAAATTGATCCGCATTCCTGTGACAGATTTAGTAATTTTTTGTGTGTGAATCATGGTCAGCCTATTCAATTTTCTCCATATTTGTATGCTAATTATTGTTAAGTCTGAATTTAAATCTAATTGTCATTTGATCTACTTATTTAATATTTCAAGTTCTACATATTTCCTCATGTTTTGTTTGTTTATATAATCCACTCTAGTCCCTCTGTTGGCTGTAGGTGGCAACCTGTGATGTCTGGGGACAGGATTCTGGCGGTTGAGCAGGTCATGACCCAGGTGCAGAGAGGCCATGTTCCTGCAACACATCACTTTGGCCCTTATCTGGGCTAGATGGGCTGTCAGAGAGGCCCGATCCGATCAATCAGCTAGTCCCTAATACTTACTTGCATAAAATCATCTAACTTAAACAACATAACTCAATAGATGTGTCACTAAAACGGACTGATTCTCAGCTACAAACATGAGACAGACCACATGTAAGTATGAGAAGGTGGTGGCAAGGGTCAATCTACTAGTAAGGAAAAGTTGTTACGCAGAAGGTTTTCAGTCTGAATTTTTCATAAAAAATGGGTCTGGAAAACAGAGAAACCCGAAATGCTAACTGCCTCTTACTAGTGTGAGTATACCTTTCTTGTACCCCTGGGATAATAGGGCAAATGGATTTCCCCCTAATATCTCCCACTGTTGGGCTCCGAGGAGAGTGTGGAGCAAGGATGGCGAAATTTAAAAAATAAAACTCATTGCAACAAATAAAAATAAAAGACCCCATACCGAATACAGCTCGGAGAGCCTAGCCTCCGAACCTGAGTCAGACAATGAATTTGATCAAAAGCAGTTTCCGAGGTTCATTGTCTTGGAGTCAATGGAGAACACTCCAATCACCAATTTGTCTCCTTTCATTATTGAAAAACAATGAGATCCTTAACAAAAACATCTACAATTAAAAAACTAAGGAATAATACCTTGTTAGTAGAGGTTACAAATAAAACTTCAGCAAATAAGTTATTGAAACAATAACAGTTTTCTAATCTAAAGATAAAAGCCTACCCACACAACTCTTTAAACTCCTCAAAGGGTGTGGTGAGAAGCTCAGGAAATAAAGAAGAATCTAAGGAAACAAGGGGTCACAGATGCTCAAAGAATAATGATAAAAAAAAAACAATCAAATGACTCCAACAAACACTTACATTCTCAATTTGAACACCCCAAAACCTCCTACAGAAATAAAAATTGGATACTTGATAGAAAAAGTAGAGGTATACATACCAAACCCTCTGAGATGTCACAATTGTCAAAAGTTCAGACACCACAAGGAGAGATGTTTCAGATCACCAAGATGTAAAGTTTGTGGAGAAATTGGGGATCACATTAACTGTGAACTCCCTATAAAATGTGCAAACTGTACATTAAACCATGCAACAGATTGAAAAGAATGTGAAGCCTGGAAAAAAGAAAAAAAAGTATCCGAAATTAAACATACCAATAATATACCCATACCCGGAGGCAAGAAGGATAGTAGAGCACTCACTGAGTGCACCAACATATGCAAATATAGCCAGAACATCAAACAACACAATGCAAAGACAAGAAACAACACAAGACAATCTAGACAATCTATCAGAAGTGGCGAAAGAACTAAGATCTCTATTGAAGATACTAAAGAAATATTTGACCAGTTCGACACCTAGATCCGATATGGAACCAGATCTAAAGGAAAAACC
The DNA here is from genome assembly GCA_037127315.1 of Ascarosepion bandense. Taxonomy (NCBI): domain Eukaryota; kingdom Metazoa; phylum Mollusca; class Cephalopoda; order Sepiida; family Sepiidae; genus Ascarosepion; species Ascarosepion bandense. Next base: position 743,512 of record JBBBDQ010002011.1, on the reverse strand, counting down.
ACAATTCCAGATCAAGGAAACCAAAGGTGCTACAATCGAAAGAAAGTTGCAATCCAAACAACAGCAAACATCAATCCTCCCCATCACCACTACCAAAGTTAATAACTCTTTACCTCCAAAAACAAATACTTCTTCAAAGAATCAACATTACAAACCGAAAACTAAAACTGTTCTAATGGAAAAGGAAAACAAATATGAACTGATGGAAATAGAGAGACAGACGATCAAGACAGAGAAGCTCAAAAAGTCCAGACAAAACCAAACCAAAAATAACCAATTCATCTCAAACACAGGAACGGTCTGCTTTCAGACAAAGAACAACAAATGAACCAAAGGAAAAAACCAAAGGAACATCACCTAATAAACAAGAAGAACCAAAAAAATTTCAAGGACCAAAACATAAGAATCAAAATGCAAATAAGAGAGAAAGCATAGAAGAGATGGACACTTCAACTACAAAATATTATACAGACAAGTAAACTCTCTTAAAAATTTCAGTATATTAGCATGGATCAAAAATCTTACAATGGAACTGTCGGGGTTTAAAACCAAACATAAATGATCTACTTCTTATAATGAATTATCATTCCACTATCATCTTTTTAAAAGCTGAAGATAAAACAAAAATAAAAAATTATACGCAATATAATTATATACAGAACCTCAATCAGAAGGCATCGGGAGGTATATTGATTCTAATTAGAAATGATATCCCCCAAAGTAAAATACAATTAAAGTCTGATATACAAGCTGTTGCTGCAGAAGCCACTATACATAGAACCATTAACATTTGCTCCATTTACATCCCTCCTCAAGATCCCATAAATGAATCTGAACTAAACAATTTAATGGAACAATTTCCAAGATCTTTTTTGTACTAGGTGACTTAAATTGCCACAATGTTATATGGGGATCTATAAACTCAGATAAAAAAGGCAAAAATCTAGAGAAAACCATTAATCTCAATGACTTATGCCTACTAAATAACAAGTCCAACATCTATTTACATCCAACATCAGGCACTTACTCAGTGCCGGACCTATCCCTTTGTGATCCATCTACACTTATGGACTATGATTGGAAAGTTCTCAATGACTCATGGGGTAGTGACCATTTCCCAGTTGCTCTGACATGCTCAAAAGAAACTGAAAACCACCCGGCTCAATGGAAGCTAAATAAAGCAAATTGGAAGGAATATAAAAAAAATGCTACCAAAAGCTTTCAGTCAAAGAAGACAACAGTAAATCCATTGGATACTTCACAGAAACCTTAATAGCCATTGCAAAGGTATGCATACCAAAAAGCAATGGACCAAACAAGCAACAAAGATCATGGTTCAATGACAAATGCAAAAAAGCTATCAGATTAAGAAAAGCAGCACTACGGAAATTTCATGCTCAACCCACAACTCATAATCTAGATTTTTTCAAGCAAAAAAGAGCAGTAGCACGGAGAGTAATCAAAGAAGCCAAAAGGGAATCCTGGAAAGACTATGTAAACAAAATAAATTGAAACACAAAACCAAAAAAGGTTTGGAACATAATAAGGAAAATTGCCGGAAAGAACGTATCTCCTCCTCTAAATCACCTCACTTTAAATAATGAAAAAATAACAAAGACAAAAGATATAACAAATCTACTAGTGGAAACCTTTAAAAACAATTCCTCTAACAAAAACTACAGAAAACCTTTCCAAAAAATTAAGCAGGACACAGAAAAAATGGAAAATAAACTAAATTTTAATTCTAATAACAAAGAAGATTACAATCAGCCTCTTAGGATGAATGAACTTAGAAATGCTATAAATGAATCACACAATACTGCTACTGGCCCTGATAAAATTCATTATGAATTCTAAAAACAACTCCCCCACAAAATATTTGTTAGATATCTTTAACAAAATATGGCTCAAGGGAAAACTGCCAAAGAGCTGGAAACAGGCCTTCGTGATTCCCATAGCAAAACCAGAAAAAGACAAATCAGACCCAAAAAACTTTCGACCCATAATGCTAACAAGTGGCTTATGCAAAACGTTTGAAAGAAGAATAAATAAAAGACTAAAGTGGTACCTGGAAACCAATAACTTAATTTCCAATTTACAGAGTGGCTTTCGAAGTAAAAGAGGGACAATCGATAACATAATCCGATTAGAAACATTTAGCAGAGAGGCTTTCATCAAAAAAGAACATGCAATAGCCATTTTCTTTGACTTAGAAAAGGCTTATGAGACTACATGGAGGCAAGGAATTATGAAAGACTTATTCAATCTGGGTCTAAAAGGTAGACTACCCTTATTGATAAAAGATTTTTATCCAACAGAAGCTTTAAAGTAAGAATTGGATCTACTCTCTCTGATTCTAAAATACAAGAAGGAGTTCCATAAGGATGCATCTTGTCGGCTACCCTTTTTAATATAAAAATCAACAACATCGTAAACTATCTGAACAATGAAGTTAATGGATCCTTATATGTGGATGATTTCCTGATTTGCCATAGATCCAAAAATGTGCATACCTCAGAACGTCAACTGCAGATATGCATAAATAAATTAAACCAATGGACATCGAAAATGGTTTCAAATTCTCATCAACCAAAACCAAGGGTGTGCATTTTTGTAACCAAAGAAAATTCCACAATGACCCAACACTCAAATTAGAAGGAACAGAAATTGAAATAACAGACCAACACAAATTTCTGGGAATAATTTTTGATAAAAAACTCACATTCATCCCCCATTTGAAATACTTAAAGCAAAAATGTTCCAAAACACTACAACTTATGTGGGTTATAGCTAATACAGAATGGGGTACAGATTGCATATCACTCCTAAAAATATACAGATTTCTAATAAGATCCAAACTGGATTATGGTTGTTTTATATATGGTATGGCTAGGAAATCCTACTTAAAAATTCTTGATCCCATCCACCATGCAGGTCTAAGAATTGCCCTTGGTGCATTTAGAACATCTCCCATAGAAAGCCTATATGTAGAAGCACATGAGGCTCCGTTAAAATTGAGACGTGAAAAATTAGCGCTGCAATATTATCTAAAACTTAAAGCTAACCCATCAAATCCTGTCTATCAATGCACATTTAACCCAGACTATAAACAGCTGTTTGACAAAGAAGAAAACGCTATCAAACCTTTTGGCCTTCACATGGAAAAAATAAAACCAATTAATGACAGTTCGATAGATGAAACCAGTATACATGAATTCAGTGTCCTCGAACATCCACCCTGGCTTCTGGAACAATCCAAAGTCATTTTAGAACTGGCTTATCACATAAAAGCTGGCACACATCCCTTTCATTATATAGAAAAACTAAATTATATATTGAATCAATATCCAAATTGAACCCATATATATACTGATGGCTCCAAAGTCAATAACAAAGTAGGATGTGCTGTTATCTGTAAAAGTACCATTCTACAAAAAGATTACCTGACAGTTCTTCGATATTTAGTGCAGAAGTTATTGCCATTGACTTAGCCCTGGATCTCATCCCTAAACTTACCTCAAACAAAGTTATTATATTCTCAGATTCTTCAGCAGTGCTTGAAGCAATAAAGAACCAAAAATTAAACAATCCTTTGCTCATCAAACTTTTATATAGACTACATGCGATTTCACAAAACAAAACTATCATTTTCTGTTGGATTCCCAGTCACTCTGGATTTCATGGAAATGATAAAGCTGATGTGGCTGCAAAAAACTCCCTAAAATGTGACACAAGTATACATGGACTATAAACCCCTAATCAAGAACTATATTTTAAAGAAATGGCAAGAAACCTGGAACAACTGTCAAAGCAACAAATTATTTAAAATCAAAACCTTCCTAAAGAACTATCAGAACTCAGTAAATCACACAAAGAAGTTTTTTTTTTTTTTAATCATTTCACCCCAAGCAAGGCATTCTACTGCCACTATTGTGCATGGGGTTACATAGGGGAAGGTAAAGAGAAGGAGTGATTAGACATAGGGAATGTCAGGAGGAAGGTGACAGATGAGTAAGGATACCTAGGATGAGGGTTGGGCAGATGGGAAGAGTGTTTGATAGAATGGGAGCAGGTGAGTGTGTTAGGAGGTGTCTATTGACCTTACATTTAAACTCCTGGAGATTGTAGCCGTCAAGGAAGCAATCTTGTGGAAGGGAATTCCACAGTCGGGAAGTGCGAGGAAAGAAACTGTTGGAGTAGAAGTTGCAGTTGCATTTTATTGGTTTCACTGTAAAAAGGTGGGATCTAGTTGCTAATCTAGTATCTCATGCAAATTCGTATTTAAGGGGCAGCAGTGATCTAAGTTCATCGGAGCAGAAGCCGTGAAAGTATTTATAGAAGAGGCACAGGGAAGCCATGTCACGCCGGTGGGAGAGAGACTGCAGGTGGTCTGCCAAGTCGGTATCTATCACATTACAGACCCTCCTCTGAACCTTATCAAGAAGCCCGAGGAGAATAGGAGGGGTAACCGACCAGATATGGCAGCAGTATTCAATGCATGGGCGGATGGTAGATTTATATATGTGCAGGATAGATTTAGACGGAAAAAGCTTCCGGGCCCTACACAGAGAACCGACTTTCATAGCAGTGGATTTAGCAATGGATTCGATATAGTCATTCCATTTGAGGTCCGCTGAAAGTGTGAGACCAAGGAGGCATAGCGTTTTACTCTCTGGAAGGCAAGCCTGGTCCATGCTAATGGGAGGTAGGTGAGATTGTCGATGATGGTTAATTGAGAGTAGCTTCGTTTTAGAAGCATTAAAATTTACTAGCCATTTCTTACCCCAGTTCAATATGGATTGGAGGTTTTTTTCAATCTCGGCTGCGAGGTTAGCTTTGACACCTACACCAGATTTTTGTAGGAGGCAAGAGTAAACTGTGGTGTCATTGGTGTACAAACCTACTTGGGCTCTTATGGAATCAGGGAGATCATTAATGTATATCAGGAAGAGTTTAGGACCTAAGATGGAGCCTTGGGGGCACCTGCGTTTGTATGGTAGTTCTGGGAGGCATGTCCGTTTAATACCACCTTCATTGTGCGGTTAGAGAGGAATGACTGGATTAGTTGAAACAAATGTCCAGTTATACCATAGCTCCGCAGTTTACATAGAAGGCCAGCATGCCAAACTCTGTCGAACGCCTTAGATGTATCCAATGCAACGGTTCGGGCTTCGCCATTCCTGTCGAGTGCCTGGTATATGTACTTGGTGATGGTCGTTAGCATATCAGCAGTAGACCTGGTGAAGCAGAAACCATACTGTTTGTCTGAGAGGAGCCTGTGTGCTGTGAGATGCTGAACCACCTCGGCGTTGATAATGGCTTCGAATACTTTGCCAAAGATTGGAAGAAGGCTGATAGGGCGGTAATTTGCAGGGTCAGAGGGTTCTCCAGTGTTTTTAAATATAGGAACTACAGAGGAAGATTTCCAATAGGCAGGAAAACAGGAAGCAGATAGGCAGAGGTTGTAGAGCTTAGAAAGGACAGAGGAGAGTTCAGGGGCACATTTCTTTAAGACTATGGTTGGGATTCCGTCACCACCGCTCGCTTTGTGAGGGTTAAGTTTTAAGATTATCTTAGAGACAAGCGAAGGTGTAATGTGGACATCATTTAGTTATGCCTCGGTTCTAGGTGAGAAGTCGGGTGTAAAAACTCCAGGTGAGTCCAGACTCAAATTGTTCGAGAATCTGTGGGCAAAGCATTCAGCCTTATCTGCTGGGGAGATGAGGACCTCAAATTTGTTGATTAGCGGGGGTATTGTGGACTTGCTCTTGTTAAGTACTCTTTTACAGAATTGCCAGTAGTCTTTAGCACCGAATTTAGAGCATGCTATGCGTTGCTTCATTCTGGCAGCAAACAACATCTTAGCTTCGTTAAGTATCCTTTTACACTTATTACGAGCTGAAGTAAAAAGCCGCCTGTTTTGGTCTGACGCGTAGTTACGATAGAGTCAGAAGAAATGATTCCGGTGGGCAATGGCAGCCGAGCAAGTGGGTGAGAACCGTGGAGACGAATGAGATTTAAGCTGGAAGTTCCTAGCAGGGATGAAGGCATCGATGCCAGCCTCAACCCAGGAGGAGACCTCGGATGCACATTCTTTGATGGGAAGACTAAAAACGTTGTTCCAAGGGATGTCACAGAGGAAGTCTCAGAATGAATCCCAGTCTGCGCTTTGATAGCAGTAGGATATTCTATTTGTCTGGGTATCATGGGTCGGGTGGGAGTGGAGTGAAATATTGACGGACACTACAGTGTGGTCAGAGTTTCCAAGTGGGCAGAGTTGTCTGGGAGTGCAAGAGTCTGGGATGGAAGTGAAGCAGAGGTCTAGAAGTGAGTCCCTTCTGTTAGGGTTGTCAGAGAAATGCGTGGGGAAGTCCACTACTTGCATAAGGGATTGGGTGATTGAAAAGTTCATGGTGTGGACACCAGCAGGGTTGGTGACAGCATTCTTCAGCCACTTGGTGTGGTGGGCGTTAAAGTCACCAAACACGAATACATGGGCAGAGGGATGGGAAGAAATGGCTTTGTCGATATTGTCAGAAATGATGTCAAGTAACGAACAGTCAGGGGAGGAAGGAGAGCGGTAGAGAAAGAAGAGATAGCTAATCGAGCTGAGAAGTTAGAGGCGGAAGCACATGAAAGAATGATCTGGGGATTCAAAAGATGACACCCTAGCTAAGGGAAGGTGTTTGCTGACATGGACACCAAGCCCATGCATATGAACATTGGAGTCCTTCCTGAAGAGGGGAAGGTAGCCAGCAACGTAGAACTCAGATGAGGGGATAGAAGGGTTAAGATTAGTTTCACATAGGGCTGATATATCAGGTGAGTTATTATGGAGGAATGAATCTACGCTGAGGAAGTTGGTGCGGATGCCGTGTATGTTAGTGAAAGAGATACAGACAGGTTTGGGTGTTTTCAAATGAGCTGGTTTAGATTTGCTATTATGTTTGCTTTTTTCCATAGTGATTCAGTTAAGGAGAGGTCTTAGAATAGAATCAGTCGATCAATCGTTTGCTACTTGTGAAGGATGGAGACTGACGCGGCCTACAACATAATGTGGCCTCGGGGTTGCCCACCGAACGTTCATGCAGGGACGCCCGTCCATGCGCGATATGGCACTACAAGAACCCCGGTATTATTCAACTGTTGATCAGAGCAGCCTCTCAAGACACTACACAAGAGTTCGGGCTCCTAATTACCAGTCGGAAGCAGCAACCAGGAAACTGCCAACCTGGTACCCTCAGAATGTAAAGACGTTGCCACCATGCTCCATAACTGCAAAGAGCAAAGACCGGAGAAGGGGTATAAACTGGGATCCCCTTCCTAAACAAGAAACAAGGCGATCACCTCTAAACTCATTCAAAAGAAGGGGGTGGAGTGTGAGACCGGGCTATAGTAGGAACTATCTACTCCAATTAAAGAAAAAGAAAGAAAAAAAAGTGCCTGAGGTTTACAAAGTTTTAACTTAGTATAAGTCAAAAATAACCTTGAATTGCAAAATAATTTACACAAACAAAGTGACAAAAAAAAAATAAAAAACGAACAAAAAACGAAAAAAAAAAAAAATTCCAAAAATTACAGAAAAACAGACTGAAAAATGAACTGAATCCCGGTTGAATTACCACAAGCAGCTAACACTGAAAAGTTGATTTAATTAAATTTCTGAAGCCAAAAATAGAAATTAAACCATTTTTTACAGAATATAGTCAAGTTAAGCAGCATGCGTTCGCTGGCCAACCATTACGAATTGAATGTCTCGAAGACAGAAATTTAACTCTTCTATAAGACAAAACTAATGGAAATAATAATAATAATAATAATAATAATAATAATAATAAGTGATTATATCCCATATTTGAATAGGACATACACACATAACCCACTCTTATCTTCAAAAAAATGAAGAACCTCCTGAATGCATTGCATGTCAAGAACCCTATACAGTAAAACATGTTCTACTTGACTGCAGTGACTTAACATATATCCGGCAATCCTTCTATAATGTTAACAACCTGAAAGATCTTTTTGAAAAAATAAACGTTATTTAATACTATTTTAACCTTCCTCAAAAAGATTAAACTATACAACAAAATATAATCTAAGTAAAGATCTGAAGATCAAAAATAGATCTGACCCTCAACAGGGGAAAAAAATTCAAAAGTAATATATCTTGAAAGCAATGGAAAAGTTTAAAAAGCAAGACATCTTCCAAAATTCTGTAAAAATAATATAACCTTACCCAAAATCATTTGTTATGACCTTAAAATGATCCCATAAGGATTGATAGGTCACTAAACCTCGAAACAAACAAACTACTCTAATCAATCTTACACTACTAGCCTGTCTTTTGATTCTGCATACAGCTGCCTTGTGTCCCATATTTTCACATGCTAGATAGTTCTTGTATTTGAATCGACAATCTCTAATCCAGTTCAATCCACCATGTCTGTAACCTGCAGATGTGTGGGGGTTTGTTTTTATTTGATTTCTGTCACTAGTTGTCTTATATCTTGCAATTTTGTCATTAAATTCTTGTTTAACTTATGAATATGTACAACTCCTGATTCTTCAATATCTTTTCTGTCTTTTTTGGCAGTCTTTTGATAGTTTTTGCAGCGTTAAACCTGGTTCATTTTGGAGTTTGGTAAGCATTCTTTTCCGCATTTAGCTGTCTTTAGCATTGACTAATCCTTTAACAAATATAAGGCATTTGAAGTTGTTTGGGGTTCACTCTGCTTATTTAACATGGTCACAATGCCTGTTGACGATTACGGAAAATGTTGATTAGTCCTCATTTTTGCCTTTTACAATAATGAGACAATTCCACCTTCTGTGAAACAGTGAAATCTTAGGACTAAAAAGCTCTGTGAGACATGTCACTGCCTTATCAAACTTTAAGTCGTTTGTCTTCTTTGGCAGGATATAATCTACAAATTTTGTATATTCCTCTTCAACTAATTTCCTGAGCAGTAGACTTAACTTTTTCCTTTCTGTCTAGTATTGACAATCAATATTAAAATTGTCTTCGTAGCATCTGTAATAGTCTCCAAAATTTTTGTCATCATCAATAGAGTACTTAAATATCTCTATCACATTCCAAATGGTCTTTTGCAAGAACCTCACCTCTTTTTCCGTGTTCCTTTCTTGTGTGTTGATTGTCAATTTTAGTAATAGTCCTTGAAGTTGTAATTGTCGTTCTTCATTTATTTTTTGAATTTCCATTTGTTTTTCTTCATTTGCCTTTTGAATTCCCATTTGTTTTTTCTCTAATTTAATTTGTGCTTCCATTTGTTTTTCCTCAAATTTTAATTGTCTTTCTTCACTTCTCTTTATGATTTCTAGTATTCCTTTTTGAAAATGATCCATGGTTTGCTGCTTTGATTCCGTTAGGGGTTTTAGTTTTTTACTGTTGCTCTTTTGCATTTAATCTTGTAATTCGTATATTCATATAATTCTGGTTGAGTGAAGCTTGGAGCTACTATGACTGCTGACGCTGTATTCTCTTGGTAACTTACAGACTCTTACAGTACTCGTACTGTAACTCACGTATCACATTATAGGAGGAGTATATGTATACTCAAGTAGAGTCCATTATCATAGAGAAAGGGGAGATCCCACAACACTTAGAGAATAAAATGAGGGCAACTTTGGCTTCTGAACAAATTGGCCATGTCAGACATGATTTTAATGAAAATCTTCTACAGCCATTCATTTTACAACAGTATGTTTCTATTTGTGATAACTGTCAAACTCCCTTTTTGCAGATATCTTACACAAGGTGTATGTACGAAGTGTTGTTAGAGTTATAATTTAGAACTAATGAGGGAAAGATCAATGGCCTGACATAGGCAGTGACCAAATACCCACAATAAGTATCAAACAAATATTTCACATTTAGTTCTATTTAAACCTGTATATGATCCAGGATATTACCAAAGGGTAGAAACAAAGAGAAGCAAAGAATCTCAATGAGGCATGCGAGGCTCGTGCAGTTGCTCTGGACATCTCCAAGGCTTTTGACAGGGTCTGGCACTCTGGCCTCCTTTGCAAGCTATGGGGTTATGGCATTACCGGACGCCTGCTTGCCCTAATCCAGTCCTTTTTAAACAACCGCAAAATGAAGGTCGTATTGAATGGGCATGCCTTTTCATCCTACAGCATGAATGCCGGTGTCCCCCAGGGCTCTATTTTGGGCCTGATGCTCTTCCTTATTTTCATCAACAACCTCCCAGATGAGATCAAGTCCCAAGTAGGCATTTACACAGATGACACCACAATATACTCCCGCACAAGTAAGAAACCTGGCATGGCAGACAGACATGATCTCGCTGCTGACTTTGAATGGGATCTACACTCTGTGGTGAATTGGGACAAGAAGTGGCTTGTCAACTTCAATGTGTCCAAGACCAAGCTGTTGTCTGTCAACCATCACAGGCAACCTCTCCTGCCTCACATAAGCATGGACCAAGCGATTCTCCCTGAGCACAATACACTGTGCCTCCTCGGCCTTACCCTCTCTTCTGATCTCAAGTGGAACCGCTACATCGAATCCATAGCTAAATCCACTGCTAAGAATGTTGGGTCACTGTGTCGATCCAGGATGTTTTTCCCGCCTGAATCCATCCTGCATATATACAAGTCTACCATTCAACCCTGCATGGAGTACTGCTACCATTTATGGTCAGGCACCCCTGCTGCTCACCTCAGTGTTCTCGACAGGCTCCAAAGAAGAGTTAGTAACGTGATAGGTGCTGACTTGGCGGCTCGACTACAGCCACTTCCCCACCAATGAAATGTGGCCTCCCTTTGTCTGTTCTATAAGTACTTTCATGGCTTCTGCTCAGACAAACTTAAGTCACTGGTGCCTCCTCAACAGGTGTTTACTCGTGCAACCAGAATGGCAACTGGGTCCCACCCATTCACAGTTAGGTTAACCAAATGTAGACAACAATTCTACTCCTGTAGCTTCTCTCGCACTTCACGCCTGTGGAACTCGCTCTCACATTCTTGCTTTCCTGATGGCTACAATCTCCAGAAATTTAATGCAATGTCAATACTCATCTACTAACCACGTGACTCTAGCCCTTTCCCCATTCCATATATCCTTCCTTTTCTCTCCCCCTTTGCAACTGTCATTAAACCTGCATTTTCATCTTTCTATTGCTTCTTTCTAATTGGTTTGTAATCCTCTTCTCCCTCCTCTAATTAATTTTCTTTCATTTATGTAGCCCCCCACACATCAGTGGCATTTATGCCTTCCCTGGGGTGAAATGATCAAAAAAAAAAAATATTGGCACAGAGGTAGTAATAGTAATTTTGTCAGTGGAATAAAGCAGTTAGCATCCTAGTACTACCAAAGACATCGTATTCCTGGTATTTTTATTTGGTGGTGTTATTGATCTTCACAGCCATTTTCTAGAAACACCATGCTGAGTGGGAAGTAGAATTGATAAGTGATAAGTGTTGTGTACCTGCTGAGAAATCAGGTGTGTTTCCCAAAGAGCCTTAGTAATATCTTTAACTGTTATGAAAACCAATTTCACAGAACAAACTTTGTTGATAACTAAGAAAATGTGTGATGAAAATAAAATAGAAATTTCCAAAGGAATAAATAGTTATAAATATTTATGTGTGTGGTGCTGTTTTATGACTTTTCAACAGGAAAGTTTTTTGTGGTATATAGATATAAAACACTTTGATTCTTACACTATATTCTTGTCTATCTCGGCTTATGGTTGTGTGTTTAGTTGTAACAGAAGCAGGAACAGTGCAATAGTCATAACTGGGAACAAAGTTGTTGTTCTGCTGTTATTTTCCTTGACCTTTTTTTGACTGCTTGTGTTGGTTGCATCCATCACATTTACATAAAGGAATTTACTCAGCTTTGAAATTAATGTATTGTATATTTTTTGATAAAATATTCATATGAATCTTTGTTGAGAAGCACATGGTTCTATTTAGAATTCTGGTTAGGTTAAACACTAGGTCTGAATTTTGAAAGGAAATAAGTATTTTGGAGAATTAATATTTAGTATAAAGAAGCAAAGAAGTCTTCATTGGAATTTGGGGGATTTCAGAAGACTATAAATCTTTATCATATTACACAGGAGTCAGCTGGGTGTATGGGGAAGATCTAGTTGTATTCAATATTAATGAATTCTACTTGGTTTATTTTTGGTTTGAACCTTCCTACAAAGAACTCAAATTCATTTTAGGGCTTCTATTTAATAATCTATACCTGTTTTACTTATCTTTTAGTTACTTTTCCTGAATTTTTTTGTTGTTTAATTATCAGTCAGTTAAGTGCCATATATGATATACATTTGGGTGATCATTTCTTAAAAGAGACATGACTGACTGGGCAGAATATTTTTCTACAGGAGGCTGCCATTACTTACAAAGGCAATTGCATTCAATCTGTCCTGCTATTTAACCCATAGCTGGAGGGCGAAGAGACAGATTAATACTTCTCCTAAAGCTATTTGCATGTAAGTGAAAATAAAAATTCAACTGAAATGTAGACACAGCTAATTCTAAGCCAATATCTACTGCACCACAATGCATATCTAATCTTAATTATATCTTCTTCAAGATCATCACTGACCATTCTTATGCAATAAAACACGAGCCACGATTACTATATTATTATATCCAATAATGAAGTAAAATATTGAACCATGGTTACCACCCTTTTATATCAGATGTTTTATGTAATACTAAAATTATATCTCATTTAATTATATAAGTATTAAGTAGTATAATATGAAATTTATAATGTTACTTTATATTTAAATGATTTAATATGTAATAATTTATATTTAAATTTAACAGCAACTTCCTGAGAAGTGTCTGGCTAACACATACTGAAAGCTTTCAATGAAATTGCAGTAAACTGAAATGCCAGAAAATTAAATTTAAAAATAATTTTTCACTTGTGTTATTTTGTATGGACTTAGGCATCTTTGTTTTTTATTTAATGAGGTTGGTAAAAATAAAAAAAATAATTGTAAAAAGGAACTAAAATAGAGAATTTAATATAGGTAAAATTCTATTTGAGAAATTGGTCAAAGTATTAAGATGTAGAAAAATGTCCTTAGAACTAAAGAAATGTTTACTCAACTGTTGTGTAAAATCTATTCTCCAATATGTCAGTGAATGCTGGATAATCTCTTTATCTCTAAAGAAGAGACATGAAGTAACAGATATAAGTCTACTGATGAATGCTAAAAATACCATGGAAAGAACATCAGCAAAAAAAAGTTCAAGACATGAGAAACTGCAAGAAAACTGATACTTATAATCAGAAAGACAGAGATGAATTTTCTGTTACATATAATGAGGAAATAAGGTCTGGAGAATTTGGTACTCACAGGACATATTGAAAGCATAAGAAGTATAGGAAACAATGAGTATTATATTTAGCAAGTTTGTGTGAATGGATGGCAGAAAAAGGATAAAAAGGATGGTGAAAGGGCAAAAGATAGAGCAACAAATCATAGGAAGTTGTGGAGAGTCATTAAAACTGTAAAGAGATCACAAAAATGACAAAATGTGTAAAATGTTGAATATGGTAAAATAAAAATTTGGTTTCAAAATTTTTACTTTTATTTTGATAGGTGTTTTCTCAAAATAGAATTTGTTGTTGAACCAAAATTATGCAAAAGTTAAGCATTAGACATCCATATATAATTTTTACAAATAATGAATTTCTTCAAGAAATTTATAGCTGCAATTATTTTATTATATTAATCTTCTTTTGATCAATAACTAAGGTTAGTATGATATTAAATTCAAATAATGTATGTAACAGTATATATATGTAAATGTACATGTGAGAATATATATATATAGACATGCATATATATATGTGTGTATATATATATATATATGATACTAGCAGTTTAGCCCAGCATTGCCCAGGTGTAATGAAAGCTTTAAAACTAATCCATGGTACTGGGGCTCAGATTCTTTGGACATTGGCACAAAAGACTAAAAAGCAATAGTTGTTTCCAGTTAAAACAAAACCGTAGACTGAAAGAAAAATGAATGGATGTAAGTCAAATTTTGATTTCCTGGTATCGATATCAAATAAGTTTTTTCATCGTAAACTGAATTTTGAAGGCTGAATAAGTCCTCTGAGTAAATGGTATCATGGCTGAGACTAAGAACTACAATTATACCTACTTAGAGCCAAACCCAAAGCAAAAATTAAAATAAAAGTGCTGAAAAAAATACAGACATACAGGCAGATAAACACACACACACAAACATCTTGCCTTATTGTAAGAACTGCAACCATGAAACTTCTGAATACAGTTTCTTATGTCTTTGTCTATGAGTGTATCAAATTTGATTAAAATTGAACCATTCCTTCTATAACCCGATTTTTCGATTATCGATTTTCGATACTTATCGGGGGTACCTTGACACAAAACCTAGCTAAGAACACTTTCAGACACTTATAGTACAACTGTGTAAATTTTCAACAATATCAGTTCAGCTGTTTTGGAGTCTATAGGTAACGGACACACACACAGACAAAGTTCCATTGATAAATTAGTTTAGATAGCTGTAGGAATAATGGAATAATATAATGGAAATGTGAGTGTAAAAGTATATATATATATATATATATATATATTATTATTATTATTATTATTATTAATCTTTTAATAATAGCATACTGCAACTTAATAGCTATAAAATTTTAGTGTTTAATACACCATCATCAGTTAGTGAAATGTAATTAATTTACTTAGTTATATATGTATAGATAAGGAGATTTAAAAAGATAAAATAGAACTCAACTAAAATAAAAAAGGTCATCAAATGAGATGAATAAAGTGGGGTGAAAGATTATTACATTTTAAATGAATTGAATGTCTGAACTCATACACAATATGTATCAATGTTTAGATGACTAGACACTACAAAAGTTTAAGCTGGAAATAAGACAGTCGCAGAGAATATAAAAAGTGAAGAGTTAGAAAAAATATATTAAAACAAAGGATAATATAATAATAGAATAATATAATATTTTTTTTTAATCATATCACCCCAAGCAAGGCAGTCCACTGCTACTATAGTGCAGGAGATTATATAGAGCGATTGGGTATAGGAAATGTCAGAGGGAGGGTGATAGATGAGTTAGGAGGTACGTAGGAAGAGTGTTGGAGGTTGTAGCCATCAGGGAAGCAATCATGTGGAAGGGAATTCCACAGGCGGGAAGTGCGAGGAAAGAAGCTGTTGGAGTAGAAATTGCGGTTACATTTCATCAGTTTCACTGTAAGGGGGTGGGACCTAGTTGCCAATCTAGTATCTCGTGCAAATTCACACCTAGGGGGCACCAGTGATTTAAGTTCATCTGAGCAGAAGCCGTGAAAGTACTTATAGAAGAGGCACAGGGAAGCAACGTCATGCCGGTGAGAGAGTGACTGCAGGCGGTCAGCTAAGTCGGTATCGATCACATTACAGATTCTCCGCTGTATTTTATCAAGAAGCTTGAGGAGGATAGCAGGGCACCCAACCAGATGTGGCAGCAGTATTCAATACATGGGTGGATGGTAGATTTATAAATGTGCAGGATAGATTCAGGCGGAAAGAATTTCCGGGCCCTGCACAGAGAGCCGACTTTCATAGCAGCGGATTTAGCAATGGATTCGACGTAGTCATTATACAAAAATATATTTTTTCTGAAAGCCCAATAGATGAGAAAGAGTATAGGTGAATTTTAAAAATGTAAGTACTAGATAAAAGACAAGATATGAGTTAAATAAATTAAATTCTAAGGTACATAATTAAAAAAGGGTTAAATTTTATGATAACAGCAAATAATAAATATATTGAGAAAATTTTAGATATATTATGTATGGAATACTCTATGGTGGCAGAAATTAGTAATTTCATTATGTTAGTTCAACATACTAGTCTTTGGGAACCTAATTATATGGATTTTTTCTTGTAAGCAATGGAAACATATTTCATATGACGATTTACATGTTTTAGCTTTTGTAAATATTTTCAATTTAACTGTAGAAGATTTATGAGCATCTTTTAATAGCCAGTAGTATTTTAAAAGAGAACTAGAGTTACTATAGATTTTATTATTAAAAGATAATTTTTACTGATAAAAACGTGTCTGAAAACTATTCTTAGTACACCTCACATATTGTTTGATAAAATTAGGATTTTTAGTAGTGGAGATAGTAGCTTGATATACTATCTACTTTGTAATGCATTTATTTTGCAAAGGACACGTTAAGGTTCTGTCACTTGCAAGAATTAGTGTTATTATCATTATTTACAATAAGTTGGTTATGATTAATATCATTATATTGTTTTAGGATTTTATTATTGCTTTTTTATGATCAAATCAAGATTATCAGTGCAGCTACAACTAAGTTTCCATTAAGTTTTATTAAAAGTTTTGCTCAGGGAGTTGGGAAGTGTTTCTGAACTAGGTTGAGGAATTTATTGCTTAACTTGGTACTAACCATTTGATGAAATGGTAGTGTGTACAAAATTATTTTTCTATTTCTATTATGTTTGGTACTATCATTAATTTGCTCATGATATTTAATACTATTGAATTTATAGCCGCTGTTTTTTGGGGCTGTATTGCAATAATAACTACCTTTAAAAAATGTGTTGAAGAATTGTTGTTTATTCTGTGTTTAACTGAATATGGTACATGTTTAATAATATGTACATAAATATATGTATATATATACATGCATATATACATATATGCATGTATAACAATGTATGAATAAATAACATAAATTATATATATATATATATATATATGTGTGTGTGTGTGTGTGTGTTTATGAATAACAATGTGTGTGAATAACATAAACTATATATATATATGTTTATAAGTAACCTAATGTATGTGTGAATAATATAAATATACAAATATATATATATTTCAGTAGGAATTATGTAACCAATATCTATATCTGTCTAAAATTCCCATCCTGTTTAAATTTAAAATTTCTCTCTTTTAGCTGTTTCCATTGGCACTTTCCTATCAGTCCTTTCACTCTTGTTTTTGTCTTTGCTTTTTGTTTTCACTGTGTCTTTCCCTTTCCTCTTTCCTTCCTGTTCTTGATTCTCATCTTGTTTTCCCACTTTCTTTTTTCTTCTCTTTTTTAATATCTTCTGACTTCATACAAAAAGATTTCCACAAATAAAAGGAAGTGACATTTATTTTAAATTTTTTTCAATAAAACCTTTATTATCATCATTATTAACTCCCTGATAAAACATTGTTGAAACAAAATGTAAAATTTTGTGGTAGTTTGTAGATGTTTTAAAGTATAATAATAAATATTCATTGTTCTCTTTTTATATTGAAAAGTTTTAAATCAGTGTTTTGAATGTTGCAATTATTTTCTTCATCCCTTATTCATTTGGATATATATATATATATATAGCCACTTATACTACCATGGTTTAGACCTTTTCAGTTTCATCAAACAGTTTGTTTTGATTGATGGCTTAATGATTGACGCTTTTATAAGTTTATAACCGGAAGTTTAAAGTACGGGAGTGGCTTGTTATTGGAAATATCTTTATTCGGGTTTGTATGACCCTAAAGAATATTTCAAATGTGTCTACATCCAGACATTATTTCAAACCTTTCATTTAATAGTTTTTGTCATTTTGGAAATAATACCTTAGCCAACTTTTCTTCTTGGCACAATCTCTAGGTATAACCACTGTTGCATTACATGGGAGTTCCTGCCATTTTTTTCTTTTAATTTCTATATGTAGTTAGCTAGTTTGGTGCTATTTTTAAGTTGTTCTAGTTTAAATGTGGACTTGTGATTATTGCATCATGTTTAAACTACCTTCAGTACATCCAAAGTGTATTTTATCTTTTACTTCTGCTATGTAGATAACTCTTATGGTTTTACTAACTCCTTCGAGTGGACATTTTTTTAAAACTTGGCTGTTGCTTTTTTCATAAATCATTTTCTGCTGTATGTTTTTTAAATTTTGGGTATTTTTTCTCTTTATGTGATTTTCTTAATTAGGAGTACAGCTATAACTTAATTTAACTATATTTTTGTTCAATATTTTGTGTAGCTTGGAGCTTTTGGGGAATGTTTGTTAAGTAGTTTGAGAAATATTTTTCTTATTTTGGACTTGATTTCTAAATTAAAAGGTGGGTTAGACCAAATGTTACATTTTCTTGTATTATTATTTTTTGTTCATTTGTCTGGAGTTTATACTCTAATTTAATTTTATGCCCATTTTCTTGTAAAGCTTTTCCATAATATTTTTTCCTCACATCAAAGATTGTTTTATGAGAGGAATTTATATATTTAAATCCAAAAGAAAGCATCTTGATGGCAAAATTTCAAAGGATATCCTATTAATATTGTTTCAAATTAAATATTAAAAATGATCCAGCCAAGGGAGGCTCAATATATGTAAATTTTTATTAACAGAACCAATATGCATTTTTAGCATATAAAAAAAGTTAAAAACTTATGATTGAATGATCATTACTGTGAATTGAATTAACTTTTTCAGCAATTTTTATGATTATGGAGAAATTAAAAAAATTAACTAAGTTTATGTATAGGTCATGAAACCAAAAGTCAGCTTATCAAAAAAAGGGAAGGGAAAAGCTTAGCAAATAGAAAGTGAAAGGAAGAAGAAAAAGAAAGGAGGAAGAAAGAAGAATATGGAAAAGGGAAAGGCAGAAAGAGGAGAGGAAAAAGGTATGTTTAATGAGCTGATGGGAGAAAATGTGGGTCAGGAAGGTGAGGGGTATTCACTCCTGACACTGATCTATAATATATGAGCCATTAGAAAATTTAATTGTGAATGTGGAAATTAAAGGAAAAGAAAAGACAGCAAAAAAAAAAAAAAAGAGAAAGGAAGAGAAGAAGAAAGAAAAAAGACAAGAGAAAGAGAAAGGCAAAGTGTTTGTGAGGCTATTAGCAATGCTGGAGTGGTTCAACATTTCAAGACCTACAGCCTTTTCTTTGGCAAACAGTATGGTTTCCCCTTCACCAGGTCTACTGCTGATAGGCTAACAGCCATCACAGAGTATATATACCAGGGTCTCAATAACAATTGCAGAGCTTGAGCTGTTGCCCTAAATATCTCCAAAGAGTCTGGTATGCTGGCCTTCTATACAAGCTATAGGGCTATGGTATAAATGGACACTTGTTTGATCTAATCCAGTCATTTCTTTCAAATTGCATAATGAAGGTAGTATTAAATAGGCATGCTTCCAGATGCTATCATAGGAATATGGGTGTCCCTCAAGGCTCTATTCTAGGCCCTACACCTTTTTTGAGCTATATCAATGATCTTCCTGATATTATTATTTTAATTTTTTCAGCTGAACATAGATTGCATCTGTTGAAAAGGTTATGGGGATGTGGGTCAGACTCACTATGAGGTTGAATCTCTCTTCTTTCATTTTTCTAAATTTTCTGGAAAGGGGTGTCTGGAATTTTAGATTAGGGTTGGAAAAAGAGTGCTTATGGAAGTAATATTGTTGTTTAAATTCTCCCACTGAAATCTTAATGCAAATTTGATAATTCTTTTTGTTATTCATAAGGGAGATATGCGCTTGGTAGATTACATGAGTAGACCTACATTTGCCTTTCACTGGACAGTTGTTGATGAACTTAAAATTGCAAGAGGAGAAAATACCAATTTTAGTATGAGCCCTGTTTAAATTCTTTAAATTTTTTTGTTATGGGAATTTATTATAATATTGTCCATATTGTGTGTGCAGGAATTACTAATTTTAAGAGTAGTTCCATTAAAGATTTTTGTGTAGTGGATTGTTGGTATGGAAATGCTTGCTTATTAATTTTAGAAAATATTTCCTGATATTGAATTTAGTTAGTCTACAGAATGGTGTAGGCTAAACAATATTATTTTCTTTCTGCTACACCTTTTTCTCACCCTAAATGGCTCAAATTAACAAATGGTTTTTCATATACTAATATATTCTTGAAGCCTGGAGAGCTTTATGATATAGTTTTTAATTTTCATTGAATATTCTGAATTTGTAAGATAAATGGTTAATTCTAGTGTTAATTGTGTTGGGCATTTGCTGTATAAGAGTGTTAGGGTGGTTGGAATTCATGCTAATATAATTGTGGGTGTCATTTTCTTTGAGATAGGTTGGTAGAAACTGTCATTAAGATTAAGGGTGATGTCTAAATATTTAACTATTTTTAGAGTAGAGGAAACTTCAATTTTAAATCCTAGAAATTTAAGGGCCCTAATAATTTTCTGATAGATTCTATTAATTAAGGGCCCATTGCTATTAGGGATGAACATAGGATATCATCACTGTATAGTCCAATTTATTTAGGGTCTACAATTTGTACTTAAGGTATCCAGTATATAAATATCTACTAGATCAACAACTGGGGCTGAATTATATGAATCCATAACATCATCTAAACTATCACAGGAAATTTTGGTCCAGGAAGAAAGGTAAAAATTTAGAACCAATTTTATGGCTGCTAATATAATTCTAATTTGTCTCGTGGTGATCTCGACATGGATTTTAGCTAAGTTAATACAACAATTTAGAATGTTCTTAAAACTAGAGGAATAGAAATTTACTGTATCAAATTTGAGGAGTGAAGTATTAGTCTTATCATTAATCTTAGTGAAAGCAATTAATGGTATTAGAAGAGTTCTTCTGGAGATTGGAGTGGAGAGAGGATATTTGTTTTATGATTTCCCTAGAGGCTAATTCTAAATCAATTTTTGTTAAATTAATTAGCCTAGTTTGTAATTTATTTTGAAAATTATGTTTGTGATCCTTAAATAAAATGTAAGCATCTTTGGTTGAGATCTTTCCTAAGCCGCAATATTTAAATCACTCAGTAATTGGCTACCCCGGTTGATTTCGGATATTGTGTAGTTACGTCTATCTAATTTGTGGTTACTGGTAATTTTATTTTGAATTTAGTAATTTTGTAATTTTATTTATTTATTTATTTTTTTATAATCATGTCACCCCTAGCAAAGCATTTTACTGCCACTGTTGTGTAGGGGATTACATAAGAGGAATGTTATGAGAGAGTGACAGGTTACAGTGGGTATCAGGAAAAGGGTAAGAGAAGGATGAGAATACTGATAAGAGTGGGGTGGACAGAGAAAGGAGCATGAGAGAGAAGATGCAAGTTAGTTAGACAGGAGATGACTGTTGACTTTACATTTGAATTCTTGAAGATTGTAGCTGTCGGGAAAGCAAGTAAGTTGAAGGGAATTCCACAGTCAGGAAGTGCAAGAAAAGAATCTTGCATCTACATTTTATTGGTTTCACAGCAAAAGGGTGGGACCTAGTTGCTAATCTTGTGGCTCAAAGAAATTCATATATAGGGGTACCAGTGAGCTTAGTTTGTTGGAGTGGAAGCTGTGAATGTATTTATAGAAGAGACACAGGGAAGCCACCCTGCGTCGGTGAGAAAGCGACTGTATCCTAGCTGCCAAGTTGGAATCAATCACATTACAGATTCTTTGTTGGATTTTGACAAGGACACCTAGGTGGATAGCAGGAGCAGTCAACCAGATATGGCATCAGTATTCAATGCACAAACGAATGGTAGATTTGTATATGTGCAGGATTGTTTCAGATGGGAAATACTTCCTGGCCCTGCACAGAGAACCGACCTTCTTAGCAGCAGATTTAGCTATGGATTCTATATAGTCATTCCACTTGAGGTCTGATGTGAGAGTTAACCTAAGGAGGTACATTTTAAGGCAGAAGAAAAAAAACATCCCTCCTCAACTCTACCCAGGACTGGCAGTTGAGAGTTGATATAGGTAAGCAACTTAAATTTCAAGTGGAAATAATGCAAACTATGCTTTGCCCAGACTTGGTTATTAATTTGGAAAACACCAACCAAGTCATCATGTTAGAATTAACAGTCTCTTGGGAAGAAAACATGGATGAAGCCAAGGAATGTAGAAGATGCGGTTGGCAAGCCCAGTGCGAACTGAATGAAATTGGTTGCAGAGGCTTTGTTGGGTGGTCTCTATATGAGATGTTGCCAAAATTAGGTGTAACAGGTTTGGCAAAAAACAAAGCTATTTGCTCAGTTACACTGGCAGCGGAAGAGGGTTCAAGATGGCTTTGGTGGAAGAGATCAAGTGAGTGGAAGTCAGGAGGGAAGTAAAAGGAAAACGCGATGTACATATACACATTTTTTTTTATCTATTTATATATATCTTTATCTTTTCTTTTTTTTTTTTTTTTTTTTGGTGGGGTCGTTTCTGGGTATAACTTAATACTACATCCGGCAATGGAGGCTTGACAAAGGGACAGAATTAGGGTACCCTGAACCATTGTTACCTACAGTTCATCCTTGGCTAGGATCTAGCACATATTTGCCCCCTGCCAGGGTTATGGTATTTTTTTCATTGCCTGAATATTAACATGAATGAAAGTGGGGATAAATGTAAGCAGAATGTGACATTTGAGTGCATTTCTCAGTGTGTGTGTATGTGTGTCTTTGGGGAGGGAAATCCAATCTGTACTTACCACTTCAAGCCAAGCACACTGCCATGTTCACAATCATAGATAGACAAAAAATTGAAGCTCAGTTTCCTTCTTTTTTCATGGAAGAGCATACGCTACTGGTGAATTGAAAGTCATCCGTGATTGGACAATAAATTGCCAAGAAAAGTCGTATGGTGTATGTTTTAGAAGATGAAAAAATTGTAGCTGACAGAAGGTGCACAAGTCAATACCTGATCAGTATCAACTGGGTCACCAGGGAGAGGGGTATGATGTTGAAAGACCCGAAACCCCTAATAAACCTCGGCTAGAAAGATCACTGATGATGTGTACTGAAGCATCAAATAGATGTATTTTACGAAAATGGAGTGTAAGAGTTTGGGGGTAATTTAATTTTTTTCCTCATTTTATTTTTCTATCATTTTTTAATTATTTTTCCCTTATAAATTATTTTTCTTTTCACTTTCTTCAGGTATACTTTTTACATAATGAATATTCATTTAATTACTTTCTTTTTTATTTCTGAATTAAATTTCAATATAAATTATATTTATCTCCTCAATAGTCACACACTGTTTTAGTCTGAAACAGTTTTATAAAAGATATTGAGTAATTTTAATGTAAATTATTATTATTAATACTATCTTATCTATAGTCAGGCCCTGCTTTATTTTAAAATGGTTAAAAAATTTGAAGAAATTTGACAAGCCGAGCAAAGCTTGTTATCCTTCAATTTTATCTTTTGCAATGTGTCAATCCATCTCTTCCCACCCGCCAAATCTAAGGTACATTCTTCCCTTCTCTTTCTCTCTTTCCCTTTCTCTCATCCTTGTCCTTTTTCTTTCTTCCTCCCTTCCTTTCTCTTTTTTGATATGTTTTTCCCCACTTTATTTTCTACATTCACAATAAAATTTTGAATGACCCATATATTAAAGATCAATGTCATTACTGAATCTCCCCCACCTTCCCCATTTACATTTTCTCCCATCTCCATATTTTTTAAATCATTTCACCCCAAGCAAGGCATTCCACAGCCACTATTGCATAGGAAGTTACGTAGGGGAAGGTGATAAGAGAGTGGTTAGATATAGGAAATGTCAGAAGGAGGGTGATAGACGAGTAAGGATGTACATGGGAAGAGTGTTTGAGAGAATGTATGTGAGTTAGTGTATTAGGAGTTGTTTATTAACCTTATATTTAAACTGGAGATTGTAGCTGTCAAGGAAGCAAGTATGTAGAAAGGAATTCCACAGGCGAGAAGTGCAAGAAAAAGCTGTTGGAGTAGAAATTGTTGCTAATCTAGTATCTCTAGTTACTAATCTAGTATCTTGTGCAAATTCGTACCTAGGGGGCATCGGTGATCTAAGTTCATGAGAGTAGAAGCTGTGAATGTATTGATAGAAGAGGCACAGGGAAGCCAAGTCATGCCGGTGAGAGAGTGACTGCAGCTGGTCTGCCAAGTTGATATCAATCACATTACAGATTCTCCATTGTATTTTGTCAAGAACCCCGAGGAGAATAGCAGGGGCACTCAACCAGATGTAGCAGCAGTATTCAATACATGGGGGGATGGTAGATTTATATATGTGCAGGATAGATTCAGACGGAAAAAAACTTCTGGGCCCTGCACAGAGAACCAACTTTCATAGCAGTGGATTTAGCAATGGATTCGATATAGTCATTCCACTTGAGATCTGCTGAGAGTGTGAGGCCAAGGAGGCATAGTGTTTTACTCTCTGGGAGGCAAGCCTGTTCCATGCTAATGGGAGGTAGGTGCAATTGTCTATGATGGTTAATTGATAGCAGCTTCATTTTGGAAGAATTGAAATTTACAAGCCATTTCTTACCCCAGTCCACTACAGATTGGAGGTCCTTTTCAAACTCACAGCGAGGTTCGCTTTGTCACTCACACCAGATTTTTGATCGAGGTGAGAGTAAACTGTGCCTACTTCAGATCTTATGGCATTGGGGAGTTTGTTAATGTAGATCAGAAAGAGCATGGACCTAGGATAGAGTATTGAGGGATACCCACGTTCGTACGGTAGTTCTAGGAGGCATGTTTGTTTAATACCATCTTCAATGTGTGATTAGAAAGGAAAGACTGGATTGGGTCAAACAAATGTCCAGTTATACCATAGCTCCACAGTTTGCATAAAAGGCCAGCATGGCACACTCTGTTGAACGTTTTAGAGATATCCAAGGCAACAGTTTGGGCTTCACCATTCTTGTCGAGAGCCTGGTTTATATACTCGGTGATGGTCATTAGCATATCACCAGTAGACCTGGTGAAGCAGAAACCATACTGTTTGTCTGAGAGGAGCCTGTGGGCTGTGAGATGCTGAACCATCTCGGCGTTGATAATGGCTTCGAACATTTTGCCAAAGATCGGAAGAAGGCTAATAGGGCAGTAATTTGCGGGGACCGAGGGTTCTCAGTTTTTTCCCCACCTCTTTCTACTTTTTCCTTTTCTATACTCATCTCCTTGATGCACATCTTTTCTCTGAAAACCCTTTTATCATGTTCTTCTTTTCCACTCTACTTTCATGCAACCCTCTTCACACTTGTATTCTCATCTTTTTTAACTCATTCTCTGACGCTCTCTCTAACTTGTTCCTCTTTCTCATCACTCAACTATATACCCCCCTGCACACCAGTAGGAGTCCTGCCTTGCTTGAGGTGAAATGAGTAAAAAAATAAAATATTCTTCTTTCTTTCCTCCTTTCACTTTCTATTCACTTTACTAGGCAAACTGACTTACATTTTCTTGACCCACAAACTCATGTAAATTTTGAATTTTTTCATAATAAAGATCACTGAAAAAGCAAATTCAATTCGCAGAAATGAACATTCAATCATAAATTTTGAATTTTTTTATATATAAAAATATAGATATACTTGGAAAAACAAATGACTGTGAACAGTGAAGACATTGCAATAATGTCCTCAAAAACTTTTGCAGTTGGCATGATTGAAATAAAACCACTCAGCTAAGTGACAAATTTCTCTACATAAATTCTTTCTCTCTCTCTCTCTCTCTCTCTCTCTATATATATATATATATATATAGTCCTATGTTTATGGCACCACTCAGAGTTTTATGTGTTATGCACTCACCAGGTGTATATTACAAACAGTTTAATAGATTTGAATTTAAGTTCATTTGATGTTTATGGAAGTTAAATAGACAAAAATTACATGGTTATAAAAATTTTAAAATTAAAAGTTTAAATTAAAAAATTATCAAAATGCAGGTAGATGAAATTAAAGGAGTCTAATTTATAATTATTAATAGTAATCTTTGTGGGGAAAATAAGGGAGTGAGAAAAAAGAGCCAAACATATAGAGGAATTCATTTTCCTTTTTATTTTTGTGAACTAGTTACTTGCCCTGTGTTCCTCTATTGGTTCATGCCTAAGGCATTCTTAGTGAATTTGGAAGCTCTTTCAAGAATGATTTTGCTAATTCTATTTACGTAGTTTTTGAAAAGGTTTAGTAATTGGTATTGTGGGTTGTTTGGGAAGTTATGTTTATGGTATGTAATCGACATAGAAAAATATGTATGTTTATTAAAACATATTTAATAGCTCTGGTCATCCTACACTGAGCACTATTTTATTTACACCTGAATAATCTACATATATATATTTATTAATTCACATAACTATTAATTTTATATATATATATATATATATATATATATATATTTCATTAAATATCGCCAACATATAAAATTTAGTTAATTTATTATGATTTAACATTTCTTGTGGCTCATTATTTAAAAGTAAATATATAATTTTTATTATCCCAAACACTTTCAGCCACTTCTATAGCCTTTTTGATTGTGTTGTTATTTTTCTTCATGTTTTGACTCTTATGTTGTAATTTATTTTTGTGCTGTTTTAAAAAGGACCATTCATTCCAAACCTTCACATGTTGTGCATGGCAGGAATTTGCATCAAAGTAATTATGAAAACCTTAGAAAGCAAGAATACAAAGTTTCTTGGATATCTTTATGTTTTCATTCAAATATTATGATTGGAAAAGGTTACAACATTTTCCAAAATAGAAACAATATAAATTTTAAGTAAAGAAAATTCAGTACCATCTCAGAAAGATAAATGACAAAATAGCAATGAATAAATCACTTATAAAGTGGCAAGGGACTAATAAAGTGGCGATGGATTTTTAAAGTGTCAAGGGACTAATAAAGTGGCGATTAGACTGATCGTCCAGAAAAGAAAACACTTATATAAACATGAGAACATATAAATAAAAAGTTTAATAGCAGTAACTTGTCAGTCATCTTTATGAAAACATGTATAAAAGAGGGATTGTTATCTAAATACACAATATTATATGTATATATTGATAAAGAAAATGATAACTATAAAGACATAATATGTGCATGCATGAGTATTAAGTATATTTATAAACCTTGCCTCTCTAAATGATAAAAAACTTTATTAGTGCATTGCCATTTTGTTAGCTTTTTTCCTTTTTATTGGTGTGTTGCCACTTTGTGTTAGTCCCTTCCCTTTTTATTATTCCTTTGACATTTTGTTAGTCCATTGCCACTTTGTTAGCCCCTTTTGAGACATGACTGACTAGGCAGAAGATTTTCTAACAGTAAGTTGCCATTGCTTTCTGCAGTGGGCTGGCTGCCAACCAAAGCTGTAGAACTCAATCTGTCCTGCTATTTCACCCATAGCTGGAGAGAGAAGAGATGGATTAATACTTTTTTCAAGGGTATTTGTATGGAACAGAATGCAACAAATTTGCCTGGAATTAAAACTTGGCTCTTCAATTTCTTATTCCAATTCAATATTTACTGCACCACAATGCACATTCTGGATGTTCAGTGTGTAAAAAATTGTCAGATGTTCCATATATCTGAGCACTTTCGGCTATTCTATTAACCATTATCAAGGATTTTTTTTCATTTTTAACTTAATGCATGTATTATTTTATATATGTTTCTTGAGTGGTGGGAATGCTTTTTAATTTTCCACACAGGGTCAAAACATTACAGACATGTTTATAGTTGATGGTAATGATATGTTGTTTTTTCTTTTTTATCATTAGTGCTTCCATTATTTTTACTATTTTTTTACATGTGAATGAAGATATAATACTGGCATTTTCTACAAGTATGTTGTGGATTTGTACACACTTTATATCCCAAAAAGAAAAAAACTTGGTGGACCTGTATGGCCGGCACCCCCAACTGTAATTTTTTTTTACTTTGCATTTTTTTTACTTTTTCAGTGCATTCTTATTGATTAGACTCTAAACTTTTAGATTAGCAAAAAAAAATTAGGAAAAAAAATTTAATTTTTAAATATTTTTAGGGATACTCAGTTTCTCATACAATGTTCTAGTAAGTCATTCCCCCATATTGAAAACACTTGCTTTGGGGTCGAGTAAAAGACAATGAAGAGTTGTTCAACAACTGAATCCTTAGAGAAATTTCTGAATAAAGCCATTCTTGGGGTTTTCAAAGAAGAAGTTGCCATTGTAAGAACAGGGATGGTGCCGGTCTTACAAGTCCGCCAAAATCTTATATGAACACAAACACAAAAAATAAAATAGTTAATTGCCATTCTTGGCAGTAGTCTTTTCTAAAACTTGTATGTCTGTGAGAGTACATATGTATCTATGTATGTGCTTATATATATATATATAATGGTTTTATCTAAAATCAAGACTATTGTTAGAGAAGCTGTTTAACAATCCCCCAAATTGGTACCATCCAACAAACCATGTATATAAGCATATATATATATATATATATATATATATATATATCTTATTTGGAAGATAAGCCAATTACACTTCCTTGGTTTCAATCTTTCAGTATCTTCAGGTGTTATATATAGTTCCATACCATTAATGTGAGCATAGTTTATAAAACGACAAGACCATAATTCTGTTTCTTTAAGCCATGAGTGTTTTTTTTTATTTGTTTCACCCTAGGCAAGGTGGTAATGCCACTGATGTGCAAGGGGCTACATAAGAGGAAAAGATTAGATAGGAGAAGAGTAAAGAGAAAGACGAACCATTTACAGAGGGTGTCAGAGAAAGGAGCAAGAGAAAGTTCAGAATACAGGTGGGATGACAGTTGCAAAGGTAGAGAAAAAGGAAAAGATATACAGGGTGGTGTAGAAAGAACTGAAGTCAAGTGGTTAAGAGATGGATATTGACATTGCATTTAAATTCTTGGAGATGGTAGCCATCAGAAAAGCAAGAATATGGAAGAGCGTTTCACAGGTGGGAAAAAGAAGTTGATGGAGTAGAATTGTTGGCTGCATTTCGTTGATCTAACTGTGAATGGATGGGACCCAGTTTCCAATCTGGTTGCATGAGTAAACTCATGTGGCAGGGGCACTAGTGACTTAAGTTTGTCAGAGTAGAAACTATGAAAATATTTTTAGAATAGACAGAGGAATGCCACATCCCATCGGTGAGAAAGTGACTGGAGTCGAGCTGCCAAGTCAGTCCCTATCACATTACTGATTCTGTTTTGGAACCTGTTGAGAACACTGAGATGAACAGCGTTATTCTTCTTTGTCAAATATTTTTTTTATTTCTGTACATTTTTGAGCATTAATATACATATCTTTCTATATCACAATAATACCCCAGCCACCATGCATCCATTTATAATCTCTTCCTTTTATCTCACAGTGAACATCATTATGTATGCCTTTTTAAAATAGCTTTTTCTTACTGATGGTATTATTATTTCTCCATTATATATGACAGTGTGTTACATCATTAATTTATGCTTTATTTCTTTAAGGTCTTTCAGCTTTGGATCAATTGTTCCATCTGTTTTCTTCATATTTTCTCAGAAATCTTGCTTAATTTCAAACATGTGGGGTTTCTAATGCTGATCTTTGTGAAGATGATAGATCTGTTTCAACCCATCATAATATTTATTCATTCAGGATTTTCATCTTTTTTTCTTTTTGATCCTTATTAAATTGTAGCAATGACAGTGTATCAACATGTGATATTGCAGTTACCTTTACATACACAATGTCAAAATCATATGTCATTAATTTTATTGCTCACCTTAGAGTTCTAGAGGAATTAACTTTTGCTAGGTCCTTTCTAGGGTTAAAATAAACTCTAGAGGTTTATGGTCTGACTTTAATAGAAGCTTTTTATCTGATAGAAATTATCAAGCTCTGTCTGTGCTCCAGACAATAGCCAAGGCTGCTTTTTCTATATTTAAATAATATATTTTTTATGGCTGTCAATCTTCTTGAAAGCTAAATTTTTGG
This sequence comes from Ascarosepion bandense, assembly GCA_037127315.1. Lineage (NCBI taxonomy): Eukaryota > Metazoa > Mollusca > Cephalopoda > Sepiida > Sepiidae > Ascarosepion > Ascarosepion bandense. The sequence goes on along the minus strand of JBBBDQ010002011.1, from coordinate 713,713 downwards.
CTGACATTCTAGTAATAAAATTAGTTCCACACTTTGTTCGCTCACATCTGTTGTTAATGCAATCTCCTTTTAGGATAGTAAACTGCATCCAACAGCAAGGCCTCTGACTGAAATGTTTAGAGGGACATAGAACCACCTCTTAATCGTTGTTGTTCCCAGGTCCATTCTGACCCGGAATGGTAGCATTTGTTAGTGTCCCAGCTATGGGCAAATAGTTAACCTCCAAACTGGGGTCAAAACACTATTAAAGTATAAAAATAGACTTTTATAGAAATATATACATAAAAAGAGACTTTTATAGGAAAATAGATATTTTTGAAGGAAAAATATAAACAACAATACATCTTTAAAAGAAAAAATTATTACCATAACACATTGTTGAAGGAAAAAAATAATTGACAGCAATACATTTTTGAACATCAAACTAGAAGACATCTTCAGTTTCTTAAATTTAAAAAAAACATTTAATGAAAATCAACCTTTTCATTATAACTGAGCATTAAAATGAAATCTTAAAACCCTACTTTTTTGGCATTAAATAATCTAAAGAGGTTTATATGCTGTAGTGAGAGAGGAGATTAAGAATTAAAATCAACATTTTTCTTCACTTTTTACAAAAATTCACAATGATGGGTGAAATCCTGGTTTTGCCCAATAGAAAAAGGATTGACCATGTGCTTAAAGAAAAAGTTGAAACCAGATTTTGAAAGTAGGGTAAATTAATTTTTGTCCTATGGGTGTAACTCCCAAGACCAAAAGGGACTTTGTGATAAAATGCGAAATTCAAAAAGGACTATATAAATGACCTCAGCGTCAGTCAAGTCACAATCAGATGGAAGTAGCGAGGAAGACAACAGGAAAATGTAACTTCAACTTTAGATTGACCTGGAGAAAAGATCAGGTCATGCCTTGTTCTCTTTCTCTTTATTTCTTGTGAACTGATTCATTCTACTTCTTCTTCTCCATCTAAAGACATTCCTACTGAATACATACATATATACATACACATATACTCTTTCAACAATTACTACTACAAACATTTTTTACAAGTATTGATACACATAACTTTATCATTGAACATGAACTCTCCCTAAACTTCTTAATAATGTTTCTAATTGAACATTAAATTCTACAACTTATGTTATTCTTTCCTTTAAATAAATTTCTATTTTAACATGAAAAATGTATATTTTATTCTTATATTATTCCACACAATTCCATATATTTTAACCTGTTGACAACCGACCTTCTGATAATTCAGATGATAATTCTGTATAAAACTTGTAAGCTGTAGGGAGTTTGGTTATGTATGACACAAGGCCAAACCAAGAAACATTAACCATATCCCTATAGCTTCAATGCCATTAAACAAAATTCAAACTGCTTTTAGGAATCAATGATTTTTACAATGCATTTTTTTTGTGAGTATCTTTTTTAAATCCGTAAACATTAAGTTTTGCCTTTAGTACATTTTGTCTACGACTATATCGTGTTGAATACACCGGTTCCTGTCCAATCACCGAAGTTAAGCAACATCGAGCCTAGTCAGTACTTAAATGGGTGACCATTTGGGAATACCAGGTGCTGTAAACATAAGCAACAAGAATGGTCCACTGGTCCTCCAGGTTTGGGGGTTGAGTGCAGGGCTACAACCCTGCCCCGTAGAAAACAGTTTGTTACAGAAACAGCAACAAAAGGTTGCTTCCCGATGCACCATCTGGGTGTGATGGATAAATGATGATGATTTAGTACATTTGAATTCACTATTTTTTTTATGCAGTTGTGTAAATGGTTCTATGAAATTGCTGAATTTTGATAAGCATCTATTATAAAAATTAACCAATCCAAAAAATGATACCTAGTCTTTTTAATTTGTAGATGTAGATACCTCTGAATTTTTTTTAATTAACTTTGGATCTGGTGCAATGTTTTTTTTAAAATCTGTTACCCTAAATATGTTACTGTATTGCAATCAAATTCCCATTTGTATGTGTTTATTGTCATCCCAGCAATTTTTAAAATCTTAATAACTGTTCTATATTTTACTTTAATTTGTCTTTAGTGGTAACACCAAGGCAAATATGATCTTCAATAAATAATTATGTTATCAATTTCATCAGTTGATATGTTTTCTATTGCTTTCTGAAAAATGCGACGTATGGTTTTTACGATAAAAGATATTCTCATTTATCTTAATAATCCTGGTAGGTGTTTATTGTGGTAATTTCCTTGAATTTAACATCAATCTGTATTTGACTAAGGACAGATTTTAAATTAATTTTTGAAAAAAATTTCATGCCTGATTATTTCTGGATAGCAGTTTTAGTATTCGGAAAAAGAAAGAAATGCAAGCATATTTTATGATTTACACCTCTTCTAAAATCACCACAAATTCTCAAGTCTTCATCTGATTTTCATAAAACTACAACAAAAGAGGCCAATGTATTGCCACCTGAAAGGACATGCTTCAATATTCTCTTCTCAACCATTTTCCTGACAAACATTAAAGGTAGAAATTGAATAGGTAATTAACAGGATTCAAAATAGGAGGGTGAACTATTTTCATTTAATTGTATGCTGGCTTTATATCCATTTAACTCCTTTTTTTTTTTACTTTTTCTGATTTTACAGTATTGATTAATTTTGGTGTATCAACTTTCAGAATATCTATTTCTAGTAGTCTGTGATTTTTTTACATTCCACTATTATAATGGAAATAATTTCAAATCTGTCTTGAATTTCAAAAGTTCCATTTAAGTAGCTCAGATTAGATATTTGTTCCCAAAAAGTTCTTGGGATTAGACTGACCACATTCTTTGTATCTATTTGAACAGGAGAAGTCATGCCATTTAATTTAATTTTTTCAAAAGAATTATTTTCCTCAGATTTTAGTATTGAAAAGATACCATCAGTTCTTTCTTTTCCAATTTTTCTATGTAGTCTGTTTCTGTTTAACTTTGTATACAGACTTAAAATGATTTTTTCTTGTGCGGTTTTGACAATTTTTTAAAAAACATTGAGGCACTCTTTTCTGTCAATTTCATGGTCATACTTTGTGTATTTGCATTTCTTGTGTTCTATTTTAATACTGTATAGTTCAATATAGTCTTCAGTAGAATTACAATTTTTAATCAATTCCAGCTGTTGTATAACTTCCACATATGCAGATAGAGACAAATTTTTCAATTGTAATTGTTCCGACATCTTATGCTTATGAGACATGTCAGTCAAACCTTCTTCCATATACATCAACTGTAATTGAATCTTGAATTCCCAGTTTCTCAAATTTTCAGAATCTGTTAATGTCTGTTAATCTGTGAGGATATTGTATTATTGATTCATCTTGTTTTTATTCAGTGAACAGAAAATTGATTCTTTCTGCTATGACAAGTTTCTTTTTACATTGTAAACTTTTTTCTCATTTCTGAAATTTCATTGTAATTCATGTTGTCAAATTGGTTGAAGTATATCATAACATAGATTTTTCTTAGAGCTTCACAACTTTTTAATGCTAGGATGAGATTGGTTATTTCATTTTCTCCCCCATTTGCTTTACTGTCTTTCAGTATTTCAGCCATAGCCTAGGCTGCAAAACAACTGATCCAAAACATGACAAATTTTAGTTTATCCAAGTGACTTAAAAATCCAACAGGTTCTATTTTGTTTTATGCCATATTTCTCTTTGACACGTGATCAGTAGTCAACTTATTCTC